>JAMXBD010000688.1:0-726894 GCA_024138025.1 Combretum micranthum | reverse complement strand
TCCAACATTAATTCATTTAAGATGAACAAGCAATGATTGCACACATAGCAATACATATATAGAGACAATTATAATAATCGAAAAATCTAGCTCTGATATACTTTATTATTCATTGATCCACCACATGCATATCAATTTTTTATCTTTTCCTAACATATAGTGCCCTATTTCATAAGCATATGCAGAATACATAAACGTAAATGAAAACTCACACGTCCATAGCGATCTTTTATCAATTGAAGTAATCATCGGGGAAGAGAAGATATTGGTCCTCAACACCTAAACAAAAGAAATACCTGAAATGAGTATTTCATCCAAGATTTATTTAAATTTTCTAACTCTATCTTATTAAGTTCGTCAAAATTTGCATTAACAAAAATTCCAACTTAAAATGGCCATAACTTGCTCATTTTAACTCGGAATTTCGCATATAATATACTGTTTTCTACCTACTCGAAAAGATCTATCTATTTCTAAGGTTTATTATTATCAAAGGAAGCCTTTTGGGTCTCAAAACAGTGATGTACAAATTCATCACAAAATTTCAGATTTCAAAACTTAAGTTTTCAAACTTTTCTTCATCCAAAAATCCTTGTAAAATATGAATATTAATATAGTTCGAAAATCCTTTGATTATGTATATATTGACTCATATTATAAGCACGAATTTAGTGAAGTTGTCCCAACAATGATTTTTGTAAAATAAAGTGTTCTACAAGTTGGAAAAGTAATGCTTTGTAAATTTTTATTTTAGCTTTGTTGGAAAAGTCCTTGAATAAGTATTTTCCGCTTTTTAGCTTTATCTATCCCTTAGAAACAATTCAAATTTTCAAAATAATTTTAGCCTTTTCAAAATTCCTATAACTTCACTTTTAGGAGTTAAAAATGTAGTTTTTAAATGTTTTCTTGATAATCACAAAATTTCTTAAAATTCACTTATTCTTAGTTTTTCCTAAAGTAAGTTTTACTTTAATAAGTAATATTGATTTCCTAAGAGAAATTTATTTTCTTAAAAAAAAAAAGAACTTCTTGATGATCTTGCTAAACTTGTTTTACCTTAGTATTTTAGAGTTTTGATGAACTTTAACAAATAAGTTTAAAGAAACTTTTGTTGAGCAAGAATTTGAAATCTTAAGTTTTTAAAGAAAACCTTTCCATTTTATCATCCTTGGAAGAAGTATGAGTGAAAATTTACTTTATGCATCGTTTGTTAAAATTCTAATGTACCATTATTACTAAGACTTGTTATGAGTTTACTTAAATTTTTGGAAAAGATTTGTGAAGGTAAAACTCTTAGTTTTTAATAAAAGCCCTTTCTTTAAGTAACCAAAGTTTATTTTTGAAAAGAGTTCATAAAAATATATTCTTCATATTTTTGTTGAAACAATATCAATATGCCCATGCATGAACATGAATATGTAGTCATGAGAAATATAATAATATCAAATAATAAGATAGGATATATATAAATAAATAAGAGCACAATAATAACGTCAAGTATTGGGAACCTTAGCTTCATAAAGATATCCTGGGACTAAGAATAAACTAATCCAAAAATAAAAGAAAAAAAAGAAAAATTATTTTGACTTAATGAGGACAAGTCTAATACTAGAACGACTAGTCTTAATAATTTGCATAAATCAAGAAAATAAATAAATTGGAAGGTATAAATAAATAAATAAATGTTATGTTAGTGAGCTTATATGCTCATAATATTATATAGAAGTTAGATTAGAGCAAATAATAATAACAATAACAATAACAACAACAACAACAACAACAACAACAACAACAACATAATAATATAATATAATAATAATAATAACAACAACATAATGGAAGATTTAAACATGAACAAAAATAAATCATGAACATATTATTACTTCTTTAAGTTTCATAAGTTTAAGAAATATACACTAAGCTTATGTTAAGTTATATGAATATGATGAGTATATGGAAGAAGTTTTACCTAAGGTTATATGTATATTAAAGATGAAAGGAAGTGATTGTAGTATTATGTGGGAAATGGTTTTGTGGAGATAGAGATAATTTGGGAGAGAATTCGAGAGAGGGAATTTGTGAGGAGATTTTGGGAGAGCTTTTGTAGTAAATGGGTTGTGTGAAAGAATAAAGGAGGGAGGAGGTATTCATAGAGTTTTGGAGTGAAAATTAGATGTAAATAAATAAAATGAAAAAGAAAAAAAAAGAAAGTGATGAGAGAGGGGATGGACGGCACTAGGAGAAAAGGAGAGAGAAATCGATTAAATTTGTTGTTTTGCAATGAAAAGAAGTAATGTGTAAGATGTGATGTGATTAAAGTTGTATGGAGAAGATAAATTATAAGGTATAGGTATGGTAGTGTGTAAGAATAGGTTCCAAGAAAAAGTAGAGATAGTAAAATAGTAATGAATAGTAGAAATAGTACTATGAATAGTAGACTAGACAATTAAAATGCCAGTAGTAAAAAAAATACGGTAAACAGCTTATATCTGATATTTTTAGTTACCGAAAATTTCTAAATTGATATTTTTGAAAACCTTATATTTTTATGAGTCTAATGGTATTGTCAGAATATTTTCACCATTCAGTGTATTGAGGCACTGTTTTCAAAAACTAATCTCGTTTGGATCCGAAATACACTAAAAATTAACAAATCTGATATTTTTAAGCTTTCATATATTATAACGAACTATTATCCACAATTATATTAATTCGTTGTTTAGGGTTTAAGAACACGGGATTGCTGGATCTAGATTCGCTAGACTAAACATAAAACTAGATTAACTTTAAGGTTCCGGTTTGACTTCCAGTTCTAGGGTTTACTATGTTATCGAAAAATCTAGGGGCTTACAAGGGGGTGTGTGTGTGGTGTGTGAAATAGATAGAGAGAGTGTGTAAAAAAAATTTAAAATGTGATGAGAAAAACATATCATCTTAATAGTTGATTTGATTATAAAAACGCAGTTGTATTTGTTATATTTTAGCTTAATTGACTTATATAGGTGAAATCAGTAAACTAGCTTAAGAATGTAAGATTCTATTGAGTTACGTATAGGCTAGGTTGAAATCATAAAATTTCATAAAGAAAAATGATTCTACACACAAATCAGTTTAGAAGAGTCTCTTGAATTAGTAAACTCGTAAAATCATATAAGTAAAATCATGATTTTAACAACTATGTGCCCCGCTGAAAGGTATAATAATCCTATAACATTTCTTACCTCACATTCTCTAGAAAGTACTAAATGAGGATCGGGTTATAGATCCAATTATAAGGGAAAGAGCTGGAGGAATGAAAAATCTTACACTTAGAGTACTTAAAAATAGATTATAGTTTAATGGAGTGGAGATAATTTCTTGTAGTAGCTTACATGATGATCACGCTTGTGATGAAATGAATTACTTTGTTTTAAGTGTATTACAAGACAATAAATTCTACATAACTGTTAGCATAAGTCGTGTTGAAGCTTATGCTGAGAAAAGAAGTAATGGTGAGACATAAAGGAGCTACTATGTGGAACATGACCAGTGTAAACCCTTAAAAATTTCGGTTAATTTTAAGTTTGGTCGTAGAATTAAAAGTCAACCGGAACCCTAAAAGTTAATAAAGGTCTAGTAATAACCCTAGAATTTAGATCCGACATTCCCGTATTCCTTAGCCTTAGAAAATGAAGTTGAGTTAATTAGTGATAATAGTTCGTAATATCTTGAGGAAACATAAAAACATCATATTCGCGAATTTCGAGTATCCTTCGGACTCAAATAGGATCAGTTCTTGAAAAGCGTGTCCTGGCGATCTGAATAATAAAAATATTTCGATAACACTGTTAGGACCGATTTAATATAAAGATTTCAAAAATATTAGTTTCGTAATTTTTCGATAACTAAAAATAACATATATCACATTTATACACGTATTTTCTTATTACTAGTATTTTACTAGTCATGTCTACTTTATATTACACTGTTTATTACTATTCTACACTTTTTATTTATCTCTACTTTTTCTAACACCTACTCTTACAATACTATGTACCTATTATCTTTACTTTCTACCTTTCCAATAACTTTATATCATATCAACTTTTATATTATTACTTTCAATACACAAAATTACAAAAAAAATAAAAATAAAACTCTCTCCCTCTTCCCCATGCATGGCCGACACCCCCTTCCCCCTCTTTCTCTTATTATTTTTGAATTCTTCTTTAATTAAATCACTCAAAATTCACTCTCCATTTTCCTATAAGCACCCCTCCTCTTTCACTCTATTCACATCTTCTACCCACAAAAATTCACTCCGAAAACTCTCTCCAATTCCCCTCTCAAATACTCTCTCAAAACTCTCTAAAATTTTCTTCACAAAACCCTCTTCTTCTTCTATAAACACTACTTTAGGTAAGAATTTCCTTAAATCTTTCTTACCATGTCATGTAACTTTACATGACCATAGTGTAAGTTTCCTAAACTTAATGTTATGGAAGCTACACTATGTTCATGTATTGTTCTTATTCATGAATATGTATGTATGTATTTCTATGTTGTTATTTTGCTCATATTCTTATTGATTTTATGCTAACCTCTTATATATATGTAACTAGATATAATTATGTACTTATATATAATCTTTAGAGCATATAAGCTCATTGTTATTTATTTACTTCCAAGTTATGCAATTTATTTATGTTATTTTAAGACTAGTCTCCAATCTTAGACTTGTCCTCATCAAATCAAAATAATATTTGCTTTCTTTTCCTTATTTCTTTTGGGACTAGTCCATTCTTAGTCCTGGGATACCTTGATGAAGCTAAGGTTTCCCATACTTGACATATTTCTTTACTTGCTTATTTTATTACTTATTATGTCTTTCTTATATTTTTATAATTTTATGATTTCATATTCATGATCGTGCATAAACATATTGATTTTGTCTCAACAAGATAAAAAAGGAAAAGTTTTCTTAAAATAGAAGTTATAAGCCCTTGAATTTTTCGAGAATGGTTTTGGAATACCGAATCGAAACCCTAGAGTTTGACCCAAGTTGAAACCAAACCTTAATAAATTTCAATCATGGGATTTCATAAGAGAATTTTCAAAAACAAAAATAGAAAGTCCAATAATCATTCGATTTGAAAACCCAAACATGAAAAGATCCACCTATCCGATCCCTGATATAAACCCCTCAATTTCTAGTATAAAGTTGGATTAAATCCTAACCTTAGTTAAACTGGAGTTTCAAAAGTTAACAAAGACCAAGACAATCAAGCAATTTCAACTTTGGCAATCCCGCGTTCTCAAACCCTAGAAAACGAAATTAAGTTAATGGCTTAAAATAGTTCGTAATAATATAGAGTAACATAAAAATATTAGATTCGCGAATTTCGAGCGTCCTTTGGACTCAAATGAGATCAGTTCTTGAAAAGCATGTCCAGAGCTCAGAATATTAAAAATATTCTAATAACACCAAAGACTCGTAATTAAACAAGGATTCCAAAAATATTAGTTTTAGAATTTTTCGGTAACTAAAAATAACAGATATAGCTCATTTACGCGTATTTTATTACTACCGATATTTTATATGTCTAGTCTACTATTCATAGTACTATTCCTACTATTCATTACTATTTCACTATCTCTACTTTTTCTTACACCTATTTCTTACTACCTACGTACCTATTTTCTTACTTTTTATATTTCCAATACATCTTATATCAAATTATACCTTATATTTAATTATTTTCTTACAAAATACAAACAAAATCGACTCACTCTCTCTCTCTAATCCCACTATGGCCGACGCTACCCTCCCCCTCTTCCTCTCAATTATTTTTCTTTTTCAATTTATTTTATTACATCCAAAATTCACTCCAAAAATTCTATAAATACCTCCTTCCTCCTTCATTCTTTCACACATCCATTTAATAACAAAACTCTACCAAAATACTCTCTTAAAATCTCTCTCCAACCATTTCCTCTCAAAACACTCTCTACCAAATTTTACTCTTCAAAAAGAAAATAACAAAACCATTCATCTCTTTTCAAACCTTTCATTAAACCTTAGGTAAAAATTCTACCTATATTCTTTATCATGTTCATACAACTTAGCATGAGCTTAGTGTATGTTTCTTAGACTCATATGAGTTAAAGAAGCAACAATATGTTCATGTTTTGTTTTTGTTTATATTCTTATTTTACATTATGTTGTTATATTATTGTTATTGTTATTATTATTTTTGCTCTAACCTAACTTTATAATATTTATGTATATTGTATATATATATTTATTTAGAGCATATAAGCTCATTTGTTATTTATTTACTTTCATGTTTTGCAATTTATTTATTTACTTGTTTTACGCAATTTATTAAGACTAGTCTTTCTAGTTTTAGACTTGTCCATATCAAGTCAAAACAATTTTCTTTCTTTTCTTTTCTTTTATTTTAGGACTAGTCTATTCTTAGTCCCAGGTTGCCTTAATGAAGTTAAGACTCCTAATACATGACCGAGATACCTTGATGAAGCTAAGGTTCCCAATGCTTGACTATTTTATTTATGTTTATTTACTTACAAGTATTTCTTTCTATCTTATTATGTATTATCTTTACTTTTACATTGCTACATATTATTCATGCATGATTAAATTGTGTTGTTAAATTAAATAAAAAAAATCTGTGCTTTCTTAAATAAAGAAAAGTAAACTAGATTTCTTGACAAAAGGAATTTCTAACATAAGAATCTAAGTCTTGTTTTTAATAAACTTTTTCCAAAGGGTAAGCTAATCATAAATTCTAGAAGAATTTGTAATTTAGATTTCATCAAAATAATAAAAGGAACTCATTTCTTTCATAAATCGAAACTTAATACTTCATAAAGAAAGAATTTTTAGCATTGAAGATTCTAACTCAACCACACCTTTTATAAAACTTAAAAAGGTTCACCATAGACTTTGAAAATCACATAATATGAAAGTGTCTTCAAAACTTGAATTTTATATTGTTATTATCTTTCAAAATTAAAATGAAATTTTTTACTAAGTTATAATATTAACAATTCTTTATTAAGAAAGCTTTTCTTATGAACTTGTCTAAAGGAATTATTTTATCACTTGACAAATATTAAGAATAAAACAAGTTTTCAAACCAAGATAAAATCAACTCACTATTTGGAAGCCAACTTAGAAAAAAAAATAAAATAAAATTTGCCAAGAAAGTAAAGTTTTTAACGGTATATCCATTTTCTAAAGAAGAGAAATAATATAAAAGAAAACATACATTTAACACAACTTCAAATATTTGACTACATCAAAAACTTAAAGGATATTTTGAAAACTTATTTTTCAATCACTAGAAATAAAGTTAATAGATAACTTAAAGAAACAAATTTTTGAAAATGAATTCACTTTTGAAAAGTGGGAAAATGAAATTATAATAGGAAAACATTTACTCATAACAACTCAAATATACTTTTCTAAACAAATCAAAAAGGAGAAATTCTCAAAAGTTTTATCTTTTAAAACCATCTGTAAACCCCGAATACTTCCATCATAAGATATGACCCTAAATTAGAAATTATGAAGTCGACTAGTAACCTTAAGAGTTAATTAGAAACCCTAGTTTAGATAGATACTCTAAATTTGATCGGTTTGGAACTCATAGACTTTATAAAAGGAATTCTTGAACCTCAAGTGATTCCAAAAACAAGATTTAGTATTCCGAGTTAATAATTCAAATCTTGATCAAAGGAAACTTCCAATCCTAAACCCGAATCTTTGTCAAACAGATGGGATATATAGGAAAACCTAAATATGAATATTAAGTGATTACCTTAATATCTGATAGAGACCGGGAATTAAAACAAGGTTTAGTAATGAACCTATATTTAGATTGGAACCCTAAAATTTGAGAGTTCTAGTCAGTAATAAATTACTTTGATAAGATTTCATAGTGAGTATCCAAATCTAATATATATAACTAGTATAGCCTATATATTAGTAATATTACATAAATTACTTGATAGGGTTTTAGTTAAGAAATTGTGATTTCAGGATAAACAGTTAGGATTATAAATACCCAATAAAAACATAAATTGATGTATAACTTGAGATTTAGACTTCAAATATAAAATCGAGTCATACCAATAACCAAATTAGGGTTTTCTAAAGCCCTTGGAGCCTGAAACGAAAATTGACCCGAAAGGCTTTTCAAATTCAAATCGCGTGGGATGAATTTTCTTAGACAATTAGATACGTGTTAATTAAAGTTTAAAATTTGTACTTTTTGTTAAACTAAACACTTCTTTGGATTCATTAAAAATCTTTGTATATGTATATATACTTATATAAGCTAAAATATACCCTAATAGTGTATTAAACTACCCGAAAACTTAACTAAATAACATCTAACTATTATATATATATATATATTTACCTTTTCGGCTTGCTGGAGACGACTTCATCCAAGATTGAAGGGCTGTGATTTTATTGAGGGATGTGAGCCGGTTTTTTCTCCAAATTATTGGCCAAAGGTCAATCCAAATCACTACAAAGCCAATGGAGAAGGGACAACTCACCCTTGTATTAATGACAATCAAACAACAGAGGCAATGAACATCAAACAAGAGCAGTGTGTATCGGATTTGAGGGAGCAAACGCGAGCGGAAACTACACTATCCTATATATATACATATACGCTAACGAGCTCGGTTGGAGAAGCAAACGATTTCCAAACATTCTCAAGCTTTCCAGAACCCATCTACATATCATTAGGAGTAGAACCAACTTAGGAACAGATTTTTTTAAACGCCCATAATCATCGAGTTCCAAAATTTAAGCAAAATCTGGGGAAAAACGCTTAAGAACGAGCTTAAGGTGAGTCGATCTTATTCCGTGAGTATTCTTTCAATTTTAAGGATGTATACTGATTTATAAACATCTTAGGAAGCTAACCAAGGTAGAAGCTTCGAATCTCATCGGAACGCCACAACGAAGGTATTTTTCCTAAACCCTAGCCGAGCTTAATGATTTGAGAACATGAATAGCATGTTGTTTTTAGATTATGATTCTTGGATATATAAGTTTATTAAGTCATTAGGAGTCTTTTGGAACTAAAATCACGATGTTTTGACGTCGGGATTCGTCGGAAATGGACATAACTCATCGGAGAAGACGATGAACAGTACTTCCCGATGAGCCCAGGCTCGTTGTACGGGCGTACAACCTCTCATCCAGAACGTTGTACGGGCGTACAAACCTTATACAGCGTTTTGTACGGGCGTACTAGCCCATATACCCCTCAACCAGAGCTTTGCACGGGCGTACTTAACCCCGTGTAGCTCTCTGCTCGCAGCTTTGTACGGGCGTACTCATGCCCGTGCAGCCCTCTGCCAAGCAACTTTGTACGGGCGTACGCACCCCGTGCACGCCTCGGCCAGAAGAGAAGAAAACGAATTTAAGTATACATAAGTATATACTAATTAATTATTTAAATAATTTTAGAACGTTTACTAATTGTTTTCCTGCATTTAATTATTTTCTGAATTAGTAATAGTAATATTATAATATAATAGTATTAAATCCAAAAATCATTTATTTATTTATTTATTTAAATTTAAAAATAATTTTTTTTTTTTTTTTTTATTAAATAAGAGAGTGTTTAAATATTATTCATCTAAAAAGAAATTTCTTTAGAAAAATAATTTCGAAAATAGTTATAATAAAGTTAATAAAATTCTTTTATTAACAGATATGTTTTCTTAGTAAAATAAATATATGTATAAACTATGAGTAGTAAATACTAAGTTTATACTAGCATATTTGTATATAAATAGATAACAATGGAAATTTAAATAATCCAAATTTATGAGTATAGGAATATATATACTCTATAAGAAAAATTTATTAAATAATTTAAAAGATAATGGAGAGTACAAGAATCTAGAAATTAGAGTTATGTCGAAAGAATTAGCTGAAAATAAAACAGAAACCCAACCGACCAATAGGACACATAAATAGCTAATTTGTATAGTTTGGAATTTTAATAATTATATTATTATTTATCTCAATAGGTGATTCGGGTATTGGAGAGGACCTACCTGAAGATTACTACGATTGAATAGGATGGGCAGGTGAGTGACTCAGTCTTATTACATTGATTGTGTTTGTACTAATAGTGACTATAAATGAAAAGATAATGAATATTGGTATCTGTTTGAAATAGGAATGTTGTGTATTGTATTCCATTGATTGCCATGTCACTCTAAAATAAGTGATAATACAATTGCGTGTATCTTGATAATGTATGTAGTATGTAATTGAATGTCTGATTGCTTGATCACCCTCAAATTGACTAAAAACTACTGGTACCATAATGTAAATAAATCATGCATTACATACTATGCATAAAAAGCATTGAGTAAGTGGTAGCCTACTACGTGTTAGTCTCGGATCTGGTAAGGCTTGAATTATCTAGGCCAGAGGGCTAGTAGTTAATTGCAAGATTACTTTGTTCTGTTAGTACCATAAGAACTACATGGTAAACGAAGGACGCCGCTTATGGTATTACGTGAGATAACTAACACTTAGTGGAGTTTCTAAAGCTAAACAGGAAATAAATCATGAAACATGATAAGTATAAAGAGATAACTAAATTGAGATTGTTATTTCCTGAAAGCTTAAGTCTCTCCTGGGTAGGTGGACCATAGATTGGATCCTTCAACCCCGATGGGAGGGCGTAAATCTTCATCCTGTTTGGATTCCGGGTTATCCAAGCTTGTAATGTTCATTTGTGTGATTGCTGCATTCATATGATTGATTAATAACTTGTATGCTTGTGTAATAAGTTCTGGTTATTCACTGAGCTCGTGTTTTAGCTCACACTCCCACAGTCCTTTCAGGTTCACTCTGCGACCGTGGCTCATTACTAGCAGGAGCATGGTCCCGGTAAGGAAATAGAAGCCAGAAGTTTAAAGTTTAGTATAGAATTAGAGTATCTATATCTGTAATAATCTTATGGTGCATGTAATGTGCATTAGAATCATCAGTTTAGGTTGTAAGGAATTCTGAAGCGTATGATCTGTAATATAGTAGTTTGTGAAGTTGTTTACTAATTAACATCTTATATATGTTTGTTTATTCCATCCAAGCAACTAAAAGATCCTGTTTTTGAAAATCATGTCATTCCTAGAAGGTAATCTAATAATGTTAATCGAGTGGTTCTTGATTATTATTATTAGAGTACCCTCGGGGCGTGACAGATTTAAGTTGGTATCAGAGCATGGTTGCTGGTATAGGAAAAACAAATATATGTAAGAAGTTGAATTAGTAAATGTGCAGTTAAAAACCAATTTAGACACAAATAGAACCATTGAGTTAGTGGGGTAGTTATTAGTAGAATTAGATGCACAATTAGGAATAAAATCTGTGTGATTGCTAATCATACAAATTTTATTGTGTGCAGTCCAATCCCGCAGTTTGTCATATTAAATGGCAAATCTTTAGCATGATGGAGGAGGAAACCCTTACAGATTATAGGCGCCGACTCCGAGTCTTAGTAGAAGATTTGGCATTGTCTGGCATTACAAAGACCCTGGATGAAATTTTTAGCACTTGGAAGAAAGGTTTACAACCCATGTTGAAGACTTGGTTGTTTTTAGTAGAAAGAGCTTTTCCAGATAATGGCACAGCCGTAGAAACCCTCTACAGGTTTGAGAGATTGATCATCCAGAAGGGTGGAGGCATAGAGATTGATAATATAGCCTTCATTGTGTCAGCCCGATCAGTGAGACCTGATCTTCCAGACTTTAGGATCTGGATTCCTATTGGAGGTGATTGGGTATATGCACATGATATCAGGTATGATCATGCCTTAGTCCGGGAGGATACTGCTCCTGATGATGAGAGGATGCTGACACATGTGATCAGAAGCCATTTCCCCAGAAGTGTTTTGACAAACAGGCCCCCTATCATACCAGAAGAGAAGATGAGACTCAGTCCATTAGGAGGTCAGCTAATAAAAGAAGACAAGCAGCTATGCAGACCACAGTGGTTATGCAAAGTGTGACTACAGCTATGATAGATGAAAAAGAAGGCAAAAAGAGAAGGAAGGAAGCAGAAAAATTTGTCTCCAATTATAATTATGCTCATTGGACTGGGACTGCTCATGGGGGTGGATTGAGGAAGATGTGACACCTTCTGATATTATGAGGAGACCTGCTACTAAAGGTATCCGTGATGGATACCAATCTGACTTTAGCACCACCAGGGAGTAGAGGGAGGATGGAGTGATGATAGTGGTTCAGAGGAGGAGGATCACTATCCACAGTTGGGCCCTCGGGACAAGGGCAAGGGACCTCTGTACCCTAGCCCATAGAGTAGCCTTGATATATGCCTTGATAGATAATATAACTGATGTACTGTTTTGATGAACTTACTGTTATATGAGATATGTAGTATGAAGCACGATAATCCCTGTAGTGGATAAAGAGAACATAGAACTGTGTTAGTGCAAATTTTGGTTGTATATAAAGCACTAATTATATAATATCATGTGTGTTTTGATTATGAAGTATGGATGTGAAATATGTATGATTACTTGTAATCTTTCTTTGGGTATGAGTTTTATGATTGACTCAAGTAATATGTTTTATGATACTAGAATGCCAAGAGGAAGAGGCAGGGGTAGAAATGCAAGGATATTTGAAAATTCTCCAACAAATGCCCTCCACCACCTCAGAATCCACTAGAGGATGTGTTGAAAAACCTGCAACAACAAAATGTGCTAATTTTACAAGCTCTACAAAATATGCGAGCTACACATGCGGTACCTCCAACTGAAGTACCAGAAGCTCCTCCTGTGAACACTGGGAGGAATGAAAGATATACTACACCTGCTCAATTTCAAGAAAATGGACCGGTGAATCCAAATGAATCGGCGGCTGAGGTACAAGGACCAATAAGATATGAACCAGAATTACCACCGCCACCACCATTGCGTCCTCAAAGAAATGTATTGCCTGAATTTATCAAATGCAATCGGTACTTTGAAGGATTACCTGGGAAGCCCGAAGAAGCTGAAGATTGGCTAGCCAGATTGAACGATCTCTTGATGTATTCCAGGTACCGGAAGCTTTAAGAGTACCGTATGGAACTTATTTGCTTCGGTTGAGAGCGAGATTATGGTGGAACTCTAAACAAAGGACATTGCCTCAACCCATCAGTTGGGAAACGTTCAAACAGGAATTTCTAATGAATATTTTCCCAGCAGTTTAAAAGCAAAGTACAGTACTGACCTGATGAATCTAACACAAGGCAGTAAGACAATTGATGAGTATGAGCACGAATTCAATCGGTTGCTCCAATTTGCACCAGATGCTTATAAGATAGCGACGAATTAAAGAGGCAAACTTTCATGGCAGGATTAGAACCCAATTTTCAAAGGAGACTAGCCGAGTTTGAAATTTCCAACTTTGCAGCCATGATTGAGAAGGCCAGAACCATTGAACGTGCCAAGAAGTATGAAGTTGAAAGATATAGAAAACGAGGATTGACATTTGGTAAAAGAGTTTGAGGAACAGGGACAAGTTTTGTTCCTAAGAAAAAGAGATTCTTTAAACCTATGGGAAATGTGAAAAATAGGAATGTTGAAAATGTTTCGTGCTGGAAATGTAAGGGAGCTCATTACCCGAGGAACTGTCCACATCTACAACAAAAATGTTATTACTGTGGTGAAAGTGGACATATGGTCTTCGCATGCCCAAAGAAAAGTAGTGCAACTTGTTTCATTTGTAAGAAGATTGGACATATATCAACTCATTGTCCACAACGAGTGAATGCAGTTGCTGGATCTTCCAATCCTAAAGGCATTGCCAATACAACTGGACCTAAGAATGGAAATGCTAGTATAGCAAAGCCGTGACAGCAGCAAGGGTATATGCTATGCAAGGAACCCCAATTGAGGAAGGAGAAATAGAAGAGGAGGATGGAGAAAATGTGTGGGATGAAGCTGATCCAGACGATTACAGTCTCATTGCAGGTACTTAATTTATAATTAAATTGTTTATTTAAGTAGTTGAGTCGGTATAACCCTACTTGGATAAACAAACGTTCTTGTAGAGAATAATAACCTATGTTTAATAATTAGGAACAATCCAATTGAATGGTCAACCTGCTTACGCTTTATTTGATACGGGAGCAACACATTCTTTATCAATACTGGATTAGCAAGGAGATTGGAGTATCCCATCGAGACCATGACTAAGGAACTAGGAGTTACTACACCCACAGGAGATTTAGTGATGGCTCGTGAAACTATGAAGGGATATCCATTAGAAATTGGTGGACAGAAATCCTTTGCTAACTTAATCTTGGTACATCCAAAAATATGATGTTATCTTAGGTATGACATGGCTGACTGCTGTAAAAGCAAAAGTCGATTGTCGTCTTAAGACAATATCTTTTATGAATGACCAAGGAGAAAGAAAAGAGTTTAAAGGGGAAGTCCTCAAGAAAGTCGAAGGGCGAATGATGACCATAGAGGGTGAAAATGAAATAGATATGGAATCAAGCGGGGATAATCATGGAACGATTGAGATAATCCAAGAAGATAGATGTTCATACTAGAACAGTATGCGACTATCCAGAAGTATTTCCTGATGAATTACCAGGATTACCCCCACATAGAGAAGTGGAGTTTTCAATTGAATTGATACCTGGAACAGAACCGGTATCAAAAGCTCCATATCGCATGGCACCAGTAGAATTGAAGGAACTAAAGGTGCAATTACAAGAATTGATGGATAAAGGATTTATCAGACCAAGTGTGTCACCATGGGGAGCACCGGTCTTGTTTGTCAAGAAGAAAGACGGTTCCATGAGACTCTGTATTGATTACAGAGAATTAAACCGAGTAACTATTAAGAACAATATCCTTTGCCCCGAATTGACGACTTTTCGATCAATTAAAGGGAGCAAAGGTGTTTTCTCGAATTGATTTGAAATCTGGTTACATCAAATCCGAATCAAGGCAGAAGATATACCAAAAACGGCATTCCGAACTAGGTATGGTCATTATGAATTCCTAGTTATGCCATTTGGATTGACAAATGCACCTGTGTTTTTATGGACTTGATGAATCGCGTTTTCAAACCTTTATTGGATGTTTGTGTGATTGTCTTCATAGATGACATACTAATATACTCGGTTACAGAGGAACAACATGATGAACATTTAAGAACCGTATTGCAGATACTACAAAGCAATCAGCTTTATGCCAAGTTGTCCAAATGTGAGTTTTGGCTCAAAAGTATATCCTTTCTAGGACATATTGTGTCAGGAGATGGAATTTCGGTTGATCCCGCTAAGATTAAGGCTATTGTGGAATGGAAAAGACCTGGAACTGTTACCGAGATAAGAAGCTTCTTAGGATTGGCAGGATATTATCGGAAATTCGTACAAGATTTCTCAAGAATTGCACGACCACTGACGCAATTGACCAAAAAGAATGAAAAGTTTGTATGGAATGAGAAACGTGAATGGAGTTTCCAGGAGTTGAAAAAGAGACTGGTTTCTGCACCAATACTAGTTCTGCCCAATGATCAGGATCCTTACACTATTTATAGTGATGCATCCAAGAATGGTTTGGGATGTGTATTAATGCAGAATGGGAAAGTGATAGCCTATGCTTCTAGACAGTTAAAACCACATGAGATGAATTACCCTACTCATGATCTAGAATTAGCGGCTATCATCTTTGCACTTAAAATTTGGCGTCATCATTTGTACGGGCAGAAGTGTGAAATATACACAGATCATCAGAGCTTAAAATATATATTCACCCAGAAGGAACTGAACATGAGGCAACGAAGATGGTTGGAGTTAATCAAAGACTATGATTTAACTATCAACTACCATCCTGGCAAGGTAAATGCGGTAGCCGATGCTTTGAGCCGTAAAAATTATGGAGAAGTAGCCTCAATGTTGACAGAACAGAAAGAGCTCATTAGAGAATTTGAAAATTTAAAACTGGAATTTTCAATACAAGGTCTGAACTCAGAACTGAGCAGTTTAACCTTGGAACCCACTTTACTACAACGAATAAAAGAGGCTCAAGGAAGGGATGAAGAATTGCAGACCATCATCAAAAGAATATCCCAAGGGAAATACAAGGATTTTCAAATAGATGAAAATGGAGTATTAACGATGAACAAAAGATTGTGTGTACCCCGTGATGAAAGTTTGAGGAAAGAAATAATGAATGAAGCACACTATTCTGGATATACCATCCACCCAGGCGAAACCAAGACCTACCAAGAGTTGAAGAGCGCATATTGGTGGAACGGGATGAAAAATGATATTGCTCAATTCGTAGCCCGATGTGAAATATGTCAGAGGGTAAAAGCGGAACATCAAAAACCAGGAGGATTGTTGAAACCATTGTCTATTCCAAAATGGAAATGGGATCAAATATCTATGGATTTTGTGTGTTCATTACCTAAGACAAGTGCAGGTTATGATGCTATTTGGGTTATTATGGATAGACTCACTAAATCAGCCCATTTCTTGCCAATCAATATGACCTATCCTTTGGAAAAGTTGGCCCGGTTATATTTAAAGGAAATTGTGAGATTACATGGGATACCAGCTAATATAGTGTCAGATCGAGATCCACGGTTTGTTTCAAGATTCTGGCAAGGATTACAAAAAGCATTGGGAACTCAGTTGAGGTTTAGTACGGCCTATCATCCCCAGACTGATGGACAGACAGAAAGAACAATTCAGACAATGGAAGACATGTTGAGATCATGTATCTTGGAATTTAAAGGAAATTGGGATCAACATTTACCATTAGTGGAATTTGCATACAATAATAGCTACCATTCAAGTATAGGGATGCCACCTTATGAAGCTTTATATGGTAGAAAGTGTCGATCTCCATTATTCTGGGATAATATGGAAAGAGTACTAGTTGGACCCGAACTGATTCAAGAAACAATCAACAAGGTTTCAGTGATAAAACGAAGGATGAAAGAAGCCCAAGATAGACAGAAGAGCTGGGCAGATTTGAAGAGACGGGAACTAGAATTTAAAGAGGGGGAACATGTTTACCTGAAAGTAAGCCCAATAAAAAGTCTTCGCCATAGACAAGTAAAAGGAAAGCTAAGTCCGAGATACGTAGGGCCATTTGAAATACTGGAACGAGTGGGAAATCTAGCGTATCGTCTTGCTTTGCCACCCAAACTATCTGGTATACACAATGTTTTTCATGTGTCGGTACTAAGAAAGTATGTACCAAATCCAGATAAGATTGTGGAGCTGGAACCAATTGATCTGAAAGAGAACTTGACTTATGGAAAACACCCTATCCGAATCCTAGACAAGAAGGTTCAAGTTCTCAGAAATAAAGAAATCCACTATGTCAAAGTGCTATGGGATCCTTGGACTGAAGAAGTAACTTGGGAGTTGGAAGAGGAAATCAAGAAGAATTATCCACAGCTGTTCGAAAATCCAGGTACGCTCTCAAGCTTTGAGGACAAAGCTTATTTTAAGGGGGGGAGAAAATGTAAACCCCGAATACTTCCATCATAAGATATGACCCTAAATTAGAAATTATGAAGTCGACTAGTAACCTTAAGAGTTAATTAGAAACCCTAGTTTAGATAGATACTCTAAATTTGATCGGTTTGGAACTCATAGACTTTATAAAAGGAATTCTTGAACCTCAAGTGATTCCAAAAACAAGATTTAGTATTCCGAGTTAATAATTCAAATCTTGATCAAAGGAAACTTCCAATCCTAAACCCGAATCTTTGTCAAACAGATGGGATATATAGGAAAACCTAAATATGAATATTAAGTGATTACCTTAATATCTGATAGAGACCGGGAATTAAAACAAGGTTTAGTAATGAACCTATATTTAGATTGGAACCCTAAAATTTGAGAGTTCTAGTCAGTAATAAATTACTTTGATAAGATTTCATAGTGAGTATCCAAATCTAATATATATAACTAGTATAGTTATATTAGTAGTAATATTACATAAATTACTTGATAGGGTTTTAGTTAAGAAATTGTGATTTCAGGATAAACAGTTAGGATTATAAATACCCAATAAAAACATAAATTGATGTATAACTTGAGATTTAGACTTCAAATATAAAATCGAGTCATACCAATAACCAAATTAGGGTTTTCTAAAGCCCTTGGAGCCTGAAACGAAAATTGACCCGAAAGGCTTTTCAAATTCAAATCGCGTGGGATGAATTTTCTTAGACAATTAGATACGTGTTAATTAAAGTTTAAAATTTGTACTTTTTGTTAAACTAAACACTTCTTTGGATTCATTAAAAATCTTTGTATATGTATATATACTTATATAAGCTAAAATATACCCTAATAGTGTATTAAACTACCCGAAAACTTTAAATAACATCTAACTATTATATATATATATATATTTACCTTTTCGGCTTGCTGGAGACGACTTCATCCAAGATTGAAGGGCTGTGATTTTATTGAGGGATGTGAGCCGGTTTTTTCTCCAAATTATTGGCCAAAGGTCAATCCAAATCACTACAAAGCCAATGGAGAAGGGACAACTCACCCTTGTATTAATGACAATCAAACAACAGAGGCAATGAACATCAAACAAGAGCAGTGTGTATCGGATTTGAGGGAGCAAACGCGAGCGGAAACTACACTATCCTATATATATACATATACGCTAACGAGCTCGGTTGGAGAAGCAAACGATTTCCAAACATTCTCAAGCTTTCCAGAACCCATCTACATATCATTAGGAGTAGAACCAACTTAGGAACAGATTTTTTTAAACGCCCATAATCATCGAGTTCCAAAATTTAAGCAAAATCTGGGGAAAAACGCTTAAGAACGAGCTTAAGGTGAGTCGATCTTATTCCGTGAGTATTCTTTCAATTTTAAGGATGTATACTGATTTATAAACATCTTAGGAAGCTAACCAAGGTAGCTAGAAGCTTCGAATCTCATCGGAACGCCACAACGAAGGTATTTTTCCTAAACCCTAGCCGAGCTTAATGATTTGAGAACATGAATAGCATGTTGTTTTTAGATTATGATTCTTGGATATATAAGTTTATTAAGTCATTAGGAGTCTTTTGGAACTAAAATCACGATGTTTTGACGTCGGGATTCGTCGGAAATGGACATAACTCATCGGAGAAGACGATGAACAGTACTTCCCGATGAGCCCAGGCTCGTTGTACGGGCGTACAACCTCTCATCCAGAACGTTGTACGGGCGTACAAACCTTATACAGCGTTTTGTACGGGCGTACTAGCCCATATACCCCTCAACCAGAGCTTTGCACGGGCGTACTTAACCCCGTGTAGCTCTCTGCTCGCAGCTCTGTACGGGCGTACTCATGCCCGTGCAGCCCTCTGCCAAGCAACTTTGTACGGGCGTACGCACCCCGTGCACGCCTCGGCCAGAAGAGAAGAAAAACGAATTTAAGTATACATAAGTATATACTAATTAATTATTTAAATAATTTTAGAACGTTTACTAATTGTTTTCCTGCATTTTTTTTTCTGAATTAGTAATAGTAATATTATAATATAATAGTATTAAATCCAAAAATCATTTATTTATTTATTTATTTAAATTTAAAAAATAATTTTTTTTTTTTTTTTTTTTTTATTAAATAAGAGAGTGTTTAAATATTATTCATCTAAAAAGAAATTTCTTTAGAAAAATAATTTCGAAAATAGTTATAATAAAGTTAATAAAATTCTTTTATTAACAGATATGTTTTCTTAGTAAAATAAATATATGTATAAACTATGAGTAGTAAATACTAAGTTTATACTAGCATATTTGTATATAAATAGATAACAATGGAAATTTAAATAATCCAAATTTATGAGTATAGGAATATATATACTCTATAAGAAAAAATTTATTAAATAATTAAAAGATAATGGAGAGTACAAGAATCTAGAAATTAGAGTTATGTCGAAAGAATTAGCTGAAAATAAAACAGAAACCCAACCGACCAATAGGACACATAAATAGTAATTTGTATAGTTTGGGAATTTTAATAATTATATTATTATTTATCTCAATAGGTGATTCGGGTATTGGAGAGGACCTACCTGAAGATTACTACGATTGAATAGGATGGGCAGGTGAGTGACTCAGTCTTATTACATTGATTGTGTTTGTACTAATAGTGGACTATAAATGAAAAGATAATGAATATTGGTAATCTGTTTGAAATAGGAATGTTGTGTATTGTATTCCATTGATTGCCATGTCACTCTAAAATAAGTGATAATACAATTGCGTGTATCTTGATAATATGTGTAGTATGTAATTGAATGTCTGAATTGCTTGATCACCCTCAAATTGACTAAAAACTACTGGTACCATAATGTAATAAATCATGCATTACATACTATGCATAAAAAGCATTGAGTAAGTGGTAGCCTACTACGTGTTAGCTCTCGGATCCCTGGTAAGGCTTGAATTATCTAGGCCAGAGGGCTAGTAGTTAATTGCAAGATTACCTTTGTTCTGTTAGTACCATAAGAACTACATGGTAAACGAAGGACACCGCTTATGGTATTACGTGAGGATAACAAACACTTAGTGGAGTTTCTAAAGCTAAACAGGAAATAAATCATGAAACATGATAAGTATAAAGAGATAACTAAATTGAGATTGTATTTCCTGAAAGCTTAAGTCTCTCCTGGGTAGGTGGACCATAGATTGGATCCTTCAACCCCGATGGAGGGCGTAAATCTTCATCCTGTTTGGATTCCGGGTTATCCAAGCTTGTAATGTTCATTTGTTGTGATTGCTGCATTCCATATGATTGATTAATAACTTGTATGCTTTGTGTAATAAGTTCTGGTTATTCACTGAGCTCGTGTTTTAGCTCACACTCCCACAGTCCTTTCAGGTTCACTCTGCGACCGTGGCTCATTACTAGCAGGAGCATGGTCCCGGTAAGGAAATAGAAGCCAGAAGTTTAAAGTTTAGTATAGAATTAGAGTATCTATATCTGTAATAATCTTATGGTGCATGTAATGTGCATTAGAATCATCAGTTTAGGTTGTAAGGAATTCTGAAGCGTATGATCTGTAATATAGTAGTTTGTGATAGTTGTTTACTAATTAACATCTTATATATGTTTGTTTATTCCATCCAAGCAACTAAAAGATCCTGTTTTTGAAAATCATGTCATTCCTAGAAGGTAATCTAATAATGTTAATCGAGTGGTTCTTGATTATTATTATTAGAGTACCCTCGGGGCGTGACACTTGGTCCGAAGACCCTGGAAGAAACTAGTGTCGTCCGGGTTTTCCAGCCGTTATCTGACATTAACCGAACCAATCCATCTACACAGTGAAGGTACGGGCCCATTACCGTAGTCTTCCAGCTGTGCAACTTCTCTTCAATGGGGTTAACGTTACCCCGCTACTGTACCGGCCCGTCAGCTAGCCACCGTACCACCAAGGGTGGCCTAAGTGCCTACACTCTACCACATTAGAGTTGGACTCTAATGGGGTCGTCGGAACTCTCCGGCCCGAGCCCGACCAAACACAAGCAATTAATCATTAAGCCGTCTTTAAGTTTTTAACCATTTTAATGCCTGTCCTAACAAGCAACACGCATGTTACTGCGTACCTTGTATAACAGAAGGAAACTCGAAGAAGTCCGAAGGATAACAGAAAGAAGAATCTGTTAACAAAAGATTTAACAAAATCAGGATTAAGCATTTACAAAGAATTATATCAAGTATTAAGCTTTTAGAACAACGCCTTAACCTTATAAGACTTTACAAAATTTTAGGGGTGAAATGGGCTTGGAGTAGATATAGAGTAAGCCCATTAAGACATATGTAATTGAATATCTTATTTAGAAGTAATGGGCCTTGAGGGTTTACTAGTTAAGCCCATTAAATAACTATTAATCATTTTCACTTTATTAGGTTAATGGGCCTTGAAGTAGGCTTGGGCCCATTAAGGAAATCTATATATATAAAGCTTAGAATTAAATTGGGCTTCATGATTGGCTTAGGTCCAATTAGGAGTTTAATTAAGTTATTGGACCTAAATATATGTGATAAGCCCAAAAAAAATTATGTCTTATTTAGGAATATTGGGCCTTGAGTGAACCTATTAGGCCCAATAAGTAACTAAGTTATAATTCAAGCTATAGGGCCCATGAAATGTATATGGACCCATTAAGAGTCAATACTCTTGGATCTTAGATGATGTGCTTAAAGTATTGGGTGTAAGGTCCACTTGGAGTAAAAGTGGGTAATGGACCTCATTTTTATATTTTAAGCCCATGGGGTTTAAGCTAAAGTTATGGGTTTGATTTTTAGATTTATTTTTAAGGGATATGGACCTTGATATGATATGGATAGGCCCATATTAGAATAGGTTCAGATTGATACAAAATATTTAGGTTTGGTTGTAGGCCCAAAAACTACTCTATAGTTCCAGCCCATAATAAAGTATGTATATCATACATTTTAGCTATTTGGCCTTCAAATCATATCGGATTTTGTAAAATAAATTTCTTTTGAAAGATAATCAATAAAATACATCCATGAATTTTTATATGATTTTTAGATCCCAATAACTATTTTTAAGAATTCGTTTTTCACAAAGGACCAAATCTGTCCAATTTTTCCCTGAAAGTCAGATTGCTCATACTTTAATAAAATGGGCATATTGGGTCATCCGAACGAATTTTTGAGTGGTTCCAGTTGGGTTAGAAACTAGACTCAGAGAGATTTCTATTGGTACCTAATTCACATGATAATAAGCTGTATGGGTTGAGTTATGATAATTTGAAGTTGGGATAACTAACAGGAACAAAACAGAATCCACTGCGTGGTATGTTTTATTTCACAACTAATAACTCCATCAATTCTTAACCTTTTTAAGTGATTCTTGAGCCTAAATTATACTAATTTTAATGAACTAGAATCCTGTAAAATTTCAAGGTTTTAAAGCTCATTTACTATGCTAAAACTATTTTTAAAATCGGATTTTAAATAGGGGAAAAACAGGAATTTCATAACATAGTCCAAATACAAGTTTAAAACACATAACTTGGCCCACAACGTGATCAGAATACCATTAACATTATATCACACCTAAACATGATACTAAACATGTCAATAATCATGATTAATCATAATCCTATCATAACACAAGTTAAAATCATCAAGTTTAGGCTCAAATCATCATATAACTTCATTTTTAACATGAATCAATGAAAGATATCAACATGGAACATCCATAACATGAATCTCTAAATATGTACAGCAGGTTCTTCATATTATGAATACATGCTCATCAAGTGATAATCAATATATATTAAGGATTCAACATATATAAGATGATTATATGCAATATACTTCACTATAACATCATTAACACCTAAATCTAACATGATTATCCAAAAATCATCAAAATATATCATCATATACATATATATCTTACACGTGCAGCAACTGTTCAAGAGGTTCATTAAGTGTTTTTCAAATCTTAAATCAAATAAAAACATAATCAATCAAAGAATCAAAGTTTACTTACCTAATACTCTTAAAATTAAGTTAAACTTCAATACACAACCACTACTTCAAATTAAATTTGATGAAGCTCCAAACCCTCAACAAAACTTCCACTTAAAGCTTGACCCCAAAATATGATTTTTATGATTTTAAACCTACAAGAATCAATATATCATTAGAGATCAACAAAGGGTTTTAAATAGAGTTGATTTTGAGGAAAAGTTAAAATGGAACTTAACTTTGATGAAGATACTTGGAGCTTGGATTTCCCTCTTTGTGCCGTGGGCTTTTCCTTGCTAAATGGGGGTTATTTTATGTTGATTTCACTCTTTGATCAGCTATGTAAGGTTGCTGGAAGTTTGGATGTGTTTAGATAAATAAAAGAACAATTTTTGGTAAAGATCAAAGGTATATGATTAGAGATTTGTCCTAGGTTTCTCTCAAGTGTGTAAGATGAAATAAAAATGACATTTTTGGTTTGTGGAGGCAACTGACCATAAGAGTATGGCTTGTGGATTTGTGTGTGGTAGGGTTAGGGTTTTGCCAAATAAAGAAGCTTTTATAGATAGTGACATTAGGTTAGTGATTAAATGAAATGCTAGGATTAAATCTTGAAGCATGTGAGGGTTTGAAAAAATATTTTAGAATATAATTTAGGTATTTTAAATCATCTTTTGGGATTTAGGAATGTTAATTAGTGATTTTACACTAATTAACCTTGATTTAGGACTTTAGAAGGAATTATTGAATTTAAGAGTCTAGTTAGGATTTTAATCAACTAACTAGAATTGTTTTGATGAAAAAAATATGAAATTGAATAATCAAGGAGTTTAGAATGGAATTGAGTGATCTCTAACACATAATGATCCAATTACTAACTCAATTAAATTAATTAAGTTAATTACTCAACTAAAAGTTCAACTACTCAGAGGTTTGAACTTGACCCACTAGTCTCTACACTTTACTGAAAAGTTTTAAATTTTTTTTCCCATATTTTCAAGCTAATTCCTTTCTTTCCTTTTTTAATTACATCTATATTTTTAGGGTTTTTCAAGATAAATGCACAAAACAATAATAATAACAACATAACTAAAAAACAAAGCATAATAATAGCAAAAACAACTTAAATAACAAGATCTATAACATTGTGATGACAAGGACCTCATGTTCAAGTGTTTCCACATCCCTAGCTTAATGCCTATGGGGATTTTTGAGTAAAATCACACATGAATGATCTTGCCATTACATGTTTTTAATGTAATAGGGTATAGATCTATTACCTATTAATGGTTTAGAATAAGAAAACTTGAAAGAAAAAAAATGTTGTGAGAGTCTATGTGTGTGTGGAGTGTCACGGCATGGAGAGAAAAAAAAAAATTCCAAGGGTTTGTTCTATAGAGAAAGTGAAAAGTGAAAAGTATAAAGAAGTATATATAGGGAACATAATTAGGGTTTCTGTAATAAAAGAAGAAATAAATAAAATAAATCGAGAGAGAATAGAGGGAGAGGGGTGCCGGTTTAAGGAAGGAGAGAGAGGGATATATGTATTGTGTTGTGTAAGTTTCAAAATTAAATTATGTAATTTTAGTAATAAAAGTTGTATTGGAAAAATAAATGTAAGGAAAATGATGAAATATTGTAAGAATAGGTTGTAAGGATGTAAGAATATGGTATGGGTGGTTATACTTGATGAATAGTGTGAAAGAAATTAAAAAGTTGGTTAGACAACTAATTTACCGACAGTAAAGAAAATATGATAAAAGGCTATAACTGTAACTTTTATAACTAGAAAAATTATATGACTGATATATTTAGAAGTCTTATGAAATTACCAATCCAACGATACTAATAACATATTTTTAATATCTCGAGCCCTGGGATATACTTTTCAAATTCTGTATTCGATCAGGTTCAAAATAGATCGAAAATTTGCTAATATGATAATTTTAAGCATCCTAATATTATTGCGAACCAATCTATATTCTTCACTCATATTTCGACTTCTTGGTTTAAGAACACGGGGTTACCAGATCTAATCTGCTAGGGTTTCTTAGGGTTTTGTTGACTTAGGGTTTCGATTGACTTTTCGGTTTAGGGTTTAAACTCAAGTTTACCCTAAAAATTAAGGATTTGCAGTCTTTTGGCAATAGATGCGGGATCCTCGTCTTTTGGCACATTTTTGAACATACTCGCAGTTAAAAATAGATCATATAGTCTTTTATTGGTTTCTTTATTCAAAAAGCAAGAAATTTCGATTTCTTACGAGGGTGATATTTTCTTGTGGTTAAAAACGGTTTGGGAGTTCATTCAAAGACAGAAACTAGTTCTACACTCACGTTTTTGGTTAGATCATAAAATACGCGATTTTCCCATTCGGTTCCATAATATCCCACTTGCTACGTTTCTAGGACTTCCTAAATTGTTTTTATCTTATTGGACAGGGTGGTCTCATAGGATTCTTAGGTTTTCCCCTCACTCCACCTACGGTTCCTCTATCTTATGACGGAAAAATATATCTATCTTTTCTCTCCTAATCTTTCATTTGGATACTCACAACTCATAAGAATCTCTCTATTACTCTCATGATTTATTCCTAAGCTTATTGTACCTCTAAGACTTCCATTCCTAAACTTATGGTTTTCTTGATACCATTTAAACTATCACGCCCCAAAGGATACCCTAGACATGGCAGTCCGCCACATACGGTATTAAAACTTAAGAATGACTTCCTGAAGTCATGCGAAAGCTTCAACACCATATGTAAGGAGTCTATCACAATAATAGGGGACTCCGGTGGGATGTGTAGTTTAAGATAATAAAAATAGCATACAAGAAATCTAGATAACTATCTAAATTCAACATTATAGAAATATGGTTCTTGCATTATCTTAGGGGCATTCCCCTAAT
The DNA here is from genome assembly GCA_024138025.1 of Combretum micranthum. NCBI lineage: Eukaryota > Viridiplantae > Streptophyta > Magnoliopsida > Myrtales > Combretaceae > Combretum > Combretum micranthum. Next base: position 700,423 of record JAMXBD010000688.1, on the reverse strand, counting down.
AAATCTCTAAAGAACATAATATCACTTAGTCTTGCACCTAAAGAAACATTACTATAACTAAAAGATATTAAAGGAAAACTAGCCTAAGATCTTCAAAGGATTTCCAAAAGCTCCTTAAAACATAATTCCACTTGGGTTCATAAAGTCTTCAGACAAAAGAGATATTGATCCTATGTCAACAAAAGTCTATCGAGGTATAAGCACAACTAGCTTAGTAAGAATATTCCTGGATTAATGTACTCGTGACAGTAAATTCAAACAAGCGTATGAATACATCAAGCAAATAAACAAGCAATACATATGATCTATCGAAAATCATATATTTTAAATGGATTTTCCCCTCCATTCGGTAGTTAGGTGTTTTTGGATCTTTAAAACCTATATTTGAAATCCAACTTATATAGTTTATTTATGGCTCCTTCTCGCCCATCCTAAAATAGTTCTTTACGGCTCCTATTCGCCCATCTTGCAGACTTACGGCTCCTGCAAACCCTGTTACTATACTCTTGTCCCATCGAGTATAGTAGGTAATGAAATGAAACTAACTACATGATATGCATGAATCAATTAATATATGACTCGAAATATGTAATTAAGGTAATTTACGACGATCATAGAATTGCAAACACTCTAGCATGATATTAATGAAACATAATTTGATTAACAACAATTTATGTCCCGTTATGCTTAGTATTCTCTCAACCAATGTTATCATGCATAATTTATTTTCATCTTTTCCTATTTCTAGCGCCTCTAGCTACAAGATAAACAAGTACGTAAAAGTAGAAGATAAGCTTACTCGGCCATCCTTGCTACACTTTTTTACTCGTAATAGTCCTCCGAATATGGATCCTCCTAAACTTCGTTACCCAATGAAAGAAATACCTGAAATAAATATTTTGTGGGAATTCTACTTGAACTCTTTAATTCTATTCTAGTATTTTCGTCAAAATTCGGATAGAAGGAAATTCCAACATAAAATGGCCATAACTTTCTCATTTTAACTTGGAATTTCGCATATTATATACCGTTTTCTACCTACTCGAAAAGATCTATCCATTTATAAGGTTTTTTTTCATAAAAATCCATTTAGGTTGCAAATCACCACAGTACATAATAGTACGAATTTCATAGTCCACAAAATATGATTTTCTAAACTTTTCTTTATCTAAAAATTCCATAAGAAAAATATATGGATATTTATATAGTTGAAAAATCCTTTGAATACATATATACTCATGTTGTATGCATGATTTTTGTAGTGTTTTCTCAACATTGATTTTTCACAAAATAATTTGTTTTTAAGAGTTTTAAAATATGGAACTTTGAAAAATTTTCCTTTTTAAATTCTAGAAGGAAACTTAAAAATTCTTCTATTGTTATAAGTTAGTGTTTTCCTATTATAATTTCATTTCCTTACTTTTCCAAAAGTAATTAATTTCCAAAAATTTGGTTCTTTAAGTTATCTACCAATTTTATTTCTAGTGATTGAAAAATAAGCTTTTCAAAATTTTCCTTGAGTTATTGGTGTGGCCTAACATTTGGAGTTATGTCAAATGTATGTTTTTCTCTTATTTTTATATTCTTTTTCTTCTTTAGAAAATAAGTTTACTATTTAAACTTTACTTTCTTGACAAATTTTATTCTCTTTTTTTTTTCCAAGTTGGTTTTCTAAAATAGTGAAATAGTTTCACCTTGATTTGAAAAACTTATTTTATTCCTATGTTTATCAAGTGATGGCATAATCTTTTTAGATAAGTTTATAAGAAAAGCTTTCCTAATAACAGTATTAAAAACTAAGTCTTGTAGAAGTATTCTTAGTAAGTGATTTTCAAAATCTATGATGAACCTATTTAGATTTTGTAAAAGATATGGTTGGGTTTAAATCTCAAGTTTAATGCTAAAAATTATATTTTTATGGAGTATTTAGTTCCTATTTATAAAAGAAATGATTTTCCTTTATTATGCGGAGAAATCTTCATTACTAATAATTTAAAATTTATGGTTAGCTTGTCTAAGCTTTGAAAAGAATTTATTAAAAACAAAACTTAGATCTCTTACTGAAAAATCCTTTGTTTAAGTGATAAGAAATTTAGTTTACATTTCTTTATTGACAAAAGAACCATTTTTATTTTTATTAGACAACAATATTCTAATCATGCATGATTACGATTATGTAAAAATGAAAATGTAAGATTAATACATAATAGTAAGAAATATGCATAAGCAAATAAACATAATAATATGGTCAAGCATTGGGAACCTTAGCTACATTAAGATATCCCAGTCAAGCATTAGGAGCCTTAACTTCATCAAGGCAACCCGATCAAGTATTTGGAGTCTTAGTTTCATCAAGGTATCCCAGGACAAAGAATAGAGTAGTCCCAAAGAAAAAGAAAAAAAAGAAAAGAGAAAGCAATAATAAAAGAAATAATAAAAGCAAGTTAGAGAGTTAGTGAGCGTTTAAGCTCTAAGAAATATATATATACATATATAGATATAAATAGTAATATATATATATATAAAGTTATTAGGAGCATAATAACAACATAATAACATAACAATAATAATAAAACAACATAGTAATAAAGTAAGGTTTGTTCATGAACAAGAGGAAAACATGAACATATGTTGCTTCCATAACAATTATTTGTTTAAGAAACATACACCACGGTCATGTTAAGTTACATGGCATGGTAAACAAACATAGGTGGGATTTTACCTAAGAGTATTTTTTGAGTGGAATGAAGATGGTATATGAATGTGGTATTATGTGAGTAGTAAGGAAAGATAGATGGTTTATGTGTAGTGAACAATTTTGGGAAAGATTGAATGGAAGAGAGTTTTTGTAGAGAGAATTTATGGAGAGAGAAGTTGTAGAGAAAATTTAGCAGAGTTTTGTTATGTAAAATGAAGGTTTGAATGAATGGAGGAGGGATGAGGTATTTATAAGAAAAGTTGGAGGGACATTGTTGTAATAAAATAAATTGAAAAAAAAAGGAAATTAAGAAGAGAGAGAGAGGGAGGGCCGGCAGCAATGTAGGGGAGGGAGAGGGAGTGTTGATTAAATTTTATATTTTTGAAATGAAAATGTGTAATGTGTGGGTATGATGTGAATAAAGTTGTATTGGAAATAAAAAAGTGTAAAAAATATGTGTATAAACGAGCTATATCTGATATTTTTAGTTACCAAAAAATTATGAAACTGATATTTTTGGATTTCCTATATTATTACGAGTCTAACGATATAAACGGAATATTTTTACTATCCAATGTTTTCGAGAATGGTTTTTGAAAACTGATCCCGTTTGGATTCGAAAGACAATAGAAATAATCGAATTTGATATTTTTATACTCCCTTATATTATTACTGTAAACCCCTAAAGTTTTGTGATCTATTTAAGCTTAAACCCTAATTAGAAAGTCTACCGAAATTCCAAATTTCAACAAAACCCTAATCTTTTACAATCGTTTAAGGCCGGTATTCCCGTTTAAGCAAACCTAAGAAAGTTAGTAAGAGATTAGTATGTGGAATAGTTCGTAATAACCTGAGAAAGCTTAAAAATATCATATTAGTTAAACCGCGACTCGTTTTGAACCCGAACGGATACAGTTCTTGAAGAACGTGTCTCGAAGCTTGGAATGGTAAAAATATTCTGAATATACCTTTAAACTCGTAAAAATATAAGGTTTTCAAAAATATCAATTTCATAATTTTTCGGTAACTAGAAATATCAGATATCGCAATTATACGCGTATTTTCTTACTATCGTATTTAAATTGTCATGTCTACTTTACATTCACTATTTTCTACTATTCTACACTATTCATCTATCTCTACTTTTTCTTACAACCTACTCTTACAACCTATACCTTTATTTCTTGCAATTTTCATTTCCAATACAACTTCACATCTTTCATATCTTACTTTTCATTAATAAAAATACAAAAAAATAAAAATTTCTCCCCCTTTCCTACAAGTGGCGCTGGCCCCTCTCTCTTCCTCTAATTTGTTTTTTTTTATTTATTTAATTAACATAATTTATCTCACACATTTTCCTATAAATACCCCCTCTTCCTTCCACTTCCTTCACAACTTCCATACACTGAAATTACTCTCCGAAAATCTCTCCACAAACTCTCTCAAGTTTCTCTAGTTTCTACTACTTCTCTAGGTAATAGTTTTAGCTTTCTAAAGTGTTCATTTACTTAGTATGAGCTTAGTGTGTGTTTTCTAAGCCACGAAGGTTAAAGAAAGTAACAATAATTTCATACTTTGTTTTTGTTCATGGATCTAATTTCTTTATGTTGCTTTTATATATGTTACTAAATATATCTATATAGCTATATATATATATATATCTTTTAAAGCATATAAGCTCATTTGTTTTGCAATTTATTTACTACCTTGCAACTTATTTACTTTCATGTTGTTTTTAAGACTAATCTTTCTAGTCTTAGACTTGTCCTCATCAAGTTAAAACATTTTCTTTTTCTTTATGGGACTAGTCTATTCTTAGTCCCGGGATACCTTGATGAAGCTAAGGTTCCAATACTTGATTTATTTCTTTACTAGCTTATTCTGTTAAGTTATTATGTTTCCTTATGTTTTCATAACCTTATAATTCGTATTCATGTATGAACATAATGATTTTTGTCGCAACCAAATAAATGAGGAAAGGTTTTCTTAAAATGAAGATTTTTTCTAGAAATAAAACTAGGAAGTAATTTTCTTAAACAAACTTTTCTAAGAAATCTAGAGGAGTTCATAAACATACATAGAAAGAACTTTTTGAGTAAACAAAAGTTTTACTAAAACTTTACTTTTTCATCAAGGACTAGAAATTCTTTTCATGAAATGGAAATTAAGAAACAAGGAAATTATTTCTATAAATATAGAATTATTATTACGTTCAAAAAGTGTTAGAAACTAAGCTTAGAAAATAAAAATCATTCTTTAGAAATTTAAAAAGACTACGGAAATTAAATTTAGGAAAAGAAAATACTCATTTGAAATAACTTAAGATATTTTCAAAGCAAAATAAAAAGGAATTTAAAAAAAAAAAGTTCTCACTTTCCAAAATCTTTAAAAGACTTTACTTTTTCATGGTTTGAGACAACTTCATTAACTTCATACATTTTGATATGAGTCAATAAATATATGTATAAAAATTTCAAAGGTTTTATAAACTATTATAATATCTATCTCTTCAAAATGAGCTTTTGTTAAAAGAAGGAATTCAAGTTTGTGAAAATTCGTGGAGAATCTGGTCACCACTTTTTCGGAACCCAAACGACTTAGTTTGATGAAAATAGTTTTAGAAATAGATAGATCTTTTCAAATAGGTAGAAAACAATATATAATATGCGAAATTCTGAGTTAAAATGAGCAAGTTATGGCCATTTTAAGTTGGAATTTCCTCAAATCCGATTTTAATGCAATTTTAAGATAGATTTGGAGTTTTCAAGAATAGAAATTCTATGAAAGACTCATTGTGGGTATTTCATCTTGTTTAGGTGAAGAAGGAACCGAGATCACTTTCTCGAAAGACTACTTCGATTAGGAGCTACCGACATGGAGGAGTTAATCCTTTACTAAGTTATATTTTCTTGGTTGTGCTTGTAAGTAGTCGCACTAGAAAATAATGAAAAGATAAATGAACAAATATTGTATGATTGAGATTTATGCTTGGTTGAATATAAGTTAAGAATATCGAAAGAGAAATTGATAAATAAATTGTGATTCTTGCATTGATATGATGAATATTGTTTGATCGCCTATGACTTGAACTCAACATTTATTGGTTAAACTTATATTGAAAATGATTCATGCATATCATATTTGTGGGTCACATTTATTTCACTACTATTCTTCGTGTGGGGAAACGAGGAAGTTGTAGTGATGGCTAGTAGCAGTCGGAAAGTTTATAGGGCGAGTAGGAGCCAGCAAATCTGCAAGTATTAATGGTTGTATGAGCCTGTAACCTCCTAACCCCCGACATGATAGGCGTAAAATCCATGCTACACATGATTTCCGGTTAATCTTATGTATTTTGTTTGCTCATGTGTTTGGTGCATTTTCATATGAGTGTTTAAATACTTGTTTGATTTATGAAAATATCTTGTAGATGGAAATTATCTCACTAAGCTAGATTTACTTATAGCCCTATAGCTTTTTGTTACAGTATGATTATCTTTGGTTGGCATCGAGGAGCCCCGTATGCCAGGTATGAGCCAAAGGTACTAGGAGTTTTTGGGAGAAGTTATATGTATTTAGTTTTGAACATAGACTTCTAAGAAAATCTCTATAGTAGGCTTATGTTATAGTTATGTTTACCTTGTTCATGGTTTAGTTAAATCAAGACAATTTGAGACGGGGGAATGCCCCTAAGAAGATGTAAGAGTTATTTATCTAAATGAATATTCCATGTTTATTTATATAAGTTCTTGCATGCTTTTATTATCATCTTAAATGTAATACCCCTGCGAATCTCCTAATCTTGGAAGCACGCCTTGCATGTGATATTTAAGCTCCTACATGACTAAGGATATCATTCATAAGCTTTAATATTATATGCGGGATGCTACATTTAGGGTACCTTCTGGGGTGTGACAGTTTAAGTTGGTATCAGAGCGTAAATTTTAGATAAAAGATAGTAGAAATAGACTTTAAGATAGATAGTAAGAAGCTAGAACTTGAGCTAAAGATCTTATCCTTTTCTTGTTCTATTGAATAGTTAACTTTCCCCGAAGTTAAGGAAAAATCCCGAAATTTCCTTAAGGACCCAGATGAGACCTTTGTGAACTACCGCCTTAGGTTGAGAGTCCTGTGTGAAGAATTTGCATCAGTTGGAAGACCCCAAACTGCCCGAGAAATGTTTAAGTTGTGGAGAAAAGGTTTGAAACATTCCTTATGGAGAAACTTGCCCAGAGAACTAAGATTCGATGCCGTAAGCAGACGAAGGTGGAGTGATGTGGAGGTGATCTACGTAGTGGAAAGGATGATGGTTTTTATGTAAAAAGAGACCATGCTGTAAGAGATTACCTTTATCTTAAAGGTGGAAGGAACCCGATAGGACCCAGACTTTCAAACATGGAACAAGTTAGGACCCCTTTACATCTATGCGCATGATGAGCTGGCAGACCACGGCGACTGGTCGAGAGCTGACGCGGAGGAACGTTTCTACTGGTATGCCACTTACAGACATATTGTCCCCATGCCATCGGAATGTAGTACCCAACCAAACTCCATCGGAATGCAGCTGGACGTAATCCCGGATGAGGATTTCATCATGGAAGATGCCCAAGGGAATGAAGGAAATGGAGAGACAGAAGGAGACCTTGAAGATGACCCCGAAGAAGACCCAGAACCTAAGGAAACTCCGTCCGCATCTCTTTGGAAGATAGTCCCCTGATTCCTAGTCCGGTACCTCCTCGAAGGTTAAGCCATGATGTTCCCATGGAGACGGTTGTAAGAAACAACCCTATGATAATCTCTGGCTCAGAGGAAGAAGGAAGAAGAGATAACTCACAATGGAGGAATGCTTTTGAACCAAGTGGATTTTTGAGAAGCAGGTCTCAAACCCCTATCGTAGCGGTAGCACCTGAAGGAGGAAACCAAGAAGGATAGAAAGCAACAAATGACACCACCCAAGGAGTAAGGATTTCTATGCACCAAGAAGTATGACCATCTCAGGCAGAGATCACCTCGAGGTACAGAGGAAAGAGGATGACCATAAGTCAGTACCTGCGACAGTTTGTCAAAAGACAAAAAGGTTCCACTAGCCGAATCATGAACCCGGTACCATCACTGTGAAGAAGGGAGGATTGAGGAAGGAAGAAGTGAAGGAGATAAGCACAATCTCGACGAGCCCAACAAGCCTTTTTCCTAGGATTAGGATAGGCATATCCTTGTTTGAAATGCATGTTTTTGCTTTTAATGATTATGTTTTAAGTATTTCCTATTCTGAACAACTATCTTTTTCTGAGAATGGTTTTAACCTTCTCAGACTATGTAAGGGTTATCACCCTCTTCTGTTTTAATGAAAAGTACTTTGTGTTTGATTTAATGATTTTTGATTTGATTGCCTTAAATATTTCCTATGCAAATTTCCGATATTTTCGATCTTTTTTCCCTTTATAAAGATTTAAGAAGTCTAAAATTAAGAATAATTAACAAACGAGGTAGGAGAGGTAGGAGACGTGAGCGTCGTGCCTCCAATAACATTCCGGTTGAGTTAGAAAATCCACTAGTTGGACAACCATCAGCATCAACAAATCCCCCACCAAATCAACAAGGCGATGTTCGGGCTGCTATCAACCAACTAGCTAGTTTGGTTAATAACTTTATGCAACATTCACAGAACATACCACCACCAGTTGCCAATACACCGGAAGCAACAGTTGAGGCACCAGCCCCACCAGAAGCGGAATCCTAATTGTTCCTTTGCCAGCACCACCGCCACCTAAACCTTACCGAAGTTCCTTGCCTGACTTCATCAAGAGTGATCGATACTTTGATGGGAGTTTCGGAAAACCAGATGAAGCGGAGGACTGGCTAGCATAGATAGATAGATCGTTTGATACATATGAAGTGCCCCATCACCTTCGTTTGGATTATGGCACTTATATGTTGAGATTCAACGCCAGAGTATGGTGGGAATCGAAAAGTAGAGAGTTGCTACCACCTGTGACCTGGGCAACCTTCCGAAGAGAGTTATTAGAGAATTATTTTCCTGAAAGTTTGAGAGTACAATACAGTGGAGACTTCCTTTGTCATGCCCTAAGGGGTACCCTAAACGTAACAGTCCGCCACACTCAATATTAAAGCTTAAGTATGACAACCTTAGCTACTCCCAAAAGCTTTGATATTAAGTGTAAGGCGTGCTCTCACAATTTTAGAGGACCATACGTGGAATTATGAAGCTTAACAAATATAATAACATATTAAGAAAATAGGATTCATAATATTTGATTACTTATAGCAATGATCTTTACAACTTAGAGACATTTCCCTTGATCATAATCTATTACAAGAATGTTTGTACATCATTACTAATACTAAACTTCATCTAAAATTTCCTTTATCCAAAAAGAAATTACCTGACCGTAGGATCCTTGTGGCCTCAACCATAAATAGGGGAACTGCAAAAGATATCTATAGGGGTATAAGCTGATAGGCTTAGTGAGAACTATTTCCATAAATAACTTCTTGTAACAAAATTCCAATCAAGTTGTTTAATCAAACGAATGGAATGCAACATACACGTGGGAAAACAAAGCATATAGTTTTCTGAGAACTATATGTTGAGTGGATTTGCACCCTCCATTCGGGGTTTGGTGATACATAACCTCGAAACAAGTAGTTTTAGTTAAAAAGATTTATGCTTTCGACCAATGTCGCCAAGCAGGAGAAATCTACTTGAATCGAGCCTTGCTTTCGGATCTTCCGCCAAGCATTTCCTTTTCCATAACGCCGCCAAGCAATCACTTTCGGACATTCCACCAAGTGTTGCTTTCAACATGAGCTTACTATCCTTCTTACCCAAGGATAATAACCCAAATGCAATGTGAGTCACTTCGTGATATGCATGAATCCATTTATTTATAATATCACAATATTATCATTATCAAGTTTAAGGCGATCAAAGAATTTCTTACAAAGCAAGTGTTATACTAAAACAAACATTTAAAACAAATTCCGGCCTCGATATTCTTAGGATTCTTTCAAAGAATTATTTTACATACATATCCATTTTTCTTTTCCTAGCTCTAATGCAACTAAATTACAAGCACAACAAGTATAGCATTTAAAGGAAATAAACTCACGATGCCATGTCGACTATTCTTCTTATACGGATGAGTCGTTCACACACTCCATTTAATTGAAATAATCTTCGGATAAAGGTATCTTTCCTCGGAGTCACCTAGCCAAAGAAAATACCCACAATGAGTATTTCTTGATGATTTTCTTGAATTTTGACAAGACAATGTCAAAAGAACGTTAAAGTTCGTATAAAGGAAAGTTCCAACTTAAAATTGCCATAACTTGGACATTTTAACTCAAAATCGCGCATATAATATACCGATTTCTACCTACTCAAAAAGATCTACCCATTTCTAAAATTCTATTTAACAAAAAAAGGTCATATAGTCTCTGAAATAGTGGCGACAAAATTCACCATGAATTTTCCAACTCACAAACAACTTTGGTTCAATCAATCAAAATTTGTTTGATAAATACTTAGTTATTTATATAATTGAAAAATTCTCTTTTTATGGTTACTTAGCTCATATTTTATTCATGCTCAAGTGCTTTGTTGTCCATTCATGTTTCTTGAGTAAAATAATGTCGGTTTGGAGTTTTTAGAAAGATATAGTTTACAAGAATTCATTTTGCAAATCTTTTGAAATGAATATTTTGTTTCTTTTGTTTTCTAAGGGTGTTTTATGTTTACTTTATTATTTTTAAATAACCTTTTGAAAATAAGTTTTCCTTTTTCTAAGTTCTCCATAATAGTGCTATTTTTTCCACTTATTTTTCCTATACAATTTTCTTTGTCTATTTGTTTGCAAAGTTCTTTATTTGAAAATTTCTCATCCTTTCCTCATGTTATGTTTTTCATAGAAATCATTCTTGCATAAAAATTTATTTTCTTTATAAAAACAAAGTGGAACAATAAGTGACTTAAGAAGCTTTTTATAGTAAAAGTAGTTTCTAAAATCTTATTGGTTTTTTTTGTAACTTGAAAAGAGATAACTTTATTTTTGTTTAAACCATAGATCTCACACTTTACATAAACTTATTTCTAAGTATCAAAATCTCCTTTTTGTCAATTATTTTTAGAACTTGAAAATTTGGACAACAATTTAAATGAACATGAATTATGAGAAATAATAGCAAACAAAATAACATAAATAATAAAGTCAAGTATTGGGAGTCTTAGCTTTTTCAAGGCTCCCGGGACTAAGAAGTAGACTAGTCCCAAAATAAAAATAAAATGAAAGAAAGAAAAATTTGTTTTGACTTGATGAGGACAAGTCTAAGACTAGAGACTAGTCTTAAAATAACAAGGAATAAATAAATAAATTGCAAATGAGCTTATATGCTCTAAAGAATATGCATATATATATAGATAATAATACTTAGATATAGTAACAATAATATAAACAAAAGTAATAACATAGACATAAATAAATTTTCATGAACAAGAACAATACATGAACATAATGTAGCTTCTGTAAACCCCTAAATTTTTGGAATCGGTTTAGCATAATACTCTAAACCGGAAGTGAAACAGAACCCTAAAGGTCAACAAAACTCTAGTTTATCGTAACCGATTAAGTCCGGCATTGCCGTTTTCTTTGGCCATAGAAAACGAAGTTGGAATAATTAGCTAGAATAGTTCGAAATAGCTATAGGTTATATAAAAATATCAGTTTTGTGAATTTTGGATGTCCTTTGAATCCGATCGGACACAGTTCTCAAAAAATGTGTCAGGGAGCTCGGAATAGGAAAAATTATTCCGAATACACCGTTAGACTCGTAAAAATATAAGTTTTCCAAAAATAACAGTTTCATAATTTTTCGATGAGTAAAAATAGTAGATATCGCATTTATACGCGTATTTTCTTACTACCGGTACTTTATTAGTCATATCTATCTTACATTACACTGTTCATTACTATTCTTTTATCTCTACTTTTTCTTACACCTATTCTTACATACCCCATAACCTATAATCCTTACTTTTGATCTTTTCCATAACTTTATTTCACATCTACCTTACATAATACATCTTTTATTAACAAAAAGTCAAAAAAAAAGATCACTCCCCCTCCCATGAATGTGGGGCGCCCCCTCTCCCATACAACCCTCAATTTGTTTTATTTTTCTTTTATTTTAATCACACAAAAATCGCTTCATATTTTCCTATAAATACCCCCCTCCTCTTTCACTTCTTTCACACATTCACTACCCACAAATTTCTTACCAAACTCTCTCAATTTCTCCTCTCAAAATACCATCCCAAAATTCTTTCAAAATAATTCCACAACAATTTCTACCACAACTAAAACCCATAACCACGTACTACTACCAAAACCTTCTTTAGGTAATTATCTTCTTTTATTTTTTCTTCATGTCATGTAACTTTACATGACCATAGTGTAAGTTTCCAAAAACTACAAGTTATGGAAGCTACATTATGTTCATGTATTGTTTTTGTACATGAAAATCTATTTATGTTTATGTTATTATTTTTGTTCATATTATTATCACTATATCTAAGTATTATTATCTCTCTCTATATACATATTCTTTAGAGCATATAAGCTCACTTGCAATTTATTTATTTTTATGCAAATGCAATTTATTTATTATTCCATTGCAATTTACTTATTTATTTCGTCGCAATTTATTCCTTGTTAAAATAAAACTAGTCTCCAATCTTAGACTTGTCCTCATCAAGTCAAAAAAAATTTTTCTTTCTTTCATTTTATTTTTATTTTGGGACTAGTCTACTTCTTAGTCCCGGGAGCCTTGAAAAGCTAAGACTCCAATACTTGACTTTATTATTTGTTATTTTTGTTTACTATTATTCTCATAAATCATGTCATTTAGATCGTTGTCCAAATTTTTAATTTCTAAAAATAATTAAACAAAAGAAGATTTGTCACTTAGAAATAAGTTTATGTAAAGTATAAAATCTATGAGTTAACAAAAATAAAACTCATTTCCTTTCAAGTTACAAAAAGAACTCACTATAATTTTAGAAACTACTTTTTACTTTAAAAAGCTACTTAAACCTTTATTATTCCACTTTGTTTTTCAAAAGAAAATAATTGTTGATACAAAAATGATTTTTATGAAAAATATAAAAAAGATGAAAGGCTAAGGAATTTTCAAATAAAGACCTTTACAAACAAAAAGGCAAAGAAAATTGTATCGGAAAAATAAATAGGAAAAGTGGTACTAATATAAGAGAACTTAGAAAATAGAAAATTGTATTTCCAAAAAGTTACTTGGGAAACATAATAAAACCAACATGAAGTATTTTTGGAAAAACAAAATGAAACAAGATATTCGTTTCAAGAAATTTACAAAATCGATTTTTGTAAAACTATATTTTTTTAACAACTTCAAACCAACATTGTTTTATTCAAGAAATATAATTGGACAACAAAACACTTGAGCATGCTTAAATATGAGTTATATAGTTATAAAAGAGGATTTTTCAACTATATAGATAACTAGTTATTTATCAAGCAAGTTTTGAATGGGTGAACCCAAGTTGTTTTTGAGTTGGAAAATTCATGGTGAATTTCGTCACCACTGTTTCGGAGACTAAATGGTTTAGTTTGAAAAAAATAATTTTAGAAATGGATAGATCTTTTCGAGTAGGTAGAAATCATTATATTATATGCACGATTCCGAGTTAAAATAACCAAGAAATTGCCATTTTAAGATGGAACATTCCTTTATACGAACTTTAACGTTCTTTTGACATTGTTTTGTCAAAATTCAAGAAAATCATCAAGGAATACTCATTGTGGGTATTTTCTTTGGCTAGGTGACCCCGAGGAAGCATTCCTTTACCCTGAAGATTATTACGATTAAGTGGAGTGTGTGAACGACTCATCCGCTTAGAGGAATAGTCGACATGGCATCGTGAGTTTATTTCCTTTAAATGCTAAACTTGTTGTGCTTGTAAATTAGTTGCACTAGAAGCTAAGAAAAGACAAATGGTTATGTTTGGAAATAATTCTTTGAAAGAATCCTAAGAATATTGAAGCCGGAATTGATTTAAATTGCTTATTAGTAGTATAACGCTTGCTTTGTATGAAATGCCATGATCACCTTCAACTTGATAATAATAATGTTATGATATTACAAACAAATGGATTCATGTATACCACGAAGTGAGTCACATTGCATTTTGGGTTATTATCCTTGGGTGAGAAGGATAGGAAGCTCATGTCGAAAGCAACACTTGGCGGAAGATCCGAAAGCGATTGCTTGGCGGCTTAAGGGAAAATGCTTGGCGGAGGATCCGAAAGCAAGGTCATTTCAAGTAGATTCGGAATGCTTGGCGATGAGTGCTCGCAAGATTAAAACTTTTTAACTAAAACTACTTGATTTGAGGTTATGTATCACCAAACCCCGAATGGAGGGCGCAAATCCATTTAACATATAGTTCTCGGAAAACTATATGTCTTGTTTGCCAATGTATATGTTGCATCCCATTTGTTTGTTTAATTAACTTGTTTGAAACTTTGTTACAAGAAGTTATTTATGGAAATAATTCTCACTAAGCCTATTAGCTTATACCCTTATAGATATCTTTTGCAGTTTCTCTACTATGGTTAAGGCCACGAGGGTCTGCGGGTAGGTAATTTCTTTAGATAAAAGAATTCTAACATAAAGTTTAGAATTAGAAATGATGTACAAATATTCTTGTAATAGATTAGTAATCACGGGAAGTATTCCTAAGTTTGTAAGGATCATTGTTATAAGTGAGTGATTATTATGAATCCTCTTTTCTTAATGTGTTACTTATATCTTCTTAAGCTTCATAATTCCATATATGGTCCTCTAAAATTGTGAAAGCACGCCTTACACTTAATATAAAAGCTTATGGGAATGACTAAGGTTTGTCATACTTAAGCTTTAATATTGAGTGTGGCGGACTGTCACGTTTAGGGTACCCGTTGGGGCGTGACAGCTTCCATAACATTTAGTCTTTGGAAACTCACACTATGGTCATGTAAAATTACATGACATAAGAAGAAGAAAACAATATGAAATGGTTACCTAAATAAGACTTTTGGTTGTGTTATGTGGCTTTGGTTTTTGTTGCAGGTAGAAGTGGTTTTGGAATAATTTTGAGAGAGTTTTGGGAGGATAGTTGGAGAGAGTTTTAAGAAGAAAATTTGAGAGAGTTTTAGTAAGAAATTTATGGGTAGTAATTGTGTGAAAGAAGTGAAAGAGGAGATGAGTATTTATAGGAAATTGTGGGATGATTTTTGTATGATTAAAATAAAAGAAAAATAAAACAAATTGAGAGGGCATATGGGGAGGGGGCATCGGGCATGGAGAGATGAGAGAGGGAATGTTTTTATTTTTTTGTATTTTGTGGATTAAATGAAGTAATAAGTGAGGTAGATGTGAAATAAAGTTATGAAAAAGGTAAAAAGTAAAGGTTATAGGTTAAGGTGTGTATAAGAGTAGGTGTAAGAAAAAGTAGAGATAAAAGAATAGTATATAGTAATGAATAGTGTAATGTAAAGTAGATATGATTAATAAAGTACTAGTAGTAAGAAAATACGCGTATAAATACGATATTTGTTATTTTTACTTACCGAAAAATTACAAAATTGATATTTTTAAAAAACTTATATTTTTAAGAGTTTAACGGTATATTCAAAATATTTTTACTATTTCGGGCTTCGGGACAAGTTTTTCAAGAACAGTGTCCGATCGGGTTCGAGACGAGTTACAGTTTTACTAATCTGATCTTTTTATGTACCTTAGATAATTCCGCACTATTCTATATTCTAAACTCCTACTTATTCTCACCGAGTTGCTTATTCGGGATTACCGGACTTCGAGCTTTTACGTCTAACTAGGGTTTTGTTGGCCGTTAGAGTTCGGTTGACTTCTATTTTAGGGTTTTAGGCTAAACCGTTTCCAAAAATTTAGGGGTTTACATCCTTTACATATCTCAAAAAGGAAGGACAGTGGAACAATACGAGACTGAGTTTAGTCATCTACTCCAGTATCACCATAATCCTTTAGGCATAGTGAAGAGCTAAAGAGGCAAGTCTTCCTAAGTGGCCTGGACAAAGACTTGAGGATGCGTCTGGAGGAGTTGGATCTAAAGACCCTCCGTGAATTGGTTGAAAGGGCTCGCATTATAGAAGGAGCCAAGAAGAGGAAAAGTAAATCACCTGAGAAGAGAACCTTTGTGTTTAGAAAGAGGACTCAAGATAGTTACAGTCCCAGTTTTCAAAACAAAAAGTTTAAATCCTTCAACAGTTACAGAGGAAGTGCTAATGGTAATAAGGAGGCATCAAAGGTCAAAGTGACATGCTGGAAATGTAAAGAGGAACAATATTCGAAGAGGTGCCCCTTGCTTCAACACAAATGCTATTTTTATGGAGACCCTAGCCACAAGATCAGTGATAGCCAGAAGAAGGCTTCCACCGTTTGCTTTGTATGCAAGCAAACTGGGCACTTCACCAATGAATGCCTACATAGGAAGAATGCCCAGCTAGACCGTTTGGTTTAATGGGAGGAGCTACATCGACGAAGAATGGAAGTGAAGGGAGCAACTCGAGCCGTTCTAGAGTAGCTGTCCATGGAATGAGAATTTACAACTTGGAAGGGCAGTGGGTATGTGAGGAATTAGACGATAAAGGAGTAGAGTTAGCAGCTATGGATGGAGATTGTGGCCCCGATTTTGGACTGGTGACAGGTTAGAATCAGAAACTCCTCTACCTTTGATGCAAGTTATTAAGTACCCTGCATTCAATTCTTAATACTAGAAGTATAAAGTTTTATACCAGCAATTAGCTTAAGTATACCAGTTTCGTGATTAGTATAAAATTTGAGTGCAGGTCACCTACGCATAGCTAATCAAACCGCTTATGTTTTGCTTGACACCAGAGCTACGCATTCCTTTATCACTGTTAGTCTGGCTAAACAAACTGGTTTACCCATAGATACTATTGCTATCAGTTTTCAAGTTAAGACCCCCACTGGAAGCATAGTAACGACTAAAGAAATGCTAAGATTGTCCATGGAGATACAAGGATGTTACACTAAGTGTGACCTAATAATCTTGGAAATGAGTAAAGATTGTGTTCTCAAACCAAGGAGTCGATATATGAGTGGAAAGAGTAGATTGGTTCGTATTAGTATTAGGATGTTTAACAATATTAGATGAGTGGATTTTCGACCAATTTTGAAGCCCAACTGGATAAAAATCTTGAAAAGCATGTCTCGAGGCTCGAGATATTAATTATATGATATTAGTATCATTAGATTCATAATTTCATAATATTTCTAAATATATCAGTTATATAATTTTTCGGATTATAAAAGTTATAGTTATAACATTTTATCGTATTTTCGTTACTACCGATAGTTTAAGTGTGTAATCAACTTTTTACTTTCTTTTACACTATTCATCAAGTACAACCACCCATGCCCTATTCTTACATCCTTACAACCTATCCTTACAACCTATTCTTACATTCTCATAAAAATTTCCTTACATTTTCTTTTCCAATATAACTTTTATTACTTAAATTACATATTAAATTTGAAAGTTATTACACAAAACAATATCAAAACACTCTCTCTCTCCCTCCTCCGAGAATAGGCGAACCTCCTCTCCCCCACCCCACCACCCCCCTCCCACCCACCCTACTCTCTTTTGTTTAATTTTCTTCAATTAAATTGTTCATATAAACCCTAAATTCTTTTTCTATATAAACTCTTTTTCACCTTTCACTTTTTCACTTTCCCTCATTTCTCACAAAACCAACATTTGGAAGTTTTCTTTTTCTCTCCCTCTCCTTCCCTCTTGTCGTGAGCCCCCTCCTACACACACACACACACACACAAAATTTTTTTCACTTCAATTTTCCTTCTCCAAAACACTAAATAGTAATAGATCTTGACCCTGCCACCATAAAATATGTAATGGCAAGGTCATACATGTGTGGTTCCACCAAAAATCCCCATGAGCTTTATGTTAGGGATGTGAAAACACTAGAACATGATATCATTGCCATCACAATGTGTAGATCTTACTATTAAAGTTAATATACTAAGTATTTGCTATTTATTGTTATATGTTGTTCATATAGAAATTTTATGCAAGTATTTTCATTTTGACTCACATCTACATATTGTCATTGTTGCATTACACTCATAACATGAGTCATGTAGTAGATCTATTATTTAAAGTAGTTAAAATGATATAGTTACTTGTTTTCATGCATGAAAGACTTGCTACATGATATTCTTAAGGAAAGTGTTGATCAAAACTCAAGATCTATTTTGTTTCTTTCAAAAAGTAAATTTTAAAATTCGGATCTTGAGAAAAACCCACTTAGAAAACATATTTTCCAACTTCAAATGAAATTTTTACATGTAAAATGAAGGGCTTAAGTAATAGATATCATTAGTTAGTGATTTTTATGAGTTTATCATGGTTTCACTAATAGAAATTTTCAAAACAAGAAAATAATTACAAAAGTTAAGTTAGATCTATGTTTCAACACTAACAAAAATGTAGAAATTCGTAAATAGGGTGAAATGCCAAGAAAACACCCATTTTCCAACTCTAAAACAAGAGTTTTATTAAAGAAATAAAAGCCTTTGGGAGTAGGTTTGATTAGGACTTAATTTTAGAAAGAATAAATGAGTTTTTCACAAGAAACAATCTCAAAAACAATTTTCCAAAATTCGGATCTAAAAATGATCCCTATTTAAAAACGTAATTCCAAATGTCAAAATGGGTATTTTAATGGAAAAATAGAAGTCTTAGGGAATAGATATAATAAAGACTTGATTTTTATGAAAGTAAATGTGTTTTATCAAAGTAGAAACCTAAAACAAAGGAAAAGTTTTCCAACTAAGATCAAACAATATTTTCCTTTCCAAAAATTATGCAAATTTCGTCACTAGGAAAAACTCACTTTAAAACATCTATTTTCCAACCTTTAAATGAGGAAATTTATTAAGATAATAAAGATATTAGGTGTATAGGTTATCAAGGCTTTATCATAGTAAAAATATGCATGATTTTCAAAGGAATAAAGCTAGTTTTCCCAAACAAGTGTTCATGACGCTATTACAAGGTGTAGGTTTTTGCAAAATTCTTTTTGATAAAAAATCATTAAGGAATTATATTTAGATAGCTCATACCATGACATTCATAATCATAACTTGTAGATATTACATCTACATATAATATACTTGATAGAAATGATGCAAATTTCACAAAACAATTTTGGAATTTCAACTTTTAGTTACTGATCGGATCTGATCTGAACATTCCAAGACCTAAACATTTTCAAAATTTAGTAATAACATCATAAATGTAAACTCCCAAATTTTTGGAATCGGTTTAGCCTAAAACCCTAAACCGGAAGTCAACGGAGCTTAAAAGGTCAACAAAACCCTAGTTAGACGTAATAGCTTAAGTCCGGCAATCTCGAATAAGCAACTCAGTAAGATTAAGTAGGAGTTTAATATATAGAATAATGCATAATTATCTAAGGAAACATAAAAAGATCATATTAGTAAAACCGCAACTCGTTTCGAACCCGATCGGACATGGTTCTTGAAAAACGTGTCCTAGAGCCCGGAATAGTAAAAATATTCCGAATATACCGTTAGACTCATAAAAATATAAGTTTTCAAAAATATCAGTTTTATAATTTTTGGTAAGTAAAAATAACAGATATCGCTATTATACGCGTATTTTCTTACTACCGGTACTTTATTAGTCATCTACTTTACATTACACTATTCATTATTATTCTACACTATTCTTTTGTCTCTACTTTTTCTTACACCTACCCTTACACACACCATAACCTATAACCTTTACTTTTTACCTTTCCCATAACTTTATTTCACATTCACCTTACTTATTTCTTCATTTAATCCACAAAATACAGAAAAAAAAAAAAAAAAAATATCTCCCCTCTCTCTTTTACCTATGGCCGGCGCCCCCCATGCCTCCTCTCTCCTCAATTTGTTTCAATTTTTTTTATTTTAATCACACAAAAATCACTCCACATTTTCTATAAATACCCCCTCCTCTTTCACTTTTTTCACACAATTACTACCCATAAATTTCTTACAAACTCTCTCAAATTCTCCTCTCAAAACTCTCTCCAAATATCCTCCCAAAACTCTCTCAAATTAATTCCAAAACAACTTCTACCTATAACAAAAACCCATAACCACATAACACTACCAAAGTCTTCTTTAGGTAACCATCTCCTATTATTTTCTTCTTCTCATGTCATGTAACTTTACATGACCATAGTGTGAGTTCTCAAAGACTAAAAGTTATGAAAGCTACATTATGTTCATGTATTGTTCTTGTTCATGACAATCTAATTATGTTTATGATATTATTTTTGTTCATATTATCTTTACTATATCTAAGTATTACTATATATATATACATACATACATATTCTTTAGAGCATATAAGCTCACTTGCAATTTATTCATTTTATGCAATGCAATGCAATTTATTTATTCCATTGCAATTTATTTATTTATTCCTTGTTATTTTAAGACTAGTCTCTAGTCTTAGACTTATCCTCATCAAGTCAAAATAAATTTTTCTTTCTTTCATTTTATTTTTATTTTGGGACTAGTCTACTTCTTAGTCCCGGGAGCTTTGAAAAAGCTAAGACTCCCAATACTTGACTTTATTATTTATTTTTTTTTTTTTTTTTTTTTTTTGCTATTATTTCTCATAATTCATGTTCATTTAAATTGTTGTCCAAAATTTCAAGTTCTAAAAATAATTGACAAAAAGGAGGTTTTGACACTTAGAAATAAGTTTATGTAAAGTATAAGATCTATAGTTTAAATAAAAATAAAGTTATCTCTTTTTCAAGTTACAAAAAGAACCCACTAAGATTTTAAAAACTACTTTTACTATAAAAAGCTTCTTAAATCACTTATTATCCTACTTTGTTTTTATAAAGAAAATAAATTTTTATGCAAGAATGATTTCTATGAAAAACATAACATGAGGAAAGGATGAGGAATTTTCAAATAAAAATCTTTGCAAACAAATAGACAAAGAAAATTGTATAGGAAAAATAAGTAGGAAAAATAACACTATCATGAAGAACTTAGAAAGAAGAAAACTTATTTTCAAAAAAATTATCTAAAAATAATAATAAATCAAACATAAGACAGCCTTAGAAAACAAAAGAAACAAAATATTCATTTCAAAAGATTTACAAAATGAATTCTTGTAAACTACATCTTTCTAAAACTCCAAACCGACATTATTTTACTCAAGGAACATGAATGGACAACAAAGCACTTGAGCATGAATAAAATATGAGCTAAGTAACCATAAAAGAGAATTTTCAACTATATAGATAACTAAGTATTTATCAAGCAAATTTTGATTGATTGAACCAAAGATGCTTTTGAGTTGGAAAAATCGTGGTGAATTTTATCACCACTATTTCGAAGCCTATATGACCTTGTTTGTTAAAAATAGTTTTAGAAATGGGTAGATCTTTTCGAATAGGTAGAAATCAGTATATTATATGCGTGATTCCGGGTTAAAATGACTAAGTTATGGCCGTTTTAAATTGGAACTTTCTTTTATAAGAACTTTAACGTTCTTTTGACATTGTCTTGTCAAAATTCAAGAAAATTATCAAGAAATACTCATCTTAGGTATTTTATTTGGCTAAGTGACTCCGAGGAAGGATACCTATATCCCGAAGATTATTTCGATTAAGTAGAGTGTGTGAGCGACTCATCCGTATAAGAAAAATAGTCGACATTGCATCGTGAGTTTATTTCCTTTAAATACTATACTTGTTGTGCTTATAATTTAGTTGCATTAGAGTTAGGAAAAGACAAATGGATATGTATGTAAAATAATTCCTTGAAAGAATCCTAAGAATATCGAGGCCGAAATTGATTTAAATGTTTGTTTTAGTATAACACTTGCTTTGTATGAAATTTTTTGATCGCCTTAAATTTGATAATAATAATATTATGATATCATAAATAAATGGTTTCATGCATACCACGAAGTGAGTCACATTGCATTTGGGTTATTATCCTTGGGTGAGAAGGATAGTAAGCTCATGTCGAAAGCAACACTTGGCAGAGTGTCCGAAAGTGATTGCTTGGTAGCGTTATGGAAAAGGAAATGCTTGACGGAAGATCTGAAAGCAAGGCTCAATTCAAGTATACTTGACATGCCTGGCGACATTGGTCGAAAGCATAAATCTTTTTAACTAAAACTACTTGTTTCGAGGTTATGTATCACCAAACCTCGAATGGAGGGCACAAATCCATTCAACATATAGTTCCCGGAAAACTATATGCCTTGTTTGCCTACGTGTATGTTGCATTCCATTTGTTTGATTAAACAACTTGTTTGAAATTTTGTTACAAGAAGTTCTTTATGGAAATAGTTCTCACTAAGCCTGTTAGCTTACACCCCCATAGATATCTTTTGCAGTTCCCCTATTTGTGGTTGAGGCCACGAGGACCCTGCGGTCAAGTAATTTCTTTTAAGATAAGGAAATCCTAGATGAAGTTTAGTGTTGGATAAGATGTACGATATTCTTGTGATAAATTTGTATTTAAGGGAAATGTCCCTAAGTTTGTAAAATCATTGTTATAAGTAAATGAATACTATGAATCCTCTTTTCTTAGTATGTTATTATATCTTCTTAAGCTTCATAATTTCATGAATAGTCCTCTAAATTTGTGAGAGCACTCTTTACACTTAATGTCAAAGCTTTTGGGAGTGGCTAAGGTTGTCATACTTAAGCTTTAATATTGAGTGTGGCGGACTGTTACCTTTAGGATACCCTTTGGGGCGTGACAATAAATAGATAGATATTTCAAAGTAGATAGAAATCGATGGCTTATTTGCTAAATTCCGAGTTAGAATGACCAAGTTATGGCCGTTTTAAGTTGGAATTTCCAATTACTACAAAAATTACGAATTCAAAGATTTTTATTTGAAAAAGTTTGGAATTAGTTATGGTATGAAATACTCATAGGGGTATTTCTTTTCGTTTCGTATTTCTGGATCACTACCATTAAAGACCGGAGACCATGGCCGAGCGAGTTCACTATCTTTAAATTATATGCTTATGAATGTGTTGTATGTTAGTGGCATTAGAATTAGGCAAGATAAAATTTGATTGTTTGTATATGAGTTCTAGTTAGGTGAATCGATTATAAGAATATCGAAACGTGATTGTTGTAAATATTTGTATGAAGTAGTATAGAATTGAAGTATCTGCAATGTCTGTGATTTCCCATAAATTGTTAATTAATATGCCATGATCTTAAATGAAATTGAGCATGCATACCATATATGAGTCACATTGCATAGATTATTATACCTTTGTGGAAGAAGGCATAATAGCTGGGCAATGAGAGGCCTGTAAACTCGAATGTTGGCGTAATGGCCGAAAATTAAAATGTTGGCGTAAGGGCCGAAATTAAAAATGTGTGTAGGTGGGCACCTGTATCAACCACAATGAAAATAAGAAAATTTGAAATCTTTGGTCGTATGGGCCTGAAACAACTAGCACCAAATGGAGGGCGTAAATCCATTCAACAAAAGATTTTTGGAAGGTCTTATGTATTGTATGCTCACGTGTTTGTGCATTTCATATGGTTGTTAATCTAACTTGTCTGATATATATCACTTGTTGAGAATTTAATTTTGGAAGTGGAACTCACTAAGCTAGCATAGCTTACACCCCCACAGTTTCTTTCTAATGCAGTTCCCGTACTTATGGCTACGTCTCCAGACCTGGCCAAATCAATTAATGAGAGTTTAGGAGTTTTCTCCTTAGAAGTTTACGATTGATTTGTATAGTTTTTAGTAGTGAACCTAGAAGGATCAATTGTTACCAAAAAGGATAATACCTAGACTTATGTGTAGCAAGGGAATGCCTCTTAATGCTTCGTAACTGATCTTAAGATATTTGTGGTTTATATTTTTTTTGCTTATCCTATCAGGTTGAACTATCTATCTCCAATTGTTTATGTATTCTATTGTCGTAAAAGAACGTCTTGCATACTAATACAAGACTTTTGAATAACTATGGTAGTAATTCTTAAGTCTCGTTTAGCATGTGGCGGACTGTTACGTTTGGAGTACCGTTTGGGGCGTGGTAGCCACCAATCCTTTAGGATCTAACTTACTATTCTCTATGCTACTTTGATAGGTACACTTTCCTATTATTGGTAATTGCTATCTGTAGGTCCCGAAAATAATCAAGAAGGGGGGGTTGAATTGATTATTTCAGAAATTGAAGATTTTTGCCTTTTTAAAACAATCCCCTTTGATTTTAATAAACAAGAACAATATGAACAATTAAACTGCTATAAAATAAATTGCTGAAATATAAATAGTGAAGAGATAAGAAGATTAGGCAAAAGATTTATAGTGGTTCTGCCTTGTGGTCAGTCCACTCTTCCAGCTCCACGCCGGGATCCTGGTTGTCTTTACCAGTTGTGTTCCACTATTCAAATAAAAGTTACAAATCAACCTCGCAAAGGTCTAGTCTCACTGATGAGTCTCACATGCTTCTACTAAGCTAAACACTCAACTTCAGTGATGGATTCACTCTTTTACTTCTCACACAAAATGAAACTAAAACAAGAGAATAAATATTATATCTCTACACTTTAAAATACAATGACCAAGCTCTCTTTCTCACGAAAATGAAGACTGAATAATTCAATATGGATTGTAACTTATATCTTTTGTACCACGTTCTGAATGCTTGCTTTTTCTTCAGCTGGAGGTTCTGATTTATGTATATCCATAACGTCTCCTTTGCTAAAAATAGTATTCAACGGCTAGAACTTTTGTTTCGAAAGGATATTTTACTGTTTTGAATTTTTCCAATCAAGATATTCTTGAATAAAATCTAGAAATCAAAAACCGAATCTGTTGGAGTAATATCTTCTATTGCTGTGATATTCTAGATAAGCCTTATGTTGGAGATATGTTTGCTAAGATATTTCCATTGTATCCATAACTGAAAAAAAAAATTAGATAATATCCCACAAGAAGAGGAATGGATAAACTACCGTATCTAATAAATATATCTCTTTGACTAATAATCAAATCTCTAGGATAACTTTCTGTTTTTCACCTATATCCTTATCCAAATAATCTTGGAAAATATCTTTAATCATTTTTGTAAAATAATTTCAACATCTCTCAAAATAAATATTTTTCACATATACTTGATGTAATAAGTCTCAAAAATATTATCCAAGTTTTATGGAACACATCAAGTATATTCCCAAAAATATACTTGACTCGTGGAGCTAGGTCTTGAAAATAATTCGAATTCCATAAAAAAATAAATCAAGAAATATTTTTGTCAATTAAAACTTCTAAAATAAGTTCTGGAGCATTTTTCAGAAAAATTCCTTCGATTAAGTTAATTTGAAGGTTCTGAAATAACTTATGACAGACTTATTTTTCATCGCTGAAGGTTCTGAAACATCTTCTGACTAACATATTTCTCACTTCCGAAAACTTATTTTTCATTTCCTAAAGTTCTGAAGAAACTTCCGACTAACATTATCAAAGCTTAAGCATAACTTCTGATTTTCCTTCTGACTTTAATAAAACTTGATCATGCTTTATTTTCGTTTAAGATAAAGATTCTGAACTTGCTTCTGTCTATATAATTATCATCAAAATCAAGATCCTGAACTATGGAAGACCAAATAATATTAAACATATTCGAAACTAATAAGATATATATAGATGAAACCTTAAACAAATATATCAATTAAATTTTCTTTTGTCATCATCAAAATCATATTAGAATAATTCCAACACATCCAAAGTTGAGCAGAACCTTTTAGCTTTATAAATTTTCAAAAATTGCAACTCCATGTCTTTAAAAAGGTTTTTATCCGATGCAATTGCCCAAACCATTAGCTCATAGTGTCATGCCCTATCAGGTATTCTAAACGTAACAGCCCGCTATACATAATATTAAAACTTAAGAATGACTACCTTAGTCACTCGAAAGCTTTCATATTGGTACAAGGCATACGTTCACAACAAAGGGAGACTAGTGGAGTTATTCATTTTAAGATAATGGCAGCGGAACATTCAAAGCAATACTATTATGATTCATTAAAATATAAAAGTTCTATAACTTCTATGAGGCATTCCTCTGATAATTCTCCATAATAACATAGTCTTACTAAGATAAATAACTAAAACTTAAAAATTTTAAAGGAAATTTAACCTAAGTCTTCAAATAGAATTCCTACAAAAGCTTCCTAAAACATAGGTTTTACTCGAACAGTCAAGGTATTTCAGGCACAAAACAATGATCTTGCAGCATCAAAAATCTATTGAGGAGTAAGCATAACTAGCTTAGTGAGATAATCCTTACGCAAAAGTACTCATAACAAACATTTAAATAAGTTTGTGAAACAAGCATATAAAATGCAAACAACCATATGATCAAACCATACAATATGATTATTCGGTTTCGTATACAGAGTGGATTTATTCCTCCATTGTGGGTTAAGGAATGCTTTGAATGGGTCATAATCGACCTCCTTGAAATTTGCGTGTGTCTTAGGGTTTTAACCAACCGTACTACAAATCCCTAGGCTTTTGTCACGCCCCAAAGAGTACCCAAAACACGACAGTTCACCACACTCGATATTTAAACTTAAGTATGACAACGTTAGTCATCCCATAAGTTTACATACTTGCACAATTTTTAGGATCACACTTTGGATCGAATAGTCTTAAGAAAGCATACAATAGCATTAAGAATAGAAATCACAACAAGATAAATAAGTTAAGTCCTTACAAAAATCAAGAGGGCATACCCCCACCAAATAATAGAAGTCTAGCCAATCTAAAACCATCTTACAAACATTAAAGTTTATATTAAAGAGATTTTCCTAAAAGTCTACGCCTATAGCTAGGTTCCGACTTCTTCAAAAGATCCTTAATCCAAAGATAGACCTGTGAAAAGTGTTCTCTCGAAACAATCTAAAAATAGGAACACTGCAACAAAAACTATAAAGGTATAAGCTAACAGGCTTAGTAAGATTCATTCCCAAATATTTAATACTCAACAACAGCATAAAACAGACAAGTTATTAGCAGCCATATGAAATGCACAAGCAAATGGGTATACAAGCATATGACTTTCCGGGAGCTATATGTGAATGGATTTAAGCCCTCCATTCGGGATTAAGGTAGTCCATAAGTCATGCAACCACAATTCCAATCTTGAGTGGGATGGTCCATAAGTTATGCAACCATAATGCCGATATCCTTCTCTTAGTTTTACAACATCTGTTATTTTATGTAGTTGATTCAAGTGCCTACACCATTTCTGTTAACTTAAGCAATCTCGCATCCTTAATGTAACACAGGCCCCCTCGCCTCCGCTAATATACTTTTGTCCCACCAAAGGTATATTAGCTAATGCAATGTGACTCACTTCGTGATATGCATGTACAATTTATTCATATAATTTTGGCATGTTAATTATGTAGGTCAAGTGCGATCATAGAGAATTTCAGACAATCCAAATCCATACTAGCTCATACAATGATTTTTCAATAAGTCTCGTTTCGATATACTTATCATTTATTCAACCAAGATTAGATCACAACTCATCATAATTTTATCTTTTCCTACTTCTAATGCCACTACGATTACAAGCACATACATGAGTATAACTATTTAAGAAATGAACTCACTCGGCCATGGAGAGAAATCCACTAGTCGTAGTAGTCCTCTGGAAGTGAAAATCCATCTTCCGAATCACCTAAGTACAAGGAATATCCTAAATGAGTATTTCTTATAAAGTTCTAATAAACTTAACAATTTTATTTACTAAGTTCGTCAATCTTCGCCTAAGTTAAAGTCCTAACTTAAAATGGTCATATCTAACTCATTTTAACTTGAAATTGAGCATATTATATACCGATTTCTATATATTTCGTAAGATCTATCTATTCCCAATATTATTTTCAAGTTTCAAAAATGTTTGGGTCATGAAGTATTCTGATCAGTTTTGATTCGTAGAAATTTCCAATTCCGAAAAATAGTTTTGTGAACGTTTGTAATGTTTCTAGAATATAGATAAACCATACATGCAATATTGATGATTTCCTATCATGAATGGCATGTTATGAACTTGATGTATGCATGCTCTTGACAATATTTACAAAAAGAAATTCAAGAAACTTTTTATTTGTAAGACTCCATGACTATTTACTTTCAAGAAAACTACTTTCCTAACTTTGATCATTCCATTTGTTTTGGGTTTATTTCTTCAGAAAATCTAATTATCCTTATTCAAATTGAGTGTTCATTATATCTATTACTTAGGGTTTTCATTTCTACATAAAAATTCTCATTTTATGCTTTGGAAACATGTTTTCAAATAGGGGTCATTCCAAAATCCAAATTTCGAAAAAATTGTTTTTGAATGATTTCTTTGAGAAAACTTGTTTAATATATTAAAATTTAAGGCTCTATTATACCTATTCCTAAAAGACTTCATTTCTTAGATAAAATTGTCATTTTTAGTTGAAAAATAGGTGTTTTCATGGCATTACTTCAAAATAACGAATTTCTTAAGTTATCTAGCAACTCAAAATTTCCTATCTTATTTCTACTCTTTGTTTTACCTATTCCACTTAGCAATCTCATTTCAACTCATGAAAATCATTACTTGATGATATTTATTACCTATACTCTCTATTTTTCATATGAAACATAAGTTTTGGAGTTGATAAAAGGGGTTTTAATACATGGTTTTGAAATCATCCGAATTTTCATTTGAACATTCCAACAAAAATTTTCCCTTTTTAAGTTCCTTATCTCATCTAACTAAAGATCTACTAACTGCAACATTTATATGCATAAGATAAAAACTTTATGATCATTAATGCATCAATACATCAAATATTCACAGGATCATGAATGTCAAGTATGGTATAAGCATCTAAAAGCTAGATCTACTACTTATGATGCATAAAATTTGGAGTTGAAAACATGAACATGAATTTTTATGCAAGATCTCTACTTTTACTCTACTATTATATGCATGAACATGAAGATCATTAGATGAAAACTCATTTAAGCACAAGATCTACTCTTGTGATGGCTTGATATTCATGTAGTAGTATTTTCTTGTCCTTAGCAAGTGCTCATGGGGACTTTAACATGGAAACACTCATGAATAATCTTGCCATTACAAGATTTAGGGTAGGAAAGTTTAAGATCCATCACCTAGAAAGCTTGAATCAAGAGGAAAATGAGAAAGAAATTGAACTTGTGAGAGTGTGTGTGGTGGGTTTGGGTGTCATGGCTAAAGGAAAAAAAAAAAGAGAGAGAGTTTATGAGTCTTTTGAAAAGTGAAAAATGAATGGAAGAGAGAGGGAAGGCATAAAAGATATTATATAGTAAGTAAATTAGGGTTTGTTTTAATTATAAAAAAGGAAATAAAATAAAACAATTGAGGCAAAATGGGGGAAGGTGCGCCGATTTTGGAAGGAGAGGAGAGAGGGAGTGAGTTGAAATTGTTTTGTTTTGTAATTTATGTGATAAAAAGTATTAAATGTAATAATTTGTTAAGAGACAATTTTTTATTGGAAAAGAAAATGTAATTGAGTGTATGTAAGGATGTAAGACTATGGTATGGCTTGTGAGTGTAGCAGGTTGTACTTGTAAATAGTAATGAATAGTAAACAAAATAATTACTTTACCGGTAGTAAAGAAAATACGAGAAAAAGGCTATAACTGTAATTTTTATAAACCGAAAAATTATAAAAATTATATTTTTGAAATCCTCATTAAATTTCGATTCTAACGAGTATTGCGGAATATTTTTCGAATTCCAAGTTCCGGGGCTCTCTTTTCCGTAATGGATATTGGGAAGGTCCGGAATAGAAAATTTTTCAAAAATAGATCTTTTATGGTTTGAATTATACTTTAGAACAATATTCCACATTAATTTATTTTACAAAAGTTCTTTTAGTTGAAATCGAAGAAAAGCCGGATCCAGGGTTCCTAGGTTTCCCTCTCAAGCTTAAACAAATCCGGTTTAGGGTTTTGGTTTCCGGTTTCCGAAGTTTACTCAGTTATGAGGAAAACCGGGGTTTACAGCTTTTCTTACCCATAGCGATCGATCCGACTCGGCTACACCATGAGGTCGTATTCCTCAACATCTTAATTCCTTAAGATGTAGCTTGCAGCTTGCAGCTTATCTTTCCTATCCCATGCTGAGGAGTAGTAGCAAAAATGCAAAGATGATTTTCTAAGTGATATGCATTAGCAATGTAGTTTTAAGAGATTTCTACTCCGACATTAATTTATTTAAGGCGATCGATCAATATTTGCACACACAACAATATACATAGAGACAATTTATATTAATCAATCAATTGATCTTCGATACTTACTTATCGTTTATTGATTACACAAAACAAATCACATACATAGTTCTCATGATAACCTGCATGCATATTAATTTTTATCTTTTCCTAACATCTAGTGCTTTATTCTACAAGCACATATGTGAATATATAAAACGTAAATGAAAACTCCATCGGCCATGGTGATCTCTATCACTCGAAGTAATTCTCGGGAAAGAGAAGATCTTGGTTCCCGTCACCTAAATAAAGGAAATACCCAAAATGAGTATTCCATGGAATTTCTAATCAAATTTTCTAATTCTATCTCCTAGTTGTGGTAAAATTCATATTGGTGGAAATTCAAACTTAAAATGGCCATAATTTGCTCATTTTAACTCAGAATTTCACATATTATATACTATTTTTTCTACCAAATCGAAAAGATCTCTCCATTTGTAAGGTTATTTTTGTCATAAAAATCTATTTGGTTGTCGAAACAACTAGGTACATATTCACTATGAAAATCCCAGCTCTCAAAACATAATTTTTTGAACTTTTCTTTATCCAAAAATCCTTAAACAAATATATAGATATGCATGTGGTTGAAAAATCTTTTTGATGCATGAATAGACCCATATTTTATGCATGATTTCATTGGTGTTGTCTCAATAGTTATATTTCATAAACAACTTGTTTTATAAGTTGAAAAGTTTGACTTTGAAACTTTTCTCCTTAAATGGTTTGAAAGAAAACTATAATTCATTAAGTCATTATAAATAAGTGTTTTCCTTTTGTATTTTATTTCCTAACTCTTTAAAGATAATTTCAATCTTAAAATTTGGCCTTTTTAAGTTTCCTACCAATTTTATTTAAAAAGAAAGAATTTCAAAATTTTCTTAAGTTGTTGATAATATCTAATGTTTTGAGTTTATCATCTCTATGCTCTCCTATCTCTTAGAAAATGAGTTTACTATTTAAAAAAACTCATTTTCTTAGGTTGTTGGCAATTTTTTATTTCTCTAAGTGGATTTCTAAACTAGTGAGTTGATTTATCTATTATCTTGAAAACTTGTCTAGTTCATAGTTTTTATCATGAAGTGGGTAAAAATCCTACAAATAAGTTTTTATGAAAATTTTTCCTAATAAAGAATTATCAATTGTAAAGTTTTAAACCAAAATTTTCATATTATTATTTTGAAAAGAGGGTGTGTATCTGCTTTGTTAAATTTTTGAAGAAATCTTTTTTGTTGATACCTTAAAGTTTCATGAGAAGCTTCTCTAAGTTTTTAAAAAGAACTTATTAAAAATAACATTTAATTCCTTTGATGGAAAAATCCTTGCTAAGCTATAAAAATTATTTTAGAAAGAGTTGTCTCATTCTATTAAAGAAAACTCCTTCTTCCTTTTTGTTGAGATAAAATTAATATGTTCATGCATGAATGAGAATACCTAGTTATATAATAAGATAGAGAGATATATAAGAAACAAATAATCATAATAATAAAGTCAAGTATTGGGAGCCTTAACTTTATCAAGGCTTCCCGGACTAAAAATAGACTAGTCCCAAAAAGAAAAGAAAAAGAAAGAAAAGAAAAATCATAAAATAACAGCATAATAATATGAGCATAATAGTAAAAGTATAATAATAAAGCATAATGTATGAACAAGAACAAAACATGGACATAATGTTGCTTTCTTAACCTTTATGGGTCTTTAGAAAACACACACTATGTTTATGCTAAGTTACATGATCATAATAAACACTATTATTACTAATCTAAAAACATAAGAATAGATGTATGAACAAGAACAAAGTATGAACCTATTATTGCTTTCTTAACCTTTTATGGGTTTTTATGAAACATACACTAAGCCCATACTAAGTTACATGAACATGAAGAAAGGTTTTAGGACAATTACCTATAGGTTAGAAGAAGATGGAGAAATGGTAAAGAGAATTTGTGGAGAGGATTTTTATACAGTGATTTTGAGAGAGTTTTGGTATGTAAAAATGGAGAGAGAGCGGGTATTTATAGAATTTTATGAAGGAAAATTAGACGTGATAAAATAAATTGAAAAAAAAAATATTTAGAGAAAGAGAGAGGGATGAGGCGCCGCTTTTGCATGAAGAAAGGGGAGAAATTGATTAATTTTTGTTGTTTTGTAATGAAAAGTAATAATATGTAAGATGTGATGAAATTAAAGTTTTATAGGAAAGATAAATTGTAAGGCATAGATATGGTAGAGTGTAATAATTGGGTACAAGAAAAAGTAGAGATAGCGAAATAGTAATGAATAGTAGAAATAATACTATAAATAGTAGACTAGACAATTAAAATACCGGTAGTAAAGAAAATATGCGTAAATGAGCTATATCAGCTATTAAAAATGCTGGTAATTAGTTTTTGAAAAGAATTTATTAAAAATAACATTTAAGTCCTTTGATGAAAAATCTTTGCTAAGCGATAAAAACTTATTTTAGAAAGAGTTTAGTCTCATTCTATTAAAGAAAACTCCTTCTTCCTTTTTGTTGAGACAAATTAATATGTTCATGCATGAATGAGAATATCTAGTTATTTAATAAGATAGAGAGATATATAAGAAATACATAATCATAATAATAACGTCAAGTATTGGGAGTCTTAGCTTCATCAAAGCTTCCTCGGACTAAGAATAGACTAGTCCCAAAAAGAAAAGAAAAATCGTAAAAATAATAGCATAATAATATGAGCATAATAGTAAAAGTATAATAATAAAGCATAATGTATGAACAAGAACAAAACATGGACATAATGTTGCTTTCTTAACCTTTATGGGTCTTTAGAAAACACACACTATGTTTATGCTAAGTTACATGATCATAATAAACAATCTATTACTAATCTAAAAACATAAGAATGGATGTATGAACAAGAACAAAGTATGAACCTATTATTACTTTCTTAACCTCTTATGGGTTTTTAGAAAACATACACTAAGCTTATACCAAGTAACATGAACATGAAGAAAGGTTTTAGGACAATTACCTATTGGTTAGAAGAAGATGGAGAAATGATAGAGAGAATTTGTAGAGAGGATTTTTGTGGTGCGATGTTGAGAGAGTTTTGGTATGTAAAAATGGAGAGAAAACGGGTATTTATAGAATTTTATAGAGAGAAATTAGATGTAATAAAATAAATTAAAAAAGAAAAATAATTAGAGAAAGAGAGAGGGATGAGGCATCGCTTTTGCATGAAGAAAGGGGAAATTGATTAATTTTTGTTGTTTTGTAATGAAAAGTAATAATTTGTAAGGTGTGATGTGATTAAAGTTTTATGGGAAAGGTAAATTGTAAGAAATATGTATGGTAGAGTGTAAGAATTGGGTGTAAGAAAAAGCAGAGATAGTAAAATAGTAATGACTAATAGAAATAGTACTATGAATAATAAACTAGACAATTAAAATACCAGTAGTAAAGAAAACAAGTGTAAACAACCTATATCTGCTATTTTTAGATATCGAAAATTCTAAAGCTGATATTTTTGAAATCCTTATATTTTTATGATTGTAATGGCATTATCAGAATATTTTCACTATTTTACTCATTTGGATCCTAATTTTAGAAACTGATCTTATTTGGGTTCGAAATGAATTAAATTTTGGCGAATCTAATCTTTTTAAGCTTTTTTTTATATAATTCTAAATTATAATTCGAAATTACTCATTTTTTTTTTTTAGGTTCCGCGTGCTGGATGACCAGATCTATATTCATTAGACTAAATATAGAACTAGGTTAACTTTAGGGTTTTGGTTTGACTTCTTGTTCTTAGGGTTTACATATGTTTACAAAAAAATCTAGGAGCTTACACATATTGAAAAGTGGAATTTCATTCATACATTTTTTAACACAATCCACTACAAGTGATAAAATGTCTTCTAGTAATTCTAAGGATCCAACTCCACTGTAAATGTTTGGAATAAATAGTACCAGATGATGGGGTAAGGTGAGGTCGAGGTTGGTGAAATGAGGTTGAGGTCGAGGTTAAGATCGTGTAGTGAGGTGGATGGATGGAGAAATGGATGAATTCGTCTAGCCAAGACAAGACTAAAATAATGGTCTGTGCTAAAAGATGAAAGACAAGACCAAAGCATGGTTTGTCCAAAGAGAAATACAAAGGGAAATGAAGATGACAAAAGATATATGTATATTATATATATATATATATGGTTTGTGAAAGGTAGGTTGGTAAGTGAAGATATGATATTGTGATGGTTGATTTAGTTTGGTGTACTGTGATGTGAAAAGTATATGGAGTGGATCCCTAAAAGCAACATAAAGGTACAAAAGAAGGATAAAAAGTCTTATAAAATATTTACAAAAAAAAAATTAGGTTGCTTGAGTTGGTTTGGTAGTCGAATATAGCAGGTCAGCATGAAGATTAAGTCAGCTCATTTGTGAAGTACTCAACTTAGCTCATTCTTTTAGATAAGATGAGCTCAGTTTCTATACTTGAGCTCATGCACGTTTTGATTTGTTATGTACTCCATTAGCTTAGTTTGATGATCTAGTGATGTTGGTGTAGTAGCTCATGTCATTGTGCTGAGCTTAGGTCATTTGCTTGTTGCAACTCAGGTTGTGTGTTGAGCTTTGATCGTTTGCTTGTTGTAGCTCAAGTTATGTGTTGAACTCAGGTTGATGCATTGAGCTAAGGTTGTTTCCTTGTTGCAACTTAGGTCATGTGTCGAGCTCAGGTCATTGAGTTGAGCTCAAAATCTACTATTGTTGCATAAAAATTGCAGCTTTTCACTCTTTTAACCATAGTTAATCCATGATCAGGCAATTTATCATTTCATAGTAGAATTCATCATAAAAATGTCAATTTATGCATAAAAGTGCAAAATAAATGTAGGATGAATGTGTGTAAAATACACATTTATCGCTTGCGATATCAAAAATCTGTTGGAGTGTAAGCACGACTAGCTTAGTGAGAACATTCTTTAAATAATGTACTCGTATGAAAGAAGCTAAACAAGTATGTTAAGCAACCATGTGAAATGCAACATCTACGTGATCAAGCAATACATATCGTCAATCGGAAATCACATGCATGATTGGATTTACGCCCTCCATTCGAGATTAGGGATTACAAATACATAAACCATAGTTTAAAAAAAAATAATTTTGCCCACTTTTGGGCTATTACAGGCCATAAAAATTTGTAGATTTTTAGGCTACTACTAACCACCACAACTATTCTCTCATCCCACCAAGGGTATAGCAGCGAATGCAATGCGACCTATTTCGTGATATGCATGATAAATTTATTAATCTTTTCTCAATAGATATAAAATATCTTTGGGGTAATCATAGAAATATTTGCAAACATTTCAACATGGTATAAAAGATAACAATTAATTTATCACACATCCATGTTCCGATATACTTATGTTACTTTTAACAAACACCACAATGACAATCATTCCCCATATAAATTCCTACATACATATTCCATTTTTATCTTGTTCCTATTTCTAATGCTTCT
This sequence comes from Combretum micranthum, assembly GCA_024138025.1. Taxonomy (NCBI): domain Eukaryota; kingdom Viridiplantae; phylum Streptophyta; class Magnoliopsida; order Myrtales; family Combretaceae; genus Combretum; species Combretum micranthum. The sequence goes on along the minus strand of JAMXBD010000688.1, from coordinate 664,711 downwards.
AAACTACAAACACAAGCATAAATATGTAAAATAAGAAGATAAACTCAGTCGACCATGGTATGTCTTAAATGAAATAGTCTTCAAGGTAGAGAACTCTAAACTCCTCATCACCTAAACAAGGGAAATATCTGGAATGAGTATTCCATAGAAATCCTATTCAAATTTCTAATTCTATTTTACTATTCGCATTATTTTCCCGGTTACGGAAGTTCCAACTTAAAACAACCATAACCTACTCATTTTAACTTGGAATTTCACATATTAATAGCCATCTTCTACGTACTTAGAATGCTCTGTCCATTTCTAAAGTTATTTTTAATATTTAAGGTCATTTTAAGGGTTGGAATAGGCTGGTGCAGATTCATCCTAAACATTTCAACTTTTGTTTTTCTTTTATTTCAAATTCTTACTTTACTTAGGCACTTTTATGGCTTATATAAAATACTCCTATTCTTTGAAAATTATTTAATACTGATATTAATTGATATCATATGCATGATCTTAGTGATGTTGTTTGAAAATAAATGAAGAAAAGGTTTTGTAAAATTATCCTTCATGGAAAAGGTAAAAAGTTAATTTTAGTAAAAATTTATTTTTAAGCTTTCCCTAAACAAAATTCTAACTTTTATGCTCTTGAAAATAAGAAACTTATGTAACAACATGGCCTTACATTCTTCTTAAGTTCATGAACATTTTATTTCCATTATAACTCATTCTAGTTATCAATAAATACATGTGTTTATGTTTTTTAAGAAAAGAACATTACAAGTTGCTATTAAAAAAATGATGTTTAAGTTTAAACTTGTGAGAAAATTGAGCACATGACTTGCTCTAAATTTTATTTGTGATATAGAGTTCAACATGTAATATAAAACAAAATTTTAGAAAACTTTGTATAACAAAGAATTATCAACATTTATGTTGTTAGGAAAAAAAAAACTACCTTATCAAGTTATCAACAATCTTATATTTTGGACAAAACTTTAGTTTTGGCATAATAGCAACATCACTATGAATGACAAGAATCTAGTTATTATTTGTAAAAAAAAAATTTAGGGACACAACATTATATACAAAATAGGTAGGAACATAAATAAAAATTATGGAAGTTTTAGCTTATTATCAAAGTTCCTTGGGACTTGAATTTTATCTCCAGTCACCATGATAAAAATAAAATAAAATAAGCATAAAGAAAATAAAATATGGAAGTCTTAGGCTTTATTAAGGCTTTCTGAGACTTATATTAATTCCAGTCTCATAAATAAAATAAGCTAAGCAATAAGAAAATATGAGAGTCTTACGTTATATTCAAGGCTCCTTAGGACATAGAAATTGACAAGTCCTCTTTTATTTTGACTTGAAGATGGACAAGTCTAAGATTAGAACTTGACTAGTCTTATTTAATAGCATGAAATAGATAAAGAACATGAAATAAAAGCATTAAATAAGATGTTAGATTAGTGAGCATTTAGGATCTAAAAATATATATATATATATATTATCATATAGAAAGTTAGAACAATAATATATCATGATCATAACATAAACATGAATGTAAACATGTTATGAACAATATGTTGTCTTTGCATTTCCATTCCCTAGCATATGCATCATGGAGATTTTATATGGAAACTTCTCATGTCATACATATTTTTCACAACACCTAACATAATCTAAAGAGGTGGTTTAGAATTTACCTAGGGTAGATAATGAAGGAAGAAAATTTTGAGAGAATCAAAGGGGATGTATGTGTGAGTGGCATCATGTTGAGAAGAGTGAGAGGAGAGTGTTTGAGAATTAATTTCATAAAAGTTTTGTTATGTTTAAGAAGTGTGTGTAAAGAATAAAGGAAGGAAGAGTATTGTAGAGTTTTAAGGAGGGAAATTTGAATGATAAAATATAAATGAAAAGAAATATAATTGAGAGAAAGAGAGGGGATGGAGGGGGTATGCGGCTAGAGAGAAGAAGAGGGGGAGAGGGAGAGAGATAAAAAATTAATTTTAGAAGAGAAAAGTAAGTAAAGTATAAGAGAAGTTTGTAAAAAGTAATAATAGAAATGTAACATAGAAAAGAGGTATGTAAGTTGTAAAGAGATAGATTGTAAGAAAAAATAAGATAGATAAATAATAATAAATAGTAGTGAATAGTAATTAAATAATAAACAAGACAATTTATTATAATAGTAGTAAAAATATGTGTAAATAGGTTATATCTAACGTTTTTACAGGTCGTAAAAATTGTATCTGACATTCTTACAAATTCTTATTGTATTACGTGTCTAGATTATTTGCTAGGATATTTTTTCTTATTTTTGCGTGTCGATGTCCTGATTTAGAACCTGATCTCATTTGAGTCTAAAACAAATGAGTTTTTTTACTAATTTTTATCTTTTTAGGGTATAAGACATTTTTCCAAACTATAATCCAATGTTATATCATTTTTTTTGTTTTAAGGTTTAGGGGTAGTCTTGCCGAATCTAGGGTCTTTAGAACTTATTTTTTACCTAGGCTAGCTTTTAGGGTTCCATTTTGGATTCTGGTTCTGAGAATCACTCATAAGACTATTGTAAAATCTGAGGATTTACAAAGCTTACTACAAAGTCACTTCAACTTATCACAGTTGAGATCTCTTTAATCTCGTAAATAATATAGTAGAAAATGGGTATTGCACCTATCGCATGATCAAGATTGGATGCTTCTACCAAGCGATAGTGACAACCATAAAGTGATTGCTTTGATCAACCACGGATGGGTTTGCTCCGACTTCAATTTTGTGAAATGGCGTTACAGCTGCTAAGCTTACTATGGAGTTGATCCAAGTGACAAACACTGGATAGTGATGTTAGCTATGTCCACATTCTCATTATGGTGATAATGTTAGCTACACCAGATTTTCCTTCATGAAGATCGACAACATTAGGAAGAAAGGTGGCAATGTTAGTTACTTCATCACTTTTTCAAGTGCAATGCATCATGGTAGCAATGGTAGTTGTACCATGATAGCTACAAAGTGCTTATCTAATGTTATGTTTATTTAATAATGAAAAAATCAAACAAGCATTTTATTAGCATATTTATGTACCATATGCTTATCGAAGTACTTCAAACATAAGTGGAAACGAGTATAGAAGAAGATGGATGGAAAAAGAAAAATTGCATTTTTATTAATTTAATTTTTTTTCCTTTCTTATTACAATATAAGATAAGTAATAGTATATAGCTAATATCATCTAAAGAGAAAATGCTATTCATTGTTGTGTCTTCTCATCCATTATCATTGTGCATTGTTGTCTTCAAGTTCAAGTTCGCCATTGTGAACATTCTCATTAAAAATCCTCCTCAGCATCTAATAATCTTTTGTTGGGTATCCCACTATCCTATGGAACCTATAAAACTTTGCATCTCCTTTCTCTCATGCAATGAGTTCCCACTTAACCCTTAGCAATATGTGATGCGAACCTTAGGTATTTTAAACCTATAACCCGGCGATCGTAATTTGAAATCGAAACCCCAAAGATCTTGAACAAGATTAGATTCAAAACTAGACCCAACCACACCTGTTGATTGAAACTTGAGTTATCAAGATGATTTCCCCAAGCACTTAGGTTGAAGAAATTGAAATAAGAGTTCTTTTGTAAAGAACAAAATAAAGAGTGCTCTCAAAATTCTGTTTTTCATTCAATGATCTTCTCCTCTTTACAACCATATATGTCTATATTAATAAAAGAAAAAGACTAAAAGATACATGGAAAAAGACCCAAAATGTTGGCATAAAATAATTCCCAAAACAAATAATAAACCTAGCATAAAACAACTTAAAAACAATGCTAGAGACTAAAAGTCGCGTTGGAAAAATCCAAATATTAATAACCGGTCCAAGAAGCTTTATTACACTTTTTGAAGTCTTCAGCATTCGATGTAACTTTCATCTCGGGGTTCTCCATGCCTTTGACCATCTCTTTGGAAGTTTAAATAATGTGAATCAATGTCGGTTCTTCTTTGGTAGAGTTTGACTCCTTCTCTTGCAACTCCATCACTTCCATCACTAGATCGTGCAAAGCTTCTTTCATTTGTTTAGCTTTAGCTCTTGTCATTGGTCCTCCAATGCCATGGAGTGGATCACTGGACTTTGGCTCTTGAATTCTCGATGGTAGATGATCCTCATCATTCCCTCCTTCCTCGAAAAGATTCGTCATTGAATCACCTGCATCATACAAAGAGAGATCAGAAACATTAAAGGTAGCGCTTACATTACCATAATGACTTGGTAAGTCGATCTTGTAAGCGTTGTCATTGATGCGCTCCAACACTTGAAACAGTCCATCTCCCCTTGGGTGCAACTTAAAATTCCTTTGAGCAGCAAACCTCTCCTTCCTCAAATGCACCCACACCCAATCTCCCGGTTGGAAGGCAATCTTCACACGACCCTTATTGGCTTGGCGAGCATAGTGCTCATTCTTTTTCTCAATGTTAGCTCGAACCTTAGCATGTAACTCCCTGACAAACTCTGCCTTTCTCTTTCCATCAAGATCAACACATTCATTAGCAGGCAAAGGTAAAATATCCAATGGAGTCAATGGGTTAAAACCATACACAATCTCAAATGGAGAATAAGATGTAGTGGAATGCACAGTCCTATTGTATGCAAACTCAACATGTGGCAGACATTTTTCCCATTGTTTCAAGTTCTTATGAATCACAGCACGCAACAAGGTTGAAAGAGTCCTATTGACTACTTCCGTCTGACCATCTGTCTGAGGATGTGCAACAGTGGAAAACAACAATTTAGTGCCTAACTTATTCCACAAGGTACGCTAGAAATGACTCAAGAATTTCACATCCCTATCACTCACAATGGATCTAGGCAAGCCATGCAAACGCACAATCTCCTTAAAGAACAAATCAGCAATATGTTGTGCATCATTAGTTTTAGAACAGGCAATGAAATGAGCCATCTTACTAAATCTATCAACAACAACAAATATGCTATCTTTACCACTCTGAGATCATGGTAACCCTAACACAAAATCCATAGAGATGTCAGTCCAGGGTTGATTAGGCACAGGTAATGGGGTATACTCTCCATGAGGCATTACTTTGGATTTAGCCTGTCTACATGCAATGCACTTGTCACAAACAGCTTGGACATCATGTTTCATTTTAGGCCAATAGAAATGCTCATGCAATACATCTAAAGTCTTTTTAACACCAAAGTGTCCCATTAGCCCACCCCCTGCATTTCTCTAACAAGCAACTCACACAGAACTCTTAGGCACACACAATTTATCTTTCTTCAACAAATAACCATCATGCCTAAAATAATCAGCATAACCAGATTCAGCACAAGCAGCCCAAATTTGACTAAAATCAACATTAGTCTCATACAATCCTTTAATGAGTTCAAACCTAAGCAACTTTATATGTAGAGAAGTCAAGACTGAATACCTTCAAGAAAGTGCATCAGCTACCATATTCTCCTTCCATTGCTTGTATTTAATCACATAAGGAAATGTTTCAATGAACTCCAGCCACTTTGCATGTCTCTTGTTTAACTTACCTTGAGTTTTCAAAAACTTCAGGCTCTCATGATTTGAATGAATGATGAACTCCTTGGGCCATAGGTAATGTTGCCAAGTCTGCAAGGTCTTCACTAAGGCATACAGCTCCTTGGCATAGATCGAGTAGTTTAATGCAGCACCACTGAGTTTTTCACTAAAGTAAGTGATTGGTTTGGAATCCTGCATCAAAACACCACCAATACCTTTCCCAGAAGCATCGCATTCAATCTCAAAAACTTTCTCAAAATTAGGTAGAATAAGTAATGGTGCATTAGTCAACTTACCTTTCAAAGCATTAAAAGCGTTCTCGTGCACTTCAGTCCATCTAAACTCAGCATTCTTCTTAACAAGATCATTTAGAGGAGCAGCTATAGAACTAAAGTCCCTAACAAATCTCCTATAAAAGCTTGCTAATCCATGAAAACTTCTGACCTCACTTGCATTCCTTGGTGTTGGCCACTCCCTGATCGCCTTCACCTTCTCTTCATCAACAGCAATCCCATTTGCACCTACAACAAACCCAAGAAAAACCACAGTTTCCATACAAAAGGTGCACTTCTTCAAGTTGGCATACAACTTATTCTCTCTCATAGCGAAAACAAGTTGTAAATGCTGAACATGTTCATCTAAAGTCTTGCTGTAAACTAAGATGTCATCAAAGTATACAACAACAAATTTTCCAATAAAAGCGCGAAGAACATGATTCATTAACCTCATAAACGTGCTAGGCGCATTTGTTAATCCAAAAGGCATTACCATCCACTCATATAAACCATGCTTAGTTTTAAAAGTGTTTTCCACTCATCTCCCTCTTTCATGCGAATTTGGTAATAGCCATTCTTTAAATCAATTTTGGAAAACAAAAAGCACCATGCAACTCATCAAGCATATCATCAAGTCTAGGAATGGGATGTCTATACTTAACTGTGATCTTGTTGATTGCTCGACAGTCGACACACATACGCCATGTTCCATCTTTCTTTGGAACCAGGATGACAGGAACTGAACATGGACTGAGGCTTTCTCTCACAAACCCTTTCTCTATCAGATCATCAACTTGCCTCTGGATCTCTTTGTTTCCTCCGATTGGCTCGATAAGCTGGCCGATTAGGAATTGAAGCACCTGGGATAAAGTCAATCTGGTGCTCAATGCCTCTTAGTGGAGGCAATCCCCTTGGTACTTCTTCAGGAAACAAGCCTCATACTCCTACAAAAGAGACACAACTACACTTGGCAAAGAAGAGTTAAGGTCAGTAGTAGTAAAATATACATCCTTGTACATGAGTACAAGTAGTTGTTTCCTAGCCACTATTGCGCTCTTAACTTCACTTTGTTTTGCAACTCCACTCTCTTTCAATTTCCTTCTCACTCAGTGTTTTGGATCCTTCTCTCTCTTGGCTCACCAGTGTTTGTCTCTCACTTTTCCTTTCTTTTTCACTCTTTTCTAGTACACTCAGGTGTTTTTCTTTAAACTCTTTTGCTATCCTCTGTCCTCACAAGCTTCCCACGGTTTCTGGGAGTTAGAACCACAATCCTTTTATTTAGAACAAATGAATATTGGTTCTTGTACCCATCATACGTCACCCTTCTATCAAACTGCCATGGTCGACCCAGCAATAGGTGACTAGCCTGCATGGGAACTACATCACACATCACCTCATCATGATAACTCCTAATGGAAAAGGAAATAAGAACCTGCCTGGTCACTTTCATCTCCCCACACTCATTCAACCACTGCAACCTGTAGGGTTTTTGATGCTTCACAGTTTTCAACCTCAACTTATCAACCAGCAAAGTACTAGCAGCGTTAGTGCAACTACCACTATCAATGATCAGGGTACATACCTTCTTCTGCACATGGCACCGGGTATGAAAGATGTGCTCACGTTGTACCTCTTCACCCTCATCTTTAGGCTGAGTACTAAGGACTCGCCTAGTGACCAACAATTCCCCACTCACGGGTCCCTCCATATCCACATCACTACAATCCTCCAATGGAGGCATGTCATCATCACTGGAACTAACACTCTCCACCTCTCCATTATCCCGCATGATCATGGCCCTTTGATTTGGACATTGAGATGCAATATGTCCAAACCCCTGACACCTGAAACACTTAATATCACAGTTCTAGCAAATGGTTTAGTGTCAGTTTTACCTTTAGAAGAAGTAGCTGGGCTCTTGGCCTTCACATCCTCTTTTAGCTTTGAGTCTGTAGTTCTTCTTCCAGTTTGACTTCCATGAAGAGTTAGAAGTCGTACCAGATTTAGAAGTTCCCTTAGACTTCAGCTGCTTTTCAATCTTGATCACCTTATGCAATGAATAGTCATAGTAGCCTCATCATCCTCCTCTGTCTTAGCTCGGATCATTGCTATCTCCATTTCCTTAAAATAGTCCTTTACACTCCTGGACCCTTATCTCAATTCCTACAGCTTCCTATGCAAATCCCTATAATAATGATAGGGATAAATCTCTTCTGTATGAATGTCTTCATCTCATCCTATGTACTAATAGGCCTCTCACCATACCTTCGCCTATTATGTACCAACTGATCCCATAATACACTGGCATAGTCAGAAAACTCAACTGCAGCTAATTTAATTTTTTTCTCTTCAGTGTAATTGTGGCAATCAAATATATGATCCACTTTTCGCTTCCACTCCAAGTGCAACTCTGGATCATTCTTCCCCTGAAAGGAAGGTATCTTCATTTTAATGCTACCCAAATTACTGTCTCGCCTTTGGGTATTCCCTCTCTCCCTCATGAAACTATATTCCCCTGAATCAGTATGCTCCCTCTCTTCTAACCTCACTTCCCCTCTTGAAGGCCTATTGGTTCTTCGCCCTACAAAATTGCTACCTGATGGTTCCTTGCTCTACTCCATCTTATCCATCCTCTCATGGACTTGCTCCATTTTAGCACTAAAACATTTTTCTCATCTCACCCATTAAGGCGTCAATCAACAATTTATTATCTACTTCTCCCTTCTCTCCACCAGTTAGACTTCGATCAGTCATATTGCTGCAACAAAAAAAGGTTAGAAATAACACAAATAATATAGCCTCACAATTCACTCCCTCACCTGTTTACACTCATAGATGTGGATTCGCTCGTGTTCCACTCTACAAGTAGATGTTCCTCTCAACTCACTCTTACAGGTTCTTTGATTGGAACTCGCTTAATAAGTTTCCTCAATATAAATCGCTAAGGGAATTCAACCTATCCAACGAATGATTCCAAATCAACAGAAGATGAATAGAAATGATATCAAGGACTCCAACAAAATACACAACGGCATAAACCAGGATGGAAAGACAATATAAGAAAAAAAATACTGAAATCTTCTCTCTTTTTTTTTTTGGACAAATTTTTTTTTTTTTACTATATATATATTTTTTTACTAATTTGCAATATCAACCACTAGAATTTTCACAAAAAAAAAAAAAATCACTAACTGGAATGTTCTCAAATTCGCGAACTGGAGTGTTCTTTGTCAGACTTTTGCAAATCTGAGAAAGGTCACAAATTGACCTCGGTGCTAGCGGCCTTAATTGATAGAACAAAGCCGAATAGAAAAAGGCACAATTCGCAGATCTGTGAAGAAAGGTCATGAATTGGAATAAAATAATGGACTTCGTACGAAATTAACCAATGGACGTTCAATGATAATTTACAAACACAGGTTTGTCAGCAAAAGGAAATTGACCTTTGTTTTGCTTGTAGGGAACGTGGACGAAAGGATTCCGTAATTGGCAAACAAAATCAAGCAATTGTTATTTAAAAAGGAATTCAAATTCGATCCGACGTCTTGACGAACGGAATATTGATGAACATAAATCGCAAATCTACGAAGTTGAAAGCAATTTTTTTTTTATAATACGAATTCCAAGGAGATGAAACAAAAACAAATAATCAAAAAGAATAATTAAGATAAAGGATAGATTTACTTGATTCAAGAAGCCGAAGTTCTGATACCAAATGATGCGAACCTTAGGTATTTTAAACCTCGAACCCGGTGATCATAATTTGAAATCGAAACCCCAAAGATCGTATTGAACAAGATTGGATTCAGAACTAGACCCCAACCACGCCTGTTGATTGAAACCTAAGTTATCAAGATGATTTCCCCAAGCGCTTAGATTGAAGAAATCGAAATAGGAGTTCTTTTGCAAAGAACAAAATAAAGAGTGCTCTCAAAATTTTGTTTTTCATTTAATGATCTTCTCCTGTTTAAAACCATATATGTTTATATATAATAAAAGAAAAAGACTAAAAGATACATGGGAAAAGACCCAAAATGTTGGCATAAAACAATTCCCAAAACAAATAATAAACCCAGCATAAAACAACTTAAAAATATTGCTGGAGACTAAAAGTCACATTGGAAAAATCCAAATACTAATAACCGGTCCAAGAAGCTTTATTACACTTCTTGAAGTTTTCAGCATTCAATGTAACTTTCATCTCGAGGTTCTCCATGCCTTTGACCATCTTTTTGGAAGTTTAAATAATGTGAATCAATGTCAGTTCTTCTTTGGTGGAGTTGGCCTCCTTCTCTTGCGACCCCATCACTTCCATCACTAGACCGTGCAAAACTTCTTTCATTTGTTTAGCTTTAGCTTTTGTCATTGGTCCTCTAATGCCATGGAGTGGATCACTGGACTTTAGCTCTTGAATTCTCGACGGTAGATGATCCTCATCAATATGAGAAAACCATCTTTCAACCATCGATCAAGGAAAACATAAAACTTTATTCATAGCATAGGCACGGTGGAACTTAGCAATATGTAGAATTTTCACCTTAATGAGAAAAAGCAGTCTCCTATTTATAGATGTTGGAAGCTGATACTAGTCTTTAGATCATTCCTAAGGATCCGATGGTTAAGACTGAAGCCTTCTTTCCTTTAGTAATAGAATGAGCTTGTAAATAGGATTAAAAAGAGCCTAAGGGCTTTTATAATGTAAAAGAAGCCCATTATTTATTTAATATAGTCTTTTTCAAACTAAAAAAGCTTAAGGTTTATTTTAGTCAAATAAAACCCAAATTAACCGAAGAAGATATTTTTGGAGTTTATTTTTCACACAAGAGAAAATCGAATTAAGTCGAGAACGGAATGAACCAGTCCGACGATCCTTGTTACATGTCTACCAAGTCAAATCTTCATTTGACATCCCTTATTAGACTCAGTTTTCTAAACCTTATCACTAGCCTAAAAGATTGGCCCATGACATAAATTAGGTTAAAAGCTTAATTACGGAAATGATCATCTATAATATATATTTAAAAATTTTGAAAATTTTAAATATATGACTCGATATGTGGTAAGTAATTTTAATTATTATGCAACGTTCTTCAATCTAAACATCTTTTTTTTTTCTTGTAAACTCAAATGATTATTAGGGTATGTTTGGATGGTCTATTTTTCATCTGTATCTGTATTTGTATCGAAATGCTATGTGTAAATATATCTGATTTGTATCTATATTTTATCAGTATTTAATTTATTTAATTTTTTCATGAAAACTGCAAGTTTTTTTTATTTGTATTTATTTATTGATAAACAATTTGTTAGAAAAAAAGCTTTTTTTTTTTAAAAAAAAGTTTGTATATATAAAAAACTAGCCATACAGACCCATTATTTATTAGAACTAAATCTTTTAAAGATGATTTGAACCACATGTAAAGCTGTTCGGTTCAAAAACTTGAACCGTTAAAGTGATTCAATTTATTAAGGGTTTGAAATGAATCATTTTCACCACAGTCTGTTTGGTTTGACTCTTGAACCGAGCCGAACCGAACTATAACACTTATACGAACACACAAGTATAATTTTCACTCAACACAAATATAAGAAACATACCCATTTGGCTATTGTTTAATGCAGAAAATAATTAACATTTTTTATTTTCGTATTGCCTCTAATTTTCTTTTCTAATTCTACTGTTACGACACTTGTACTTGTTTCCTTTACCCCCACTTATCGTCTTTTGATCCTACTTAATTTCTCACAATTCCGGAGTAACTCCTCATAAATTTTTTTTCCGCCTCCTATTTTAATAACTTACCCACAATATTTCAAAATAGTTCCTAGCGTTAAAAACAAAAAAAGAAAATTGAAAAATGAAAGAAAACAATTCCAAACCGAAAAATTTTTTCCGGCAGAAAGAACAGAAAATTGAGATATTATAACTTAGAGTTGGATATGGTGTGGTTTACTCTTGTTTTTACCTTAAACCGAATTGAATAATGTATTATAGGTTTTTTTTTTTGTTAATTCAAATATAACCAAACAGTTTAGTTCATAAAGTTTTTTAAATGAAAAAAAAAAAAAACGTCAAGTATGAACTAATTAATTACATAAACTTAAAAGTAAAATGAACTAATCAGTAAGATAAAATAAAAAATGTTCATAATATTAAAAAACAAAACCTAACAAGTATCATATTTATTCTGGAACCATGGCAATTTAAATATGATATAACCACCCCGCTGCAATTCTCATAAAGGATACTTATTTGAATAAAAAAATTAAAAAAATGATTGATATTTTAGTTTAATAATTTTAAAAAGTAATATATTTGAATTTCATATAAAACAGTTTGTTTTGATTTGGGCTCCTTCACAAAATCATAAATCAAACCATTTAAAAAAAAAAAAAAAACCGAAATTTGGTCCGGTTTAACTGATCGATTCTCCATTTTATAAATTTTATTTATTTATTATAGATACACTTTTTGTTAGCCCTAACATTCCTAGTGCGTCCTCGTGTCCTCCATTGGTACATCGGCTACTCCGTATTACCTTAAGCGCTAATATTGTCCATTTCCTAAGGTTACGCTAACAAGCGGAAAGATATCATACTTTTCACTTGTACTCAAACCATGTATATATAAAATGCGTACCGAGATCCAAGAAGACTGTGAAGTGTCAGCCCATGTACTAGAGCTATCTCTCCTAGCGCGCACAAATCTCGGGAACGCTCTTTCGTTTTTTTCTAATATCCTGCAAACCCCATTTCAAGGTTACCATAACGATGCTTCTATGGTGGATATCATGTGATAGGAGCCTTTGAATCATATAGATGGACTTCGGGGTCTCACATGTGTTGTTTTATACTCTTATTGCATATATATAACAAGACTTAGAGTTGTCTTAACTTCATTTATTAATTATATAAAGAGGTGCTGAAATAAGAATCAATGTTGGAGACAGTTCCATCCTTTTCAGCATTCAACACGGCATCAAGTGGCTGTGACGATGATGATGATGAGAAGGAGGAGCAAGTGGATCGGGATAGATTAATTGGGGCGTCCCTAGAGAGAACTATTACAATTGGGAGCTGCATAAATGAAGCTGCAGGTGGTAATGAAGACTTCAGTTTTGGTAACAACATGATGGGGTTGATTGAGGAAGGTGAAGAGAAGGAAGAAGGAGAAGAAGAAGAAGAAGATAACTTTCCTACTGAAGATGCTGATGCACATATTAGTTCTCGGATGTATGTCCCTGCAGGGCTCGGGTTTGATGGTAGAAGTACTGGGGAAGAGGTTTTGTTGCAGTCAAAGGGAGCACTTAGTGGGGCAGAAAATGGGGAAGTATTGGTGTGGAAAGCTAAATTGGCATGGGAGCTTCATCATGATCAAGGGAGAGCGTTGCACTACTTTGAGCGTGCAGTCGAATCTTCTCCTAAGAACAGGTCAATCATGTAGTCCTAGTCTTAATCTTTACTAGTCTCCTGTTATATATACATATATATATATATATAAATACAGTTTTATTAACAATTGTTATGCTGGCACTAGCTAAGCGTTGTCTTCAGTAAGGAGGGAAGGAATAGAACAATTTGTGTCAAGTGCATCATGTCACTATACAAAAACAAAATACCCCTTTTAATGGCTGGAGTTAATAGGGACTTGGGTTTCGGCTTTAAGGACATAAACATGGTCCATTATGCAGTTGGTTGGATTGGCATCGTTGTTCCATGCTTTGTGTAAAAAAATCATTTGTGTTTGTTGGTCTTAGTGATGTTCTGGCAGCCTATGCGAGTCTCCTTTGGGAGATAGAGGATAGGGAGGATGGGGCTGCAGAGAAAGAAAATAAAATCCAGGTGATTCTTTCGGAATCATAATTCTCTTTTATCCATTTTTTTCTTATTCATTTTTGAAATATTATTTGAAGGCAACTTTTTATGGTAAACTAGGCAAAGATTGAGAAGGAGATTGATCAATATGTGGAAGCAGAACCAGGATCCATGGAAGGAAAATCGGATAAACGCTCTTGCTTTCCAACTGGGCTAAGCGTAGACATAGCCAATTTAAATGAAGATGACATTAGGGAAGGAGGCGACATCGAAGATTATTATGGGAAGATGGTAGAGGAAAATCCTTCTGACCCATTCATTTTAGCAAGATATGCAAAGTTTCTATATGAGGTGAGAACTGAGATGCTTATTGCTTCTGAGCTATGCTGTGAAATTTCTGTAGGGTAGTTCAAGGACTAATTGGATATTAGAAAATGTCCCTCTTGATTATTGGATTTTCGTGCCTTCTTTTTCATTTGGTTTAACTTAGCGAATTAATGGAGTGTTAAGATATTAATTCAGTAATTAAAGCAGTGAGGTTTGTATCTTTTGACACTATCATAGATTTCTGACCTTGTTGATGCTCATCTACAAAATTTTGGTATATGATATCCTCTTCGTCTTACATTGAGGTCATTTCCTTGAACCAATTTCGAATTTTTTTTCCTCTTTTTCTTTTCCTTGCAAAATTATTTGATGGGAATTCTGTTCATGTTCTAGCATATGCACCCTATCGTCTAATACTCTAATTAACTTTAAAATATCACTCTAAAAGATCTGCATGTGGGATATTAAGATTACCTACTAAAAGTCTTGTTTGGTAGTCATCACGGGTTGCTCCTGAAAAGCAATAACTGAGTCAATCCACCATGTTCTGGTTAGCTTTTCACATGATGTTTGTGATATTATGTCTCTATATAGTACAAGGGAGATCTTCAAGGGGCAGAGGAGCATTATTCACGGGCCTGCCTAACTGATCCGACAAATGGTGTGACATTGGCAGCTTATGCCAAATTAGTCTGGCAACTTTACCAAGACCATGATAAAGCTTCATCTTACTATGAGCGAGCTGTTCAAGCATCTCCTGAAGACAGGTAACATTTCTCTACTTCTCCTTTGACCTTTAAATAAAATGATGAATTAAATCATCAAGATAAGAATCGCTTGAGTAGTGTACTCGCTTTGAAAGCCTTGAAGAGTCTGGTATATTTGCAACCTGTGTGATTACTACTTACAGGATATACCTCTTAGACAATTTTTCACTTAGAGCAAGGCAATTTTCTGATCCAATGCGAACTATGATGTTTACATGAATAACTGCTTTTGGGATGCCTTACTGAGAGCTATTGATTTATCTCTGGGAATGCTTCATTTCTTTATAAAGATGTATTCAGCCAGTGTCTGCATGTATGCCCTGAAAGCTATTTATTGGCCACCTTTCTATTAGTCTAGTCTAGCCAGTGAAGCACATTGATGACCGATATAGATAAAAAATTGCCTCTTTTCCACTTTAAGATGGAGATCTCAGTTCAACTGATGACAGTTATTAGTGAATTGTTTCTTTCCTATGCAGCACCATCCTAGCAGCATATGCAAGTTTCCTGTGGGATACAGAAAAGGATGATATTGTGGATGCTGATCGCTTTCAGGAGTCCAACCATAAGAATGAAGCTATTAGCTCACTGACTGCTTAGCTCTGACAATTACCGTATCAGATTATCTAATGCTTGGTTTATGGATGCTATACCATCTGTTTTCTCATGCGCCTTCAACTGCCCTCCTCATGGATCATACAATCAAAAAACTCATTAATCCTAGACTAGCAGCAAGAGATGTATTGCATTTAATTATGATGCAGACTCTGTCCTCAGTATTACTCCATATGGATATTGGTTAAAATAAACAGATAGAGGCAGCCAAATAAATGGTATTGTAATCATAATTTGTTATTTGTGGTAGAGAACCCAAACTATAATTTCAAAAGCTAGATCTGTTTCTGCTTGTGAATAATCTTCGTGGTATTGAAATGCATCATCTTATACCAATAATCTTCAGTCTGGTAGGATTACTGTCAAAAGAGATAAGAGAAAAAAGAGTATGGATTGAGAAATTAACGGTTCAATTTGATTTTGGACTTTTATTTGCTGTTTAATTGTAGCTATCCTTCACAAGCTAATTGTAGGTGTCAATATTTTGTAATAGAAACGGAGGTGCTTCAAAATTTGACTCTTTCAGCTGATAAAATATTTTGTCAAGTTATAATATTTACACGGAGATGCTAGACGAAATTAGCGGATATTCTCTGCATTATCACATATTTGGGAAGTAGGTCGGTAAACGAAACCACCAGAGCCTGAATCCCTGTCGCAAACCATGGCTCCTAATAGAGGTGGAGAGGCTGTATTACCCCAGAAGAAGCCGGATAATATGAATGATCCTTTGTTTGAGAAAAGGCCAGAGGCCCAAAACCGTTTGGAATTGGAAGACAGCATCTGTCTTATGACCACAGTGAAAAAGGAAAGGCAAAATGGAGTGAAGTAGGGTCTTGGAGGCTATCAAGGCCCATTTCTATTACGATTACGATGGCTACGGGGAGAGATGAGGAATCGGAATCATAAATTTCGAAATTTTAGGCCAAGGCCAAGACCAAAGAAAGACCCTTTACCAAGGAAGCTCCTTAGAGACAATGTTAAAGAGCCTCATTTATGTCATAATGGTCCTACCAGTTCTTTAAGAATTGTTCCTCGTTAAAGATCTTTTTATTTTTTATGAATCTTTCAATACCTTGAATGTTATTTATTTATTGGTTTATTTCGTTAGAAAAATAAAACAAAATTTGAAGGTCTTTTGAAAGATCCTAGAGTTTATAAGATCTCATAATAATAGTGAAAATTCTCAAAATGTAAAATTCTTTAAATAGAGAATTATGTTAAAAGGGTTTCACTATATATGTTGTTAAAAGGCAAATCATGTAATTAAGTGTTTTACTAGAATACATCTGGCATTCTGGGAGTAGAATTAGGAATATGGAGATAGACATCGTCATAATTCCAGAATCGAATTGAACCGAAATCGTCCATTCTGGGTCTTGAAATTAAAGAACTAGGATTGAAATTATCTCCCACAGTTTTGGTCCGGTTCCATGGAATCGTCAATTCCCGAATTCAGTTCTGGAACTGTGCAACTGTCTTTAAAAAAAATTAAATTAAAAAATAAATTTTAATTTTTAATGAAATAAATTTTAAAGTCAAAATAATTATTAAACCTAAAAGTATTAATTATTTAATCAAAATTTTTTAAATTTTATTTAGAATGTACATTGATATGTATACAAATGCATTCAATATCAATTATAGTTAGATTATGATATTGTAAAATATTCTAGAAGATGAAAAAAAATTACAATGCAAAAAATAGTCTCACATTATTAAGAAAATGAATTTTTCTTTTAAGAAAAGTTTATTTAAACTAATTATATATGATTTTAAGTTATGTTTATTTGGTTGTTGATAATAATATATTAAATATTATGAATAAGTAATAAATATTAATATTTATATGAAATAATTTAAATATTAATAACTATATATTTATTAGTTTTCATTTTTTATTTTTTTTAATGGAACTGGTTCCATCGGTTCTAGCCAAAGAACTGCCTAGAAACTGTGAAACTGGCAATTCCATAGCCGAAGGTGGAACTGGCCAACCAGTTAGTTTCGGTTCTTAAACCACTAATAACGGTTCTAATTCGATTTTTGATTTGAAACTGGACCGTGCTTATTTCTAGATGGAGCTACTTCTCATTATCTGAGGAGTGTGTGTTTCCTCCCATAGCATATTCACGGCCTACTTGCTCTTGCTATCGCTAAAAATGACGGATAAAAATTAAGAGAAAAAGACCTTTATGGCTTAATCAGGAGAGCAAAACGTGTAGAGGAATAAATACATACATATATATATATATATATATATATATATTCCAGGTAATAAGAGAATTCAAAATGTTGTAAGAAGGCATAATAGATTTAGACAAACGGTAAGAATACTATTGCCCCCGAGCAAAAGATTAAGCCAAAAACATTTTAATTAAATTCTCGAAATTGTACCAGATTAAAAATAATTCTAAAAAATGTTAAATTAATTTGTTCTTAAAAAATGAGTTCTTTTTTAGGTCAATTTAAAAGAGGAGGCCAGATTACGATAAATTGGCCCATTTAAAAGACAAAGTTAACACCACTATTGTACTAAACTCGTCTCTAATTACCAATGAAGGGAAGAGCTCCTAGATCTATAACTAGATATAGAACCCTTCTTACTCATTCCATCACTCAAAAAACACTACAATTTCCTAATTCGTGTTTTTGCCCCAAATACTACATTCCACCAAATCAACATAATGGTTTTTTTTTTTTTTATAGTTTTTGGAGGTTGATTTGTGCAACTTCAACCGAATTTCGTGTGAAACCCTAGCTAGTTTTTTACTTTGCTCAAGTAAGTCATTCTTCACTTTTTCTTGCAAATTTTCATGACATTTAAACATGTATTTGCGATTTTTTTCTTTTTCTTTTTCTTTTGGCGTGCCCATATATTGTTATTGAGTTGTTGTTATTGCCTATTGTTGTGCATCTATCGTGATCCAAGTTTGATGATGCATCCATGTTGATCTAAGTTTGAGGATGTTGATATGACATTTGAATGTAGTTCTCAATGCAATTATACGAATCTCTCTCTTCTAAATGATTAACTGGTTTTCATTATTTACTGCTTATTTAGGGAAGTTCAAATTGAAATATTTTTCTGTTTAAAAAAAAAAAAGGAAAAATAAGAATAAATTGAAAATTTTTATCTTCTTGGATGTGGGTGTGGTTCAACCTTGGTAGTGTTGTTGGATGTTGACTTTTTAGGGAATTTATATTTTAGTATGCAACTCAAGAACTGGAATGACTACAAAAGTGTGTAAATTTTCCTAGTTCAGTATATAGTTTCATGTCACTATGATATTTGATATAGATGATATTACTCAGAATATTTACAATTGACAATTAGATTTGTTATTTTAGTTAAAAATAAATAAAAGGTTCACACCTCAATTATTAAACAAAACGCTTTATCTATGTTGACATGTTGAGCTGACGAGGTAAGGGTAGAAATGAACAAGGCTAGAGTTTGTGCTCTGTGCTCATGGGAACATAAAGTATGGAAATGATGGGACAAGCTACGATCAATGGACATTAATGATTGTCATGCCCCAACGGGTATCCTAAACGTGACAGCTCGTCGTACATAATAGTAAAACTTAGGAATAACTACCTTAGTCACTCAAAAGCTTCCATGTTGGTACAAGGCGTACATTCACATCAAAGGGAGACCGGTGAAGTAATGCATTTTAAGATATTGGCAGCGGAACATATAAAATAACACTTAATATATTTCATCGAAATATAAAGTCTTATAACTTCTAAGGGGCATTCCCCTGATAATTTCCATAGCAACATAGTCTTAACATGAAGATTAACTAAAGCTAGAAGAATTTAAAGGAAATCTAGTCTAAGACTTCAAAACAGAGTTCCTCCAAAAGCTTCCCAAAATAAAGATTCTACCTGGATGATCAAGATGGTCTCGGGTGCAAAATAACGATCCTGCAATATCAAAAGGCTATTGGGGTATGAGCATAACTAGCTTAGTAAGATATTCCTTACGCAAAAGTACTCATAACAGCATTCAACCAAGTTCATTAAATAAGCATATGAAATACAACAACCATATGATCAAACAGTACGTACGACTTTCTGGTTTCGTATGTATAATGAATTTACCCCTCCATCGGTGGTTAGGGAATGATTTGAACTGGGCTCCAAACGACCTCTTTAAAAGTTGCGTGCGTCTTGGGGTTCCAACGAACCGTACTATTAGTCCCCGGGCTTTCCTTACGCTAAGTGATCGATTCGACTCAGCTACAACTTGAGGTCATATTCCTAATATCCTAAATCTTCAAGATGTAGCTAAGCGGCTTACCTTTCTAGTCCCACGCTGAGGAGTAGTAGCTAAAATGCGAAATAATATTCTAAGTGATATGCATGAGCAATTTATTTATGGGGTATCCAATCCGACATTAATTTATTTAAGGCGATCAAGCAATAATTGCACACAAAACAATACATACATAGAAACAATTATATCAACAGATCGGGTTCCAATATACTTATAGTTCATTGATCGCACATAACAATTCATATACGTAATTCCCATGATAACCCGCATTCATATCAATTTTATCTTTTCCTAACATCTAGTTCTCCATTCTACAAGCACATGCGCGGATACATAAATGTAAAAGAAACTCACCCGTCCATAGTGATCTTCTAGGAGTCGAAGTAATCCTCAGGGAAGAGAAGATCTTAGTCCTCGACACCTGAACAAAAAAAATACCCGAAATGAGTATTTCATCCAAGATTTACTCAAATTCTCTAATTCTATCTTTTTTTTTTTCGCCAAATAATTCTATCTTATTGAATTCGTCAAAATTCGCATGAATGGAAATTCCAACTTAAAATGGTCATAACTTACTCATTTTAACTCGGAATTTCGCATATTATATACCGATTTCTACCTATCCGAAAAGATCTATATATTTCTAAGGTTATTTTTATCAAAAGAATCCATTTGGGCTCTGAACAGTGACGTACAGAATTGTTACGAAATTCCAGTTTTCAGAAACATAATTTTCCAAGCTTTTCTTCATCCAAAAATTCTTATACCAAAATAGAGATATTTGTATAGTTGGAAAATCTTTTGAACATATATATATTGACTCATATCATAAGTATGAATTTAGTAAAGTTGTCCCAACAATGATTTTTGTAAAACAAGGTGTTATAAAAGTTGGAAAAGTAACGTTTTGGAAATTTTTATTTTAGCTTTATTGGAAAAGCTCTTGGATTTATTATAAGTAAATATTTTCCTCTTTTTAACTTTATCTATCTTTTGAAAAAAATTCATATTTTCTAAAATAATTTTATTTCTATAACTTCATTTTTAGGAGTTAAAAATGTAGTTTCTAAATGTTTTCTTGATAGTGATAAACCTTTCTTAAAGTTCACTTGTTCTTAGTTTTTCCTAAAGTTAGTTCCATTTTAAAATAATAGTGTTCTTCTAATTCTATTCCTAATTAAGATTCATCTTTAAAAAAAAATTCATTCTTTGATGATTTTATAAAACTTATCTAACCTTAGTATGTTGAGGAAAACTTTACAAATGATTTTAAGATAACTTTTGTTAAATGAAGAATTAGTAACATTAAAGAAACTTTCTTATTTCATTGGTTTAAAAAGAGAGTATGTGAAAATTTTACTTTATGTATTCTTTGATAAAACTTTAATGTACCATTATTGCTAAGACTTGTTATGAGTTTACCTAAATTTTTGGGAAAGGTTTGTGAAGGTAAAACTCTTAGCTTTTAATGAAAATTATTTCTTTAAGTAACCAAAATTTATTTGAAAAGAGTTCATAAAAATATTTTACTCATATTTTTGTTGAGACAATATCAATATGCCCATGCATGAACATGAATATATAGTCATGTGAAATATAATCAAAATAACATAATAAAATAAAATAAATGTAATAAGAGCATAATAGTAAAGTCAAGTATTAGGAACCTTAGCTTTATTAAGGTATCCAGGGACTACGAATAGACTAGTCCCAAAAAGAAAAGAAAAAAATAAAATAAAAGAAAGGAAAGAAAATTATTTTGACTTGATAAGAACAAGTCTAAGACTAGAAAAACTAGTCTTAATAATAGCATGAAATAAATAAATTGCAAAGCATAGAAATAAATAAATAACAAGTGAGCTTATATGCTCTAAAGAAATATATATATATATACATACTATATATAGAAGTTAGATTAGAGCAAATAATAATACCAATAATAACAACAACATAATAACAATAATAGAAATATAGAAATGGATATTCATGAACAAAAACAATATATGAACATAGTGTAGCTTCCATAACAATAAATTTAGGAAACTCACACCATGGTTATGTGAAGTTACATGACATGGTAGAAGTAATATAAAGAAAGTTTATTACCTCAAGGATATATAGTAGTGAAGAAAAGTTATGGTGTTTGTAAGAACTTGAAAGATTTTGGGAATATGTAGAGGAATTTGAGAAAGTATTTGGAAAGAGTTTTGAGAGGAGAATTTTGATAGTAAATTTGTAGGTAGATGGAGTGTGAAAAAAATAAAAGAGGAGGGGGGTATTTATAGGAAAAGTTGGAAAGAAATTATAGTTAATTAAATAAATGAATAAGAAAAGAAAATTATTGACATGAAAGAAAGAGTAATTAAAAATTAATTTTAGAAGACAAATGTAAGAGAAGTTTAGTAATATGTGGTGTAGAATTTTTATGGAAAAAGAAAATTGTAAAAAATAGGTATATAAGTTATAAGAATAGGTAGTAGAAAAAGTAGAGATAGATGAATAGTAATGAATAGTAGAAAAGTACTATAAATAGTAGACTAGATAATTAAAATACCGATAGTAAAGAAAATACGCATAGATGATCTATATCTGATATTTTTCATTACTGAAAAACTCTAAAACTGATAATTTTGAAAACCTTATATTTTTACAAGTTTAATGGTGTTGTCAGACTATTTTCACTATTCGGTGTACTAAGGCATGATTTTCGAAAACTGATCCCCTTCGAACCCGAAAGACACTAGAAAATTACGAATATGATATTTTTAAGCTTTCTTATATTATTATGAACCATTTTCCATAATTATCTTAATTTCGTTGCCTATGATTTAAGAACACGAGATTGCCGGACCTAGATTCACTAGATTAAACATAGAACTAGGTTAACTTTAGGGTTTCGATTTGACTTCCGGTTCTAGGGTTTACTTATATTTACCAAAAAATCTAAGGGCTTACAATGATGGCAATTATTAGTTTTTTCTTTTCTTTTTTTATTTTATTTTACAAGGATGCGACCTATGAGGAGGTCTTGGTCAGTATATTCAGTCATCTTAAAATAAATAGGATGGCATACTAGTTTGAGTTACTTCAAAGAGTGGCTATTGGAGATACTAATGTGTATTAAGATGTCGTGCTTGCAAATGACAATGATGCAATGCAGGAGTTATTGCTAAACACATTGGGTTTGGTGGCAATATACGTGAAGATACATGAAAATGAGTTGTCAGTTGTGGCTAAGGCTATTTGGTCTAAATATTGATTGTCGTAGCTATGTTAAGAGCTAGGTTTATGGTTCTCATTGTTTTCCGATCACCTAAGAAGTATGTAGTAGTCTGCCATGTCCCAAAAGGGTATCTTAAACATGACAATCCATCATACACGATATCAAAATCTAATA
This sequence comes from Combretum micranthum, assembly GCA_024138025.1. Classification (NCBI taxonomy): domain Eukaryota; kingdom Viridiplantae; phylum Streptophyta; class Magnoliopsida; order Myrtales; family Combretaceae; genus Combretum; species Combretum micranthum. The sequence goes on along the minus strand of JAMXBD010000688.1, from coordinate 641,688 downwards.
ATAGCTCCCTTGTCATTTAAAGACTTCATGTACTGTGTACAAGGTGTACTTACAGTTAAAGGAGCCATGGGGTTTAACAATACCTAATTAAAGAAATGAAAAATGTGGAATAATAATTCTAATTAAAGTCATCACATAAATAGATAAAAGGGTCTATGAGACACAAAACATAATAGGTTTAAATAAAATGCGATGGTAGTTTAAGCTATCCAATAATACATATAGATAAACTGAGCTTGTAAGCCCTTAGATTTATATATATATATATATATATATACACTCTTAAAAAATAATCCTAGAGCTAATACCAAAATAGAAACCCTAAAAATCAAGCCAAATTAAAACCGAACTCTAGAAACCTTAGAATTGATCCTAACAACTTACATATTCCGGAAACCTAAGAAAATATCAGATAAGTTGAATAACCTTACATGGATTGTCCATTTCTTACAAAACAAATGTAAACCGTACAATTTAGGTGTATCTATAAACCCCTAAAGTTTTACGCTCGATTAAGCTTAAACCCTAATTAGAAGGTTAACTGGAAACCCTAAAGTCAATAAAACCCTAGTTAGACGCAACCGTTCAAGTCCGGCAATCCCGTGTTCATAACCCTAAGTGAGTAAGTGAGAGATTAGTATGTAGAATAGTTTGTAATATTATGAGAAAGTTTAAAAATATCAGATTAGTTAAACCGTGATTTATTTTAAGCCCGATCAGATACAGTTTTCAAAAGCGTGTCCCAGGGCTCGGAATAGTAAAAATATTTCGAATATACCGTTAGACTCGTAAAGATATAAGGTTTTCAAAAATGTCAGTTTTATAATTTTTCGGTAGCTAAAAATATCAAATATCGCAATTATACGCGTATTTTCTTACTACTAGTACTTTATTTGTCATGTCTACTTTACATTACACTATTTATTGTTATTCTACACCATTTATCTATCTCTACTTTTTCTTACAACCTACTCTTACAACCATATACCTATTTCTTACAATTTTCATTTCCAACACAACTTCACATCTCTCATATCTTACTTTTCATTAACAAAAAAAAAAAAAAAATTAAATTTCTCTCTCTCTTTCTCTCATATTTGCGCCGACCACTCCCCCCTCTCTCCTCAATTTGTTTCATTTTTCAATTATTTAATTAACACAAAATTTCTTCCACTTTTTCCTATAAATACCACCTCTTCCTTCCATTTCCTTCACACCTTTTATACACTAAAATTACTCTCTCAAAATCTCTCCAAAAGCTCTCTCAAGTTTTCTCTAGTTTTTACTTCTTGTATAGGTAATAGTTTGAAGCTTTCCATATGTTTATTTACTTAGTATGAGCATAATGTGTGTTTTCTAAACCTATGATGGTTAAGAAAGCAACAATATGTTCATACTTTTTTTTTTTTCATGAAATTATTTTCCTTTATATTGTTTTCATATATATCTAACTAAATATATCTATGTAGTTATATATATCTTTTAGAGCATATAAACTCCTTTGTTATTGCAATTTATTTATATTCCTTGCAATTTATTTACTTTCAAGTTGTTTTAAGACTAGTCTTTTTAATCTTAGACTTGTCCTCATCAAGTCAAAACAATTTTTTTTTCTTTGGGACTAGTCTATTATTAGTTCCGGAAAACCTTGAAAAAGCTAAGACTTCCAATACTTGACAATTATTATTATGCTTATTTATTTCTTATGTTCTTTATTTCCTTATCTTATGATAATTTTTAGCTTTTATAAACTACATGATCATATTCATGCATGGCTAATAAGTTGTTGTCCAAATAGGAAAATGAATCTTTTTATGAAAGAATAAAATTTGATCAAAGTTCTTCCAAAGACTTAGAAAAATATTTTCAAATAAATCTCTTTTAAAAGTTTATGTAAAACACATCATGAAATTTCAAACTATTAAATGAAGTTTCCTTAAAGTCTAAAGATATCTCCATTTCAAATAAAGTCTTGATATATAGATAATAACTTGGTACTATTTTTATCAACTTTCTAAACCAAAAGCTAAATAAGTTTTCAAGAGAAATCAATTTACAAGGAAAATGAATTTCAAAGAATAAACTCATCAAGTACTACTAAAGAAAACTTTTGGAAACTCTATTTTTCAAATCCTAGAAATAAATTTAGTAGATAACCTCAAAAGATCAAACTATATTTTCAACTCACTTTTGATAAACTAAAGAATCAAAATATAGTATATTAGATTTTGATAAATCTAAAAATTTTATAAGTTACTTCACCCACATAAAGTAAAGTCTAACAAATCTAAAATTTCCAAAACATCAGAAAAAGGATGTTTTAAGGAAATAAATTAAACAAGACAACACCTATAGCTTCATACATAAATTATGAGTATATTTATGTACATAAGGAATTCTTTTAAAAAATATACATATTTGAGTTTTACTTAAACAAGCCTTAGTAAAGGAAAGATTGAAACTTTTTGTTTTTCAAGGATGGAATTTTCGTATTAAATATGTACCCTTCTAATACGAGACCCAAACGACCTTTTATAGTAAAAGTAACCTTAGAAATGAATAGATCTTTTCGAGTAGGTAGAAAACGACATATAACATGCGAAATTCCGAGTTAAAATAAGCAAGTTATGGCCATTTTAAGTTGGAACTTCATTCAAATCCGATTTTACCGTGAATTCAAGATAGATTTAGAATCTTCAAAATAGAAATTCAATGAAAGACTCATTTTGGGTATTTGATCTTGCTTAGGTGAAGAAGGAACCGATATCGCCTTCCTGAAAGATTACTTCGACTAGAAGTGATCATCATGGAGTGAGTTAATCCCTTACTAATTACATTTCCTTGTTTGTGCTTGTAAGTAGTAGCACTAGAGATTAAGGAAAAAGATAAATGAATAAATGTTGTGTGATTTGGATTCTTGATTGATTGATGTAGTTGTTGAATAAAAGCTAAGAATGTCGAAAGAGGAATTGATAAATAACTTAGGTTTTCTTGCAATGGTATGATGAATATTGTTTTGTTCACCGTTAACTTGAACTCGACGATAATTGAATAAACTTATATTGAAATTAATTCATGCATAACACATTGCGAGTCACATTTATTTTTGCTACTATTCTTCATGTGGGGAAACGAGGAGTCTTAGTGATGGCTAGTAGGAGCCTGAAAGTCTACATGGGCTAGTAGGAGCCTGAAATCTACAGGGCAAGTAGGAGCCGAAAGTCTGCAACTATTGATGGTTGTATGGGCCGATAACCACCCAACCCTAATATGGAGGGCGTAAAATCCATGCTATACATCGTTTCCGGTTAATCGTGTGTACTTTGTTTGCTCATGTGATTGATGCATTCTCATATAATTGTTTAAATACTTGTGTATTTTATGGAAATGTTTTATGGGAGTTATCTCACTAAGCTAGATTTGCTTATACCTCTGTAGCTTTTTGTTACAGTATGATTACTTGTAGTTGGCACCAAGAAGCCCCTTTTGTCAGGTGTGAGCTAAAGCTACTAGGAGTTTTTGGAAGATGTTTATATATTTAGTTTTTGATGTAGACTTCTAAGAAAAATCTCTATAGTAGACTTATGATATATTCATATATGTTTAAATATGGCTTAGATTGAGCAAGGCTTTTAGAATGAGGGAATGCCCTTAAGAAGTTGTATGAAACTTTTTATCTTAATGATAAGTACATGTTTACCTTTATAAGTTATTACATGCTTTTATTATCTGCTTAAACGTAATACCTCTTTGAGTCTCCTACTATCTTGGAAGCACGCCTTGCACGTGATATCAAAGCTCCTGTGTGACTAAGGTTGTCATTCATTAGCTTTAATATTATGTGCAGCAGACTGTCACATTTAGGATACCCTCCGGGGCATGACAGTATCACTATCTACAAATGAAGAAATGAAGTAGAAGTTAAGTTAGTATAACTTCTAATATTAATGAGAAAAGACAAACCTTACCTAGAAACTTGTTGCTTAATGTAAAACAAACTTTCTTTTTTACTCTCTTCCTCAAAATGATTTGATGTCAAGAGCATAGCACTATCATCCTCATTATTTTATTACACTCTCCTGTTATGGCCTTAAGTTTCATTAACATAAGCTTTAGTAGCTTTCTCGATATCTTTACCCCCATTTTGTCTTCCTCCTTACTTACCACTTCAAGTTTCATCGTTTCACCCTTTGTTACCCCCCGAAGGGTACCTTAAACGTGGCAGTCCACCATACACAATATTAAAGCTTAGGAATGACCGCCTCAGTCACACAAAGGCTTCCATACTATGTAAGGTGTCTAACACATGGAGGAGACACATCGGAGTGATACATTTTATATTGATACAACTTGAGTAACAATGTAAAGGAAATACAATTCACTATACTCCAATACAATTCATCCACAGATTTCACTACGTAAAACTATTACAAAGCAATTCACAAGACCTAACTACTATCTTCAAGTATTCTTACTTCCTGCCATAATCTCGAAGTCATATTCGGCTCCAACCATCCCGATCCCCAGGTAACATTCTCCCATCAACCTGTTTATTCAAACATCTATTGGGGTATAAGCTACACTAGCTTAGTGAGAATTCCCTTAATTTCGTACCATAACAAACAAGTTATAAATCATCCATATGCTATGCATGAACAAACACATGAACAGACAATTATGTATAGGTATTTGGAACCCATACACAGAACGGATTTACGCCCTCCGTATCTAGGATTAGAGATGATATTGAAAGTCTACACGACTGCTGCTAGTCCCCGAAACCCCCCAAGCTCATAGCACTTGACTCGGCTAGGCTCATACATGGAATGCATCCCCAGTGTGCCTTAGTTCCCTATGAATGAGCTCTAATACTGGGTTTCATTATCCAAACGAGTCCTCGGACTATACCGATCGACCTGCGTAGGAGTAGCACACTACCAAATGCAACTTGTCCGATGCGATGCATGACCAAATTATTTTTGCTTAGGTCAAATTATTCATATATTCTTTAAGTGACCAATCAATATCATACACATAAACAGAAATAATATGAATAGTGCAGTTATCCAATCGAATCATGGTTTCGATATGCTTTAGTATTCTTTGGTATACATACATCAAAATCTCATCGATTATCCCATCCCCATTCATATCGGCTTTTATCTTGTTCCTATGATTCTAATGTAACTAGCTACAAGCACAAACAAGTAACAAAATAAGAGGAAAACTCACTCGACTATTGGATTATTAGTCTCTTAGTAAAAGAAATCTGGTGTTATGGAATCGTCGATTTCGGGGTCACCTAAAAAGGAAGAAATACCCTAATAAGTATTTTATCACTTAACTAATCCAAACTATTTAACAAAACTGGAAAATTCGTAATTCTCATCCTACGCGGGAATTCCAACTTAAAACGGCCATAACTTGGTCGTTTTAACTCGGAATTTAGCAAATTATATACCGATTTCTATCTATTTCGAAAGATCTATCTAATTCTAATATTATTTTCAAGTTTTAAAAACTTTTAAGCTTCGAAAAGACCTGATCAGTTTAGATCAGTAGCGAAAAACAATTTTAGAAAATTGATTTTGTGAAAGTTCATGAAGTTTCTACTATCCAAAGCAAGTATACATGCAATATGAACAAGTTACTATCATAAATGATATGTCATGAGATATATATACATATGTTCTTGATGATAAAGAATAAAAGAAATTTTTAGAAAACTTTTTCCTTGTAAGACTTTATGAAAAATCAACTTAGAAAGGCTAGTCTTGTAATCTTGACAATTCCCACTTTGTTTTTAGAAAAATTCCTTGATAAAATTCATTTATTCTTGTTAAAATGAAGTCCTCATTATGTATATTCCTTAAGGCCTTTTTTTTTTCAATAAAAATTTTCATTTTACACTTTGTAAACATGTTTTTAATATTGGTTCATCCTAAAATCCGAATTTTGTAAAAATTTTTTATGGTGATTCCTTTAAGTAAAAATCATTTGATACTTAGAAAATTAAGGCTCAACCATACCTAGCCACTAAGCACTTCATTTCTTTAATAAAACTTCTATTTTGAGTTTGAAAAGTAAGTGTTTTCATGCCATTACTCCATTATTACGAATTTCTTAAAATGACAGTCAACTCAAATTTTCCTATTTTATTTCTACTCCTTGTTCTACATGTTTTTCTTAGCAAATCCCATCTCAACTTATAAAAATCATTGCATGATGATATCTATTACCTATACTCTTCATTTTTCATATAAAACACAAGTTTTGGAGTTGATAAAAGGGTTTTTAAGGCATGGTCTTGAAACCATCCGAATTTTACAAAGTTAGAATAAAACTCAAATTTTATACTTTGTAATCTCTTCCTATTTTGAGAATCTTTATTAGTAGATCTACCATTTACTTATAAAAAACATCTCCTATTGATACCTATTCCATAAGCCTTTCATTTTTTAAAAAAATCCTTCATTTTGGTGTTGAAATATGGGCTTTCAAAATTGGTCTTGGTTGAGGTCCGAATTTACAAAATTTATTTTTGGACATATCTTTTAATTAAATCTATCTAAACTTATGAAAATTCATCCCTTACATATCCTATCTTAAGAGCCTTCCATATCTTGTACAAAACTTTATTTTTGAGTTGGAAAACATGTTTTTAAGTTATGTCTTTGTCTAGATCCGAAAATAGAATTTTGTTTTGAAAAATAATCTTTGAATCATATAAAATGAAGTCTTGATGATATATATACACTAAGCCTTCATTATCTCAAGTAAAAATTCCATTTTGACACTTGGAAAGTGGTTTTTAAAATGGTCTTGCCTAGATACGAATTTCTCCATTTTTTGTTTTAGTTCAAAATCAAGGTCTACACTTTCTATGAACATAAATATAAAAGAAATCCATAGTAGTAAACTATGAACTTATAGATCTAAACATAAACATAAGCAAAGTTACAAAAAAAGTTAGATCTACAAAATATAACTACTTTTAGCAAGAAAAAAAATAATAATACAAGAGAATAATCATGGATAAGAGGAGTGTTTCATTTTGGCATCATCATCCTTAGCTTTTAAGCTTATGGAAGGTCATTTGATGCATGAAACTCTCACTATACTTCACCTATATCAACTATGGAAGCTTTGTACAAGAGTTTTATCAAAAAATCTTGAAGAAATATGTGTGGGAGCTCAAATATAAAATAGGGGCAGCAAGTGTTCTTACAAGAATAAGAACAAAAGAAGAGATAAACAGAGGAAAAATAGAGAGGAAAAGTTGCAAGAATGATAAAGGGTTAATGTGTGAATGAGAGAGAAAGATAGAAGGAGTTAAAGACACTTAAAATGAAGTAAAAAAAAAAAAAATTAAATGGCAGCAAAAAGAGTCCTATGGCTGGCATGATTTTTGGGAGGGGAGAGGGAGGGAATTTTGTTGGTTTTTAACTTGAAATTGTAATGTGTAATTAATGGTATATGTGGCTTCTTAAAAAAGGATTGAAATAGGTTTATTTTAATCAATTTTTGGAGTAATTCAAAGGATGAAGGTAGCAAAAAGAAGTAAAAAATCTGCCATGAAGTGATACATGAAGTGTAGAAGATTGAAGTTAAAAAAAAGTGATGTGTGAAAGATGTACTTAAAGGTATGGGTTTGTAAGAATACTTTCTTAATAAATAAAATAAAAATAAGAAAAAATAGAAAATGTATTCCAAATTTTTGTAGCTGATTTTTCATAATAAAGAAAAACATAATTAATTTATTTATTTTAGTGAATTATCAAATAAGTTACCGATATGATCAAAATATGCGAATATGAGCTATAAATAATATTTTTATAACCCAAAAAATTATAAAAATTTATTTTATGAAAATAAAAATATTTTTAAAATATTTTCCAATAATTAAATTAATTTATTTTATTTTTAGTATCGGGTCTTAAACAGAAACTGATCCCGTAAAAACCCGAAACGAACTAAATTTTGGGAAAACGGAATTTTCTATGATATATAAAATATTTATCTAAAAATATAAGGGTTTATAAGAATAATAAAATTGTGTGATAAATAGTAGTGAATAGTGCAAAAGACTAGTTAATTACCGGTGGTAATAAAATACGAATATAATCACAAATCAGATATTTCTAGTTATCAAAAAATTATAAAACTGATATTTTGAAATCCTTATGAAAATACGAGTCTAATGGTATTAATGGTATATTTTTTATATCTCGAGCCCCGAGACATGCTTTTCAAAGTCTGTATCCGAACGGGTTCAAAATAGGTCAAAGACTTAGCAATCTGATATTTTTAAGCGACCTTATATTACTACGAGCTACTCCATACACTTAAACTACACCTCGGTCTCTAGAACTAAGAACGCGAGATTGCCGAACTAAAACTATTATATTCCACCTAGGGTTTCTAGGTGATTTTTCGGTTTAGATCTTTGTCAATTTGGAAACTGATGGTTTATGTTTATACAACACATTTAGTTCGAGATATTTATTTTAAATTTTATTTTTGTAAGTATTTAATATCTCTTAATGTTTTCGGAATTATTGAATTGGGTTTTATTTCCGAAGGTTAATCGTTATTTACTTTTTAATAATTTGTTTTTTGGTTCTATATTACCCCATTTTATAAGTTAAAGTTACGTATAGAATTTGTCATACGTAGTGGTTTTGGATTTTAAGACCGTTGAGTTCTTATTTTATTTTTAAGGATTCTCATTTTCTAAAGATTAAGAAATTTCTAAATTCGTTCGTCATTTAAGGCTAGTCGAAGTTTGGTTTTAATTTGAAGTCATTTTTAGAGTTTATTTTCGATGTTTATTTTGAAATTATTTACTAAAATGTTTCGGGGTTTACACCCTTTTTTACCACCATTTTGTCTTCCTCCTTGCTTACCACTTCAAGTTTCATCATTTCACTCTTTTTTACCATCATACGGTAGTTAAGAGTCAAAGAAGCAATGTATATAATCCTACGTGATAAGTTATATTTGCTTTATTCAAATCATAGGAATTTGTACTCACTATATTTAATTATCTAATAAAATTCTCATAAATTGTGTTTTTATTGCTCAAATTGTTGTTTTTCAAGTCCTTTGTGCTTAAAAGAAGGAATCAAAGTGATTTGACCAAGAATTAAAGTAAAAACAACAAGAGCATAGAATTTTAGAACCAATATGCCTTCAGTCGTGCCCACAGTTTGCATCATAGTTTAAACTGACAGAACCACACCTTATGATTCATGGATATATCTTTCATCGTAGCCATGACTCACGGTCACAATTCAACCTGTGATTTGGCCTCTATCAAGCCATGAGTAGCCCTATTACATGCATGGAATTTCATACAAAGTTTGTTATAACAAATTTGCCACATTAGTGTCTTTTTGTAGTATGAATACGCACTTTTCATGAAACCCTAGACACAAAACGACACAAAGAGTACACAATAGGTTAGAAAATATCAAAAAGAAAAAAATTCTTTTTGTGTAGAGAGAGAAAAATTAGGGTTTTGTAGATTTCTACAGATTTTTAAGGTTTCACGGCGGCTTTTGGACCTCACTGTTTCAATTCACTAAGGATCATGGTTTCATTGCTCTATCTATTATGCTTTTCAATTACTTCTTTGAACTATTGATTTGTACTGTTATATCCATGGAGGACTAGTTGATTAAATTTGGAGGTCAATTTCATGTAATTCCACTATGCTTAAATTGAACTAGTATTGATTTATTGAATTCAATAGCTTGAGCTTAATAGATCTTGAATTTTGTATAGTGCATGATATGGGTTCATGTTTAATTTTATTAAAATAGATCAAGAGGTTGTTTTAATGTGTAGATCTAGGCTATTGGAAAGGCTGCTCATGATTGTGTAGAGATAGAAGTAATGAAACTTTTGTCACTTGATTTTAAATTCATTAAAATTGGTTTTAATCAAATGATTCTTGAAGTTAATGTTAATCTAGGTAGATGATAGCTTAAGAAGAGATTCCAGTAGTCTAACCTAGGTTTAGAAGTTCTTGACATCGAAGAGAGACATTAACATACTCTATTGGATCCAATAGTTAAAGAATTCAAGACAACATTTACTGAGAATTTCTTCAATTACATGAACAGACCTAAGGTGAATCATGACCTAAGCACCTTGTGATTTGATATATCGTAATTCTTTTATGCTAGTTGTAAACGTTGTTAGTTTAGGTTTGGTGTAGATTCTTAGTAGGTAAAACACCCCCTATTTTGGTAGGCTAGATAATAAGAAAAGAGTGAGTAGAAGTAATCACCAACTTTCCCGTGAAGTACGACCTAAATCTTTCTGCTATGCTACTCTAATAGGAACACTTGCCTTAAAAATTTAGAAAAGAAAATATAAAATTTTAAAGCTCAGTTCTCTCTACAAACCATTAAGCACTTAAAGATTTAACTTCATTAGGTTTCCTCTAAGGTTGCCTTTCATCTATTCATTGCATAAGTCGCATATTCAAAATTTTCTATCTACCATTATTTCTCTATTCAAAACTTAAATATCTTGATTGTCATATCCTTGTATTTAATGCTTCATACCTATTATATGCTCATCATCACCTATAAGTTGATTAGGTGAAGTGACTTTAGGTGTAGCAAATGAAATAGAACTTGACCCATTAATAGTGTCTCTCAACCTTAATAGCTATTTGGATCATATCATCAAGGGTTTTATGAGATTACAATGCTAGTAATATTTAAACTTTCAAATTTTAAGTCCATAATTAACCAGATGAAAAAATAAAATCCATAATTAACCTAGTGATTGTTTGTTTCATAAGTTCATTCAAATCACATGAGATTACCTACATCTTGAAATTCTTCAAATGATTATTTGTACATATACCTCCACATAGTAAATTTGTAATTTAGCAAAGCATTCCTTGGGGATAAACACTTAGTCACAACTCTTTATTTTCTGCTAAATATTAACCTCATCTTCTCTTCATATTGTTTGTTGTGATTTTACTATATTCTACTATAAAGTAGCTTACTTAGTAAACTCAAGTGTTTCTACAACACCTTATGGATCCTCTCATCATACTTGTAGTATTTAAATACTTTTCCACCTTATACTCCTAACTAAAGTAGCCATATAATAAATCATTTAAATTAATTACATTACTTGTTAATTTCAAAAGGCATCTTCTCATCTTTATAAAAAACTTTATCCAAACTTTCACCATAAAGAGAAATAGTTGTAGATGGTATGGTATAATTTTTTTACCACTCAAGATATGCATTTTCCATAATAATAAAACGATGATGAAAATTTAAGGTTACCATAATAGGGTATGGAGCTAATAAAAGGTATGCATATATATATATATATATATATATATATATATGATATGTGTATCTCAAGAAAAAAAAAATATAAAAATCATAAATCTAAGCTAACAAAAATGATAAGGAAAATGAACAAACAAATAAATAATAGCTTAAAGATTAAGGGTAAACCGATAAGTTTGTCTTACTAAGTACCCACATATACCCTACTTGACTAAGTAACATCAAGGTAGGTATTGAGTGATTGTTTTTATAAGATAGGACACGAGTATGAAATCTTAATACCCTTTACCTACTATGGAATCTATACTATAAGTAAAATGTATGTAAATTCTAGGATAATCTATACTTAACAAGTTAAAATTTATAAAATAATATCAATAAACACATCTTTTTTTAACCTATATGTGTTTTTTGGTAAAAAGGAGTCCTAATCCACTAATTATGGAAAATCTTAAATAAAGTGCTATCTTACCTATTGTGCCTTTTTTGTCTCTCTTGCATATCTTCATTCTTTATCTTCACACAATGCTTTCCCTTTTCTCTCCTAATTTCAAACCCTAGTTTATTGTAATTTTCAAATTGAAGCAACACAAGAAATGGTACATTCACTAAGTTTACTTTCTAGTTTTGCATTTTTTTTTTATATATAAAAATGTTGCTAAAATGTAGGTTAAGAATAAAAAAAAGGGGTAATTATTTTGCATTTTTCACTTATTATTTTTTGGATGATGCTATTCTTCTTCTTGATGTAAAGATATTTTAATTTTTACACATAAATAAATTTTGTATATTGCAAAAATTGTGATATTTTGAATTTTTTTTTCTACAAGTTGTTTGCAATAAACATATGAAAATAAGATAGTTTTTCATGTTGTAGAAAATCGTATATATTATTGTCAACTTGAAATAATTTAAGACAGAAAAAAAAATTACAAGCTCTATAAAAAAAAATTACAAGTTTCATAAGATCATTTGTACCCCATAATTTTATAGGGTATAAAGTAGGTATGGGGTCTACAGATATTATAAAGTGGGTTTTAGGTAAAATTTAAGTATCTATACCCGTAAATAAGAATTGAATGAAGTTTTATATTCTACTCATCTTGTACTTGTTCATCCTTACCAGAAATTACTTGTTTTCAAAGATAATCTCCATGAATATCATGATGAGGAGGATATAAGGATTGTTTAGGTTTTTCTTTCTGTTCTTTTATGTTCCCATTATAATTGGGGTTTGCATTTTTGGAAAGCTAAAATAAAATTTGGGTTTTAACCCTATAACGTCCTTGGATTTTACATGATAAGGTAAATGACAAGACTCGTTGAGTTAAATCCATGCATTTGCAATATCGTACGTGCAATTGTAACAGCTACCATCCAGCTATCCAAGTGAGTCATATATAAATATTATGCAAAACTAGTGCTCCTTCTTTATGAGTTAAATAAAAATCTTTGTTGTTAATGTCTAATTTATTCAAATCATTGTAGTTCAAATGAATTGTTTAAGTATCTTTTTTTTTTTTATTTCATTCTGAATTTCATTAAACACTATTTTCATGTGAATAAGTTAAGTCCTTTCTACTTGCATCAATTCACCAATCCATTTATAATTCAAAGGAGAGCCAGAATATGCATATAACTTACTTATAATAATAGCAGAAACATGGGATATTAAAATTATTGACTATCAGAAGGATTTAAGTAGTTAAATCTTAACACAAATACTAAAATAACTTGTTTATTCCTTTAGTCTTCCAATTTTACGATTTATAATCCAAGGAGTTCGGGATTCAGATTTCTTTAAAAAATTTTCCCTTACAATAATGAATGTCTAAAGCATGATTGATGGCTGATGGTAGTCATCATTATAATATGTGTTCTTTAAAAAATAACAAAAATAAAAAAAGATTATTATTAGTAGTCTTAACAATAAGTGATAATGAATCGTCTAAAAGCATGATTGATGGCTGATGATAGTCAATCATTATAAATATGTACAGTAAAAAAATTTATATTCAATTAAAAAGAGGAAGTCATTTTTCATCTTTGACATGTGTTTCACATGGGTGTTAATCACTAGAATCCGCGAGAATTTTTTTAAGATAATTAAGGCAGCAAGGGAATTGAGCCAAGTTGTGTCTTTAAAGGTTCAAGCTCGTTCAGAATGTAGTGGGCTCGAACTTGAATCGAATTTTTAAACGAGCTTAAAATTGAGATTTGTGCTTAGCTCGTTTAATTAGACGAACGTAAGTTTGAGATTGAGCTTGGCTTGTTTATGATATAAACTCGAACTGAGTCGAGATGAGTTTTTATCAAGCCTGAAATTTAAATTCAAGCCCGACTTATTTATATTTTTTTTCATTTTTTAAGCCTAAATTATATAATATATATATATATTGCTATAATATATATACATAATTATTAAATAAAAATTAGATTTATTATTTTTATTATGTAGTTATAGATAATATATATGCATAAAAAATTTATAACTCTGCTGATGAACTTATTAGCGAGCCTATTAGTGAGCCTAGTTGCGAGCTTACTCTCAAACCGAAATCAAAACTGAAACTCGGCTCGTTTAATAAAAAAGCTTTACTTTAGACTCGACCTTGGTCTTTTATTAATCGAGCTTGAACTGAGCCTGAAGAGAGCCGGCTCTAGTAGCTCTTAAATAGCTTGGACTCGTTTGCCGCTCTAAGGATAATAGTAATCCAATGTAGTTAAAGGTTTTTTAATATTAAAAATATTAAAAAATGTGAAAAGAAAAATGATTTTTGCCAAAATCTTCTTCTTCATCTTTCTTTCCCACCCACCCACCCCCCCCCCCCTACAATTCAACTTCTCTGTGAAATTTCCTATTAAGAACAAGAATTATTTATTGTCGAAGTTAACGTATTTTATACATATGGCATGCAACCTGTGCTGGAAAATTCTCAAAAGTGGTCCAGCTTTTGCTCATTTTCATCATATAGTAAGTTTGAGAATATAAAAAGCAATTATGATATTAACGGGACGTTTACTTCGTTGAATGAATAAAATTAAATAATATTTTATTTATTGAAAATAAAATGATATAATAGGATTTTTATTAATTTTTTATTTATATTAAGATATTTAAAAAAAAATAATTCTAGTATTGAATTGTTGAGAAAGAAATTTATTTAATATTTTTTATAATAGAAAATCCTTATAAAATTGTTATTATGATCAGTAAAATTATTATAATTATTTATCAAAATAAGATTATAATAAAATTATAATTATAGTAAAATAAATAAGTAGTAAAGTACTTGAATAGAAAAAGACGAGATAAAAAAAAGAGATGGGAACACAAGTTCCTGCGTTTTCCACACATGAGCTTCCCGGTGAAGGCCCCATAAAGGTCAAGGTCAAGTTTTTTGCTTCTTTTCCCTCATGACAAAAGAGAGGATTGGAATCACTGGATCATGGACGCACAAAAATCTTGCAATATAAAAATAATATTAGTAAATTGGCTGGCAGGGGTCCAAATTGACTCCAGACGAAAGGTAGCCACAAGATTTACTTTTTCTTTCTTCTTTTCAGTCAAATCATAATAATAACTGCTCCAACTTTCCACAGTGTATGGAAACCTGTTCCGACCATTTGCATCGGCAACTTCATTGATTACAGCACTGGGCCTGCTTGATAAAAAACAGATAATGCACTGATTAAATATAGATAATTAATATATAATAAATAGATATTTTTATTTATAAATAATTAAATAAAATGATAATAAATAAAAAAAAATATGTATAAATATAAATATAGATAAAAAACAGATTTATCATATGAAAAGCTACCATTATTCTTATTTTTCTACTTAATGAAATAATTAAAACATGTTTTACAACTTGTTTCCTTTTTATAACTGGTATAAATATGAACATTTCATATAAATAAAGTTAGATTGCTAAATCGTTAATGTTGTAGACACATGTTTGGTTCGGCTTATTTAATTTCATTGGTATCTGTTTGATTTTTGTTTGAATTAAACTATTTTAAAAAAATAAATAAAAAAGATAAAATTATAATTATACGCATATATAATACAGATCTGATGCGAATCACACACAGCTCCAAACAAATCACACACTGAATAAAGGGGGCCAATTAGGTCCAATTGGAACGTGTAACGACAAGAATGTTACTATTTAGACGAGATTGAGGGAGGGGAGACCACATAACCACCTCTTACCGTGACTATCCCCAACGATAGCATAGTAAATAGGCTATGCTGAATTATCCGTGTGTCAAATTTTGCGTGTGCCTATTCGAGCTTCCACATTATGTATTATGTACTTTTTTTTTTCATGCTATGTCATCTGCCTCCGCACGTCTGTTCGTGTGTCCTTAATTAGGTCTGATTTCATACTGTTTGTTTGGTTTTCAATTTATTTATATTTTTGACTCATTTTTTTTCAATGATTTATTACTTATCAGAATTTTGGATATGAAAATTACTCAAATAAGTTGTAAAAATTTGACAATATAAAGATAATAAAGAAATTTTTACATTTTATATAAGTGTAATGTATTTTAAACGATCAAATAAAGAATGATATCGTCCATTCTCATTGATAATATGCAATTATATACTATTTGAAAAAAAAATACATAATCAATGCATTTCAGAAAAAATGGCGATAATAGTTGCCTTACTGACCACCTTGATCATCTAAGTCACCACGGTGATGATATGGTGGTGGTGGATGATATCCGATTGGTAGCTTGCCCATCGAGAGAATTGTTAATGAAATTTAGTAATTTAATCATACATGGAATTGATACTTTGGAGCATTTCATTGTGTGTTTGGAGAATATGGTATTGATTATGAAGTTTTGTATGCTGACTTTGAAGTTTGCCTTTATGAGCCTTTTTTTTTAATTTGCTTCAAGCTTTCCATTATCGATCTCATACTAAATCCACTGTGACCGGGCTCTTGTTCTTGATGGTATGCTTAACCTTATCCTTCCTCCTGCATTGGTTCATCATGCCAATATAGGCCTAATTCTTCTATGTTGAGATTCAGATTCACTTCAACGTCATCCCTTTAATGTTGTTGCCTTTGACCTCGACCACTACCCACAGCCTTATAATATTCATTGCTTTGGGAATCACATGTGAAATGTGTTTTTGATTGCATGTTAGCTTTTTTGAATTTGCCCTTTGCATACGCTGCAGCATAGCCCAAAAGGTTGAATTTGTGCTGGGTAAGAAGAGCTGTGATCAACCTTCCATATGCAAAGTGAGAAGCCTTTTGCTTGAGCACCCATTAGAAAGTTTGCACCACCATGTAACCGACATCCAATGGGCGATGTTGTAATATTGTGTTTATTAGGAACATGATATCAACACTTAAGTTGTTTGTGTTCCTCTTTTGATAGATATCGTAGCACATCATATGATGTATCAACCGACAAATTAGGGTAAGGTCATTTTGATTTGTCTGCTTAAGGTAGACAATAGCAGACTCACCTTCTCAACACAAGAGTACCACAAATTCAAGGGAATGTGCTCTTTAAATCCTAATTGCCATCTACCCTTTTGCCCTCGTTGGGTTTGTGCAATAGGTGATTGATAGCTTCCAGCATGATACGAATCACAATGTTGAAGATATAAGACATAACCATTGAGTAACTAGACCTTGGAGTGACAGAATCATCCTCTAGGACTTCTTTTATAGTTACATTTGAGTAGAACATTCGAATAAGGTCGAGATAGATCGTGTTGGGAAATTGAAACAGTGGAAGCAAGGGCACTATTAAAGTAGTAGACTTCATTTAACAAGTCCTAATCATAATCCTTCCCCCATTAAAATGGCTCGACTATAGAACTTAATCTTGAACCTTTCCCTCATATGGACTTTGGAAAAGTGGATGTTGAACGGATAGGGTGAAGATGCTAGTGGACTAGAGGAGGGTGATGGTGCAGGGAGACGATAGCGGTGTCTAACTTGTTTCTTGCCACGTCCATGTTAACGTGATGATTCACCAGCACCTTCCGTGATATTTACAGTTTTTTTTTAAATGTAAACATGAATAGAGAAGTCCTTTTTTTTTTTTTAAGTTTGAAGGAGAGAGAACGTGTGAAGAATAATATACTAATGTGCTTATGTTGAAATGGTTTAAATAGATATTAGCAAGGTCCTGAACGTTGGCCCCAATGTGCACACATTGGTCCTCAGTGTTAAAAAAAATGAACATTAGGCAACAATGTGCACATGTTAGGGAGTAAAGTGCGCATGGTAGACTCTATTATTAAAAAAAAAAATTGAACATCAGGCACCAACGAGCCCATGTTAGGGAGCAAAGTGCACTTTTGAACTTGAGCACCAATATGCGCATGTTGGTGCCCAACGTTTGAAAAAAAATTAGAACGTTAGGCACAAATGTGCCTACCTTTGGCCTTAACGTGTGTACGTTGGAACCTAACATTTGAATTAGAATGTTGGGCATGTTTGAGCCAGAAATATTAAAAAAATTGCCAAGTGCCCACAATAGGAATGCAAAGTGGGCACTTTTGGATTCCAACCCAACAAATAAATTGGGTAGGTAACCAATGTGCACACTTTTAGACCAGAAGTGCCTATGTTGGTTACCATGAAGGAAAAAAAAAAAAATTAATGTGGCCATGTTGGGCAAAAAGCAAATTAAATAGCAAGCTTCTAAAAATAGCAATCACAAAACATAATCCTAATCATAATTCACACTAACCCTATAATTCATTCCTTATAAAATATCATTAATTGTTCATTTAGCTCCTTGAACTGTAGCAACTCTGTATTTAATTATCATCTCTATTAAGAATATTAATTACTAATCCTATATGATTAATGAAAATGTTTTTCATCATTAATTGCACATAAGATTGCATTATAGTTTAAGATTCTTGACAAAGGTTAAATCTTTATGTAGAAAGTTTATGAAATCTATATCTAAAATCACATTTGAACTCCTCTATTCATGTTGGATCCATCTTATCAATTAATCTTTCAAATAATTAACAAAAATCATGCATTGATGTCATATTGTACACATATTAAATCAAAGAACAATCAAAGCATGTAAATAGATTCAAGAAAGAACAAACTTTCATTAATGAAACAATTGAGTCACTATATTAGGATTAGGGTTTCTCAAGATCTAGGGTATAAAAATATATTTTCCATAGATGAATAATTACAGTGGTAAAGATAAGAAAAATAGAAAGAAGTCATGATTATAATCCTTTAAAATAAAGTCTTGTGATCTTCAATGAGCTATTACATTTCTCCACTCTAAATTACTTATTTTTCTTTGCATGGCTCGTAGGAATAAAGATATGGATTATAAATGATGATTCAAGTTGGCTATTCATAGGAAAAAATAAAATATCTTATACACGACCTTCCTACATGGCCATGTAGGCTACGAAGGATCAAAAATTGATAATAGCATGGAAAAAGGGACCGCATGACCTCGAACATGACCCATGTGAGATGCTTGTGTATGTTCCCAAACACTTCTAATCACTTTCCATCTTTTACACATGCATGTTACATTGCTTGTATAGCTCCTTATGCACTGTAAAAATGCTTACTAGCCAAATTTTCTTTCATGCCTTTATGCACTAGTATTTTGTACAACTTGTGTAGAAAGGTCATGTATTTATAAATCTTCACTTTTTCCAATTCTTCATCAAAATATCCTTTAACTTATCAAAATGTGTTTATTAAGCTCTTTATCTTTTATTCCTAAAATAACCATTTTAACTAAATAAGTTTCCTTTTCTTCAATGAAGTATATAATAATCCATGTAGTAATATAATATCAAATTAATACCAATTGTAAGGGTCTTTTGATACTCATCACAACAGCTCTTGTACCAAGCGTGTTGATCTCGCAACCTGCCAATTCGATTAGCAAGATACATAAGATCAGCTGGTGAAATTGATGGCAGTTATGAATATATCATTTTATGCAACTAGCCATGAAAAATTCAAAAGTTGGAGTATAAAAACTATGTAGCCCTCATACGAACATGTGAGGCGACAAACATTAAAAAATGATAAGATGAACCTTTTTGTGTGAAGGCGTGAAGCTTTCAAGGAGGTTTTATTAAACCTTTCTTTTAGGTAATCATCTTTAAAATAATTTATTGTTCATTAATTTTTTTTAGATCATATGCTAATTTATGATTTTTATTTTCAGTTTATCTAATGCACTTGGATTTCCTTATGTGACATCTCTCTCATCTCAAACGTGTGAAAATACCCACTCAATGATGTAGAGTCGAGCTTTATATGCATAATTGCTCACTAGATGGGTTATCAGTAGTTAATCCAGAAACAAATTGTCGCTTTCAAGCCATTCTAGAAGAAACATACTAACTAAGCCATAGTAAATAATATCTTGGAAACCCTCCAATCATATGGTATACAGACCATATTTAGTATATCATTCGATAATGCATCAAACAACACTGCTTCCATTTGATATATGAAGTAGTCATTCAATCTAATATGTGATGAAAAGTTTGTTCACGTTGATTATGTCTGTTATATTCTAAATGTAATAGTGCAAGTAGGCTTTGAAGCTTATGGCCTTGGCATACATATCAAAATAATAAGATATGCAATCAACTGTCTTCGTGTTCTAAGGAAATATAAATAGATGTATATGGAGTTTGACATGGCACACCCTTTAGAGGAAAGACTGCCTACACTTGATTGTAAGATAGAATTTTGCTTTCAAAATGCTTCATTAGGCATTGAAGTGCGAAAGGGCTCTGACTCATTTGTACAATATTCTACTCAATCCCTCTAATTATGACATTGGTATGATGGACAGTCGGGATTAGAAAATAACACAAGCACTTAAACAGGTCCTGAAGGCATTTTTTGACCTAACACAACATTCATTAGGTTGTTATTACCCCATTAGCAATTGTGTACTTTCTCACCTGGTCAACATATTGGATGTGTTGAGTAACTACTGTTACAATCCTGATTTGGCTACCACTATGTTTGCAAAGGCAAGTAAGCTCCAAGATTATTTTGTCCCTTTTCCCCCCACTCTTCCATGTTGTAACAAGGCTAGATCCATGGTACAGGTTTCGTATGACTAAAGCACTCCTTAAGGCATTCTACAAGAAGATTGGTATAGCTAAACCTAAATCAGAGGCAATAAGTCTTCATACTAGAGCAACAAATTTGCTTAAAGAGAAGTAAACAAATTGCCTATGATATTGGGAGCAGCTATGCGACTTCCTAAGAAATCTTTAGTGACATGCTAATACACAAGGTACATCCACACGAGAAGGAGGATCCAGAAGATGGAGAGAGGGAGCAACAAAGGAGATGATTTCAATGTCACCAGCTAGTAGAAGAAGAGGACACATATGATGCTAGTGCTTTCCATAGTGACATAGGATGTTTTGACTTCTTCAGATTCAACAGTTTCATCAAAGTCAACTTTTAGTTCAAGCACATAAGTTCTCAAATTGTATTGCCATAGGCTAAATGATAACATTATTGAATCATGTGTGTGCTTACAAGATTGGTTTGGTATTATTGATAAGAAGTAAATAGATCCACACTTTTAGTGGCCTGGGGACAATGACTCGGGATCGAGTGGGTCATTGTCACCATTGAATTTACACCTGCAGGCATAAACAAAATAGTAGAATAAGGTTAGATGAGGATTTTATAATGATATGAGGAGAAGGGTGTATGGTTGATGAACTTTTTTTTTTCAATCTTGTAATTTTTTGCAGTTAAAAAATGTTATTAATAAAATTTAATTTTCAATTAATCTCAATGCATTTTTTAATTTCATTTATTTAATAAATTACAATTATTCTAAATAAATTAATCAAGCAAGTTTAACATTTAATATAAATTAATTACTATTATAATATTATTTAATAATTTCAATTTTTTATTGGCTAAACAAATTTCAAGTTGATATATTGATAGGAATATAATTGAAATCATTTAAAAAAATAAAATATACTAAATATATTATGTTTTTTAATAAGATAAATATATTTAATCAAAATAATAAAACAAAACAATTTATTTAAATAGATTTTACATTAAATTAAAAAAAATCACCATTTTTATATTATTATTTAAAAAAAAAGATTCGTGTGCTGGTTTACGTGCTTTGCATATTATATTGTACTAACTCACTTATTTCGCGTGCTACATGCTGGCCAATGTATGCCCGTTCTTTTATATTTTTCCTTGTGCTGGCCCACATGTACTACGGCCCCACTTACCATGCTCAGCTTGAGATATACACAAGCTCCCAAACTCATCGTATATATAGGCTCCTCATGTCTCCAATAAATTTAACACACATGTACTGGGCTAAACACATCATTCACACCAAATTATGGGTGATTCAACCCGTCTTCTATCTCAAACCGACCCATGTGACTCTGATTTCCTAAACAATGGAACACAACGCCAATCCCTGGATGACATAATCGAGGCATGCCTCGGTGGTTTTAGGTGGAGACAATTCCTCCAAGCTCTAATAGTTTCGCTTGCTTGGTTCTTTGATGGACAGCAAGCTTGCATTAGTGACTTTAGTGATGCTGAACCATCATGGCATTGCACGAACGCAAGCAATACCACATGTCACTCAGGCTCAAACCTATGTTCTCTTCCTGCTGGTTCCTGGGCTTGGACTGGTCCGGCTTCCCAGTCTATAATTTCAGAATGGGGGCTTGAATGCTCAAGCTCATTGATAACCGGCTTGCCCACCTCAGCTTTCTACTTGGGTTGCCTAATAGGAGGGCTAGCTTTTGCTACTTTGGCTGATTCTTCACTAGGTCGGAAAAATATTCTCATACTCTCATGCATGGTGATGTCCATAGCAGCCCTAGCAGCCACTTTTTCCACCAACATATGGATGTACTCGGCATTCAGGCTCGTGAGTGGCTTTGGCCGAGCATCTATAGGCACGTGTGCACTTGTTTTGTCGACCGAGATGGTTAGTAGTCAATCGCGTGGTTTGATTGGAATGGTAGGGCTATTTATTGGCACTTTAGGATTACTATCACTCCCACCTATCGCATACTTGCTTAAAAATGCTTCCTGGAGATACCTATATCTCTCAACTTCAATTCCTGGAATCATATACTGTGGCATAGTCTTTTTCTTTGTTAGTGAGTCCCCAAAGTGGCTTTTAATGCAAGGTCGTGAAGAAGAGGCCTTAGCAATACTTAAAAAAATCTCACCGACGAATTATCATGGGTTGGATTTGTACATATCAAACAACATTCATCTTAAGCATGATATAACCAAAAATGATCTCTATTCATCCATGAAGGACCTGTTTCGGAGTCGATGGGCACTTGGAAGGTTAATCAAGGTAATGATCCTAGGATTTGGGGTAGGAATGATGTATTATGGCATGCTCTTAGGCGTAGGAAATTTAGGGTTTGATTTATACCTAAGTGTGGCCTTCAATGCCTTGATAATTATTCCCTCATACTTTGTTTCCTACTATATGATTAGCAAGTGGAGAAGGAAAGGTTCATTGCTGTCATTCACACTAATTAGTGGGATACTAAGTATTATATGTGCCTTTGTGGGGTTAAAGAGTGCACAAGTTGGGTTGGAATTAGCATCATTTTTTTGCATATGCTTGACTTACAATGTGCTAATGATATATACCATCGAGCTATTTCCCACTAAAGTGAGGAATTCGGCTACATCAATGATTAGGCAAGCTATTATATTGGGAGTTTTGCTTGATCCAACCCTAATTTCAACTGGGAGGAATATTAAGTATTTGACCTATTTGGTGTTTGGGCTGGTGATAATTTTATGTGGGTCGATTGTGATTTTCTTGCCTGAGACAAAGGGTGTGACACTTTCGGATACCATGGATGAACAAGAACAGAAGGACGGTTCTCATGTATTAGCTTGATTGTTTATGTGTGATGATTTATTGATTAAGTGGAAGTGGACAAGGAGTTTATTATGTGTGTGTGATAATTAGTTTCACTATGTTTCCCGAAAAAAAAAAAAAAAGAAAAGAAAATATCTATGATAAGTAATGTAAAATGTAATGTTATTATTTGGAAATGGATGAGCATTGGTTAGCGTTTGGCCATCTTCACCACCATCTCCACCTGTGCTGATGATTCCTTCTCTGTCTCCATCAATGTTGTGAGTTTGTCTATTTAAAACTTTTTTTCATTTTGGTTTGTTTTTCACCCTTTACGTAAATACTTTCTCCATTAGAGGAGAAGTTTCTCATTCCCGATGGGGAATTAGTTTTGTAAAAAGAATGTTTTAATCCATTATTGTTAAAGAAATGTTTCTATTGTAAAAGGAGTCTTTAAATCACTATCTTTTTGTCTGGTTGTTATTATCTGGGTGTACTATAATTTTTCCTACTGTGAATGAATTCATGTTAACAATGTAAAAGTATATTCAGATGCATCATCTATTATAATTAAAAAAAAAAAAAAGAAAAAGCTCTACTGACTAAAAACAACACTTCTCTCTCTCTCTCTCTCTATGATATACATATATATATTTCCATAAACAAGCGATCCACGTAAAGTGTTACCATGGTGAAATCTTTCCAATTCAAAGAGGTTTTGTGCCTCGTTTTAATTCCCGAATTTGACGTTGGAATTCCACAATCCCATAAATATGTTCGTATAAAATGTTCCGTGGGGCTTCTAACAAAGAGCTAAAAGCTAAAAAAGAATATGCTCTAACCAGAGCTGCAAAAAAGAATATACTCTAACTAGGGCTGGAATCGAATCGAGCTACTCGAGCTCCACTTAACTCAGTAAACGACCCAAATTCGGGTTTAAAATAAAACTCATTTATCTAAACGAGTCGAGCTCAAATTCAAAGTAAAGTTTGTCTATCTAAAAAAGCAGAACTTGAGCTTTGACTTAAGCTCTTGAACAAGTTCATTTAGACTTATGAAGAGACTCAGAAGTAAGCACTCATTAGCAGATTTATAAGTTTTATATTTTATAAATTATATATATAACTATTTAATTAAAATAATAAAAACTAATTCTATTTAATATTCATTTTTACATATATTTAAAGTAATACTTACATATTATTTTTTATTTAAAAAAAATAGAAAACATGATATCTATATAAGTTGAGCTCATGCTTAAATTGTAGGATTAATAAAAGTTTGATAGGCTTGGCAAAACGCTAAGCTCTCACCTTGGCTCATTTGTAGCCTTGGCTCGGACTAATAGATTTTCTAAGTTGTCCCTTGGGTTTTGAAAAGAATAGGTATTTTTTTACACGTGGCTTTATACACGTGTGAAATCAGCTTGTCGTTATACAATAACGAAATTCACTGTGTTGTATTAATGTTCTTCTAAGAGCTTGATCCACGGAGTCAGTAGGTGAATTAACTACACTTTTCTATACAGTATTAGAGCTTAGGTGCTGTATATATTTTGTTATTTATGTTCTGATTTTTAAATTGAGCTCGTCGGCTAGAAAGTGATGGTGAGAAGTCTGTGAACGTTTCGGTTTGACTAACGGATCCTTTTTGTATTAGCTGCTACATGAGATTATGAACTTAGGGAAGCAAATCAAAATGTTACACTGTATTGTAATAGACTTAAGAAGCTATGGGGTCAAATGAATAGTTTTTGTGTTATACCAAAGTGCGCTTGGGGAGCCTCCCGGTGTTATGTTTATGCAATATGATTGCAAAATAAATTCAGGATATCGAGAATAAAAGCAAACTTGGCTTAAACGAGGTGTTTGAAGCAATAATGAGAAATTAGATCTTAGCTTTGGAGCTGTTGATTTCAGCATGTAAATTAAAGACGCAACATAAATATTAATAATTTATTAATTAATTTAAGTTTATTTCCTAACGTCTCCCTTAAACTTGAATTCTTATTAATTCAGGCCTTGCTCTCAATCTTGAAAAAGCATCAAACTTCAATTCTTCTTGAATATATCAGCGTGTTGATGTTGATACTTGACATATTTCAGTTGAACCTCATTTTTGTTAATGCTTTCTCTTATAAAACGAAATCTTGTATCAAGGTACCTGTTCCTTTCATGAAAGAAAAGATTCTTTCCTAATGCCACGGCTAATTTGTTATCAAAAAGATCTCATTAGCTTCATCTTGAGACATTTGTAGTATCTTCAACAAATTTCTCAACCACATAGCATGACAAACACAAGTAGCAGTAACAACATACTCTGTTTCTCAAGTTCAAAGAGTTACAATTGGTTGCTACTTTGAACACCATGTGAATGTTGCACATCTAACATTGAATAGAAAACCTATAGTACTCCTTCTTTCATCAATATCTCCTCCCAGTCAGTATTGTTGTAACCAACCAAGTTAAAGTTCTTAGATCATGAATACAATAAACCATAATCTAAAGTGCCTTTGACATGTCTCAAGATCCTTTTAGCAACTTTAAAATGCGTGGAAGTTGATGATTCTGTGAATTGATTTATAATACCAGCTCTATAAAGAATATCCAGCCTTATGCATGTCAAATACCTCAAGATTCCACCTAGCTTTCTATAAAGTATATGATTCACCTTCTCATCGACATCAAACCTTAATAACCCGACTCTACAATCAACTAGTGTAGAGACTGATTAGCAATTCTTCATGTTAAATTTCTTTAAAATTTTTGCTACATAATTTATTAAAATGAATTATTTTATATGTGATTTTGATGAGATAAAAAATTATAAAAACCTTTTATAAACACACTCACTTGAATATGATTGATAAGTTATAAGGAAAAACATAAATCAAGATATATGTGTTGTGTGCATGTGTGTGTTGTGCTTTTATGCTTGTAGAGATGGCACTGGTGAGCCAGTGAATATGGAACCGATGAGCCGATCCAATGAAACAAAGCATAAAAGCGGTCTAGTCCAACAATCTAAGGTATGATAAAGGCACAAAGAAGAAAAATTAAGGCGTGGCATGCGAAATCTTCGAACCGATGAGCTAGTAGGAGGATGGACCAGCGAGTTGGTGTACCATTAATTTGATCGTTGTGAGTATTTAATGTTGCCATATGTCAGAAGTTATCTCTAACGAAATCTAAGTTTTTGAAAACTATAAATATACTTTGCCTTGGAGATCTCAAAAACTTTTTGAGAGCTTTCATTTGCAAATAAATAAATTAAGAATTCTTTGTTAATTTTTTTCTCTTTTTTTTTTTAATTTTACAAATCTTTGTAAGAGAGAGAAAATCAAATTAAAGCGCTCTTATTATCTTTGTAATTTTATAAGAGAGCACCATAAAAGTGAAGGAAATATTTTATTTCCTAATAGTTATAAACTTGTGTATTGCTCAGCTTGAGCGTATGTTTTTGGTAATTAATAAAGTGGTTGTGAAGTCCTCGATTGGAGGCATTTATGAATTGTGGAGAGTAGAAAGTGGATCGAACTCCACATTAAATCTAGGCTCAAATTTTTCTCTCTCTATTTCTTTTATATATTCCATTTCATAATTTATTTTGTTATATCCACTACTGTTAAAGCTTAATTTTATCTAGTGCATAAAAAAATTAATTATTTGTGAATTTTAACACAAATACTTAATTCACTCTCCTTCCCCCTCTTGAGTATTTTTTTGCACATTTTCTTTTGGTATTAGAGCCTGTAAACCCTTGAAAATTTCATAATTCTTAGAAAAATAATCCTAAGAGTCAAACATTGGAATCGAAACCTTAAAAATCGAAACAAGTTAAAACTTAATTCTAAATAAGATCAAAAACAAGATTTCTTAATCTTGAGAAAAAGAGAACCCTAAAAAACAAAATAGAAAATCTAACTATCGGTTGAAACAATATCTGTACGCTAATCAAATTATCTACTCGATTCCTAAAACGCAAATCAAAATGATATATCCAAATAACACTTGATAACGAAATGCTAAGATCTTAAAACCCTCGGTGAATTTTAAGATCAGAAATTTCAATTTTCACCAAAAGTCAAACTGAGTCAACTCATAACCCTAGGCTCGATTAAACGATCTCGAGAACTGAAAACTATTAAATAATCAAAAAAATAAGATAAACTATAGATATCGAACTAAGAATATAATACGGTCAAAACTCCAAATTTATATCTTACGAATAACTCAGCAAAACCGGAAGTTAAACTAGAACCCTAAAAGTCAACAAAGTTTACAACAAATCCTAGTGTTTAAAATCCAGCAATTCTGCGCTTTTAAACCCTAAACAACGAAATGAAAATAATTATTGATAATAGTTCGTAATAATATGGGGAAACTTAAAAATAACAGATTTGCAAAATTTTAGTGTCCTTCGTATCCAAACGGGATCAGTTTTCAAAAATCATGCCTTGGTACATCGGACGGCAAAAATATTCCGTTAATACCAATAAAGTCATAAAAATATAGGGTTTTCAAAAATATTAGTTTTAGAATTTTTCGGTAGCTAAAAATACAAATGTCGCATTTATACATGTATTTTTATTACTATCGGTATTTTAATTGTCTAGTTTACTATTCATATACTTTTCTACTATTCATTACTATTCCTCTATCTCTACTTTTTCTTACTATCTATTTTTATACCTACATATCTACTTTTTACAATTTTCTTTTCCCATAAAAATTCTACACCACATATTATCAAACTTCTCTTACACTTTTTTTCTAAAAATAATTTTTAATCATTTTCTCTCTCCTTTCCCCCCATTGCCGTCCACTCCTCTCTCTCTTCTCTTCAATTATTTTTTTCAATTAATTTAATTACATCTAAATTTCACTTCAAAATCCTATAAATACCCTATTTCTCCTTCATTATTTCACACAATTTATTTCACTACCAAAACTCTCCCAAAATCTCTCCACAAATCATCTTTTCAAAATTTCTCTCTACAAAACTCTCTTAAACCAATTCTTCACAAAAAATCATTCCTTATACACAAACTATCTGTCACATATCACTACTCAGATAATACCCCATTCATCTACCATCTTCATACCACATAAATACTTTAGGTAAACTTCTTCCAACCATTTATTAACTCATATCATGTAACTTAACATGACTATGATGTTGTTTTGAAACTCATATGAGTAGTAAAAGCAACAACATGTTCATGTTTTATTATTGCACATGGACTTCCTATTTTATTATGTTATGTTGATTGTATTGTTGTTATAATGCTAATTTCTTATTCATATCTAACTAAATATATTTATGTTTTTATATATAATCTTTAGAACATATAAGCTCACTTGTTATTTATTTAATTTCATGCTTTACAATTTATTTATTTCATGCTATTTCTTTAAGACTAGTCTTTCTAGTCTTAGACTTGTTCATATCAAGTCAAAACAACCTTTTCTTTATTTTTTTTATTCTTTTGGGACTAGTTTATTCTTAGTCCTGAGATGGCTTGATGAAGTTAAGGCTCCCAATACTTGACCGGGATACCTTGATGAAGCTAAGGTTCCCAATACTTGATATTTTTATTATCTTGCATATTATTATTTGTTTCTAGTACTTTTCTCATATTCTTATTATTTTACATGCTTATAATACTTGCATCTACATAATGATATTGTCTCAACTAATTTAAAAGTAGAATTTTACTTTATTAAAGGAATTAAAACTAAATTTTCTATTATGTGACTTGTCACAAAATAATGGAGTTATTATCAACAACATAGAAATAGAGTAATACGAGTTTTCTCAAAGTTTTCTTAAATAACAAAGATAGCTTTACCAAGGAAACATATAAAATAAATACTTTCTTTGTATATTATGGTAACTTAAGTTTTAGTAAAATAATTTGTTAATTTCCAAAGTTTTCACAAAAAAAGAAGAAGAAAAACTTAAGATTAAACTCTTTTTAACTCCATAATAAAACTAAGAAACAAACTAGTTTTCAAAGTTAAGATGAATTCAACCCATAAAGTTATAAACCCACTTAGGAAAATGATGATTTTCAAGTTTCTAAAGAAAAAACTTATTTTCAAAGATTATAAATAAGATAAGATTAAAAATAAAGGATTTTATCAATAAAGAGGATTCTTTTCAAAGGAAATAAAAGAACAAGTTTTAGAAAACAAAAAATTATATTTTAAATAATAAATATAAGAAGACAAAACTCATTTTCTAAAACCATTCTAAATACAAATTTATAAAAAGGTTTTCAACAACTTAATACACTTTTGATAACTTTGATCTTTTATCATTTGAAGTAAAATTTATGAAAGACTAAGGTTAAAGGAAAATTTACTTGTTTTGGAAAAAGAAATGAAGAAAATAAATAAGAATATACTCATTTATAATAAATATAAGTTTCTTCAAAAATACTTGAAAATAAATTTATCAAGTTAAGTTTTAACACTTTAAAAAGAATTGTTTTTTGAAATAAATTGTTCAGACATTACCATTAGAATTTTTGCATATAAAGTAAGCTTATCTATATACTCAAATAATTTATCAATAATATATATTATATATATATTACTAAAGGATTTTTTGAATGAAGTTGAGTTAGGAAATGGTTTTGCAAAATATACAAATATTCTTTTTAAATTCGTACCCAACGTGTTTTCGGAACCCAAATGACCTTATATGACAAAGATAACCTTAGAAATTGATAGATATTTTCAAATAGGTAGAAAACGGTATATTATATGCGAAATTCCGAGTTAAAATGAGCAAGTTATGACCATTTTAAATTGGAATTTCATTCTATGCGATTTTGACAAATATAGTGAAATAGAATTAGAAAGTTTAAAATAGAATTTCTACGAAATACTCATCCCTAGTATTTCTTTTGTTTAGGTGACGAAGGATACGGGATCACCTTTCCTAAGGATTTCTACGACTAAGAAGATTGTAAATGGACGAGTGAGTTATTCCTCTTAATTTCGTTACCTTGCTTGTGCTTATAAAGTTGTGGCATTAGTATACTAAGAAAAGATAAAAATGGATATATAAGGGGAATTCGAGGATATGTATATATATGTGATTCTATGTTTATGTGTGAAATGGGAATTAAGAATATCACAACTTCAAATTATATGTTTTAATGTTTTTGTTTACTTACTTGTATGATTGCTTATTATTTGCTAAATTGATTGATCGCCCCGTAGTAAACCTTAATAAGGTTTGGATTAAGAAAAATAAAATGCTCACGCATAGCATTCATCAAGTCACATCTCTTTCGGAAGGTTGTTACTCCTACATGTAGAGTTAGATTGGCTGTTATCGTGCTGTGACACGGGCCATGTTCCTTCCTAGAGAATCCAAATCGCCCGGGAATGTGACTCTAGGTTCAAAGCCAAGCCAACCAAATGCTTTGGGTGGGCACCTGGGGACTAGCAGTAGAAGATAGAGGATCTTCATCACCGATTCCCTAACCTTCGGCACGGAGGAGTAAATCCGTTCAATATATGGTTTCCGAATAACTATATATATTTGCGTAATCATGTGAATGTTACATTATATGCATAGCATATGTGTGAAAATTAAATGAATTGAAAACATGGTACAAATGAAAATGAATACCTCACTAAGCTAGTTGTAGCTTATACCCCTATAGATTTTGTTGAAACAGCTATATCCGTGGCTTAAATTGAGGATTATGACGTTAAGGAAGTTATAGAAGGATGTTAAGCTTCTATGAAGGTAATGGAAACATAAGATGAAGTTACTTTATAAGGTTCCTTATGTGTAATATATGCTATGTTAGTGTTTTAGAAATTCTAAGAAGTGTATCTATTTTTATTTAAAGACAATAGAGCGATATGCTCCTAAGAATTGTAATAACATGTTTATGTTTTATGATAAGTATTCTCTTTGCCTTGTTACTTAATTATTATCAATGTAAATTGCGCTACTTCGATACGTTCTCTTGGTTGTGATGTACGCCTTGTACATGATATGGAAGCCTTTGCGTGACTAAGGTAGTCATTCCTAGGCTTTAGTATTGTGTACGATGGACTGCTACGTTTAGGGTACCCCTTGGGGCATGATAGAGCCTTATCTTTATTTTTCTATGGTCAATCACAATAAAGTAAAGATCATGGCATCAAATGTATTAGGCTTTTTAGAAGGTTAAGCTATTAATAGGTCACCTCTTTTAAGGGAGGGTAACTAGCCATATGGGAAGTATAGAATAAAAATATTTCTAAAAGCTCAAAATAAATTAATATAGAATGTTATAGAAAATGGACCTTTAATTATAGAAGGAAAAGAAGAAAAAGATTATGACGAAGATGATTGGAAAAGATTATATTTAAATGAAATAGCTATGAATATATTGTATTGTGGGCTGAATGAAAGTGATTTTAATAGATATGTATATGTAAATTAGCTAAAGAAATATAGGATGAATTGGAAAAGACTTATGAAGGAACTTCAAGAGTAAGAGATACAAAAATAAGTATTTTGTGCGGATAGTTTAAAATTTTCAAAATGCTTCCAAATGAAACTATTGATGAGATACATAATAGATTCATCAACATTACGAATCCTTTGGTTGTACCTAGGAGAACTTCACTAACTTGGAAATAAATTCTAAACTCCTCAGGTCACTATCTAAGGATTGGGAAGCAAAGAGAATAGCTATTGAAGAAGCACGAGAGTTGAGTGCCATGAGCAAAGAGGAGCTCCTTAGAGCACTCAAAACACATGAGCTCATTAGGAAGCAAGGAGAGGAATCAAACAAGAAAGTCATTGCTCTAAAAGCTACAAGTTAAGATTCCAGCAATGATGATGATGATAATGAGGAACTTGTCTTGATTTCCAAAAGGCTTGAGAAGTTTATGAGGCCAAGCAACAAGACAACGATAGTGGATGATGATAGTAGCTCATTAAGATACAAGAAGAAGGATCTGATAACTTGCTACAAATTCCACAAACTCGGACACATCTTGTAGTACTATCCACTACTCAAGAAAGCATCCAAGGGATCCAAAAAGGAGGCTCTCATACCCATTTAGAGTGATGATGACTCATGCGATTCAAATGAGAACATGTGCTTCATGACATTGGATGATGAGCTAAAATCTCCATCTTCCCTCTCTTATGATAAAATGTGTTCAATGTATAAAAGTATGCATCAAGTTAATAAAAGTAGAGAAATCATGCTTAAAACACTAATGATGAAAGTAGGAAAAGAGTAGGATAAATTTAGAATTGAGCATGATGAGATTAAAATAGAAAATGAAAAGTTGCATGAAGAAATAAACATTTTGAAATTATAAAATGAAAATATAAATAATAAATTTAAGAAGTTAAAGAGCAAAAATGAATAATTGAGCAAGATAAATGAAAAATTAACAATTGAAAATAACTTGCTTGATCTTGAAATTAAAACCATAGATAATAATGTTGCATAAGTTGGTAATAATAGTGATGAAATCTTAAAGGAGCTAGAGGAATTGAAAAATGAACATATTCTATTGAAAGTTAGCTTAGATGATTCAAAAGCAACTATAGCCAAGTTCACTAAATGAAAAAAGAATGTGAACACACTTCTTGGAAATCAAATATATAATTCAAATAAATATGGAATTGGCTATAGTAGAGAAAGTAGCCGCAAGTCCCATGATACTCATTTTGTAAGAGCTACACATGGGACATCCAACTACAGTGGTAGACCAAGTCATATTGCACATAATTGTGCAATAACAACCATGTATTTGAATCATAAAAACAAGTTGGTTTGGGTTCCTAAAAGAGATAGCCTTGTTCCACTTAACCAAAAAGGACCCAAACTCAAATGGGTACCAAAGAAGTAATACTCTGTTTTGTAGGGATCTTCAAGTGGAAACAATAAATGGTACTTGGACAATAACTACTCTAGACACATGACTAGAGATGTATCAAAGTCCACATCTTTAGACATGAAAGATCAAGAGAATATTACCTTTAGAGAAAATGCAAGTTAACTATTCTTGGTGAAGGTAATATTCTTGTAAGCAAAAATTTAACTATTAAAAATGTACTATTGGTTGATGATTTAAAACATAATTTGCTTAGTGTAAGTCAATTATATGATAATGGTTTTAAAGTAACATTTTTTGCTAGTAAATTTTCTATTGAGAGAATTGACAATAATCAAGCTTGTTTTGAGAGATGTAGATAAAGAAATATTTAAAAAATTAATTTAGATGATTTCATATCATCAAATGAAACATATTTATACTCTTAAAATGACAATAGTTGGCTATGGAATAGAAAATTAGGACATGCTAGCATGGATATACTTTCAAAACTTGTTGAAAAGAATCTTGTCAAAGATTTACCAAAAATAAATTTTCAAAAGGACAGGATATGTCAAGCGTGTTAACAAAGAAAGCAAAGTAAGACTTTTTTTATGTCTAAGAATGTTATTTCCACTTCTATACCATTAGAACTATTGCATATTGACTGATTTGGTCTTACTTGAACTCTAAGTTTGAGAGGCAAAAAATATACCTTGGTTATTGCTAATGATTTCACTAGATACACATGAACTTTTTTCCTTGCATCTAAAGATGAAACAAATCATATATTTTTTAGATATTGCAAGAAAGTTCAAAATGAAAAAGATCTTAATATTGTATCTATTCGAAGTGATCATGGGAGAGAATTTGAAAACAGTGAAATAGATGATTTTTGCAGTAAATATGGCATTGAATATACTTTTTCGACACCTAGAACTCCATAAAAAAATGGTGTTGCTGAAAGAAAAAACTGAACTTTAATTGAAATGGCTAAAACATGTTGTGTGAAAACAATATACTAGAATATTGTTAGGCTGAAGTTGTAAATACTATATATCAAATAAGGTTTTCATAAGACCAATACTCAAGAAAACCCCCTATGAGCTTTGGAAAGCAAAATACCTAGCATTTCTTATTTTCATCCATTTGGTAAATCTTACATTTTAAACAATGGAAAAGAACAATTAGCTAAATTTGATGCTAGAAGTGATGAAGGCATTTTTCTTGGTTACTCTTTATCTACTAAAACATATAGAGTATTTAATAAGAGAACCATAGCTGTAGAAGAATTTATTCATATTGCTTTTGATGCTTCCTTGCCTTATTTATGTTCAAGTAATGATGCTGATGATGTTTGTGCTGATTTGGATAAGTATTCTCTTGAAATAATAATAAAGAAGTAAATGAACATAGTAAGGATGTTGAGAATAAAGCTATTAATAATGATCTTCATAAATAATGGAAATATGCAAGATCACATCCAAAAGATCTAATAATAGGTGAACCTTTTAAGAGGGTACAAACAAGATACTTTTTAAGAAATATGAGTAATCTAGTTTTTCTATCTCAAATTGAGCCTAAAAATACAAAAAAAGCTTTAAAAGATGAGTTTTTGATACAAGCTATACAAGTAGAATTAAACTAGCTCATAAGAAATGAAGTTTGAAAATTGGTTCCTATACCTGATAGTAGACTAGTTATTGGAACCAAATGGGTTTATAGAAATAAGCTTGATGAATCTGGAATGATAACAAGAAATAAAGCTAGATTAGTTGCTAAATGATATAGTCAAGAAGAAGGTATCAATTTTGATGAGACCTTTGCCTCGGTTGATAGAGTGGAAGCTATTATAATGCTTTTGGCATTTGCATCTTTAACAATTTTTACTCTTTTTCAAATGGATGTTGAAAGTGCTTTTTTAAAAGAAGTCTATGTAAAGTAACCGCTAGTTTTGAAAACAACAAATTCCTTTATCGTGTTTTCAAAATAAACAAAGTTCTTAGCATTTGGAATGAAAAACTTAATAGCTTCCTTTTAAAAAAGGATTTTCTAAAGGAAAAATTGACATAACTCTTTTTATCAAAAATCACAAGTCAAACAGATTGATTGTGCAAATCTATATGGATGGCATCGTATTTTGAGCTACTAACATGAATCTTATAAATAAATTTGTTAAGTCCATGAAGAAAGAATGTGAACTAAGCATATGAGTAAACGCAATTATTTTCTAGGTCTTCAAATAAAGCAATCTGAAAATAGAACCTTCATAAATCAATCAAAATATACCAAAGAACCTTAAAAAAGATTGAAAATGGATAATTACAAAGCAAGACCTATACCTATGAGCACAAATGTAAAACTTAACAAAGATGAAAATGGGAAAAATATTTGTGAAAAGCTCTATAGAGGCATTGATAGGTAATTTGTTATATTTAACAGCTTCTATACCTGATGTCATCTTCCCAGTATGTTTATGTGCAAATTTCAATCTTACCCAAAAGAATCACACTTGATGCAGTAAAGCGCATATTCAAGCATCTTCTAGGAACGATTGAAATTGGCTTATGGTATCCAAAATTCACCTCTTTTCATCTAGTTGGATACTCCAATATTGACTTTACTAGGTGCAAAGTAGATCGGAAAAGCATAAGTAGCACATGCCACTTTCTTGGAAAATCCATAATATCTTAGCACTCAAAGAAACAAAATTTGATTGTACTTTTAATTGCTGAAGTTGAGCACATAGCTGTCAGTAACTATTATGCACAAGTTTTATGGATGAAACAAATTTTTTAAGATTATGGATTAGAGTTCATATTCTAATTTTCTATGATAACACAAGTGCTATAAATTTAACATAAATTTCAATTCAACACTTAAGAACCAAGCATATTTAAATTAGACATCATTTCATTAGAGCTTATATTCTAAATTGAGATATCAACAAATTCCAAGTTGACATAAATAATCAAATTGCTGATATTTTTAGAAAACCATTAAGTGAGGATTATTTTTGCACTTTATGGAGAGAATTAGGCATGATCAAATATGATGAGTGTGAAATATTGCGGAGCCAAGTTGATCTAGAACTTATTCTTTAGGCTAAACAAGCAGTTAATATTAGACATGCATGTATATGATATGCTTTTGGAATGATATATTTTATGGGTGTCGCATGTTTGCTAAAAGACCAGCTTGTTGATCTCTCCTTTACCAGATCACTGATACAGCTAACTAAGGCTCGATTGCCTTTGTTTTACCTAAAAGCTTGCACCGACTTGCCAATATGTGATCAAGGGGTCTATTGAGGGCTCGATCTAACCATCAATCGTCTCTATGGCTTGATTTTTTACAATTTATTCATATTAGCTTACCGGTATCCTATGCACCGACGAGCCAGTACTTGACTTTTTGCATGCGTATATATATGTTCTTCTCTTTCTCCTCTCTCATTTCTGCCCTTCTTTCTCTCTCTCTTTCTTGCTTTCTTTCTTTCTCTCTATCTTCTTCTCTCTCCATCTAAAAAACACTAAACACTTCTCTCCACCTCTCTTTCCTCTTCTAAATATCTCCTCTACCATCTTTACCTCTCTCCCCTCCACCAACCCACCATCTCTCTTCCCATTCATCTTCTCTCTCTCTTTCTCTCTCCTCTAGATCTCAAGTCATGCCTCTAATAACAGCTAGAAACCGTGC
The DNA here is from genome assembly GCA_024138025.1 of Combretum micranthum. Classification (NCBI taxonomy): domain Eukaryota; kingdom Viridiplantae; phylum Streptophyta; class Magnoliopsida; order Myrtales; family Combretaceae; genus Combretum; species Combretum micranthum. The sequence goes on along the minus strand of JAMXBD010000688.1, from coordinate 604,904 downwards.
ACCACTAGCTCTACCAGCTTTTGATTAGTTTCTATTTCCATCTTTGAAGCATTCAGATAGATATGCCTTGTTCAAAGATCTTCCTCTTAGTGTGGGTAGAACTTACAATGCAAATGTCTTACAGTTCTTTAGAATTCTTGACATGACTAGAGCAGTTATAAATAATATTATGGATACAATGTTGTTTCCTGCTGGAGTAAATGAGGAAGCTGTTAAGTTATTTTAGTAAATTGACTAATTATCTAGGATATGATGGTAGTATGGGTATTAGAATGGAGTCTAGTTTCAATAGCTTAAGTTTTGTGCGACCTATGTTGTATTATTATCTATATGGTAGAAGGCTTGAGATATCACATCATGATGATTTTAGCCTGATTAGGAAGAGTGAAAGGTAACATAAAGGAGTTATCTTTGTTTTGTCTAAATTATGACGACAACGACAATGACGATTGAGTTTTGGGGATTGACCTGACCTGTGTGTGTGGAGTAGGTATGTGTTTTTTTTTTTTTTTTTTTTTACTTCAGTGCTCAACTCAACACGTGGATGACTTAATGCCTACATTGAATGGAACATGAAGGAATTTATTTCAGGTCAGTTAATTATCATAAATAATAACAAGGTCATGTCTTTATAAAAGTGTAAAAACACATGTCACTTTTTTGTAATTAACCCTATGACATAACAAAAGAATAATAACTTATATGGAAAATAAGAGATATAGAAAATTATATAAGCAAAAGAACATGTAAATAAATTCAAGTATTGAAAGTCTTAGCTTTCTTCAAGTCTTCTAGACTAGAGATAGACTAGTCCCGAAAAGAAAAGCAAGAAAATTATGCGAGTCTTAGATTGGTATCAAGGCTCCCCAGACTTAGATTATAGATAGGTTCCATAAAAGAAGAGAAAAGAAAAGGAAAAGAAAATTTTTTTGACTTGATAAGGACAAGTCTAGGACTAGAAAGACTAGTCTTAATAAAATTGCATGGAATAAATAAACAAAAATTGTGTTAGTGAACTTATATGCTCTGAGAAATATATATACATGAATATATATTTAATAATATATAGATTAGAGCAATAACAATATAACAATATAAAAACAATAAAATAATATAATAACAAAATGAGATTTTGTGCATGAACAAGAACTAAACATGAACATAGTGGTGCTTCCATAACACCATAGGTTTAGGAAACATACACCATGGTCATATTAAGCTACATGACATGAAGATTGTTTAGAACTTTTACCTAAGATTTATGGTGATGCAAGGTGGTTTGTGATAGATGAATGAAAGAAAAATTTGTGGAAAATTATTTGGAAATGGAAGGGGGAGGCTCACAGTTTATAAAAGGAGAATAGAGGATTTGAGAGGAAAATTTTGAAGAGTTTTATTATGGTTTGAGAAGTATGTGTAAAGTATGAGGAAATGAGTATTTAGAGATTTTGAGTAGAAATTAGTGTGATTAATATTAAACAAAAATAATAAAAATGGATGGAGAGAGACAAAGGGGGCGTCGACCATGGGTGAAAGAGGGAAAAAAATTGATTTATTTTGTTGTTTTGTAATAAAAAGTAATTAAAAAGTAAGATATGATATGTGTAAGGTTTTATGGGAAAAGTAAATATAAGAAATAGGTGTGTAAAAGTAGGTAGTAAAAAAAAAGTAGAGATAGTAAAATAGTAATGGATAGTAGTGAATAGTAAATTAGTAGTAAACTAGACAATTAAAATACCGACAGTAAAGAAAATATGCGTAAATGAGCTTTATCTGATATTTTTAGTTACCAAAAAATTTTAAACTGCTATTTTTGAAATCCTTATATTATTATGAGTCTAATGGTGTTATCAGATTATTTTCATTATTTTACTTATTGGGACCCTAACTGATCCTGTTTGGGTACGGAACAAATTAAATTTTGCTGAATCTGATCTTTTTAAACTTTCTTATATAAACAAACTATAATTCGAAAATATCTCAATTTTGTTGTTTTTAGGTTTCACGGGTGGGATTGTCGGATCTAGATTCATTAGAATTAACATAGAACTATATTGAACTTAGGGTTCCAATTTGACTTCCAATTCTTAGGATTTACTTATATATATCAAAAAAACCTAAAGCGTACAACCTACCTCCCTTAAAGAAATTTTTGTCCTTTAAACTTGACTATCGTACCTGATTCCTCAAACAAATTCGAGTATTTGAGTCCTATTTCATCCTCGGCCTCCCAGTTGCCTCCTCATGTGTGTGATTTCTCCAAAAGAATTTGACGTATTTGATTTCCTTATTCCATTGCTTCTGAAATTTTTGATCCAAAATTTTCATTGGGTGTTCCTCATAAGTGAGGTTTTCCTTTACCAACACTGGCTTCAACTCTACTACTCGATTTGGATCTACTACATGTTTATGCAGGAATAATACATGAAATACGTTGTGTACTCCTAACAGTTTAGTGGCAAAGCTAGGTGATAAGCTAAATCTCCAATTTGTTCAAGCACTTCGAAAGGTCTGATGTATCGTAGACTCAGCTTTCCTTGTGAGCGTATCTAGTATATACTCTTGATTGGATTTACCTTTAAATACACATGGTCTCTTACTTGAAATTCAAGAACTTGCCTTTTCTGATCTACCCAGCTTTTTTGTCTATCTTGGGCATCTTTCATTCGTTGTCGGATTATTCTTACTTTGTCTGCAACATCTTATACTAAATCTGGTCCAATAGCAAGCTTTTCCACATTGTCTCAAAACAAAGGTGACCTACAACACTGTCCATATAAGGCTTCATATGGTAATATTTGTGTGGTAGTGTGATAGCTGTTGTTGTAGGCGAACTCTATGAGTGGAAAATGAGCATCCTATCTTCTTTTGAATTCCATAACATAAGCACGCAACATTCCCCCATATACTTTTTTAAACTTGTCCAAACTTAGATACAAATCTAAGGTTTTGATCTGATATAATCCCAACAGGTACTCTATGCAAATGCATTATCTCCTTTATGTAAAGCTTGGATAGTCTGTCCATTGAAAATGTCATGTTGATCGGTACGAAGTGAGTTGATTTAGTTAAACGATCTACCACAACCCATATAGCATCATATCCTATCGATTTTGTTGGTAGTCCACACATGAAATCCGTCAAGATTTGGTCCCACTTCCATTCGAGTATCAGTAGAGGCTTTAACAATCTTCCCGGTTTTTGATGTTTCACCTTCACCTGTTGATATGTTGGGCATTTCATTACACAATCAGCTACCTCTCGTTTCATCCCATTCTACCTAAAGTGGCTTTTAAGATCCTAATACATCTTAGTCTCTCCTGGATGAAATGTGTATTCCGAGTTATGGGCTTCACTCATAATTTCTCTTCTCATTTCTTCATCATCTAACACACATAACCTCCCTTTCATCCTTACTACATTGTCTTCATCTATGGTGAAGTCAGTATACTTCTCTTCTTGCACTTCCCATTTGATCTTTTGTATCAGTTCATCATAACATTGAGCTTCCTTAATTCGCTCCACAAGAGTTGGTTCCATCACCAAGTTCGATATTTCTATCTCCACGTCTTGTTCGATGAACTCGATACTTATCTTTTCAAATTCTCGTATCAACTCTTTTTGGTCGATCAACAGACTGGCAACTTCCTCATGATGCTTTTGGCTTAAGGCATTGGTGACAACATTGACTTTACCTGGACAATAATTGATTCCAAGGCCATAGTCTTTTATGAGCTCCAACCATCTTCGTTGTCGCATATTCAACTCCTTCTAGGTAAATAGGTACTTAAGGCTCTTGTGATTGGTATATTGTGCATCTCTGTCCATACAAGTGATGTCTCCATAACTTGAGTGCGAAAACAACCGTAGCTAGTTCCAAATCATGCATTGGATAGTTTTGCTCGTGCGGTCTTAGCTATCATGAAGCATAAGCGATCACTTTTCCTTCTTGCATTAGCATACATCCAAAACCATTTCTCGATGTGTTGTTATGCACCATATAAGGCTTCTTGGGGTTTGTCAAAACAAGAATTAGTGCACATACGAGCTTTGCTTAAGCTCTTGGAAACTTTTTTTGCTTTTATTGGTCCAGCTAAACTTCTCGTTCTTTTGAGTAAGTTGTGTTAACGGCTTGGCTATGGTCAAGAAATTATTTATGAACTTCTGGTAATAGCTCGCTGGATTAAAGAAGCTTCTTACTTCATTTATCGTCTTTGGTTGCTTCCACTCCGTAACTGCTTTAATCTTTTCAGGGTCAACCGATATGCCTTCTCCTGAAACAATGTGTCCCAAAAAGGATATCTTATCCAACCAAAAGTCGCACTTTGATAGCTTAATATACAACTTATGTTCCCTTAACGTTTAAAGTGCCATATGGAGGTGTTCCTCATGTTGCTCCCGTGTAGTCGAGTAGACCAAAATGTCGTCGATGAAAAATATAATGCACTTATCCAACAAAGGCTTATAAATTCAATTCATTAGGTCCATGAAAGTGGCAGGTGCATTTGTTAAACCAAAAGACATCACTAAGAACTCGTAATGTCCATAACCAGTCTGAAAAGCAGTCTTTGGTATGTCCTTGGCTTTACTCTTAACTGATGGTATTCGGACCTCAAATCGATGCGGGAAGGCACACTTGTTGCTTGCAATTGGTTGAAGAGGTCATCAATTCAAGGAAGTGGGTACTTATTCTTGATTGTAACTTTATTCAACTCCCAATAATCAATACATAACCTCATAGACCTATCCTTTTTCTTAACGAACAAAACTGGTGCTCCCCATGGCGATACATTTGGGTGGATAAACCATGGTCCAGAAGCTATTCTAGCTGCTTCTTGAGCTCCTTCAACTCTATCGATGCCATGCGCTATGGAGCTTTTGATGTTGGTTTGGTATTTGGCATCAAGCTAATATCAAAGTCAATCTCCCTCTTTGGCAGCAATCTAAGCAATTCTTTAAGAAAAACATCAGGAAACTCATTGACTATAGGTATATCCTCCAATTATAATCCTTCACTTTCTTCTTCTATGGCGTGGATTGGTTGATTTCTTCCATGGTTCCCTCATCTATTACTAACTCAAGCGAACTTAACCCTTGTTTCCTCATGATAGCGGATTCTCCCTTAAACTTTATATCCTTCCCATCCATATCCTTAAAGTTCACCTTCTTCTCTCGACAATACACTATGGCTTTAACATGGGTCAACTAACTCATGCCGAGAATCACTTCATGCTTACTCATTTCCAACACAATCAGATCACTTGTCGTATGATGTCTTTCGATCTCTAAGGGACATTCCTTTAACACCTCTTATTTAGTTATGATGTTACCTGTGGGTGTCTTTATCCTGAAGCTAGTAGCTAGGGGTGGGCACGGATTAGTTTGTTTTTTTTTTTTTTCTATTCCAAAACAAACCGTTAAGTAACGGTTTGGTTTAGATTAGAAATTTTTTAAACTATTAAATAACGGTTTAGTTCGGTATGGATTACGGATTAAATCAAAATTCTAGCTAAAAGTTTTATTTGTTCTAGTTTTTTTTTACATTTGTATAGATACTTAAATATTTATATCATTTTACAAAATTTATATTATAAACCATGACAAAATACTTTATGAATTCGTCATAGTTTTAATCTATAGTTCTCTATAAAATCAATTATCTACAAATAAAATACATTCACCAATCAATACATAATAAGTCATAATTTATAATTTTTAATAGAACTACTAAGTCAATTATTTATCAATAAATTTAGCTAAAACAAAAAATCATCTATCAACAAAATTCATCAACGAATAATATGATCCATTGACAAAATATATTAAATAATTAATACATAATAAGAGTTTATAACTGAATAAATAAATTTCATACCTTATAAAGTTGAAAGATATTAAAAAAACAATAGTTCATTATCAATAAAAAAATACATATCATGAGCCTAAAAAAAATAAATAAAAATGAACAAGTTGATTTTAATCAATATTCACCAAATAATAAATATCAAATGAAATTATATGAACTATATAGTAAAATATTATTATATTTTTCTAAAATGGTTTGGTTTATCTTCCAAACCAAACCATAAATTTACAGATTGGTTCGGATTGGAAAAATTTTAAACCAAACCATTAAAAAAACCATAATTTTGATTTGGATTGGTTCGGTTATAGATTGGTTTGGTTCGGTTGGTTTTTTTACCTACCCTTACTGATAGCGGTGTTGACTATAGGTAAACCGGTCTTCTTAGCAAGGTTGGGGGTGACAAATTAATGGGTGACTCCAGTATCAAATAGGGCATAAGTGATCCTACTAGCTACTCGTATTCAACACGCACTAGTTACTAACTAGGTTAGATAAGGCACACTATACTGTTTTAGGCTATAGGATATTAGGATTCTATTGCTATTGATTCGATCATATATAAAGATACTATAAACAAATAAAATGATAGCCTAAGGTTAAGGCTAACTGCAACTAGTCCATGATCATAGCTTCCATCTTCTTCCATGGTAGCAACTTCATATCCTTCCTCCTCATCGTCAGCTTCCTCACACATCCATTGACCTTCTAGGTTGTAAATTCTCATCCTATGTATTGATGTGCTAGAGCGGTTTTTCGTTGCCATTGGTGTTGTTGGTTTTGACAAATGTGGATCCTCTTGAAGGGTTGTTGGACGGCTTCGCTGGAGCATTTTCCCTCTTTGAGCACTCATTTGCAAAGTGTCATGGCTGCTTACATACGTAGCAAACACTGGTGTTCTTCTCAAGGCACTCCAGGTTTTATGGCTTGGGCTTCCATAAAAATAGCACTTGTTTTGCAACTACGGCAAGATTTTTGACAATGCTTGCCTCGACATTTCCAGCACGTGATTTCTACCTTAGTTACTTCCTTTCGACTGCTTCCCCTTCCCTTGAAACTTCTTAAGGTCTTAAACTTCTTATTCTTAAATCCATAACTTGATCCTTTATGATACTTTCTCCCAAACATAAGCACTTTCTTTTCTAGGGCTTTTGTCTTCATCTTTTTGGCTCCTTAAATTATCCGAGCCCCTTCAACAAGCTCCTTAAAGCTTTTGATGTCAAACTCTACCAAACGGATCCTTAGCTCCTCATCTAGTCCACTTAGGAAAACTTTTCTCTTTAACTCCTTGCTACACTTATAAGATTCAAGAGCATATTGTAATAAGCAACTGAACTTAGTTTCATACTGCTCAATGGTTCTTCCATTCTAAGAGATATGTAGGGAGTCAGCGCTGTTTTGAACTCTGAGACTTCCTAGAAAATAGTTCTCTAATAACTCTTCTCAAAACATACTTAAGTAACTAGAGCAAGCAATTCTCGCTTCTTCGATTCCCACCATACCCAAGTATGTCCCAAAATTGACTCTCAAATGGTGGGGCACTTCAGCGGCATCAAATGATCTCTCGACTTAGGCCAACCAGTCCTCGACCTCATCTGGCTTTCTAAAGGCTCCATCAAAGTAGCGGTTACTTTTGATGAAGTCGAGGAGTGTGCTTCGGTATGGCTTTGGTGGTGGCGGCAGTGGTAATGGCACGATATGCGATTGTACTTCAGGTGGAGTGGGTGATTCCACAGTGGCTTCATGGGCGTTTTGAGGCAGAATAAGAGCTGGAATATTTTGGTTTTGTAGCTGAACCAAAATATTCAATAACTGAGTTAATTATCTGAGGGTGTTAGCAAGGTCACTTTGCTGGTTCGAAGCAAGTGCAAGGTTATTGCCTGGTTGGTTTTGTGGAGGTACTCCTTGTTCAGCTGGTACATCACTGGAATCTCATTGCTCTCGATTCCTATGCCTTCTTGGATGCTATTTAGATTACATAAGTTTTAGTTCTTTTGTACGCTTTATGCTAACGTTCTCGAAAATCATGCAAATATAAAATATCAGCAATCAAGATCAAAATACAAAATTCTTGGAAATAAAGTCCTAAAAAAGAATTTAACAAAAGCTTAATAAGAATTCAAGAATTTCAAATATATTTTGCAAAGAACCACAAGGTAAGAAATCTGTATAAAAATTAAGAAATCGCATTCCATGAAAAGCCATAACATAAATGTCATAAAATCAAAACAAGAAAATCATATTATAAGGAAATCATTAGATCACTTATTATTTAGATACTTAACCACTTTTCTTAATTATTTGTGACTTAACGACTAAGGTGCTATGATTTGGGTAAACGCGATGCTTTCTTCTTAATTGGACAATTGCCTCTTGCTATTGCATTCGCGGACTTGCACTTGGTTATGGCTTCTTCTCCTTGTAGCTTCTCTACTTCTTTTCTCTGTCCTTTTCTTGAGCTTAGAGGGAATTCGATGTTGGTTTTATTACTTTCATTTCTGATTTCTTAGAAGAACATCCTTACTTCCGATCCTTTAATGGTGCCTACGTGACTTGTTCCTGACTTCTTGACTTAGCGATAGAAGAGTGAATCCTCATTCTTTGGTACTTTGATGGAAATACTCGTTATATAAGGTTGGTCGCATAATCTTTTATGTTGGCATTTTTTTCCTTTATTAGTTTCTTTATCAAAAAGCCGAGTAACTTCTGTTTCTTAATTATTTACAACTTACGAAGGTAATGTTTTCTTGAGACTTAAAATGGTTTTGAAAGTCTACCTATTCTTTTAAGGACATAAACTAGTTCTACATCCATCCATATGTTTTTGGTGAGGTTGTAAAACATGTGGTCTCCCCATTATCCTCACTTTCTAAGATTCTAGGATTTTTCCAGAATTGAGTTTGGTCTGTTAGACAAGGTGATGTCTAGGGCTAAGACGCTTAGGCTTTCTCTATTCTCCTTTATCTTAGGGCGAAAACTACTCATCTTTTCTTCGACTAACACTATCTAGCTATTCATAAATCTACAAGAATCTTTTTTACATTCTTATGATTTATTCCTAAACTCATCTTGCCTCTAAGACTTCTACTTCTAAACTTATTGTTCTTCTTTCCTAATCTTGATGCCCTGATACCAACTTAAACTATCACACCACAACGGTTACCGTAAACGTGACAGCCCATATGTACACAATATTAAAACTTGAGAATGACTACCTTAGTCGCTCGAAAGCTTTTATATTAATACAAGGTATATGATCACAACACAGGGAAACGAATGGAGTTATGCATTTTAAGATAGTGACAGCGGAACATGCAAGGTAATACTATTACGATTCATAAAGATAAAAGGTCTTACAACTTCCATAGGGAATCCCCGTGATAAATCTCCAAAATAACATATTCTTACTAAGACAAATAACTAAAGCTGGAAGATTTCAAAGGAAATCTAATCTAAAGTCTTCAAATAAAATTCCTCTAAAAGCTTCCCAAAAGCATAGGTTCTACTCGAAAGGTCAGGGTGGTCTTGGTTGCAAAAACAATGATCCTGCAACATCAGAAAGCTATTAAGGAGTAAGATAAGTAGCTTAGTGAGATAATCCTTACGTAAAAGTACTCATAACAAAGCAATCAAATAAGTCCATTAAGCAAGAATATGAAATGCAACAACCATATAATCAAACAATTGATAAGATCATATTTTATACAACTAGTTGATGTTCAAAAGAGCTAGAATGGATACTTATTTTGATTAAAATTCATGTTTCAGGTCTAATTTGGACAAAGAAATCAAAACAAGAAACTTTGGAGAGAAAAATGGAAAAATTAAAAGATACGCCGGCATTTCAGACTTCAAAGCCGCTGGCGTTCAGACGGCTTACATGATGCACTCACTAAAGGCCGTTGTCTATACTGCCAGCTTTGTAAGATATTGACTCAACCAATTATACACCGCCTCAAAGCTGCCGGCTTAGAAGATGAAGAGGCCAACATACACTGAAGGCCGGTAGCTCAGAGTTCAAAAGTCACCAGCGCAAAAGGAGTTACAACCTACGCTAGCTTCTAATCCGCCGACGTTGAGGCAGTGTAGATCAAAGGTCTGAAGTGACATGAAGACAACACATACTTGAAGGAAATTGAAGAGATCAAATATGTTCGAGTATCTAGGCCAACACCAAAGCCGCCAGCTTTGGGACAGCTTTCGTTATAAATTGGCCCAACCTTTCATTTCTTATCATATACACCGGCTAGATCTATGTCTAAGCTACCGGCGTAGAAGCAGCCTACCCTTGTAATCGAAGTTGAAAGCTGCCAGTGCACTGCTTGCGCAAAGAAGAAAATGGATTTACGCCGTTTGTAAGCCGCCGGCGTAGGATTTATAACTGTCGGCGTACGTTGTGAAACTGCAATTTTCATTTAATGCTTTGCACGAAATTTTTCCTATAAATAGGGGTTCTCCCCCCTCCAACAATAATCAACAAGCAGAAGCAAAGTGGAATACTTCAGTATACAAATAGTCTTAACATATCATAGAGATTTGTGAGAGAATTTGAGCTTTCAAGAATTGTAATGAAGATTGTGATACTTGAATTGGTGATATCTATTCTCTTTCTTATGCAATTCATTTATCTGAATTATTGTTCATAATGTTATCAATTACATATTCTTATTTGATTTTGAATCAACATCCATGAGTAGCTAAACTTTCTTTGTGGGAAGTGATGAAATCCTAATTTTGCTAAAATGATTATTGAATTTATATTATAGGATTGTTAGAATTATGGAATATTTGTATTGAATCCTAATTATCTATTTTATTTCTGATTGAAATTGAATTGATAAGAATTCTGATGATTTGGAAAAAGAATTAGGATTCATAGGAATTCATGAATTGAAATTAAACAATTGTGGAAACAATTAAGTTTAATATTAATTTAGAAATTGTTCCATGTACTTCATGCAATATTTTATTTTAATTTCTCACTAAGGAATTAGGAGAAGTTAATTTAGGATATTAGATAATCATAGAATTGGAAGATTTATGATTATAAATTAGATTCCATTGATAATTTGTATAGCGGAAGCTAATAGATTATTTTATGGTTCACTAAAACTTGATTTTTGGTCTTTACAATTTCTTACAAATATCCATAATCCTAATTGTTCATATAATATAAATTCAGCATGATTAGTAAAGATTAGGATGGATTCTGTTCCTTCCCACATTCATCTTATAACTTCTCACATCTCATTGCATTCATATAGATAAATTAGTTAGTTAATTGATAATTTGATTGCCTAAATATTAGTATAAGCTAATACAATCTAGTAGTTAATTTAGTCCTTGTGGGAACGATACTCACTCATTCTATATTACTTGATCAAGACCCAGTACACTTGCTGGTAGTATCTGAAATTATATATACACATTCCATCAGATCAAGTTTTTGGCGCCGTTGCCGGGGACCAAAATTAATATTAGATTACTTTTAGTTTTGCTAGTAGTTTAGGTGTTTTCCAAAGAATTGATTCTTTTCTTTCCTCTTTACAGGTTATATGCAAAGAAGTAGAAGTGCTGATCTTCTACCAATAGATCCTGAAATTGAAAGAACTTTGTCAACAGAGGAGAGAAAACCGTAGAAGACAAGAAGAAATGGCAGAAAACGATCCAAGAAACAATGAGGGAAACAATGATCAAACAACAATCAAATTCAAGCTGCACCTGTTAGAGCACTTCGGGATTACACTGTACCAACTGTTCAAGGTCCTGTGAGAAGACCTGCAGTTCAAGCCAACAATTTTGAGCTTAAACCAGCATTGATTCAGATGGTTGAATCACATCAATTTGGAGGATATCCAAATGAAACACCGGATGAACACATTGCCAAATTCCTCCAATATTGCAATACTCAAGCTTAATGGTGTTACTGATGAGGCCATTAGAATGCAGCTTTTTCCTTTCTCTCTAAGGGATAAAGCATTGGCATGGTTCAACTCTCAACCACCCGAGTCAATTACTTCATGGGCAGACTTGACAACAAAATTTTTGAAGAGATTTTTCCCTCCTGCCAGAACTGCCAGACTAAGGAATGAGATCACCAACTTCACAAAGTTTCATGGAGAATCATTATATGAAGCTTGGGAAAGATTCAAAGAAGCAAGGAAATGCCCACATCATGGACTTCCGGATAATCTCTTTTGAAAATTTCTATCTCAGTCTAGATGAGACTTTGAGATCATTGGTGGATGCTACATCCGGAGGATCACTCATGGGAAAAACATATGATGAAGCTAGTGCATTAATTGAAGAATTAGCTTCTAGTGCTCACAACTGGAGCTGTGAAAGGACAAGATCAAAGGTGGAATCTGTTCAAGATAGTGAATCCATGCAACAACTCACTGCTCAAGTTTCAGCTTTAACTACACAAGTGAGTAAACTTGTAGCATCTAGTTCTTTAAATTCTAATCAAGTTGCTACTTGTGAGTTGTGCTCAGGACCACATCCAGTTTATGATTGTCCTCATGGCAATACACCATCATCAAGTGGAGAGCAACTCAACTATGTTGGAAATTTTGGAAGGTTAATTATGGACCATATTCAAATACTTATAATCCAGAATGGCGTAATCATCCAAATCTTTCTTACAAGAATGATGCAAATGTTTTCAAGCCCCCACCTGGATTTCAAAGACAAGGTCCCATAAGAAATACTCAGCCTCCACCTCCACCTCAGCAAAATCAAATTTCAACTGATGAATTGTTGAAGACTTTCATTCAAACTACTCAGACCACACTCAACAATCAGCATGCAATTATTCAAGATCTTCAAGGGAAATTCCATCAACTTGCTCAGCAAATTGGTAATAGACCATCTGGTTCTTACCAAGCAACACTGAGGAAAATCCTAAAACCGTGAATGCAATTGTTTTGAGAAGTGGCAAAGAAGTTGAGACCCTGAGTCAAAAGTTCAAGAAACAGGAGATTCCAGTCAAAGACAAAGGAAAACAAAAGATGGAGGAACCTGTGCAAAAATCACCTGAAGTAAGATCTTATGTTCCACCATTCCTTTTCCGGAAGATTGAAGCAACAAAAATTGGATGAGCAATTTTCAAAATTTCTGGATGTTTCAAGAAGTTGCAAATCAATATTCCATTCTTAGAAGTGATTCAAGAAATGCCTTCATATGCAAAATTTATCAAGGAATTGCTTACTAAGAAGAGAAGGATTGATGGAAATGAACCAGTGATGCTCAAGGAGAATGCTCCATGATTTTGCAGAAAAGTCTACCTCATTTGCCTACCAAACAAAGAGATCAGGGGAGTTTTACTGTTCCTTGCACTATAGGAAAATTTCATTTTGATAAAGTACTTATTGATTCTGGTGCAAGTATTAATCTTATGCCTTTATCCATTTTCAGGAAATTAGGACTTGAAGAATGCAAGAGACTCATGTCACCTTGCAACTTGCAGATAGAAGTGTCAAATACCCACGTGGTATTGTTGAAAACGTTTGGTGAAGTTGACAAGTTCATATTTCCTGTAGACTTTATAGTCTTGGAAATGGATGAGGATCGTGAAGTCCCAATGATTCTTGGCAGACCATTCCTTGCAACCGGTAAAGCATTAATTGATGTGGAACAAGGTAAACTCACTTTAAGGGTAGAAAATGATCAGGTAACCTTTAATGTTTATGATGCAATGAAAAGATTTGATAAAGGTTCCTGTTATACTATTGATATTTTGATGAGTTTATTTCTGAGTCTGTTGAAGAGAATGTAGGTTAGAGACTATGGAATCTGTTTTAGAAATCTTGATGATGGAGTGATGATGAGCAAGAAGAAGAAGTTGAGAAAGTGCACCAAATCAAAGGAAGATATTATGAGGAGCTAGGCACTAGTGAAAGCAAGCCAGTACCATCATTGATACAGCCACCAAATCTTGAGCTTAAACCCCTTCCTTCACATTTAAATATGCTTTTCTAGGAACTGGAGATACTTTGCCAATAATTGTTTCATCTTATTTGACAGGTGAACAAGAGCAGCAGCTGCTTGGAGTTCTAAGGAAGCATAAAGAAGCAATTGGTTGGACTATTGCTGATATCAAGGGAATTAGCCCTATCATTTGTACTCACAAGATCTTGATGGAAGCTGAGTACAAACCGTTCAACCACAGAGGAGACTTAACCCAACACTTAAGGAGGTAGTAAAAAAGGAAGTTTGAAACTCTTGATGCAGGTATTATCTATCCTATCTCTGATAGTAAGTGGGTAAGTCCAGTTCAAGTTGTACCAAAGAAAGGTGGTATGACTGTAGTGAAAAATGAAGAAAATCACTTGATTCCTACTCGTACTGTAACTGGGTGGAGAGTTTGCATTGATTATAGAAAATTAAATGATGCCACCAGAAAAGATCACTTTCCCCTCCTTTCATTGATCAATGTTAGAAAAACTTGCAGGGCATGATTATTATTGCTTTTTAGATGGTTATTCTGGTTATAATCAAATTCTATATCTCCTTAGATACCAAGAAAAAAACCACTTTTACATGTCCCTATGGCACTTTTGCTTTTAAGAGAGCCCTTTGGTCTTTGCAATGCACCTACTACTTTTTCAAAGGTGTATGATGGCTATTTTTCTGACATCTTGAGAATTTTATTGAAATTTTTATGGATGATTTTTCTTTTTTGGAAAGTCTTTTGAAGCATGTTTAGAAAACTTAGCTTTGTGTTCTTCAAAGATGCAAAGACACAAATTTATTTTAAACTGGGAAAAATGTCATTTCATGGTAAGAGAAGGATTGTTTTGGGTCATAAAGTTTCAGTAAGAGGAATTGAAGTTGATAAGGCCAAAATTGAGATCATAGAAAAATTGCCACCACCCACCACTGTAAGGAGTTAGAAGTTTTTTAGAACATGTAGGTTTTTATAGAAGATTTATTAAAGATTTCTCTCTAAAATTTCTAAAACCCCTTGCAATCTTCTTGAGAAAGACACAATGTTTAATTTTGATGACAATTGTTTGCAGGCATTTAACTCGTTAAAGGAAAAGCTCACATCTACCCCAGTGATTATTGCACCTGATTGGGAGCTGCCTTTTGAACTAATGTGTGATGCCAGCGACGTTGCTGTAGGAGCAATATTGGGTCAAAGAAGAGGTAAGTTGTTTCATGTTATATACTATGCTAGTCGGACTTTAAATGAGGCTCAAAGAAACTATGCCACAACTGAGAAGGAGCTTCTTACTGTTAAATTAGAAAAGTTGTACTATCTATGAGAGATTTCATTTTGTTTTCCATTATTTTGCTTGAGGACAAGCAAAAGTTCAAGTATGGGGAATTGATAAGATCATATTTTATCAACTAGTTGATGTTCAAAAGAGCTAGAATGGGTACTTGTTTTGATTAAAATCATGTTCATGTCTAATTTGAACAAAGAAATCAAAACAAGAAATTTGGAGAGAAAAATGGAAAAATTAAATGATACGCCGGCATTTCAAATTCAAAAGCCGCCGGCGTTTAGACGCTTACATGATGCACCACCAAAGGTTGTTGTCCTACACTGCCACAGCTTTGCAAGATATTAACTCAACCAATTATTACGCCGCCTCAAAGCTGCCGCGTAGAAGATGAAGGCTAGCATACACTGAAGGCCGTCAGCTTAAAGTTCAAAAGTCACCAACGCAAAAGGAGTTACAACCTACGCCGGCTTCATAAGCCGCCGACGTTGAGGCAGTGTAATCGCAGATTTTGAGCGACATGAAGACAACACATTCTTGAAGAAAATTGAAGAGATCAAATATGTTGGAGTATCTAGGCCGGCACCAAAGCCGGCCGGCTTTGAGACAGCTTCGTATAAATTGGCCCCAACCTTTCATTTCTTCATATACCCGGCTAGATCTATGTTTAAGCCGCCGCGTAGAAGCAGCCTACCCTTGTAACCGAAAGTTGTAAAGCTGCCAGTACACTTGCTTGCGCAAAGAAGAAAAAGGATTTTACGCCATCTGTAAGCCGCCAGCATAAGATCTGTAACTGCCATCGTACGTTGTGAAACTGCAATTTTATTTAAATGCTTTGCACAAAATTTTTTCCTATAAATAGGGGTTCTCCCCCCTCCAACAATAATCAACAAGCAGAAGCAAAGTGGAATACTTCAGTATACAAATAGTCTTAACATATCATAGAGATTTGTGAGAGAATTTGAGCTTTCAAGAATTGTAATTGAAGATTGTGATACTTGAATTAGTGATATCTATTCTCTTTCTTATGCAATTCATTTATCTAAAATTTTTGTTCATAATGTTATCAATCACATATTCTTATTTGATTATTGAATCAACATCCATGAGTAGCTAAACGTTTCTTTGTGGGAAGTGATGAAATCCTAATTTTGCTAAAATGATTTTTAAATTTATATTATAGGATTGTTAGAATTATGGAATATTTTTATTGAATCCTAATTATCTATTTTATTTCTGATTGAAATTAAATTGATAAAAATTCTGATGATTTGGAAAAAGAATTAGGATTCATAGGAATTCATGAATTGAAATTAAACAAAAATTGTGGAAACAATTAAGTTTAATATTAATTTGGAAATTGTTCCATGCACTTCATGCAATATTTTATTTTAATTTCGCACTAAGGAATTGGGAGGAATTAATTTAGGATATTAGATAATCATAGAAATTGGAAGATTTTGATGATATAAAATAGATTCCATGATAATTTGTATAGCGGAAGCTAATAGGTTATTTTATGTTCACTAAAACTTGATAGTTTTAGGTCTTTACAATTTCTTACAAATATCCATAATCCTAATTATTCATATAATATAAATTCAGCATGATTAGTAAAGATTAGGATGGATTCTGTTCCTTCCCACATTCATCTTAGATAATTTCTCACAATCTCATTGCATTCATATAGATAAAATTAGTTAGTTAATTGATAAATTTTGATTGCCTAAATATTAGTGTAAGCTAATACCAATCTAGTAGTTAATTTAGTCCTTGTGGGAACGATACTCAACTCACTTCTATATTACTTGATCAAGACCCAGTACACTTGCTGGTAGTATATGAAATTATATATATACAAATTCTAGTCAGATCAACAATACATACGACTATCTGGTTTTGTATGTAGAATGGATTTAACCTCTCCATTCTATGTTAAGGAATGCTTTGAATGGGTCACAATTAACCTCCTCTAAATTTGCATGCGTCTTAGGGTTCCAATCAACCATACTACTAGTCCCTAGGCTTTTCTTATCCAAAGAGATCGATCTGGCTTGGCTACACCACCTGGTCGCATTCCTCGAACGTCCTAACTCCTTAAGATATAGCTAGCCAGCTTACCTTTTCGAACCCACACGAAGGAGTAGTAGCAAAATGTGAAGATGATATTTTAAATGATATGCATGAGCAATTTAGTTTTAAGAGATTTTCGATCTGACAATAATACATTTAAGGCGATCAATCAATATTTGCACACATAAAAATACACACAGAGGCAATTTATATTAATTAACAAATCTAGCTCTGATATACTTATTGTTTATTGATCACACATAACGAATCACTTACATAGTTCCCATGATAGCCTGCATGCATACCAATTCTATCTTTTCCTAATATCTAGTGCTCTAATCTATAAGCATATGCACGAATACATAAAACATAAAGAAAAACCCACTCGGCCATGGCGATCACTATAAATTAAAGTAATCTTTGGGAAAGATAAGGTCCTGGTCCTCATTATCTAAACAAAAAGTTCGCAAAATGAGTATTTCATCCAAGATCTACTTAAACTATCAATTTCTATTTTATCATTTTCATTAAAATTCGGATGGCAAGAAATTCAACTTAAAATGGTCATAGCTTGCTCATTTAATTTGGAATTTCATATATTATATGTTTCTTTCTACCTACTTGAAAAGATCTATCTATTTCTAAGGTTATTTTTTTCATAAAAAGTCGTTTGGTTTTCAAAATTGTATGGTACATATTTGACATGTAAATTCTCATCCCTAAAAATATATTTTTCTAAGCTTTTCATTAATAAAAAATCCCATAGCAAATACATAGATATTTATATTATTGAAAAATCCTTTTTATACATATATAAACTCACATTAGATGCAGGATTCAAATAACATTGCCTAATCTAGGTTTTCTGTAAAACAATTTCCTTTTTAAAGATTGGAATCTACAAGTTTCCTTTGTAATTTGTTGAAATGAAAACTAAGATTTTTAGTTTATTTCATATGAGTACTTTTTATATTTTAACTACCATTCCTACTTCATAGACCTTATAAAAATAACCTTTTATATTATTGAAAACTTGTTACTTTAGGTTGTTTAATGACATTACTTTTCTAAGTATTTTTCTTAACTTAGTGAGTTAATTTTAATTTGACTTAGAAATTTGTTTAGTTCTTAGTATTTGTTAGAGTGTTGGTATAAGTTCTTCTAGGTATGTTCTTAAGAAAAACTTGTAAAACAAAGAATTATAAACCTCAAAATTTAAAAATAATTTATTTTATTTTGAAAAAGAGAGTAAAAGGCCTTTATGATTAAGTTTTGAAAAAGCTTTACATAGCATAAACTCTTAAAGTCTATGATGAAATTTTTTAAATTTTTGAAAAGGATATTGTTGAATTATAATCCTAAGTTTTAAATGGAATATTTTCTTAATTGCTAAAAATTAATTTTGTAAGGATTTTAGTTTTAATTTTCAATAAAAGAAAAGAACCCCTTTTATTTAAACAACAACATGGTGATTATGCATGATCATGAGCATATGACTATATGACATAACAAAAGAATAATAACTTATATGGAAAATAAGATACGTAGAAAATTAAATAAGCAAAAGAACATGTAAATAAAGTTAAGTATTGAAAGTCTTAACTTTCATCAAGGCTTCCGGACTAGAGATAGACTAGTCATGAAATGAAAAGCAAGAAAATAAAATAAAAAATTATGCGAGTCTTAGATTGGTATTAAGGCTCCCTAGACTTAGATTATGGAAAAGTCCCAAAAAGAAAGAGAAAAGAAAAGGAAAAGAAATTTGTTTTGATTTAATAAGGATAAGTCAAGACTAGAAAGACTAGTTTTAATAAAATTGCATGAAATAAATAAATTACAAGGCATAAATAAATAAAAGTTATGTTAGTAAACTTATATGCTTTAAGAAATATATATACATAATATATTTAAAATATATAGAAGTTACATTAGAGCAATAACATATAACAACAATAAAATAACATAATAACAAATGAGATTTTGTGCATGAACAAGAACAAAACATGAATATAGTATTGCTCTCATAACACCATAGGTTTAGAAAACATACACTATGATTATGTTAAGCTATATGATATGAATATTGTTTAGAACTTTTATCTAAGGTTTATGGTGATGGAAGTTGGTTTGTGATGGATGAATGAACGAAAAATTTGTGGAAAATTATTTGGAAATGGAAGGGGGAGGTTCACGGTTTACAAAGGAGAAAAGAGAATTTGAGAGGAAAATTTGCAAGAGTTTTGTTATGGTTTGAGAAGTATGTAGAAAGTATGAAAGAAGGAAGGTGTATTTATAGAGTTTTGGAGTAGAAATTAGTGTAATTAACATTAAATGAAAATGAAATAAAAATGGATGAAGAGAGACAAAGGGGGGCGCTGGCCATGCTTGAAATATAGGAAAAAAATTATTAATTTTGTATTTATAGAGTTTTGGAGTAGAAATTAGAGTAATTAAAATTAAATGAAAATGAAATAAAAATGGATGAAGAGAGACAAAGGGGGGTGCTAGCCATACTTGAAATATAGGAAAAAAATTATTAATTTTTTTTAATGAAAAGTAATTAAAAGGTAAGATATAATTAGAGCTTGGCATACGGGCCTGGCGGGCCAGGCCGGGCCAGCCCACTTCGGCCGCGGGCTAAACGGGCCAGAAATTTTTGGCCCGTTTTAAAAACGGGCCAAAATCACTTGGCCCAGGCCCGGCCCGCGGGCTAGCCCGTTTGGCCCACATGGGCAAAAAAGGGCCAATATGGCCCATTTGGCCCGCATTTTACTGTTATTTTACTATTTCTGGTTTAGGTGCGTTTAGCTTTAGGGTTATTGACTGAACACTAAAATTTTTTTTTTTTTAAAGCTTTAACTCTTGGCCCGCGGGCCAGCCCGCTTTTGGCCCGCGGGCTAACGGGCCGGGTAAATTTTGGCCCGTTTTTAAATGGGCCAAATTTTTTTGGCCGCAGCCCGCTTTTTTAAGTGGGTCAACGGGCCGGCCCGCAGGCTTTGGCCCATATGCCCAGCTCTAGATATAATATGTGTAAGGCTTTATGAGAAAAGTATATATAAGAAATAGGTATGTAAAATTAGGTAGTAAGGAAAAGTAGAGATATCGAAATAGTAATAAATAGTAGTGAATAGTAAATTAGTAGTATACTAGATAATTAAAATACCGGTAATAAAGAAAATAGCGTAAACGAACTTTATTTGATATTTTTAGTCGCCGAAAAATTCTAAAACTGATATTTTTGAAATCCTTATATTATTACGAGTTTAATGATGTTATCAGAGTGTTTTCACTATTTTACTTATTAGGACCCTAATTTTAGAAACTGATATCGTTCGGGTTCGGAACGAATTAAATTTTGGCGAATATAATTTTTGTAAACTTTCTTATATTTTCTAAACTATAATTTGAAATTATCTCATTTTTCTTGTCTTTAGGTTTTGTGCACAGGATTGTTGGATCTATATTCATAGACTTAACATAGAATTAAGTTATCTTTAAGGTTTTGGTTTGACTTCCAGTTCTTAAGGTTTACTTATATTTACCGAAAAATCTAGGGGTTTATACTTACACACACACACACACACACACACATAATATTAAACTCATAACATTATGCTCCATTGGCCAGACAATTTTTACTCATACACTTTAAGAATATATTTAAACTTGTAAATCTACTGAATTCATCAATATATCACTTCATCTTATTAAAATAGGGTTTTCATAAATGCAGAGAAAACAAACGAAAAACAATCATAATGGCATGTAAAACTTACCTCAAACGATCTTAAATTGGAAATGGAAACTTTTTAGAAATTTTGACGGGGAAAATATAAAGTGAAATCGGGTAAAATTTATGGTAAAGCTCCTTTCTTTTTCTTCTCTAGAAAACAAATTTTCTTTTAGGATCTGTTTTGAGATAACACTTTAAGATAAATAATCTTGGTACTTATCCACTATCTATTTTATTGACTTTTGAGGTTACTAAAAATATTTATTTTTATCTTGGTCTTGGGCTTAATTTTCAATAAAATATGTTCTAAGTCTAATCTATGGTATGAAAGTATAAGTTTTAAATTCACATACTATAGACAATACAACACTAACAAATATTCACATTTCATATGGAATTCAACGTAATTAATAATTCGTGTTGGCTCTTCATATTCTATTAATTTAATTATTTAATATTAAACTCATGTTTCAGGTAAACAAGGCATGCACATATGAAATAAATTAAGCATAATGTTTAAGATATTTCAAATGTGCACCATAATTTAGATCTACGAAATTAAGTTCGAGCTACTAAATGCAAATACCTAATCAATATTCAATTCAGAAGCACATTTGAAATCACATGAATCAGGATTTAGATTTAAATATCCTAAGTTAAGGAGATTATTTCTCCATAGTTTTGAACATTAAACACAAATTCAGAAGAAATAAAATGGTATTAAAGATAAATATTACAAATTAAGTTCAAAATCTTACAAATACTATAAACCTTTAGATTTTTATGCTAAGTTTTTGCTTAAACCCTAAAATCAAAAGTCAACTAGAAAACCTAGCTTTAGATCCGGCAATCCTGTGCTTTTAACTCTAGAATAATAAAATTGAGATAATCATAGATTATAGTGCATAATAATATCAGAAAGCGTAAAAAGATCGAATTCGTCAAAATTTAGTTCGTTTTTAACCCAAATGGGATCGATTCTCAAAAAACCTGTCCTGGGGCTCAAGATAGTAAAAATATTTCAACAACACCATTAGACTCATAATAATATAAAAATTTCAAAAATATCAGTTTTATAATTTTTTGGTAACTAAAAATATCAAATATCGCACTTTTATGCGTATTTTCTTTACTACCGGTATTAATTTGTCGTTATACGCTACTATTCACCTATATATTTTTTCTTGCTACCTACTCTTACTATCTATACACCTATTTCTTACAATTTTTATTTTCAATACTACTTTACATTTTTCATATATCACATCTTAATTACTTTTCATTACAAAAATACAAATTAAATAATTTATCCTCCCCTTTTTCCCATGAGGCCGGTGCCCCCTCTTTCTCTTACTGTCTATTTTTTTCTTTTTCATTTAATTTAAGTAAATCTAATTTCTCTTCGCAAAACTCTATAAATACCCATTCTCCCTCCATTTCTTTCACACACTTCATTTACATACTAAAACTCTCCCAAAATTTCTCTACAAAACCTCTCTCCAAAAATTCTTTTCCAACTCTCTCTTTTCTTCTCACCCCATTACTATCTTCACACAACCAACAACAAATTCTTTCTTCCTCTATCTCCACATAAACCTTAGGTAAAATTATCGCATATTTTTTCTTCATGTCATGCAACATTACATGACCATAGTGTGTGTTTCCTATAACCAAAGTGTTGAAGAAGCAACAATATGTTCATGTTTTGTTCTTGTTCATGCTTAAATATTTTTTTTACTATTGCTATGTTATTTTGTTATTATATTGTTGTATTATTATTGTAGCTCTAATCTAACTCCATATATATGTATTTTATATATGTATATCTATATTTCTTAGAGCCTAAATGCTCACTAATCTAACATCTTGGTATTACTCTTATTATTACTCTTACTATTATGCTTTTTTCTTTTTCTTTCTTTTCTTTTCTTTTTGGAACTAGTCTATTCTTAGTTTTGGGAAGCCTTGATGAAGCTACAACTCAAATACTTGACCTTACTATTATGATTATTTGCTCCTTATATCTTTTTCTATCTTATTATGTGTTATTCTTATCTTTTTCATGGCTACATAACCATATTCATGCATGATCAAAATGTTGTTGTCTTAATAAAAATAACAAGGGGTTTTTTCTTTAATAAAGAGAACAAGACTAAACTCACTTTAAAATGGATTTTATCACTTAGCAAATATTTTTCCATCAAGATTTAGCAAATTGTTCTTAATAAATTCTTTTTGAAAATTTATACAAACTCATCATGAAATTTCAAAGTGTCAATAAAGAGGATTCCTTCAAGGATCTTACTAAATGAATATACAATTCCTTTTTGAATGGTAATATGAAAATTTTGGTTTAAAACATTAATGCTAAAAGTTATTTGCTATGCAAGTTTTCATAAAAACTTATTTATAAGGATCTTTACCAACTTCATCATAAACACCAAGAACTAGACAAGTTTTTAAAATTAAAATAAAATCAACTCACTAGTTTATAAACCCACTTAAAAAAGCAAAAATTAGCCAAAGAAAGTAAGTTTTAGTAATGATAAACTTATTTTCTACGAACTAGAAGGGTATGAATATAAAGAGAAAATATACCTGTAACATAACTCAAAACCTTAGAGACTATCAATATCTTAAGAGAAAATTTTTGGAAACCTCATTTCCAATCACTAGAAATAAAAATTGGTGGATATCTTAAAGAGACTAAGTTTTTGAAAATTAATTTACCTTTGAAAAAGTTAGGAAATGAAATTATAATATGAAAGCAATTACTTATAATAATCCAAAAATTTTTAATTTTCCTTTCAACAACTTAAAGTGAAATTTTCAAAGTTTCAATCTTTAAACTTTTAAAGGCAAATTGTTTTATGAAAAAAAGTTCAATGTTGAGACAACACCATTAAAATCATGCATACAATATGAGTATATATATATAATATATATATATATATTCAAAGGATTTTCAACCATACAAATACTATGTTTTTGTTTAAGGATGTTTTGATGAAGAAAAATTTAGAAAATTGTCCTTTAAAGGTTGGGAATTTCATAATGAATCTGTACCCTCCTATGTCGGGACCAAAAATGACTTTTTATGGTAAAAGTAACCTTAAAAATAGATAGATCTTTTTGAGTAGGTAGAAAATGACATATAATATGCAAATAGAAGATAGAGTTAGAAAATTTAAGTAGAAATTCTATTAAATACTCATTTTGTGTATTTCTTTTGCCTAGAAACCAAGGAGGATGACAATTACTATCCCAAAGACTACTTTGATTAGGGAAGCTACCATCAAGACATGGCCAAATGAGTTTACTTCCCCTATTTTTCATACTCATGCTTGTACTTGTAGTTTAATGGCACTAGAAATAGGAAAAGATAAAATGGAAAAGTGCATGTAATTTATAATGATTGGTGAATTCATATTAAGCATATCGAGTCTCAAATTGCTATAATAAATTGTATGCTCTACTACCATGTTAAAGTGTCTGAAAATTCTATGATCACCCTCAAGATATTATAACTAAATGCTAGACTCTTAATAAAATCGACTCATGCACTTTATGAATTGAGTCTCATTGCATTTGCTATTATACATTTGGTAGGAAAAGTGTATAATATTGATGGTTGGCATAACCGGTAGTATTTGCATATGGTGAATAGTAACCGATATGATCTACATGTTTTTTATGGTGAATAGTAGCATGTAAGAATCATAAAATTTATCTGTTAGCTGTAATTGGCTAGTATACCCAACCCCAAATGAAGGGCATAAATTCATTCAACAATTGGTTTTTGGAAAACCATATGTCTTGTATACTCATGTGTTTGTTTCATTTCACTTACTTGAATAATTAAACTTGTTTGATATCTTTTGTTTTGAGTATGGTAAACCGAGAATGTCCTCACTAAGCTAGTAACGCTTACATCCCTATAGATTTTTGTATGCACAGGATCATTCGCTTTTGTACCCACGATCTTCATTTATCTGCGTAAGTTATCTTTTGGGACCTTTTGGGGGAAATCCAATCATGGACCTAGATCAAACTTCCTTTAAAATCTTTTAGTGATATTATTTAAGTTTATTATAAAAACTTAGATTTTATGATTCGATTCTTGGAGATTTTAGTGAGGGAAATGCCCTTGAGGCTTTTATAATGAATTAATGAATTACATTATGTGGGTTAATATTTATCTAGATTCTTGCATGCTTTATATTACTTGCTCAAACTACACTTCCTACCGGCATCTTCTATTACTGTATTGTGTGCCTTACGTATGATATCGAAACTTTCATGTGTCTAAGGTAGATATTCTTAAATCTTAATATCGTATGTAGTGGACTGCCATGTTTAGAGTACCCTTTGGGGCATGACAAATACAAACTATGGGTTAAAATGATTTTACCTAAGAAACTTTGAATTCCTTAGCGAGAAAAAACAATTCTTTCACTAAAAATTTCTCTCTCTACGCTACATTACTAATTTGTTACATACGACACACTCATTGGATGTCTATATACGTTTATTTATAAGATACATGCATAGAAAATCATGAAGATTTTATTTGTAGACAAGGCAGATTCTTTATAACAGAATTTATCCTTATTTTCACACGCGTGTTGTTGAGCTAACACATTTGTGACAACTAGATAGGGTCACTTTCATGGGTCAGGTCCAAGGCTTCAAGTTTAGCTGCGGTCCAAGCTATATCTTTTCTTCACAAGCTTGGATTTTGGCTCAACTTCTATCATGGGTTGAATTTAGGGCTCAACTCTATGAAACAATTGAAGCTATATCATGAAGTCTGGGGCTCGATCACCTTAGTGCAAATAAGTACAAACCAAGGGTCATATGGAAGGCTAGATTTGGGGTACTTCTAGGAACTTTGCCTTGAGATTTTTCCCTCAGCAAGTATTTTTTAAGGCCTTAATAGAAATCTATCTTTGAATTTTATTGTTTTTTTGCTCCAAATATGATCCAAACCACCTTCTTTCTTCTTTCTTGATCTTAGGAGTTGAAAAATAACATTTAAACAATAAAAGCACAAAATTCATAAGAATTTATCTAAAAATAGATCAGATTAAGCTCAAAATTACTATAAGTGGAATAGAGTATAACAAACTTGTATTAAACCCAATTGACTTTTTAATAACTTTGGCGAAAGGAGTTGCAGTGTACTAAAATCAATCTCAAACCTTATACAAAGTAGCTAACTAAGAAAATTCCCAACTTTAGAAGAGTTTTTGGGCGTTGGTCATTTTCCAATTGTTTTCATCATCTCCTGGTCTACCTCAGTGTTGTTTCTGCTAACAGCATATCATTGAAAAATTATTCTCTCCAGATGAAACAGTCACTTCTTCCAATTAACAAACAATCTCTCCTTCCTCTAGACATCAAGTACATGTTGCAAGTGAACTACAAATGCATCCAAATTTGCACTATGACAAGAAATATATTAAAATAAATGACAATAAACTTATTTATAAATGGTCGCTTTACTTGATTCATCAAACACATAAAGGTACTTGGTGCATTAGAAGACATACTAAACATTTCATATAATCCATAATGTCATATTTCCATTCATCTCTTTCCTTTATCTGAATTTGATGATAACCACTCCTCAAATCAATCTTTGAAATGAAGGTCACACCTTTTTACTTATCAAGTATGCTGTGTAATATAGGAATAGAATGATGATACTTTACGGTTAATAAAGCAATAATGTACACATGCATCTTCCATGAACCATATTTCTTAGGAACTAAGAGTACAAGAATTGCACTAGGTGTAAACCCCAATTTTCCTAGCAACTAAGTAAACTTCAGAAACCGGAAACCGGAAACCAAAACCCTAAACTGGATTAGTATAAACCTTGTGAGAGAAACCTAAGAACCCTGGATCTGGCTTTCCTTCGGTTTCAAATTAAAAGAACTTTTATAAAATAATTTAATGTGGAATATTGTTTAAAAGTATAACCATAAAAAGTTCTTATTTCAAAAAATTTTCTATTCCGAGCCTTCCGAGATCCATTACGGAAAAGCAAGCCCCGGAACTAGAAATTCAGAAAAATATTCCAGAATACTCTTTAGAACTGAAATTTAGTAAGAATTTCAAAAATATAAGTTTTATAATTTTTCGGGTTATAAAAATTACAGGTATAGCCTTTTTCTCGTATTCTCTTTACCACCGGTAAAGTAAATGTCTTGTTTACTATTCATTACTATTCACAAGTACAACCTACTATACACACAAGCCATACCCTAGTTTTACATCCTTACAAACACTCAATTACATTTTCTTTTCCAATAAAAAAATTATCTCTTAACAAATTATTACATTTAATACTTTTTATTACATAAATTACAAAACAAAATTTATTTAACTCTCTCTTTCTCTCCCTCCATGTGTGGTCTGCAAACAACCCCAACCCCCCACACACACCACCCCCCCTCCTCTAATTTACCCTCAATTTATTTTATTTCTTCTTTTTATAATACAGACAAACCCTAATTTACTCCATATATATACTCATTTACACTCTTTCTCCTCATTTCTACTCTTTCAAATTTTTCACTCAAAGTAAAATCCTCTCTATTCTTGCCCTTGTGTCGTGAGCCCTACACACTCCACACACACACAAGCTCATTTCTTCTTCATTTTCCACTTGATTGAAGCCTTAGGTGATGAATCTTAACCCTTTCTATCATTAAATCTTGTAATGACAAGATCATTCATGGGTATTTTCACATTCAAGTCCTCATGAGCACTTGCTAGGGACAAGAAAATACCACTACAAGAATATCAAGCCATCACAAGAGTAGATCTTGTGTTGAAAGGATTTTTGTTGGAATATCTTCATGTTCATGCATATAATAATAGAATAAAGTAGAGATCTTGCATAAAAAACCATGTTCATGCTATCAAATTTCATTTCATGCATCATAAGTAGTAGATCTAGCATTTAGATACTCATATCATACTTGACCTTCATGATCTCATGAATATTTTGTATTTTAATGCATTAATGCTCATAAAAGCTTTGTCTTGTGTATATAAATGTTGTAGTTAGTAAATCTTTAAGTAGATAAGACAAGGAACTTAAAAGAAAAAATTTTTGGTTGAAATGTTCAAAAGAAAAATTCGTATGACTTCAAAACCATGCTTTAAAAACCCTTTTATCAACTTTGAAACTTGTGTTTTATATAAAAAATGAAGGTTATAGGTAATAGATATCATTAAGTGATGATTTTTATGAGTTGGAATAGATATGATAAGAGGAATATGCAAAACAAAGAGTAGAAACAATATAGGAATTTTTGTCAATTTAGGAAATTCGTAATTTTGGATTATTGCCATAAAAAAACCTATTTTCCAAGCTCAAAATGAAAGTTTTATGTAATAAATGAAGTCCTTAGGGGATAGGTATAATAAAGCCTTAAATTTTAATGCATTAAACAAGTTTTCTTAAAGAAAAACTTCAAAAGTCAAATTTTCTAAAAATTCGGATTTTGGAATAGATCTTACTTGAAAACATGTTTACAAAGTATGAAATGTGAATTTTTATGAAGAAATGAAGGTCTTAAGTAATAAATATTATGAAGACTCAATTCTAACAAAGATAATAAGAAATTCCTAAGATATAATCCCAAAACACAAGTGAGTTACCAAAATTAGGAAACTAGTTTTCTTAAAAGTAGTTATTTTTGAAGTCTTGCAAAATAAAGAAGTCCTAAAATTTTCTTTTAGTCAACATCATCAAGATCATGCATACATTAAACTCATAACATGCATTCACGATAGGAAATCATTAATATTGCATTTATAATTGATTTATAAAGTCGAAACATTTCAAACATTTACAAAACTATTTTCGAAATTGGAAAATCGTTACTGATTAGAACTAATCCTAATGTTTCGTGACCCTAAAATTTTCAAAACTTGAAAATAATATTAGAATTAGATATATCTTTCGAAGTAGATAGAAATCGATATATAATTTGCAAAATTCCGAGTTAAAATGACAAAGTTATTGCCGTTTTAAGTCGGGACTTCCACAAATGACGAGAATTACGAATTTATTAAGTTTTGATATATAGTTTGGATTAGTTAAGTGATGAAATACTTATTAAGGTATTTCTTCCTTTTTAGGTGACAGCGAATTCGACGATTCTCTACCACCGGACTATTATTACTAAAAGACCGGTAATCCATGGCCGAGTGAGTACCACTTTCGATTTCAATTATTGTATATGGTTGTATTGATAGTTGCACTAGATACTTGGCAAAGATAAAATGGATATGCATGATGGGGATGAATGGGAATTATATATGGTTTTTGTTGATATGAGAAATTGAATATAAGAATATCGAGGCCGGGTGATTAACCATTGCTTGTATAGATGAATTAGGATTGACTGTCTACGATTATTGATTGATCACTTAAAGAATTGGTATAATTGAATATTCGAAATTGAAAATAAATATGGACTCATTCATATCATACTGGGGATGGAGCATTAGCATTGGTTGGTTTTCCGTGATCCTTAATGGTGTAAAAGTTGGTTAATCGTGATCCATAAACGAATTAATGAGTTAGTTAATCGTGATCCATAAACGAATTTATAAGTTGATTGACTGTGATGTTAAACGGAATACTGAGTAGTAATGTGGGATTCGTTAATCTGCTAACCCGGGATGGAGGGCGTAAGTCCATCTACATATGATTTCCGACTGGTCATATGTTTGATGATTTCATGTGTTTGATGCATATCACTTGTTTGATTAATCACTTATTTGATTGATGTGATATAATTATGATCTGGAAGTTCTCACTCAATAAGCTAGTGTAGCTTACGTCTCTATAGTTTTTATTTATTGCAGCATGAATCCATATGGCTTAGACCGAGACAAGCTATAGCTCAGGTACAGGAGCTAGGCGTTTCCTCTAGAAGTTGTATTTAATTGCTAGTGAATGCTAAATTAAACTCTTTAACTCCATCGGTTCGAGTATTCTATTGTCGTAAAGGGACGCCTTACATCTATACAAGACTCTTAAAGTACTTCGGTAGTGATTTGTGAGTCTTATATGGCATGTGGCGGGCTGTTACGTTTAGGATACCTCTTGGGGCGTGACACTAGGATTCATACTCTCACATATGTAACCCTTCGCCATAAGCTCTCCTTCACTTGCCTTCCAAAGTTGCTCAGCTTCTTTAGGATAATTCCTCTATGGTAGATTATTTGGAATCATTACTCCACAAACAAAATTTGTTTGATGTTCTATCCCAAAATGGGTAGCTTTCCAGTAAGAGGAAAAACATTTTCATGCTCCTGCAACAAAGACATAGTAACAATTTGTAAAGAATAATAGTAGTTTGTATTCAAATAACTGTCCTTCTACGTAAGTACAAGCATAAGATGATTTGCATAAAAGACTCTTAACCTCTTCGTGTTTTTGCATATAAGCTCATTTGCCTCTTTTTTCTTTTCTATCAAGTGTTTTTCCTCAATTCCTTTCCTCTCACTCTCTTCTTTTTCTAAATTGATCTCTGATGCTTGACCTTAGTCTCTTCCTTAGCCATTCCTATCTCATCATAATCTCTCTTCAATCTTGTTTGCTCTACATAAACTTTTTTGGTTGATAAAGAACCCTAAGTGAATTTCTTTCCTTCCTTCATAAAGTATACCTATTCGTAGCTTTATTATGATGTGCATTTTTATCATATTATCATGACATCCACAACAACAAGTGACCCACATGCATAGGCACCATATCCCATAAAATCTCATCATTATACCTCTCTATTGAAAAGGCTACCTACACTTGCTTTATCACCTTAATCTAACCATAATCATTCAACCATTGCAACTTATAATGCTTCACAGTCGACAATTTCAACTTATCAACAAGTGTTATACTAGCAACAATGCATAATTTCCACCATCAATAACAACATTGCAAACCTTACCTTTCATAATTGCGTTATTATGAAAGACATTATCCCTTTGTAACACAATCTCATTAACCTTGTTCTATGAATTCAAGGCTTGCCTAGTCATTAATGCATCTCCCTCATCGATAAGCTTTACATCACTCACATCCTCTAAAGATGGCATATAATTTAAATCACTATCATACTCATAATCTCATACTACTTATCATCTAGAGCTATCATAGTCCTCTTATCATGCATGGAGATGCCACATGCCTTAGACAATTACAACTACGACACCTTAAATCACGTTAATAATACAAACTTTGTGATTTACCTTTATTCTTGCTAGAATATTTCTATTTTAGCTATAGTTGTGTTGACTTCGATTTTGACGAATTCTTATCATCCTTCTTCCAGTTAAACTTCCATGGTTTTGAAATACAAAACAACTTGTTCCCTCTTTTCTTATGTTGTTCCTTTACCTATACTACCATATGCAACATGTCCTCCATCTCCACATACTATTACAATTCTATAACAATGGCGATGTCATGATTTAACCCATTGAGAAATAGTGTCGTAGTGACTACCCTATCCTCTACTACATTGCTCCATCATTAATGACTTTATCTCCTTGCAATAGTTTTTGTAGCCTTTGGAGTAGTCCCTAGTAGTAATGACTAGGAACAAACCTTTTTTGCACTATTGGGGAACAAAACTTTTTCGCGTAATCCCCCTCCAAGTCATCCCATGTCTCTACAATTCTCTCTCTATTATGCCTCCCACTTGTTACCAATTGACTCTACCAAATCATAGCATAGTTAGAAAATTTAACAACCGCAAGATGTGCCTTTTTCTCTTCCAAATAGTTATGACAAGTGAAAATCAACCCAATTTTCTTCTATTATTAATAGGCATCTAAATCAATCCTTCCTCGAAAAGATAGAATTTTCATCTTAATATTCTTCAAAATTCCATTCTTTTGATCTTTGTGGATCTTGGAATCACTCTTGCATAGAAATGCTTGGAACCGTGGGAACTTATTTCTCCTTCATTGTTGCTTCTTCCCCATATTCCTATATATCAATTTCTTCTTGATATTTCAACTTCTAAGATATATGTGTGGAACTTTTTGGTTGTGATCTACTTTGCTACAACACTTTTACTACTAAGGTCATCTACTTCAATTACTTCATCATCTCCTTCATTATTTTACTCTAATCTACCTCCTCTATGATGAAACAAAAAAATTATGAAAATAAAAATATTATAAAGGACCTTACATCATTGCTTCATGTGTTTCACTCAATCAGGTTATCATTTAACTCTCATGTTCCTCATATATTTAATAAAATTCCTCACAAAATCTTTCTTTCTGCGTTTCTAATTTAGATTAGCAACTTGGGTAAGAAATAATGCTCCTATAACACCTAATCATCAAAACCTCAAATCTCTCTGCCATAACCTAAAAAATCGAGAAACTTCACAGTTACTTAACAGTAATGAAGGAGTAAAATCAAGAACTATGACAACAAGATTTTATGAAGAATTAAACTTGCACACGTTTGAATAATTTCTCAAATTTCACTTTTTTTTTCTAGTTTGTCAACCTTTTACCCTTTTTTTTTCACTTGAAGAACAAGAAACAAAAAATAAGTAAGATAACTTACTAAAACCTCAATGTGAATCTAATAATGAAAGAAATAAAAAAAGGATATAACTTGTACTTAGAGTCAAACTCTTATACCAATTTGATGCAGACCCCATAAATGTTTCCATGAACCTCATAATGAAGTTCTACATCTTCATTTGTATCAAATAAGACATCAAGATTAGAATTGGTTAAGCTTTGACCCATTGGTTATATAGAGACAAGAACAAAAAACATAAGAAAAACCTTAACCTATTGGCTATTAAGAGCCAAGGCATAATCAAACTCCACAAAAACGTATTTTTTGTTAGAGCTTAAAATTCTCAAAAGAATATCAAAAGAAAGATAACACTCTATTAAATGCAATGATGTTTAGAGATGAATACAGATATAGTATTCTGGTCAATTTAGAGGCTTAGACTTATGGACAAAAAAGGAAATTGAATAATACTCAATATAATGAACTAACCAATGAATTGAACCATTTAGGACAATTCAAAGACTCAAATATGAAAATAACTAACAAATAGTGTCATGACCTTAAAAGGGTCATAGTAGGATTAACCTAAAGTTATCATATCACGTGTGCACCCATAATATGAGAACCGTTTTACAAGTTAAAGATTGCAAAACTCTATTTAATATTGACTATACAAATTTTAATTGTATAAAAATAATTTGATAACTAAGGAATTATAGATCTCCATAGTCCACTAAAACTATAGAGAATTGGTATCCTCTACTAAACAGTACATTTGGATAGATAATCTACTCAATACAAAACTTTAAGCTATTGTATAAATAATCCAATTCATAATCTAAGCTTATTTTATATAAACAAAATCGCAATTAACTATACAATCTATCTAATTTTTAGTTCAAATTTTTCTTCTATCTTCAAGGAATTCTTTCCACACAATCTTAGCCCATTCCTAACTTAAGATATTCCTGCACAAAAACTATAGGGTATGACACAAATCATAGCTTAGTGAATAATATGACTAGATCACGCTGTAAACAATTATCAAATAAGTATATTTAACAAACATATGCAATGCAACACTAACCATATGAAACATATACAGTTTGAAAAATGGGAATCCAAACCAATAGAAATTTATGCCTTCTCTTAGGAGTTGATAGACCAGCTCACATCATTCCTACCCAAAAGAGACTGAGAACTAAAGAAGGAGAATTGCTTTTCAAACACATTGTTATTTATATATATGTATTAGTAAAATAACCTCAACTTCACCTTAGAAAGAACTAAGGAAGGAGGATTTCCTTTTCAAACTTATTTGTTATTTATGTATGTATATTATTAACATAACCTCAACTTCACCTTAAAACCTCAGAAATCCTACTAGGTATTAATGTTGAACTTTATGTTCATGAATGATTTTGATGAGAATAATTATTACACAATTAATTATCTAAATATCCTTAATTATTCAAATACTTAAAATATTTATATATATATATATATATATGCTTTGTATTTGTTCTGCTATTGTTTAAGTTTTAACAGAGCAAAAAGATGAAGAAAAATCAAGTTTTTCTTAAAGAAAACATTCAAAAACTAAATTTCCAAAAATTCGAATTTTGGAATAAACCCTATTTGAAAATATGTTTACAAAGTGTAAAATGAGAATTTTTATGTAGAAATGAAGGTCTTAAATAATAGATATAATGAAGATTCAATTCTAGCAAAGATAACTAGAAATTCCTAAGTAATAATTCCAAAACAAAAGAGATTTATCAAATTTACGAAACTAGTTTTCTTAAAAGTAAATATTATTGGAGTCTTACAAAATAAAGAAATTCCAAAACTTTCTTTTAGTAAATCATCAAGAGCATGCATACATTAAACTCATAAGATGCCATTCATGATAGGAAATCATCAATATTGCACGTATAGTTGATCCATAAAGTAGAGACATTACAAACATTCACAAAACTATTTTTTTTTTTATGGATTTTGCTGCTGATCAGAGCTTATCCTACTCTTTTGTGACCCAAAAATTTTCAAAAATTGAAAATAATATTAGAATTAGATAGATCTTTCGAAGTAGATAGAAATCGATATATAATTTACGAAATTCCAAGTAAAATGACCAAGTTATGGTCGTTTTAAGTCGGGACTTCCGCAAATGACGAGAATTACGAATTTTCTACTTTGATAAATAGTTTGAATTAGTTAAGTGATGAAATAATTATTAGGGTATTTCTTCCTTTCTAGCTAACCCCGAAATCGACGATTCCCTACCACCGGATTACTATTACTAAAAGAC
Organism: Combretum micranthum; assembly: GCA_024138025.1. NCBI lineage: Eukaryota > Viridiplantae > Streptophyta > Magnoliopsida > Myrtales > Combretaceae > Combretum > Combretum micranthum. The sequence continues at coordinate 570,119 of JAMXBD010000688.1, read as the reverse complement.
CGATGATCCAATGGCCGAGTGAGTATTACTTCCGATTCCATTTATTTTATGTGATTGTAATGATAGTTGCACTAGATATTTGGTAAAGATAAAACGGATATGCATGATGGGGATGAATGGGAGTTATATATGGTTGTTGTTGATATGAGAAATTGAATATAAGAATATTGAAGCTGGGTAATTAACCATTGTTTGTATAGATGAATTAGGATTGATTGTCTGTGATTATTGATTGATCACTTAAAGAATTGGTGTAATTGACTGTTCGACATTGAAAATAAATATGGATTCATTCATATCATAATGTGGATGGAGCATTAGCATTGGTTGGTTGCTCGTGATCCTAAACGGTGTAAAAGTTGGTTAATCATGATCCTTAAACGAATTAATGAGTTAGTTAATCGTGATCCACAAACAAATTTATAAGTTGGTTGATCGTGATCCTAAACGGCATATTTGAGTAGTACTGCAGTATTCGTTAATCTGCTAACCCGAGATGGAGGGCGCAAGTCCATCCACATATGATTTCCGACTGGTCATATGTTTAATGCATATCACTTGTCTGGCTAATCACTTGTTTGTATAATGTGTTATAAATGTGATCTTGGAAGTTCTCACTCACTAAGCTAGTATAGCTTATGTCCCTACAGTTTTTATTTATTGCAGCACGAATTTATATGGCTTAGACCGAGGCAACCTACAGCTCAAGTATAGGATTTAGGCGTTTCCTCTAGAAGTTGTATTCAAATTTGTTTAGACTTCCGTAGGAAACCAAGAGACTCTAGATGATTTTAATCGACCTCTAAACAATATTCTTTTGCAGGAGAATACCCTTTAGATTTTGTAACTGATTATATATGTGTTTTGATTTATTTTCTAATGCTATTGGATGCCAAATTAAACTCTTTAACTCTATCGGTTCAAGTATTCTATTGTTGTAAAGAGACGCCTTACATCTATACAAGACTCCCGAAGGACTAAGGTGGTAATTCGTGAGTCTTATATGGCATGTGGTGGACTGTTACATTTAGACTACCCTATGGGGCGTGACAGTTTAAGTGGTATCAGAGTACTAGGTTATAAAGCAGGACAATAGAACTAAAAGAAATTGAACCTAGAAGTTAAACAAATAGGTTAAAATGGAGTTAAAATTTTTTTTAGGCTAATTAGGAGTCTTTTCTGATTGTAGGTCTTCCTAGGAGAGACTAGTGAGCGTGCTAGAAATTTTAAACTCTTTACGTTTAGAGTTAAAATGGACTGTTATGTTTAGGGTACCCTATAGAGCGTGACATAGATTACGTTGTACTCTATAAAAATTTGAAATTTTTTTAATACATTCTTATAGTATAAAATTATTTCCATAATTTTTCATTCAATCTATTAGTTTTTTCATGCATTCATTACTAGTTTATTCATCAGCCTATCAATCTTTTAGAATTCAATCTAATATTTTTCAATCACATATTTCTCATGAAAGCATACTTCATACATGTAACGCCCTAAACTAAGGCGAATACAATCCACCACGAGTTCTTCTCTTAAAAAGACACACAAAGGCTCTAAAACTAAAAACCACAATTAAAAACATATAAAATATAATCTTCATAACTCTTTCAGAGGGTATAGCAGAATGTTCAAAACCTATAAAACCTGTAAATAACAATCTTTTCAAACATCATGTTGATCAAAACTCAGTTGGCATAAACCAAAGCCAATAAATCCAAAAATTCTTTCTATCTCCATAATTTCATAAAATTCTTAGGAAAACTATTAAAGATCTCAAAACATAAAAATCCAAAATTCTTTAAAACAAAATATGAATTCTAACATTATTCCAAAATTCTCAAAGATCTAAAGGCTCTTTTCTCCAAATCATATCTGCATCTATTCCTCAGCAGGGTAGTTTAGACCACCATCGTCATCCTCATGATCAAAATACAGATCATGATCAGAAAGATCATAAAATATGTCTTCATCATCCATTCCTGAAAGAGAAAGGAATGAGCGAAAACGCCTAGTACGCCAATCCACAAAGAAAATGCATATGCACACACAACATATATATATATATGTATATATATATATATCAAATGCAACTTAATCTAATGCAAACAATTAAATTTTTTTGCTTTATTAAGCCAGCAAAACAACACAGTTCAGAACTGCTGTACATTAGTCTTAAACCTAGAGTAACTCAGACCGCATGAGAAATCAACCAACTCTTTGAAAATAGATAATTATATACATATATTGGTGAATGGGTACTCCCCAAACACTCGCGACCATACTGCCAAATCACTTAAATCTTCCAGAATCATCTCTAAGTGCAACTCCACCGGGAACAATGCCATTCAAAGATCATCAAGGTACCACACCAGTATCACTGGCTATCAGGTCTTTACTGGTTATAGCCACACACACCCAGCAGACAAATTAATTAGCCAAATAGATTTAGATTCATTATTCATCTATTCCTACAACAAAGCATACAAAAAACTAATCCTGTAAACACATACAACAAATAAGGAAAGGTCGTACCTTTTCAATTTCAGGAACAAATCTCCAAAACTACAATCTCTCTTAACAACAACCCACAACATCCAAATCTCCTGATAATATAATATAAACAGAAACAATTAAAAACTTCAACATAAAACCAAAATCTAACATATCCAATTTCTCCAAAACCCTAACCTTTTAAGAAAACTTTAAAATAGCATCTTCTTCCTCGATCAATTTCCTCAAAATTCCAATAAAATAGATCTCACTCCAAAAACCCTAATTTTGCAAATCAGCAAAAAAAGTCATGTATCATAAAAATTTCATCTTATGATAGATCGAGGTTTATGAAAATAAACTTATCGTGATTAGATCCTTAAACCCCTTGCTAATTACCAAAAGATCAGATCTTGCATAGAACTAGGGTTTGCTCCAATAAAAACTCCTTCAAAAGGAAAAGAGATATGAGGAAAACGATCATCAATTCTTGTAATCTTAATAGATCTTGTTTAGATTTGCTTACCCGATTGAAACTCTTTGATCTCCTCTAACTCCAATGGACATTAGCAGACTTATAGAGAGGATTTTCTAGGTTTATGAATGATTTTGGAGAAGGGGAAAGCCTAGTTTATATAAAAGACAAGGAATAACTATTTAATAACTCTCTTCATCTTTAATAACGTCTATTCATCTTTAATAATGATATCTCTTCATCTTTAGTAACATCTCTTTATCTTTAATGACGTCTTTTTATTTTTAATAATGACGTCTCTTCATATTTAATGATGGCTCTTCATCTTTAATAATGACGGCTCTTCATCTTTAATAATGTCTCTTCATCTTTAATGACGTCTCTTTATTTTTAATGTTGTCACTTAATCTTCATTTACGCATCTGATAACCAATAAAAATTAATTAAGCATTAGGGTTGACCATAAAACCCTCTTATTTTATATCAAATGACATCTTTACCCTTCAATATAAAATATTTATTTATATATTACAATACACTTGACAATATAACTCAAAATAGTTCATCATGAAATGTTGTAAAAAATTTGCTATCTATCATAAGTTTAAGTTTTATACCATATTTATAGCCTTAGTCTAGCTACTTGTTTAAAATGGATGACAATACTATATTCATTGCAGTAGCTTGAATGATATAAATATGAAAACATATAATACAAAAAAAATAAACCTATTTTCATATAGTTTTAACTCGAACACAATCATTTTTCTTTTATTAACTTCTACATCTTCACAGTAGTATTAGAAGAAAAAATGAAATGTGACAAAGAAACAAAGAATGCAATATGCATAAGAATTTTACCTTTTTATAATGGGTAAATAAGCTTCGCCTTAGGATTTTTTAAGTACTAAAATTATCAAAGCCAAACTTCAGGTATGAAAAAAGTTTGTAAAAACTTTGTTTAGGTACCAATTGTTCAAAACAAAATTTTAAGTGCTTGATTGAACATTTTGTAAAAGTTTAAGTACTATTTTTATTATTAACCCTTTCTTGTGGGGTTTATCTTATGTTACAAGTATTATTTGATGATGTTCTAAAAGCAAAGCTAATAAATATGGTGTGCCCTCTTCACTTCGTTGAGTTAATCATACTATCAATCTCTCCACAAAAATACAAAAGGACATTTATGATTTTGATGGTCATAGAAATGGACATGTGGTGTGGCTACTACTAATTCCAGTCTCATAATACGAGTTCATTTTTTTACCTAAATGAAGAATATAAACCCTCCCCTGTCATATGTTTTAGTGAATATTTACGTCAAAGCTACCACGACCTTATAATCCTAGCATCTGCATTATACTTGGTTTGAAAACATCTTCGTCAATAGTCACAAAAGTTATTAATGGCTATAAACGGCTAAATTAATTATATAAAATATTCAGATTTAACTTTTGGGTTATGTGATAGGGTTTGAAGAGTCTAATCCATATTTTGTGATGACTTATGAAAGATTTGGCATGGTAGGTGTAATATAAAGATAAATGATTTAAAATGAAGGGAAAAAGTGTCATTTATTTAAAATAAGAGGGTTTTATGGTCCACCCTAATATGTATATGCATGTTTTATCAAATGACAAACACGTGATTGGAGACCAGCAAAGATACCTTAAGGCCACCTTCAAAGTTGCCGACCTTTAAAGGATGCACCACGGCCTTTGCCCAGTATGCTATTGGCGTTGGGCCAGCTATCTTGATCACAGAATCTTCCTTTGTGTTTTAAGCCACCAACTTTTGTACCTAGGCCGTCAGCCTTCTTCCTTAAGATGTCATCCTTTCCTACATGGAAATTGAAAGAATTTTTCAAATTTTTCTTTATAACCTAGCCTTTCTTTCTCTCCAAAATCATTCCTGAGTTATAGAAATCTCTCAAAACCTCTGTTTATGGTCTTGACATCAAGGAAGATTAGGAATTGAGATCAAGGTAAGATAGATTCTCTTCAATTCTTTAGAGATTTAAAGGATATGATCTCTCCCTAAAGTTTTCTTTTGGTTTCAAAGGGAAATTTTAAGAAAAATCTAAGTCTTGTTGGAGATATAGTGTTCTACAATCAAAAGAAGAAAATTAGAAAATAGGTAAAATTATCCTTTTCTATTATTTTGGTAATTTGAAGATGAAATCTTTTATGAGTTTCTTAATTGATATTGAAGGGAATCAAATTTTGGGAGAAATTTTGGAGAAAACCCTGAGATTGGAGATTTTTGGTTTTATAATAAAGAAGAAAAGGTGTGTATAAACCTACAGTTTGTTATCCTTTTCAATTTAGGGTTTTAGATGATGATGGGATTAGTTTATCTTATGTAAACATGTTTTAAAATAGTTTTGTTTATGTGATTAGGTGTTTTGGTGAAATTAAGGCTTCTATTCCTAATGCTTATTCAGGTATGACCTTACTTTATTTGTTACTTATGATTGTAGGTTTAGAATTTACAAATGAATCTAATGTTATATGGCTTTTAAATTGATTTATTGCTTATCCTTGGCTAATTTTAGTAGATCAGGAGTACCGTTGCTACTAGGACGATGCCCTGAAGATTCGTATGTGTCATTGTCCCGAGTGGAGTCATGCATAGAGATGATTCCAGTAGTCTAGAAGTAGTGCGAGTACAGTACCCAAGGTGTGTAGGGAGTACTCAACAACAATATATATGTATCAAAGTAATTTATATATAAACTTGCTTTCATAGAGTCATGTGTTATTTCAGGTTTAGGACTAGTTGCAAATGGTTCTAAACTATGTTGATTGTTGGCTAATCAAAGATAATAATCTATGTCTGTTGCATTAGTTATTACGTTCTATGTGAAATTGTATAATGTCTGTTCATGTGCTTGTGTTTTGTGGTATGGCGTACAGGGTTTTGGTGCTTATTCTTTTATCTTTTTCAAAAATAGGTGATGATCCCATAGTATTTGATCTATTTGGATATGATGTTTACGTGGACTACGGGGAAGATGATAGTTGACCTGACTTTCCTGTTGATGTTTAGATATTCTGGTTTGGAGATAGACAAAGTTAAAGATCTTAAGAAGTTTTATATGTTTTTATAAATTTAAAGTTTTATGAGACTTTTATAATTTTATAAATTTGGTTTAAGTTAGCTTTTTGGTTTTTGCCAAGTAGATCATTCAGAAGTTTTTTTATTATGAAATTGTTTTAAATAGGTACCCTTATATGTGAGTATTTGAAGTTATGTAGTTATCTTTGTGAATATGTAGAATAATAGCCTTAACATATCCATATCTAGTAAAGACATGTGGCAGGTCATAATGCTTTAAGATTAGAGTATTACAATAAATTTAGAATTAGGATCATTGGACTAGCTTGTCCACTAAGAGAAATTCATGCACTTAAAAAAGGCTCCCCATGAGCTTAAACTCAAGATAAGCTCATGGAAGGATCCATCAAAAGAAGGACTTATTTGAGTCGTTGAAATACCGTGAGATAAGACAAATGTTGTCAACAGCTAAACACTGTAAATAGCTCAAGGGTCTTCTCATTTGACATATTTCAAATATTCAAAAAAATGCAGTCGTGTTGTCAAATCATAATCATAGAGATCAGGCAAGATTAAGAACAAAGAACACATCACCTGTCATGCCTTAAAGGGTACCCTAAAGGCAACAATCCGCTACACTCGATATTTAAACTCAAGTATAACAACCTTAGTCACTCCATGAGTTTAGACACCGGGTGTAAGGCTCACGTTTAACATATAGGGAACCATACTTTGAATCGAAATAGTTTAAGAAGACATACGTAGCAATAAGAATATAAATTATAACAATTATAACTAGATTAATTTATTACAAGATCCAAGGGGCACACCCCCATCAAAATATTAAGAGTCTTTAGGTCCTCAAAAGTCTCTTACAACACCATGTATAGATATAAGATTAAGGAGATTCTACTAGAAGTCTATGCCTAATATCTAGGTCCCGACTTCTTCAAAAAGCTCCTTAATTCGAAAAGCTGTACCTAAGAAAAGTAGCCTCTCGGGAATAGCCATAAATAATCATACTGCAATAGAAAACTATAGGGGTATAAGCTTACGAGCTTAGTGAGTTTCACTTCCAAAGTTAAATACTTTATCAATCAATAAGGCAAGCAAGTTATATTAACAACCATATAAAATGCACAACCACGTGAGCATACAATACATAAGACTTTCTGGGAATCCTATGTTGAATGGATTAACGCCCTCCATTCGGAGTTAGGTGTTTTAGGCCTATATGACCATAGATTTCAATTTTTCTCATTTACATTGTGGTTGATTCAGGTGCCCTCCCACTCACAAACTTGTAGTTGATACAAGTGCCTACACCACTATCATTTTAATTCCAGCCATTATGCCAACATTCAAGTTTACAGGCCCCTCATTGCCCAGCTATTATGCCTTCTTCCCATAATGGTATAATGACAATGCAATGTGACTCAACATATGGTATGCATGGTCAATTTGAAATTACTAGACTTAAGAAAACTAGTTTTATTTCTTGCAAAATCACACTTGCTTTTATCAAAATTTAACCTTGATGACCTATATGCTCAACAACTTCATTATTTTAATAAAATTCTTCATTTTGGAGTTGGAAAATAGATGTTTTCATAGGGGGTTTCACCTAGTTACAAATTTTACAAAATTTTTAAGGAACGAAAACATTTTTTAATCTATACTTTGAAACCTCTCTTTGTTTAGGATTATACTTTGGTAAATTTCATTTATCCTTGTCAGAAGTAGGTCTTTATTACATGTATCTCCTAGGACTTCTATTTTTCCATAAAAATCCTCATTTTGGCATTTGGTAATAGATGTTTAAATAGAGGTCATTCTTAAATCCAAATTTTGAAATTTATATTTGGGCTTTGTTTCTTTTGTAAAACTCACTTATTCTTTCAAAAACTATCTCATAATCTAACCTACTCCTTAAGGCTCCCATTTCTTTAATAAAAATCTTGTTTTGGGGTTGAAAAATAGGTTTTCATATATCAAGCTTTCCTTATTACGAATTTTAACTTTGTTGTTGGGATTGAAACATAACTTTAACATAACTTTTGTAAACTTTTCCATGTTTTGAAAATATTCCTTAGTAGATCTAAGCTTTACTCGTCAAGATCACTTATTTATGATACCTATTCCCTATGCCTTTCATTTTTAATGTAAAATACACATTTTGAAGTTGAATAATAGCTTTTCTAAATAGGGTTCCTTTTTTATCCGAATTTCAAAAACCCATTTTTGTTGAAACCAAAATAGATCTTAAGCTTTCTAATATTTTCCTACTATTATCATGCTATTACAAGTCTTTTATGTACATAAAACAAAAACCTAAGGCATTTATGAACTCAAAACAACTAGATCTAGTTTATTATACTAGTCATAAATGCAAATGCACTATGATCATTATGTAGATATGATTAAATGATGGATAAATGAACAAAACATTAATAATAAGAACATAACTTAATAATAAAGAAAAATATTAGCAAAACATCATACATAACAAGATCTATAACATTATGATGGCAAGGATCTCATGTTCAAGTGTTTCTACACCCCTAGCTTAAAGCTCATGGGGATTTTTGAGTAGAATCACACATAAATGATCTTGCCATTATATGTTTTTAAGGTGATAAAATGTAAATCTATTACCTATTAGATATGCGGAACTAGATAAACTTGAACGAAAAAGAAACTTATGAGAGCGTGTGTGTGTGGTGTGTGTCACGGTAATGAGAGGGAGAGAAGAGAGAGTTTGCAAAGTTTTCTCTAAAAGTGAAAATGAGGAAAGAAAGAAAATGAAAAGGTGCAGGCATAAAGGGGTTTACATAGTGTTAAATAAAATAAAGAAAATCAAATAAATAGAGGGAGAATAGAGGGAGAGGGGGCACCGGTTTTGGAGGGTATGGGAGAGAGAGAGAGATATATGTGTGTTGTATTGTGTAAGTTTTAAACTTAAATAAATAATTTAAGTAGTAAAAATTGTATTGGAAAAGTAAACTGTAAGAAATAAGATGTAAGGATGTAAGAAATAGGGTATGGGTAGTTGCACTTGATAAATAGTTGATTAGAAATCAAAAAGTAGATTAGACAATTAAAGTACCGGTAGTAATGAAAATACGATAAAAATGTTATAATTGTAACTTTTATAACTCGAAAAATTACATAACTGATATATTTAGAAATCTTATGAAATTACGAGTCTAATGGTATTAATATCATATATTTAATATCTTGAGCCTCAGGACATGCTTTTTAAAGTCTATATCCGATCAGGTTCGAAATAAGTCAACAATTAGCTAATTTGGTTTTTTAAGCACCTTAATATTATTACGAACCAATCTACACTCTTCACTCGTATTTCGACTTGTTGGTTTAAGAACGTGGGTTTGTCGGATCTAAGCTGCTAAGGTTTCCTGGGAATTTGTTGACTTAGGGTTTTTAGTTGACTTTCCGGTTTAGGGTTTGAACTTGATATTACCCTAAAAATTAAAGGTTTACATCTCCCATCTCCAAGAATTGTGGGGTTAATACTATATAACTCATCCACCTGTCATGTATGCATTCGAACTATTTAAGATTACTTACTCCTCTTCCCCGTCTTCTCTCCATAAACCATCCTTACTTATCATTAGTAAGTCACTCCACTAAAGTCACATGTAATGCGAGCCAAACACTGCACACACTTGATCACTGCAACCAGATTCTCTTATCTACAATGGTAATGGGCATTATAGCTACATAATAATAATTCTAATCTCAAAGATGTTGAGCTAACGTGAGATTATTGGAAGTTTCAATCAAAATATTCTTTTTCAATGTTGGTGAAAATGAAAGTAGGTTGAAGGAAGTCCTAAATTTGTTAAATTATTAGTTGGTTACAAATTTAGAACGATATTAGCGCATATTTTCAAAAGTTGAAGCCAAATACAACTACAAATTCAAAGTTTGGTGTCTATTTTTACTAATCAAAATATTTTGGAAGTTATATCTACATATTTGTTCCTGTTGATAATTCACTAAATGAAAGGGAAAATGTTGCATGAAGTTTTATGAGGGCATAATATGAGCAAATAAAGGTATAGATCTTTATAAATTAATGTTACAATGAACATCTACCCATTAATAAGGTTCCAATTTAGCAGTTTATCATGTACAACCCACTTATTTTACTGTTCATAATATAATTTCTATTTAATAAGAATAGATTATGGTGGTAGTAAAATAGATCATCACATTGATAGTTAGACTAAAAATACTTAAGAAATGTGCTACCATTTGAACTTACCTTGCATTTTAGAAACCCTATCACTACTATTATCCTCATTAACACCTTCGTCCTCTCTTTCTCCCCCTTCATGCTTCAACACTCTATATTCCCTTTTTGTTATACACCTTTCATTTTTCACTCCTATTCTAGTCCCTAGTCTTGTTTGAATTCCACACATTCGACATTAAAATGATATGTTTGTTTTAAAGAGATATTTCAGTGAATAATTTAAAAAGAACATATATGCGTGGACATAGATTAAGCTTATATATAAGATACATGGATCTAAGCTTAGATATAATGTATCATATTTTGTGATGTTAGATAGTAGAAAGGATTAATTATAAAGCGATGGGCAACTATGGAACTTGGAAATCAATAAACAAAAAAAAAAATGTAAACAATAATTTCACAAAATATGCTAAGAAAATTAATACAAATATAATATAAAATATTCTTTTACCTTTTAGAAATAACAATAAAACTAGAAAATGATATATCTTATGACCTCACGCTACTATATTAGCTTTATTGTTATCCCATCATACCATTTATGGATTTGTTGAAATTCTCACTCCAATTATGAATACTATTAAAGATTCACACCATTAAAACAATAAAATGACATCATACTGATTTCTCATTAAATATCTTCAATAATGTTTATAACATGCTTTATTAATTTATATATTCTTCTTTTTGTGTAATTTCCCAATTTTTATCTGAGATACTTTCTTGCTTCACTCTTTTACTATCTAATGGCCCATACAAATCTTTGTAATATAATAAATTTTCATTATTGACTTCCAAATTAAATAATTTAAAGATTTTAATTTTATCATGGTACTTGAAGATCATGCCATAATTACAACACAAGAAATATTTTTTCCTTAGATCTTGATTTGATACCACTTATTAAGAAGAGAGAGAGAGCTTTTAATGGGGATAAACTCTACAAATTAACCCTATAAGGAAACACAACAGCATCATTTATAACCTAAAACATTAAAATGTCAAGTTAGTGGGTCTTTTCTCTTATTAATGTTTTATATATTTCCCATGTGAGATCTCTCTAACCTCACACTTACATACCAACAATATCCCCCTTAAGTATGATCTCCACAATGAGCTTAAGTCTTACTTCCCCACGAGCAAAATTTCACGATCCTATCAAGAGCATATTAAATTGATTCCAACAAAGTCAATTTTATGAAGAACATGTTGCCTACTTACTCATCTTACATCATGTGCTTTACATAAGTTAACACCACATGACTTTTATTTCCATATGGGAGAAGTCAACCATGGAAGCATCTTAGCAAAATTACCAACTCTAATACCATATATATCTTATGGATGATTTTCGCTCTCTTATAGACCTTCTCAACTATGTTTACTAATAATTGGGTTGTTAGGGATTAAATCACCTTCAACTAAATCTTCAACATCTCTTTCATCATTATTAGAATCTTCATGTAAGGGCATTAGATCTACATTAAATAGGAAATCATCTAAGGATTTGGACTTCCCTAGCTTCTCTATGTCTTCAATGGTCAAATACTCTAAAAAGACGACATCTTTCCTTTTTGTCATTTTTTTTTCTATTGGATCCCATTATCTATAATCATACTTATTACGTGCATAACCCAGAATAATAAATTGTTTTGAATTTGTATCAAGCTTCAATCTTTCATCCTTAATAATATGCACAAATCAAACTTCTTATCTCTCTTGTAGTTAAGTGAAGTGTTTCTCGGGTGAGGAACATGAACGCTTGAGAGAAGAGAGTGAGGAGGCCGCAATTCTTGATAAGGAATTGGGTAAGGCCTCACTGAGTAGAAGCTAAAACAGTAGCTAAAAAGAAATAATATATCCAGCTCGAGGAAACCTTTGCACGCCTCCGCTACCTTTTGGGAGGCATGCGCTCCATATAAACTGCCTACCTGAGACTGTTCCTAGGCCCGTAGGCCCTGACACGAGGTTAGAATTCCCAAATACTCATAAGTAATCATAAGAAATATATTTACCCATCCATACTTTCTCTAGGACATCTCTATTAGGAGAGTGGGTGTTATTCTAGGGAGAAATTCAACTAGTGGATCTTATGAAGGAAGAGATTAATTGGCTTATATAACATAAAATCTTAAGGTATTAGGTTACTAGTTCTTCCCTCTTATAAACTCTTCATATAAGTCTCATATTCTCCATGTGATATTTTTCTAACTTATACATGTGTTCTAACAAGTCTCCCTCTCAAGTATGAGTCTCCACAATGGGCTTAGCTTTTTACTTCCCCTAGAGTATAAACCTTATGGTCCTATCAAGAGCTTATCAGTTCGACTTAACTAAGCACTGTCTCACCATACATCATAGGTTTCACAAATGAATGGCCACCACAAAGTTCTTGTTTCCACATGAAGGGCTAACCAAGGAAGTTTCCTAACCAAACCATCGACTCTTATACCACTTGTTAGGAGAGAAGGAGTGTTATACTAGGAGAAATTCAACTAATGAATCTTATGAAGGAACACTAATGGATTTGACACCATGCATCAAGAACTTTAAAGTATCAAAATTGATCTTTTCTCTTATAAGCCATTTATATAAGTCCCATATTTCCTATATGGGATTTTTCTAACTCACACTTATATCTTAACAATCCCCATCAAGAGCATTAGAGGGAAAAAAATTGATCAAGTCAACGACTATTCTCATTGCTTCTCTACAAAACGATTTAGGTAGCGAAGCATGGACAACACACACTTGACTCTCCCCATGATATTGTAGTTCATCATTTTTGTGATATTGTTTTCCTATGTAGTCTTTAGAACTATCTTCTCAAGTTTAACTCCATGAACATTATAATATTCCTCAAGTAGGACTTTATATTCACCACTATTATCTACTCGAATACATTTCAACTGTCTTCCGATTTGTCTCTCAATTATAATATGAAATTTTTTAGGCACATCTAGAACTTGATCTTTAGATGTCAAAATAAAAGTTCAAAATTTTCGAGAGTGGTCATCAATAAAAAGTTACAAAACAAAAGGCATCAAAAATCAACCTATCTTTCATGTGACATCATGTGGTGATTTCTTCTCAACCTACACTACCCACATTATTGTAATGTTAAGAGGGGAAACAATGGAAAATCTAAAATTATTGCTATTGGAAATATTATTGAAAACCTTTACATCATGTTTGTTATATTAAGTGTAAGAGACATGAGCATGATTACTGATATGGCGGTTGATCTTGATTACAAAAAGTCTACATAGGATATCTTATTACTTATGTAGGAGGTGTAGTGTCTTGGCAATCCAAATTACAGATGTGTTGCATTATCCACTACTAAAGGAATATATTGTTGAGTTTGCAAGGAAGTTTTGTGCGTGAAAAAATTTTTAAAAGAGCTAGGTCAAGAGTAAGAAAATTTAAAATTATATCACAATTTTATTAGTATATTTATGCACTAATCATTTCATGTGTCGTGTTAGTGCCATTTAAGTACTTCTCGTATTCAAATAGTATAGAATAAAATAATATCTTCATAAGGAAGTTACAATCGTTCTTTATCAACATCATCAAATTGATGTAACAAAGTACAAGGAACTAATTAAAACAGATGACAAATTATCGAAAACGCAAAAATTAATATGAAAAGTTTTATAATAATTGGATGGTATATGTTAAGAAAGCAAAAACAAATAACAAAATATTTTTATTTTTATTCTTTTTATAAAAAAATGATAAGCCTAGAAAAGTGAAATATCAACTAGCCTTACATCACCATATTGGATTTGTAATTACACCATCACTCCATGGCAAGTTTTATTGATAAAATCATACCAACTACGCGTACTTTAATAGAATAAAAATATTAAACAAAGAAAAGACATGACTCCAATTTCTTTCTAAATAGTTTTCAATATTTCCTTGTTTCATCATCGTGCTTGTTGTTGGTATTTTCTCAACGGAGCCCCAAGCTTAACGCTATCCCACCAAACTCCTCTCGCTAGAAGATGAAATAGTTGGCAAGACGCTAGGGGAACCACCCTTCATTACGGGCATCATGCTAAATGGCAAGACGCTGGGGGAACCACCCTTCATTACGGTCATCATGCTAAATGGCAAGATGCCAGGGGAACCACCTTTCATTACCTTGTCTATGTATGTATGTAATTATTTTGTCGTACCTTATCAATATATTGTATATGTATTTCATACTATATAGATTATATATGTAACATATATATCACATTATATGTTTAACAAATATCAATAACATGTTTTGTATATGTACATACATAAAGTAGGTTTAAGTAATTTTTTATTTATTCCTAAATAACTAAATAAGGGTATAATGATATTTTTAGTCATATTCCCAATTTAATGCCTCAATTGAGAAGTTGAAGTAAATGTGAAAAGTGCATTTCCAAAAATAGAATTTTAGATTAAGTAAATGTTGAAATACAATATTCTTAGTCTATTTCTGCTAATACTATTCCTAAAATATAATTGTTCTAATCCATATCTATTCTAAACGGATCATCATATTTAAATTTTGCCTTATCACACACTACCCAGCATATGTATAGGTCGATATAAGATACGAGACATGGTATAACTAGATTTGGTCACAGTTTATGTTTTTATACATGATTAATAAATGGGTAAAGTCACAGTCTATGTTTTTATACATGATTAAATGGATGAAGTCACGAGTTGAGGGTTTTCTTTAGATACGGATGCCAGAGACGATACAATAACACGAATCGGTAGCACTACTAATAATACATGTACATAGTGAAACAACATCATGCAACATAAAATTAATACATATAGCAACTCATAATTATCAAAATAGCAAATATTTTAGTTAGAATATCTTTATCGAAATAGTTTTCCAGAATGCTTGGTAATCCATAACCAATAGATAATATATAAATGGTCGTAAGAATTGTAATTAGATATGAAAATTTACAATCTAAAAGGACCAATAACTAATTAAAAATGGATTAAAATTCACAAATCAAAGTATAAAGTTACCAAACTTTTGAGTATATTTTATCGTGCTTAGGTCCACATGAAATCGGACACCAACACTTTGCTGCATCTCAGTGGAGATCATCTTGCCTTATAGCATTTGTCTACCATGCAACCGATATGAATCCGACCGGGAGTGTCGATTCATCCAAGTCACGGGTTATCATCTGATTCTCGCGGCATGCGGATTGTGTGAAACGTGTGGTAAATAAATTATCGAGATTTTTCTTCTTCTCACGATATATTTATCGTCTATTTTCTCGTTTTGAAGCCGTTCTCATAAACTTTAAGGAAACCTGATGTCGAAGTCCTTATTATTGCAATTTTTTTTTTTTTTAAGGATTTGAATCTAGACATCATCACGGATCGGTTCTGAACCAGGAACCGACCTGACCCGTCACCGGCGGTTCCTGAACCAGGAACCGGCCCGGCAATGGCGGGTTTGAACCGGTAAAAGACCCGTCGGTTCTGACTGGTCCTTACGGTTTCATCCCTAAAAACCGTATGACCTGGCGGTTTTAGAACCGTCGATTCAAGAACCGGCAGAACCGGCGGTTCTACACCATAAAAATTATAAAAAAAAAGTAATAAAAAGAAAATAAAATTATAAAAATTGTAATTATAAAATAAATATTTAAAACTATTTTTGCATAAATAATAAAAAATTTATTTCCTATTCACTATATTGAATGTGTTCTTATTAACAACACAAGTAATAAATACATTTGAAATCATATATTGTTAAATTTATGTAGACTTCTAATCAAAGTAGACTTTCTTTCTTAACAATGTGTGGTTCGTTTTTTGTTATTGAGAATTATTTATATCTTTGAATATTTTATAGTGTCACATTGATAATATAACAACTAAAAAAGTGCAAGTGATTATATATAAATAAATACATAATTATATAATTTCTTTTAACTAATGCTCTGAACAGTTATTGTTAGGTTCAATGTTATTTCAAGTTAAAAATTTATTTTGCATTTTTTTCTTAGTTAAATTAAGCAAATTATTTAATTGATTTTTTTTTTTATGATTCCCTGTTCCTCTAGAACCGGAACTGAACCGTGAGAACCGGCGGTTCTTAAGAACGGGAACCGGACCGGCTCCCACGGGTCCGGTTCCAGTTCTACCACTTTTGGAACCGGGAACCGGTAGTTCGGGTCCGGTTCCAGACCCGAACCGGACCGTGACGATGTCTATTTGAATCCTTTCAATCCTTTTCTTCTTAATATATTTTAATTTATAAGTTTATTAGTTGAAATCATCTAATTTTTAAATATCTTATTATAATACCATCTTGTATTATATAATCCCAAACATTAATTATATATGACCAAATGTAAATAGAGTAATATAAATAGAAAATAAACATTGGGTATCCTTATATTTGTCTTCTTTTTTTTAATTCTTTTAAATGGAATGGATCCACTTTGATGTATTCAGTGTTTTTAATTTTGTAATTTTAATGTACCCATTATCTTCAATTCTTTAACTAATCTCCCATTTAAGTTCTCAATATCTATCAAGATGTTCAATCAATTATTTATCCTCATTCATTCATTTCCATGACACAAATTAGAGGTGAACAACCTGTGATAGAAGATACTCACCCATATACTATTTTACCAACACTGAGTGAGATTTAGCCATTTAGATAGGTATTGAGAACCACAACGTAGAATATAATATAAATTTCTTGAAACCTACTCTCATATCGTCGGTTATAAGTATCAATTCTTCATACCATGTATCTACTCAAGAGCACAGGTTTTATTTCCAAGGTACCATGTACCTATCCCACTAAAAATCATAAAATAATATTAATAAATAAGAAATATATAATAATTGCTCTTTTTAATTTTGTGATAACTTTTGTTCATTATTAATTTATTATTATTAGTAGACTATCTTTTGAAATTTTTTATTTTTTTGATAAACTAGCACTTTTTATTATCAAATAACTTGCTATTTTAATTTTGGAATGAAAACGTGAAAATGTACTAAAAAATACTTAAGGGGTGAATTGATTATTTTCCCTAAAAAGCTCAATCAATTAATTTTCATATAACCTATCAAAATTAATTTTAATAGCAGCAGATGATACAATATCATATTATAATAGAAATATAAAAGAAATAAGGATGGAAAGTCTAGATTTAACATGCAGTTCGGCCCACTTCCTACTCTCTACAGTCCACTAATCCATCCAATCAAAGACTTCACCACCACTTTACTAATCATCAAATAAAGATGCTCAAACTGAGCAATACACTACTTTTACAATACTTAGGAAATAAAATATTTTATTTCTCTCTCTAGATGCTCACTAATAAATAGCAAATATAAGAACAGAGCACTATAATATTTTTTTTCTCTTTTTTTAGATATTTACAAGTAATGAGTAAGAGAATGGAAAAATTAATAATTTGTTTGTTCACAAATAAAGGCACTATTAATTCGCACTACTCCTTTTAAATCTCCTAAAGAAGAGTATTTATAAAGCCTCCAAGACACAAATGTCCAATAGAGAAATGTACTTAAGTCACCAGGCATTATATAAACTTCAATGGCTCTTTTTACTATATTGGCACTCATTTAAACTATTACGCCCTATACTTATACCACTTTAAAATGTTGCGCCTTCATTGTTGCCCTTGAAGATTTTATTGTTGATGTGGCAAATTCTTTTCAACGAAATACATTTTCTTTATCCACATGCATGTCCATATCACTTGCTCAAACAATTGCTCATCGAGGGTAGGTCAAATGCTCAAGTGCTACATTAAAGTTAGGGCTTGACTTGAGCTGATAAAATGCTTTTGTTTCTATCCATTCTTCCATCAAAGGCTAAATCAAGGGCTTCAAGGGCTCGAGACATTGAGATGCAACTTAATTCAAGCAAAGGTCTAGTCTTCATTAAGTATTCCTTGCAGATGAAGGTTAAAGCTCGACTTTAATGGCACGAGAGAGACTTTTCTTCAATTATAGGGCTCGCTAAACTAGAAAATATATTGAGGTCACGTCGAGGGCTAAATTTAGGGCCAACAAACCAAATTTGCCTTGTTTTGCCTTGACATTTTGGCCTCAACTAGTGCTTTTGCGGGCTCGACTTATTTTGTCTTCAAGTATTTTTGTTGTTTTGCTCCAAATTTGATTTTAAACACTCCAGTCCTTCTTCTTTTGATTTAAGGAGCTATAAACACAATTAAACATTACAACTACCATATTCATAGGAATTTATCCAAAAATGCATGAATTTAGGCCTAAATTCCTATGAATAAAATAGAATAAAATACATTTATCAACCCTCAACCATGTTTGTGCATTAAGCCTTGAACTCAAACTTGTCATGCCTCATACTTATTGCGACTTGAACTTGACCCTCGACCAGGACTTTTCTTCTTTAATCTTGTCAAGTCTTATATTTTGAGCTCATCATGCCCTAAATAATGAACTCATTGAACCTTTGATGAAACCTGCGACCAATGCTGTGCATTTTTTAATTTGTCAAGCTTTAACCTTTGAGCTTGTCAAGCCTTGAGGAGTAGAATCGTCGAGCCCCTGATGAACCCCATGATGAAGCACTCTACATGTTTGAACTTATCAAGCTTTAGTCTTGAACTTGTCGCGCCTTGACTATGGACTTGTTAAGCCCTTGATGTAACCCATGACCACTACTGTGCTTAATAATTTTGCACCTACTAATTACTACACAGACCTTCACAGAACAACACACACAAAATATATATTTTCTAACATATTGATCATTACATTGTTTGATTATTAAGGTAGTTTAACACAATCGAATAGTTAATTACGCAATTAATTATCTCATCAAAATCTACATAGAATATATAAGTTCAACATGGAAGAAATTCAAATGTATGTGCTTGAATTTGTAAGTCATATACGTATAATGTTCATTTTAAAGGTTAGAGAAATTCTATGATTCCATTATTAATTTTGACAACACCGATCTCATTGACTATTAAATAGCTCACACCATACCCAACTATGATCAAAATTAAGGATGCAACCCGAGCGGGTTCAGGACGGGTTTTTTGAAACCCGAACCCAACCCGAGTCCTTAACGGGTGTCCCAAAATAGAAGAAAAACCCTATCAAGTTTTTTTGTCAATCCCAAAACCCGACCTGCTAGGATTTAAGGAACCCATAACCCGATCTGACTCGACCGGACTCCAAGATTTTTAATTTTTTCTTTAAAAAAAAACAAAAGAAAGAATTTTGTTTTAAGTTATTAATGATACAAACACTTATATTGAAAAAATGAATTTTAGACAATAATATCTTATAAAATGATGCAAACACTTCATTTCTACTTTCATATACATATAATATAAATGGGATCCTTACTTTAATAACTTAATATTTTGAATTTATATCGGGTCGGGTTTTCCCAACGGGTTACATAATAAACCCAAAACTCGACCCTATAACTTATCGGGTTTTTTTTTTAATCCCAAAACCCTATAGAGTTTGACCTTATAGGGTTTTTAGCAGGTTGAGCGTTCGGGTACTCTATAATGACCCGCCCCGCTTGCATCCCTAATCAAACCACTAAAATAGTTAATATTTCAATAATTATATTTATTTTAATGATTAGATGATTGATTGGATAGACCCATCGATGGGACCGTAGAAGCTCGCCTAAGGTTAATTGATATAGAAGTATCTCAAAACTTTCTATTTTGGAATTTATTATGTGAGTATACAATTTTGTTTTAATATCATAGTGTTTGTTACATGTCCCAGCTTTTACACAAACAAATTCGATATGTTGTAGAATTTGTAATATTAAAAAAATGACTTCTTATTTTTTCTCTATATGTTATATTTATAGTGAATTTTCAAGACAAGGTAATTTTACATATTATATGAAACTATATTTATTTCTATAAATATGAACTTTAAGAAAGAGAAAAATTATGGGCTCCAAGAAAAATATTTAAAAGTTCCACATAAAATATTATAGGACAAGTTCTAAGTAAAAAGCTCAATATTTTTTATCTTACATTATATGAAACAGGTAAGATTTTATATCCCACCTACTATGTACACACTAATTCCTAATACAAACACAATCATGAAGGTCATCTTTAGTATTATTATGTTTTTTTTTTTTTCTTTATCTTTTCTCTTCAAAGTTAGAATTTTACGTTAGAAAAATCTCATATACATGAAAATTTATTTATACAATTACTACAGCATCCATTGATATACGTACATCTATTATATACCAAAGGTCACAGCTGACGAACCTACAATTTATGACATTTCAAAGTTTCCTACTATTTAGTATTCACCATCCAATCCATCCAGCGACGTTTTCTTTTAAATTTTACACATGTTAAAAAAAGTGATGATTTACTTTAAACAACACGTCCTTCTTTTTTTTTTTTTTTTTCGTTTGAAAAACAGTGCATTAGATTAAATTTAATTAAGTGATCGCATGCTTGCAGTGTGCGTCTTATGATGTTCATGAATCTCCATTATATTTTGAAAGTACTATGAAAATCTAAATAAAGTTCACTAAAAGTGAAAAAGATAAAAAGAAGGAGTAAGCAATTTCAAAGAACTCAAATGCATTAGTGACTAGTGGCGAAGTTATGAGACATCAAACCCTATGGTTTTTAAAAGTGGTAAAGTGTTTTTCCCTTTGAAATTAATTTGATCTTTTGTAAAAATATTTAAGTAGCACAATAGCATTTGTCTCAATTTATAAAACTATCAAATGAAGAGAAGCTCTAGATGTATATATAGAGAGAGAGAGCTTAAAGCTTAACCATTGACAACATTTGTTAGATCGGATTGATGATAATTAATTATAGCTACAAACAAAATGAGTCAAGTCAAGAGGGTATAGTGCTAAGCTTGAACTCGAGCTCAACTTGAAAATTTAAAGCTTGAGCTCAATAGAGCTGGAACTAGCTTACAATTTTAGAATTGAGTTCAATTTAAAGTAACACTAAATAAGTTCCAGCTTGACTTAGTTTATCTCATTTAAGTTCAATATATTAAAAACAAAATTTACTTTCATTTAAACAATATTAATGTCGATACTCAATTTGAATTCGATTAATATTTAGACTCGACTCGAGCTTGATAGAGATGAATTAGACTTACAAGCTAATTGAGCTAAGTATAAAACTTAAGCCCTACTCAATAAACTACTCGAGTTGTTCAAGTTTGCATTTGACTCGACTATTCTTGAATCGAACTCTAATAAACATCAAGTCAAGTTTAAGTAGTTTGTAAACCACTTAGTTCATTTGCATCTCTATCAATGATTAAACTGAGACCTCCTATCAATGGACTTTCATAGGCTTTTATTGAGTCTAGGCCATTGGAAAACCTCCATAAATGCAAGGGCATTCCTAAAAGGTGTCGAGAATGGGAAAACCACGACCCTTACTTTAAGTCTATCAAGACAAATCTCTCTTAGTTATCTCAAATTCTTAGACTTGATTTCTTATAAAACCTTATCATTTAATTGAGTGAATCAAATCCGAATAATTATTTGGGGTTGATTTCATATTTAGCTAAATATTATATTTGGTATTTAAAATTTATCTATTTTTACAATTAACAACTTTAAGTTTAAAATATTAATTTACTATCTATAAAGATTTTCAAGTGTTTATTATATCAATCATGTAAGGTAGTTAAATTTTTAAATGTGCAAAGTTTAGTTAGCTAATTGTAAATTTGAAAAAATTTAATTAGTTAATTTTAAAAATATATAAAATTTAGATATTAAGTTGGTAATTTGAAATTCCAGTAAGCTTTATAGGCAAAATTTTATCAATATAACAATTACCCTAATATTGTAATATAATGAATTTAGCACCCTCCCAATGGTGTATAGAGATAAAATTCTAAGACATACTACATTACAGCGTGAATTTTCGTATGCGATACGAATGGCAGATGGTATTCAGAGATATAAGAATAATTATTTAAATGTACACCGCTGTTGCACCTTTTTAGGGCGAATAAGAATTTTCATAAATACAATTCAATCACCCGTTAAACAATTTGCCGAGATGATATTCGAACGCGGGGAGGAGATCGGACGTAGGACTATTTCGCGACTAACTCGGCATCATTTCAATGAGCATGAAGCGGCATAACTTTGTACATAAAGTTGATTTGATTGGATTAAAAAAAAGGATTGCACTATACAGTTAGTCCGTACCTTGATTTTATCCAACTAATGATGTGAGTCGGCATAATTGTCTCATCCAGTTGTTACTGTCCATTATGGACATCAATAACAACAATAACACCAAAGGCTCTTTTGTGTCATATATATGCAGTGAGTAATAAAAATGATA
Source organism: Combretum micranthum (assembly GCA_024138025.1). NCBI lineage: Eukaryota > Viridiplantae > Streptophyta > Magnoliopsida > Myrtales > Combretaceae > Combretum > Combretum micranthum. The sequence goes on along the minus strand of JAMXBD010000688.1, from coordinate 547,408 downwards.
ATCTAAGCTGAATCATATCGTATATTTCAGTTTGGTTTTTTATTTAAAATCAAATCTTATGAACCAAGAAAAATTATATTCTTATCATCAATACAAGTATAAACAATAATATTTAAAATTAATTATTTAACTAAATAAATATGTAAAACTTATAATATATGAGAGATTTCATCTTGAATTATCTTGGACTACCATGTATACTAGACTCAATTCTAATATAAAGCATAAAAGTTAAATTGATGTATACTTCTAAATAACACATTATCAATTATATAAACCAAATAGAAAGCAACTATATAGAAATTGATTAATTATTAAGGAAAAGGAAATATTTAAAAAATTTTGAATATAGTTAACTAAAAGCTAAAATCTAAAATCTATCTTATTTCTAAACACATCATAACAATCAAAATATCATATGACTAATCTAATTTCATTCTTATGAATGATATATATCTAAGTAAAAAATGTAATTAATTTATTTTGATAAAACAATTAAAATAAAAAATAATATGTTTGAATTTTTTTTTAAAATATGTACAATGGTATGTTCGATTGGAACCATATGATTCTGCTTAGGGTCTAGACGTGAACCATGAATCATTTGCTCTTCAACGAACCAATCGTTTAAAAAAAAAACCAAAATTTTAATGCATTTTGATTCAGTTGGGTTCGGTTCACAATTCTTTTTTTTTTTTTTTTTTTTTTGCACAGCCCTAATGAGTAACCAGCAATAATTTTCTAACACGTGATCATATAAGTGGCAGTTTAAAACTACTCACCACCTCATCCATGTATTTGATTGCAACTAGTAATTATTCACCACGTGTACATACACGTGGTGTGCATTATCGTTGAGTATTTTTCCTACAATAAGACAGTCACCAATCTCATAGTTGTTGAATTTGCTAGTAGAAATCTTCCTTCTCCCTGAATTGTGGAGAGTAGGTGCTACAGGTATGGGTGCAGGAGCACCGTGAACTTGTGAGCACATAAAACTCGGTTAATGGTGCACTTGAGATTGTCCTACGTAGCCATTCCGATGCTTAAGTTTGCTATAAGTTCTAAGAGCATGAAACACTAACTATTTCAAGCATTGTCAAGAGCTTACTTGTCTTAGAGGATCCAAAAGGTTCTTTATAGGGGGTGGCCATGACAAACTCTAAAGGGGACCACAAGACATTCTTTACATGTGGCGGATTCCCTTTAGGCTGCTAGTTGGCCTGATTCACAGGACATAATAGTACTAGGCATGGATCATGCCTGTGCCAGTACTATATAACAAATATGCTAGGTATGAAAGGCAGCCGGAAGGGTACAGATTGCTAGAGAAATTCAGTTGCCAGGTCATCATGAGCCTCCCATTGAGCTTGCAGGTCACGATTGGTGCAGCATCATTGCCTTCAAACTCTAAAGGTGAAGTCAAGATAGAGGTCACATGCATGTATTTCTTACGCAAGTCGAGGTCCTCGAGAGTCCTTCTTTGGCATTAGGGCATAGCCTCTTTTTTAGGGCCTCGTGAAATGGGCTTTATAAGTGTTGCTACTTTGTGTGTGTGTGTGTGTTAGGGGGTGGGTAGGGGGGTGGGAGCGCCATTAACCTTAAACTCGGATCCAATAGACCTTGGCTAAAAATCTTCTCTCAACATTATCTTTTACTTTAGTTTTTTTAATTTATCTTTATATTATATTTTGATTTAAATTTAACATTTTGAAAAGATTATTTTTATAATATTATTTACCCAAAAAAAAAAAATTATTGGCTAGTTTGACAGGCCATGAATTGGCACATAAATCAATGGATGGGGCAAAACTAGCCTAGCCTGTCTTAGGCAAGCTGGTTCTAAGCTATCCTTGATTAGATTCATAACTTGGCAAGGTCGAGCTAACTTGGTCTGTTGCCACTATAAAATAATTGGGTTTTAGAAATAAAAATTTTACTTTTAAAAATAAATTTCTATCACAAAAATCATTATTGTTGATTATTTTTATAGAAATATAACCACTTTTACTAATTTTTCCTCATAAAATTTTCATCTTTAAATATCAATTTTCTTATAATATACCATAAACGAGGTAGGGGAAAATGAGAAAGACATTTCAGTGGCTATTAAAGTGAAATGACCTACAAGGTGGTTCCATCGGTTGCTTTCGGAACCTATAATGACATGTGCAAAGAGATAAGTGAATGGTGGAACTTCAATACACGTATTTACAGCTTAATTGTGGTCAACAACATAGAAGACTGCATTATTAGGTTTTTGTCATTCGGGACATGACTCATCCCGAAGATTGAAATGCTTTCATTGAAGCTACTCGTCTTTAATAATTGCACAAAGTCTTCTCAAGTAATCAGGTTTTCTCGTGGTGACAAAAGGCTGAAATGCTTTCGGAGCGCCCCCACAAGAAGGACTTTGTGTAAAAGGGTTTTCAAAAATAAATAGACAGATGAAATACAGCCTTTACATATCCTTAGCGGCAGTACTTTGGTTGAGGGCCTTCTGTACGGACGTTATTCGCTTAAATCAAAGTTATTATCGTAATAAAATAAAATTATCATAATATAACAAACTTACCCATCATAATCCGATGATAAATTATGATATTTTAATTTGATTTACTTATTAGGATACGACAAAACTTACCAGGTCCTAGTTTCAAGTCGCCAAGGAAATAATATCCCCCCTTTATACCATGACATGAGACGTGGGATCCAATCACGCAGTCCTTTCTTTTATTTCTGCTGTCTGTGGGCAAAGCAAAAGTGTCTGTCGTGAAGTGGTGTACATTGAACCTGAAAGAGACCCGAATCCCCAGATTGCATCCTTCCTTATGATTGTTTTTCATTCTTTCATTTTCCGTTCTATTTTCTTAATTGCTAATAAGAATGCATGTGCTCGCAAGAATTTTTCATTAAATTAATTGTTGAACAAATGCCATTGAACTAAAATTTAGTCTGTTAGGCATCACTAATAATTTGCTAGACATCATTAAAGATCGTGATTAGTTTATTAGTTAGTACATTTAAATACTTATTATCTTTCTTTATTAAAGCACTATAATTTTTAATATATCAATAATAAAATCTGATCAATATAATTTTTATGATATTTCTAATGAGATGTCTCATGCATATAAAAATAAACTCCCCGTGAAGATATATATATATATATATATATACACATATGAGTCATTTGATAACTATTGTCCTTTCACGTTGCATTTTATGTTGTCATTTGATAACTATTGTCCTTTCACGTTGCATTTTATGTTATTGCATCTTACGTTTTTACATTTGCAGTAAAAAGATACGTCCTGCAATTATAGATAATCATGATGACATGAATTGTTTCCCATAGCATCCTTAAATAAGCCTATACACACACACACACGCATATGTAATATTTAGTGAGAGAATGAGCAACCATCAAGAAATAGTGTCTTGCGTTATTAGGAATTCAATAATTATTATTCATGGTATTATGATTTTCACTTTCTTTCATTCCCTAATAAATAAATATCTTATAATACATATGAATGTAAATATAAATTTAGTCAAATTATACTAAAATATATCAATATTTAAATAAAGTTTAAAGACATTAACATTTCAAGAGATTCAAAAACTAAGTCAATATTCACATAATATGGTCAAATAAGAGATAACATTATAAATGATTGAAAAAGAAGATTAATATTTTAAGTAGGTGACTAATGGTGATAGATACAAAAGGGATCCTTTATTTGCACTATTTTACATAATATCCTTCTTCTTTTAATAACTATTTAAAACATTAATATCCAGTATTGTCAAACTCTCCATTTAAACATAAAATCAAAACATACTTCAACAACCCATTTAAATAATTTTTAAAAACTATAGATATGTTTACCATAGTTAGTCATAAAAAAAATAAAATTACAGAATGGATTAAAAAAAATTTAAATTCTCTTTTTTATAATAACTCTTAATACATCATATAACATGTATAAAAAAGGATAAGTAAAGTCAAAGTTTAGTTCATTTCTGCTACTTTGTTTGAAAAAGTTATCAATTGAAAGCAATCGAACCTTTCCACTTAACTTAAAATTTTTCATTATATAAATAAAATAATAAATTCACTCATAAACTTTAAATTAAAGAGAGATGTAGCACTTTAAAAAACACGTTTGTATATCATATTTTAGCATATTTGATCCAAATAGGTGCTCTTTTAAAAAGGTAAATTTTTACCAAGTGTACATGTAGATTCAATTGATGTCATGAGATGCTTAAAAGAGAAATTCCATACACGAGTTAACTTAGAAAAATCTCCTAAAATTGTAAATTCGTAGAATCATACGAGTAAAATCATGATTTTAACAACTATATTACTATCTTATTTGAACCTACCCATAATAGCTAATGTTTTCTAGCATTATTTACCTAATAATATATATATCTATTATAGTTGAGGAATAAAATTGTTATATTGATATATATTAGATGAACTCCACTATTTACTTGGCTTAGCTTAGATAGGAAATATGGTTCAAAGAGTCCAGTATATAATTGTAACGACTCAGGCAAAATTAGTTCTGTGGGCTTAAAAGTGGGATCATTAGACATGTTCATTTATCTATAACCGTTCATCAAGCAAACTCAAGCATCTAGGAACGAAAAAAAAAAAAATGACCTTAGCCTTTAGCAAGCTCATTCAAAACAATCATGAATTGAACTTACTTTCATCCCATCCATCAAACACTAAGATGATTTGACAATCATCATCAACTTCAAAAATCTATAATCTCCATATCAAAGATCAAAGAAATTGTGTTCCAAAGTATAATCTCTGCTCTCAAGGATAAAATAAGCGACTCAAACATAAATTTGCTCTCAATCACTAAAAAGTTACATGGTTGATGCCTAATATTCCTTTAACTCTCTTGTCTGTCAATTGTACATCTATCGTATTGAGATATTTGTTTCTCCTCTATTGGGCTCGCTTATTGATCAGAACTTCTGCTTTTTTTTCTTTCTCATTTAATCTTTGATCAAACATCACTTTCTACTCATCAAAGTTTGCTTCTATAATCTAATTTCAAGTGTAAATAGAAAATGAATTGAAAATAAAAGAAGGATCATTGTCACATGCTAATCTAATTGCTTTATAGTATAAATATTGGTTGAGTGTCACTTGATCATTAAAGTTATATATGTCCATAGAGCTTTAATCAAACATCATGAAAGGCTCCTCTAATGGGGTCACTTGTTGATCTGAACTTTTGCTTTTATACTTTCTTAGTCAATCTCCAATCAAACATTACTTTCTTCTCGTTGAATTTTGCTTCTATAATTGCTTTGTAGTACAAAGCTTGGTTTAGCATCACTTGTTTAACAATGGAGCATGGTTGAGCCATGCTCCAAGTTATTTAGTTTCAATTTCTTGTATTATGCTTTAATGTATAAACTTCTAGTGAGTTTACTTCCAAGCCAATAAACACTTATTTGATGAGACTTTTTTTTAACTACTTAACCCAAAAGTTTATAATTAGTGTTAATATAATAATCACTACCTAACCTTATAAACCAATATAAATTTATCCCCACAAACTATGTGAGACTACAAACACATGGGGTATTATAATATTCTTCTCTTAAACAAGCCACTTCTTCTTTGCCTTACAATTAGGCCTAGTTATTTCCTCCTTTATAGTGTACAATCATCCAACTACTCAACAAGGCATCAACTGTAATATCATTTTTTTTTCAATCATTTAATCCAAAAAATTTCTAATTAATATTAACATGATATTCATTACCTATCTCACAAATCAAGACAAAATTTCTCCCACAATGCATATGGAACTACATAGGATATCACACATTATATCGTAATTGGAGCTAAAATGAACTTTGTTCTCCATTGGTTTTTTTTTTTCTGTTATTTTAATTTATTTTATTGTATATATTTATGTTACTTACATAACTTTTATATTTTAAACCAATGAATGCACCACATCATTTGCAAACTCTTGAAAAGGTTGAAAAATAAGGTAAAGAAAAAAAAAAGTAGAATGTAAATAGAACATGGTGAAATGTTCATATTAAAGACGTGCTTTATCTTATTATTTAATGAAACATTGACCTATGGCTACCAGTGTAATGATATTATGTCTGTCATCTGGCATTGACAGATGATGACGTTCAATTTGATACGGTTTTCGATGCAATGTCTATTCTATTTGGATAAATATGTCAAATTTTAATCAATCATATGAAGGTGAAGAACCAATTATTTTAGTCACTTGTAAATTGTGCTGAGGAATGTAATGTACATCCTATTATCAACTCTTTCTATAACAAAAGTATTTACCAAAGACAATAAATAAATTTCAAGAATAATTTGCGTGAAATGATATTACCTTCGCCTATGTTTTATAGATGCCAAAGTGTTGGACAAATTAATTGTTAAACATATGGAAGAAAATCAATTGATGAAAAAAAAAAAAAAAGATAAAGATGCCACAATAATTGTAGAAGTTAAGGTTGAAAGAAAACACTTTGATGCATATTTTGGTGCTTTAAAGTAAACTTCTATTAGAAATAGATAAATTTCATGGCCTTGGATCAATTGTACTTAAAAGTCCAAAAAGCAGTAAAAAAAGATCAAAATTAGGAGTTAAGGTGTAGGATTGTGATCCTAAGAACAAAGCCTACTTAAACGCTATGAAAATTGTACTTAAAAGAGGAATTCAATGGCTTGGTCCTGTATTTTAATTTGAGTCCAGTGATATGCTTTTTAAACAACACTATGAAGAGTGAGTTTGTTCTTTGTATTCTGGTTGGCAAATGACTTTTAATGTAACATTAGCTTTCCAATTACATGAGATAAAGTCGCAGAAGCCGAGCTAAAGTCGCACTTGGATTAAAAGACAGCAGATTTTTATGTTTATTCCAACTGATCTTAAATGTCAAGTTGCTTTGGATTCAAACTATGCTACTTCCAACCAACTAGAGCAAGATAGCAGCTCTCATGCCAACTAGTTCACATGCCGAGTACTCTCACACCAACCACACAAGTCAGAACAGCTCGAATAATGCTAGCCACCGGCCAGATAAGAACCAAGCTCCAACAACAAATAGAAGCAGTAGACTCGAGCTCCAAGCAAGTAGCAACAAAGCTAATCTAGAATGACGAGCAACACGCCAACATAGAAGCACTGATTGGAGTTCATTACAGTAGACACACGAGCTGACTTGATGTACCACCAGAATAGAATTAGCAGCAGCACCATATGAGTCAAGTCAAACGTTTATCAACTAGTCCAAGAGTGCCCTTGTCCAACTAAGACCGAGCTGCTATGATGTGTCAAGCCCTCGCGAACTTGATGTCAACCCAAATTCTTAAACACTGCACCAGAAGCAGGCAAAATGATACAACTACTAGAAATATACGTCAGCACAAGAAGCCTAGTTGGCTTAGAGATTTTGTGTAACAGAAATACATAGGGATTTACAGCTGTATTGTAACAGAAATATATAAGAATTTACAGTTGTAATAGCATCATAGAGGAACGGATCTCAAACAGAATTGTAAGGATCTAAAACTGATTGTAAAATAAAGCTGTAAACAGCATAACAACATTCTATAAATAAACGAAACAAGGAAAATGATGACTTATCCCCCTGCAGACTAGTGAGTCTTGTGACTTTTGGGAGAGTGGCTTCTCAAATAAGCCTGTAAACCACCTGCATGTCCTTGCAAATTCACAAACAGAGAGATAGTTAGGAAACGAAAGAAACCCTAGAACATGAGATAAAGAATATTGATAAGGGCGAAGCTTATCGAGTGTAAGTTTGAAAGAAGAGAATAGGGTTCAGTTTCTCTTAGGGTAAATTCGGTACGGTTTCTGGTGGGTTGGGCCAATATTTTAGTGGACTTAGCCCATTATTTAGTGCTCTCGTTCCCGGATCATCCTCCATTGTTGTCTTCATATTGCTTTTCCATTCTTCCTGAGTTGCTTTTTCATCCATGGCACCTGATACAAGCAATTTGTTGGAAGACATATTAGACAAATTTCAACAACAAATAAATCAAGAATTGATCAGAAAATTTCACTCATTATGGATTCCATTCAATAGAAACTTTCTACATTTATGAATGAACGGAATCAGACTCATTCTCCTCCTTTTGTTAATGAATCATCATCTTCCATCATTGAAGGCAATGATCTTTTAAAAGGCATCAAATTGGAAATTCCCAAATTTAATGGGGAAGATGTTCGTGGTTGGGTATTCAAAACAGATCGGTTCTTCACTTTTCATCATATTCAGGATGAACAGCGCATCACAATTGTCTCTTTTGCTTTAGAGGGTGATGCTTTAGACTGGTATCAATGGATGTATGATAATCAGCAATTAAATTCTTGGACTAACTTCAATAAATCAATTGAGGATCGCTTTAGTCTTTCATTATATGAAGACATTTAGGGTCAACCTTCCAAATTAATTCAAACCACAACTGTTTCTGATTACCAGTCTCAATTTCATCATCTTTCGAATCAAATCACTGGTTTACCAAACTCTTTTCTTACTAGTTGCTCCATTTCAGGTCTTAAACCTGAAATTAGGCGAGAAGTTAAAGTTGTAAGGCCTTCTGATTTACTACATGCAATGTCTCTGGCATGCATTTATGAATCTAAATTTGCAGATACATATAAGCCATCACATTCTAACCATTTCTCCAAATATAAACTTTACTCTAATTCTTCTACCATTCAATTCTTTAAACCTCTACCTATATCCTTCACCCTTACCTGCTTCTACCATTGCTTCCTCTCATTCTAGTACACCTAAATCCACCATTCCAATTAAACAGTTGACTCCGGAAGAGATGGTTCAGAGAAGGGAAAAGGGTTTATGTTATAATTGTGATGAGAAATACCATCGCAATCATAAGTGTAAATCTAAATTTTTGCTATTGAAGACAAATGATGGGGAGGATGATGCAAATATTGTTCATGAGGATATGCTTGATCCACATATAGACTATGAGGATGCAGGAAATCATGAGAATTCAGGGATGATCAGTTTGCATGCTTTGGCTGGGATGTCTATTCCAAAGACTTTGCAATTTCAAGGTCAGATTAACAATCATCACTTCTCTATTCTAGTTGATACTGGTAGTACTCATAACTTCTTACAATCTAGAGTAGTGAAACATTTAAATTTGACTATATTACATACTACATCACTCAATGTTATAATTGGCGATGGGACAAAATTGGTATGTGAGGGTCAGTGTTTGGATGTTCCTCTGGTTATTCAAGGAATTCAATTTCGTGTTCCATTTTATATTCTACCTATTGAAGGGGCTGAGATAGTTTTAGGATTATAATGGCTTAAGCAATTGGGTCCTGTGACCATTGATTATAATGCGTTGACATTATCATTTGTTAACATGAGCGAAAAGGTGTCTCTATCTGGTGAAACTTCTTTTCCATCAATAGTTACTGCACATCAATTGCGGAGGATGTTCAATATGAATGCACTAGCCTACTGTTTTTCTTTGGAGGCTCAGAGGGCAGATTTTGCAATTAAATCCACCAACAACACTACTATTCATGAAGTGTTAGGTAAATTTGCCAGGATTTTTGAGACACCTTCATCCTTGCTTCCTTTATGCCAAGTCCAACATCGAATTTTTTTAAATGAAGGGACTCAACCTATAAACGTCAAACCATATAGGTATCCTCATTTTCAGAAAAATGAAATTGAGAAGCAAGTGAGAGAAATGTTGGACCAGGGTCTCATTCGGGATAGCATTAGTCCTTTCTCTTCACTAGTATTATTGGTTAAGAAAAAGGATGGAACTTGGTGTTTTTGTATAGACTATCGTGCTTTAAACCAAGCTACTATTAAGGATGAGTATCCCATACCCATTGTGGATGAACTTCTGGATGAGTTACATGGAGCAACAATATTTTCTAAACTGGATTTGCGATCTGGTTATCATCAGATTCACATGCATGAGGGAGACATTGGAAAAACAGCATTCAGAACTCATGAGGGCCATTACGAGTTTCTTGTAATGCCCTTTAGCTTGAGTAATGCTCCGGTTACTTTTTAAGCCACTATGAATAATATTTTCAAGCCTTATCTCAGAAAATTTGTTATAGTTTTCTTTGATGACATTTTGGTTTATAGTTCATTAGAAGATTTGCATGTTCAACACTTGGCAGTGGTGTTTCAGATCTTATTGGATCATCAATTTTACTTGAAACAAAGCAAATGTTCTTTTGGTCAATTTAAGATCGACTATTTGGGACATATTGTGAGCAGTAGTGGATTTGAACCAGATCCAACAAAAGTTGAAGCTGTTAAAACATGGCCTAAACCATCCACAGTAAAGGAATTGAGGGCTTTCTTAGGGTAATCAGGATATTACAAAAAGTTATCAGAAATTATGCCTCTATTGAGGGGCCATTAACAGACATGTTACAAAAAGATCGATTTTCATGGAGCACAGATGCTACTAAGGCTTTTGAGCAGCTCAAACACACATTGTGTGAGGCTCCAAAATTAAAGCTACCAGATTTTTCACAACCTTTTACAGTAGAAACAGATGCATCCGAAGTGGGGATAGGTATTGTTCTTCTTTAGCAAAATCAACCAATTGCATATTTTAGTAAAAAGCTTCCAATGCATTTAAGAAAAGCTTCTGCCTATGTCAGAGAGCTATATGCAATAGTTGAAGCTGTAAGGAAGTGGAGACAGTATTTGTTGGGAGTCCATTTTTCTATTAAAACTGATCATTGCAGTTTGAAGGAAATATTGACACAGACTATTCAAACTCCAGAACAACACAAATATCTCTCTAAGTTGTTGGGTTATTCTTATTCCATTTCTTATAAATCTGGTCAAGACAATATTGTGGCTGATTCACTTTCCAGCAAATTGATGAACAGGGCCACTATTATGCTTTTTCAATGCCACAATTTCGAATTTTTGAGGAAATTAAGCAAGAATATGCCACTTTACCAGCTTTTCAATCTCTATTGTCTGACTTACAAAAGGGCAAACAAATGAAATGGGTCTTGCAGTGGAAGAATGACTTATTATGGGTCTGTTTGGATGGTCTGTTTTTCATCTGTATCTGTATCTGTATCTGTATCTTTTTCAAAATGATATATCTAAATATGTCCGATTTGCATCTATATTTTATCTATATTTAATCTATTTGATCTTTTGATGAGAACTGTCAACTTTTTTTTTATTTATATATATATTTTTAATAAATAATTTGTTAGAAAAAAGTTTGAAAAAAGTGTCTGTATCTGCCCAAAAAAGCCAAACAAACAGACCTGTATTTAGGGACTCGATTGTTTTTGGTGCTTCAATCCAAAGTCATTCCTCTTCTACTCCAAGATTTTCACAGTTCACCTGCTTTAGGTCATTTTGGTGTGCTTAAGACCTATAAACATCTCGCTTTTGATTTTTTTTGGGAAGGTATGAAAAAGGATGTGGAGAATTATATTAGAAATTGTACTATTTGTCAGCAAGTCAAATATTTGACTCGATCACCGGCAGGTCTATTACATCTTTACCTATCCCTGAGCGAGTATGGGAAGATGTTAGTATGGATTTCATAACATCTCTTCCTAGGTCTCAAGGGTTCCTAGTAATATGTGTGGTAGTCGATCAACTATCCAAATACTGCCATCTTGGGTCTTTAGGGTCTCATTTTACTGCTGCTCAGGTGGCAACATTATTCATTCAAATGGTTATTAAGCTACATGGTTTCCCACGCTCTATTGTTTAGATAGAGATCCGGTCTTTACTAGCAGATTTTGGAAGGAATTGTTCCATCTTAGTGGAACTAAGCTGCACATGAATAGTGCATATCATCCTCAATCGGATGGTCAGACAGAAGTGTTGAACAGAACAATTGAACACTATCTCAGGAGCTATGTTATGGATTATCCAAGGGACTGGGTTCGTTTTTGCCATGGGCAGAGTATGCTTACAATGTTTCTTTTCATGAAGGAGCACAATGTACCCCCTTTGAATTGGTTTATGGAAGATCACCTCCTTCCATATCGTATATCAGGGGAAGTTCACTGTTGGAAGCCATAGATGAAGACATAATGCAGCGAGATAAAGCTTTATAGCTATTGAGGGACAATTTAGCTAAAGCACAAAATCGAATGAAATAGCTAGTTGTAAACATCGTACTGATGTTTCTTTTGCACTAGGAGATTTGGTTTATCTTAAACTCATCCCTACAAACAAAATTCTCTCAGTTCTGGGGTTCATAAACTCTCTAAAAGATACTATGGACCCTATCGAGTTCTCAAAAAGGTGGGAACAGTCGATTAACTCGAGCTTCCATCTCATGCTCGTATACATGATGTTTTCCATGTCTCCTTACTTAAAAAGGCTACAGGTGTCTCTCAGCCATCTCCACAATTACCACCAGGGTCAGATAGTGGTTATACTGTTTTACAACCACTCACAATTTTGGATTCTCGAGTTATTTTAGTTAATAACCAACAAGTTCGACAAATATTGGTTCAATGGTTTGGGTTACTTCCAGAAGAAACAACTTGGGAAGATTTTGACCAATTTAAACTGACATATCCAGATTTCAACCTTGCGGACAAGGTAGCTTTTCCAGATTGGGGAAATATGATACAACTACTAGAAATATACGTCAGCACAAGAAGCCTAGCTGGCTTAGAGATTTTGTATAATAGAAATACATAGGGATTTACAGCTGTATTGTAATAGAAATATATAAGAATTTACAGTTGTAATAGCATCATAAAGGAACGGATCTCAAACAGAATTGTAGGGATCTAAAACTGATTGTAAAACAAAGCTGTAAACAGCATAACAACATTCTATAAATAAACGAAACAGGGAAAATGATGAATTATCCCCCTGCAAACTAGTGAGTTTTGTGACTTTTGGGAGAGTGGCTTCTCGAATAAGCCTGTAAACCACCTGCATGTCCTTGCAAATTCACAAACAGAGAGATAGTTAGGAAATGGAAGAAACCCTAGAACATGAGATAAAAAATATTAATAGAGGCAAAGCTTACCGAGTGTGAGTTTGAAAGAAGAGAATAGGGTTCAGTTTCTCTTAGGGTAAATTCGGTACGGTTTCTGGTGGGTTGGGCTAGTATTTTAGTGGACTTAGCCCATTACAAAAAGACCAATCCTCTGAGCATCTCAGCTCCAGCAACAGCTCTAGTAGATGACCCGAGCACGGCACTGATTCAAGCTAATCTATGTCCACATACCGACCTGATTTCCTTGCTGTCCTGATGAGATAAGCTGAGCTTCTCTACATCACTACATCAACCAGACAAGACAGTGGATGAAGACATTCTGAGTAGAAGCCTTCCAACTGAGCATTCGACACGTGAACTGGAGCGCCCTACCAACCTGCTCTAATATTAAGCAGATGGTCTAAGCTTCTCTTAAAAATGGACTACCGAGCTGTTACTAAAGCACCATGTCCAATACTGAGCTGCTGAAGAGATGCCAACCTACATCTTATGCCGACCAGGCGGCTATCATGGTTCGAATAGCAGGCATCCCAAGCGAGCTTTTAGTACTAGCACAACGCAACGAGCTGCTCCAACACAACTCAAGCCCCATCTACAGCAGTGATCGAACTAATCTGATGCCATGACCGAGTGCTCACTCAGCAACTGTGAAGACTCCATGTTGAGCCTTCAAATGGTTTACAAAGGAACAAAAGTCAAACTGAGCAAGAAAATCCAGTACACCGACCTCATAGTGGAAATAAGTGCCCATGAAGCTCCTTTGGAGCGCTCATCACAAAGACCGATCAAGCAACTAGTCTTTATAATTCTGCTATGGGCCTAAGCAACCTACTATTTTATTCTCCTTTTTTTTTGGCTCGTAAATATTTTTATAAGACTTTCCTTTGTTCTTTCTACAAAATTTTGGGGATCCACTCTAAAAAATATATCCACTCTACAACTACCACCATTCACACATGTCACAGTTCATTACGAATATTCTCAATGTAGTAGATCTAGAATCATATTAGGAAGACATTCCTTATATTTCAGATATACTCTCTCCATTTTCTATTGTTATGGATTGTGCTAAGAATATTTTCATTAATTAATTCCACTTTTCAATATGAGATAGATTTATCTAGTGGGATTATATGATGGTTTTTGGAACTTTGGTTATTTCTATTTTAATGTTCATAAAATTTGTCTATGAATTCTCTTACGAATTAGGATTGAGATACTTGAGTGGGATTTGATGATCTAATTGAAATAGAAAATACAGCTTCGAAACTGACACGGACATGTGTTGTTCCACTCAAGTTGGATAACTCACATTCTTAATGTGGTTGAAATTATGGTTTATTGACACTAGGACTGTAAATGAGTCAAGACAGCTTGGAGTTGCTCGAGTTCAACACGGCAAAAACTTGAATTTGACTCGCCTATAATCGAGTCGAGCTCGAGTTAGAGCTACTCCAATAGTTACCAAGCTGGAGTTCGAGCTTTAAAATACTCGGTTGGGTGAGCTCACGAGCTTAATCGAGCTTTATTAAGTATTAATTCAAGTCAGGTCAAGTTCAAGTTTAACGAATATTAAATACTCTTTATGGTTAAATCATTATTTAAAAGAATAATCAAGCTTAACTGATGAAGTATTCAATTGAATCGAGTTCAAGCTTAAAAATCAAAGCTTGATCAAGTTCGAGTTCAAGTTTCGAGTTTTTCATTCAAGTCAAGCTCGAGCTTAGCACTGTATCGACTCAACTTGATTCGTTTACAGCCCTAATTAACACGGATACGTGCATGAACCATAAATTCAATTAAAATAACATGACTTGTGAGAGGAGTGTATTATTTAACTAATAATTATAAATGGGTTACTTGAGAAGGATATCCATGTTATAGTTAGAATCTTACAACTCGAAAGGGAAGCAAATTCTTTTGAGTTTAATCAAAATCTAAATGAGCAAACTCGATTAAAATTACAAAGCAACAAATAGAAATCCTAACCAAAACCACTACATAATCCCACATTTATTTTACTAAAGGAGTTTCAAACCGTAATTTTAGTGTTAGTATAATTTTTTTGTTAAAATAGTTGTAATTTGTGGTAGAAGTAGTTTAATTAGTTTAGAAACCTAAACTCCATTTTGGTTGCCCAAATTAGAGTAAAACCATTATAATCTAGTACTCAATCAATTAGTTCCATGTGGATTTGATCTAGTACTCACCAATTTTTATTACTGCATACGCACCCGGTACACTAGCTAGTAATTTTATGCTATTAAGCATAAAATTAGCCTTCCAACGAAAAACCATATCAATCAACAAATTAAGAAATTACTGAGATAGATATTGATCACTTAGTAGATCATGTCTGGGAGCCTAATATAGAAAACAATCAAATAAATTATCAAGAAAATGTTGTCATTCAAAAGGACCTAGGGTCAATATTCAAGATTAATAGCAAAGGAGGTTTCTATTGTAGCTGGTTCTCATAGTGGCAGTTATGGACCATAGGTCTAGATCCATCAAGTCATGAACAATTCAATAATTTTTTTTAACTTATATTTATAGGAATTACAAATAATTCCTATACTTCACAACTATATAAATTACAAATGCCACCACAATTATTTTTAAGCAATACATAAATCATATGAAAGAAGATAAACTAAATTTGTTATATTCAGATTTTAAATCATACAATAGACTAAGAGAGCAATGATACCATTACAAAATACAGAAACATAAGAAGCAAAACAAGATAGTACTATTATACTTAATTTACATCACTTAACTTAAATAAAATAACTTATAAGTAACATAATAAAAAATATAATATATAGAATTGTTAGTGCTTTCTGGACACAAAAAAGTTGAACTAATAGTGCGAAACAACATTATTAGGCTGTTAATCTAGAAACTCGACCTATTAAAGTAGGCGATTTGCGTCAAGTTAAATATTGCTAAGAATTAATGAGAGATGGTTAAAATGACTACTTTCATGTGTCATTGATTTATATACCAATATCCTAAAAATTAAATACATGAAATGATAGCAAAATGCATAAAATATATCAATCTGTTTTTATAACGCTTTCCTTTTTTTTTATTACATGGAAGTGGTTGCCATCTATGTCTTCCATTTATTTTCTCCACCACCTCATGTAGTTCTTGTTGGCTACTTTTGGACTCTTATCTCGCTCAAGTCTTTCTTGAGTAATATAGATGTTTAAAGAAGTATTCAATGGAAAACGCATGAGGAAACGAGAGAAAAGAAATGAAAGATATGACTCAAAGCTACTTGCTTTGAACCGATAAAAAGGAGTGCCACAAAAAGAGCTGACAACCAATATATTATATTTATTTAATTGTTAATGTTTTTCGTGTATTTCACCTGAACTCACACGTTCTGTGCATTATTGGAGGTAAAGTTAGTGTTCCATCATATTAACCTGCTTCTTTGTGTCTTTTTAAATCTTTATATCTATGCTTAACTTGATGTCAATCACATACTTGAAAAAACATAATATTTTTAGATAAATGATAACAAAAATGCAATACAACATTATATAAAATGGAAAAACTCATCAGCATGTGAAAAATATTGACACATAACATATTTACAAGTGAATCCTGCGTGAAGTACAATAAGTCGACATGTAGAGTAAGTGCATAATAAAATTTTCAAGTTTATATCTGTATTTCTGAAGATATAAGTAAAGTAAGTCTATGCATTTATGTGTACAAGGGAATTCATAGAAATTGTTTGTCCATGGAGCATGTGTGGATATGTATAATGTATGTAACATGTTACACGTGAATACGTGAGATCTTTGTATTTTTATTTTTATCTTTCTTATGTTTTGGATTTGAGCAAAAAATAACTAATGTGAGGTGAGTGGCATAAGTTGAAGGAGAATCAATTTAAAAGTATGTGTGATTTGTATTTCAAAGTTTTATGGACTTTTTTTTTTTGCCTCATTTGACAAGGTGTCAATGGAATCGACTAAAACCTACCGGTTTCATAAATTCAAACCACTGGCTTGCCCCATACGTGTGGAACCAGTAGGTTCAACACTAAATCCAAACTTGCCTACATTTAGGATTACGTAAAGGGAACATTAGATTTAAAGAGCTTCAACGCAACTTATTGTATATGGGAATGATCATGCTATGTCAATGTATGCCCAATTTTGTGCTTACCAATATCCATAAGGACTGGCATTAATGCATCAATGATGAAGTCTTGTGATGAAGTGTTACAAATATTTAATTCGACCAAGACTAACCTAGTTGATGAAGTTTTGTTTTATTCATTAGAAACACATAATCTTGATTTTGTTTGATTTTCTTACTCATTTGAACCATGAGGAGAAGGTTAAGGTAGTACATCCAAATTAACTTAGCACCTACATATAGGAGTTCAATAATCAACAGCAATAGAATTGCATGACACTATCAATAGTTTCTTTGATCGGCAAGGGTGACACAAATAATAGATAATAGAACCTATTATTGATAAATGAGTTTCCAAACGTCTATTTCAATTAGCATCACCAAATGTAGCGAGAGATGTATAGGACGTATGACAAATAGGAAGGACACTTTAAGTGTGCCCTAGAGATAATGAAGAACATGTTTTGTTGCCTATAGTGAATCTTATTAATGCAACTGATTTACTACAAAGTTGATATCAACTAGGTAATTTTAACGTATTGTAATGCACGATAATTTTACAATAGGTATTAGGGTTTAAAAAAAGTTGGGGAACTATGGGATAAAAGGAAATTAACTAATTTCGACAATAGGGGCAGACGTAGGATTATATGATTGGAAGGTCGTAATTAAGTTAATTTTAAAATTATTTATTAATATTCACTTGCTATTACAATTATGCAACATCTTATATATTTGTAATAATTTTATAATGATTTCAATGCGATATTTTTTAAAACTTTATGAAAAAAAATCATTCAAACAATAATTAAGAATATTTAGTACATTTTATAAGGGATGATATATATGTCAATTGAAAATTAACTATTAATAAAAAAAATATAGAGTTAATATTTGTATAAATTTTTCATTTAATAAAAATAAATCATAAAATATAGTTAGATAGGATATTTCTTCAATACCTTGTGTTCGTTTTCCTAGCATTACATGTGGAAAAAAATAATATTACTAAATCAAATTATATAATTAATGTATAATGTGATTTCTTTAAGAATAAATAAATAAATCATAAAATATATATAGATAGGATAGTTATCTAATTTCCTGTACATTTAAATAACATTAATTAAAGAAAAAAAAGTTACAAAATCAAATTTTATGTTAGTGTGCAATAATATTCAATTATAATATGGAAAATAATAATTATTATCTTATGGTATATTTTGAACATAAATAGTTATTAATAAGAATTTATTTTGTTTGAAAATTTTATGAAGAAATATTTAATATTATTAATTATTGTGAAAGAAAAAGTTAAAAAGAAGCATACATACATACATACATACATACATACATACATACATATAGAGAGAGAGAGGAGTAGTTAGTGTAACAGAGAAGTAGCTAATATAATAAATTCATGTGGAAAAAAAGTAAAAAAACTAATACCATGAGATTTAAACCCATGACCTCATGGATATAAAAATAGATGCTTAATCACTACATCATACTTAGTTTTATGTCATAGTTCTCTCTTTATAATATACATATAACATTTTTTTTATAAAAAAAATTAATTTTTCTTGCGTCTAGGGTGGCCGGTGCCCTTGTCAGCCCCTCCATGAATTTGCCCCTGTTCAATAAGTTGCATGTGATGTCATTAAAGGAGCTCATAAATGAACTAAAATTGACATAAGTGTATTGTAAGCTCCATAAAATTTTAGTAAATAATTCCAAAATGAACGTAAAAAATAAACCCTAAAAATCACTCCAAACTAAAACCGAATTCGACTAGTTCTAAATCATGAACGAATCTAGAAATTTCTTAATCTTGATAAAATAAGAATCTTTAAAAATAAAATAAAAACTCAACAATCTTCAAATTCAAAACCACTACATACGACAAATTCTATACGTAACTTTGGCTTATAAAATCGGGTAATATAGAGCCCAAAAACAAATTATTAAAAAGTAAATAATGATTAACCTTCGGAAATAAAACCCAATTCAATAATTCCAAAAACATTAAGAGATATTAAGTACTTACAAAAATAAAATAATTTCTCAAATTAAATATGTTGTATAAACATAAAATATCAGTTTCCAAATTAGCAAAGATCTAAACCAGAGAATCACCCGGAAACCCTAAGTGGAATGCAGTAGTTTAAGTTCGGCGATCTCGCGTCCTTAACCCTAGAAGCGAGGTGTAGTTTAAGTATGTAGAATAGCTCGTAGTAATATAAGGTCACTTAAAAATATCATATTGAAAAGCGTGTCTCGGGACTCGAGATATAAAAAATATACCATTAATACCGTTAGAATCGTATTTTCATAAGGATCTCTAAAATATCAGTTTTATAATTTTTTGATAACTAGAAATATCTGATTTTTCTATTACATTCGTATTTTATTACTACCAGTAATTAACTAGTCTTTTAGCACTATTCACTACTATTCATTACACATTTTTATTATTCTTGTAAACCCTTATATTTTTAGAAAAATATTTTATATGTTATATAAAATTCCGTTTTTCTAAAATTTAGTTAGTTTCAGGTTTTTACGGGATCAGTTTCTATTTAAGACTCAATACTAAAAATAAAATAAATTTTAATAAATTTAAAATATTTGAAAAATATTTTTATTTTCATAAAATAAATTTTTAGAATTTTTCAGGTTATAAAAATATCAATTATAGCTTATATTCGCATATTTTGATCATACCGGTAGCATATTTATTGAAATACTAAAATAATTCAATTAATTATTTAATTTTATTCATGAAAATTCTGCCACTCCTTTAAAAATATTTTTCTTAATTTTATTTTATATATTTTCTCAATAAAAAGTATTTTTTTCAACCCATACTTCAAGTACACTTCATTTGTCACTTCTACACATTATTCAAGTTTTCTTTCTCTCTTTTTACACTCCATTCCCATGCTTGGACAGCTGACCATACTCTCCCAAAACAGCCACTTTTCTTTAATTTTAATAATTTATTTAATCCTATTTAGTTAGAACATTAAATGACATAAGTTACACTTTCAAAAATTTAAGTTACAAATTAACTCCCTCTCTCTTTCTCCTCTTGCAATTCACCTGAAACCCATCCCCATTTCTGCCCCTTGTTTTATTTTTCTTTCCCATTTATTTCACACTCATTTAATGCATTTCTTTCTCTATTTAATGCCTTTTACTTATACACTTTCTCTCTTTGCAAACCCTACCTCATTTACTCTCTTTTCCTCTCTTTATTCCTCTCTTTCCTTTGCTCTTGCAAGAGAACACAAGCTGCCCCCATCTAAAAAAAATCACTTCCACACTCCATTTTTCAAGATTCTCTAAGTATACCTTCTTCTTAAGTTTCCATAGATGATATAAGTAAGGTATAGTGAGAGTTTCATGCATCAAATGACCTTTCATAAGCTTAAAACGCTAAGGATGATAATGCCAAAATGAAACACTCCTCTTCTTCATGATTATTCTCTTGTATTATTATTACTTTCTTACTAAAAGTAGTTATATTTTGTAGATCTAACTTTTTTTGTAATTTTGATTATGTTTATGTTTTAGATCTTGTTATTTGAGTTATTTTGCTATTATTTTGTTTTATTCTCAAGATATGTTGTTATTGCTAATGATTTGTGCATATACTCATCATTCACATAACTATCAAAGTGTTCATGCATTTATAACTAGTATAGTAAACTAGATATAGTTGTTTTGAGTTCATAAATGCATTAGACTTTTGTTTTATGTTGATAAATAACTTGTAGTAGAATGATGATAGTAGGAAAATTTTAGAAAGCTTAAGATCTATTTTATTTTCAACAAAAAATCAATTTTGAAAATTCGGATAAAACAGGAACCATATTTAGAAAAGTTATTTTTCAACTTCAAAATGTGTATTTTTCATTTAAAATGAAGGGCTTAGGGAATAGATAACATGAATGAATGATTTTGATGAGTAAAGTTTAGATCTATGAGTTTATAGTTTACTACCATGGATTTCTTTTATATTTATGTTCACAGAAAGTGTAGGTCTTGGTTTTTGAACTTAAACAAAAATGGTGAAATTCGTATCTAGGCGAGACCCATTTTTAAAAACTATTTTTCAAGTGCCAAAATGGAATTTTTACTTGAGATAATGAATGCTTAATGTATATATATCATCAAGACTTCATTTTACATGATTCAAAGATGATTTTCAAAGATTATTTCTTATAACAAAACTCTATTTTCGAATTTAGGCCAAGGCATGGTTTAAAAACATGTTTTCAACTTAAAAATGAAGTTTTTATTCAAAATATGGAAGGCACTTAAGGTAGGATATGTAAGGAATGGATTTTCATAAGTTTAGATAGATTTTATCAAAAGATATGTCCAAAAATAAATTTTGTAAATTGGGATCTCAACCAAGATTAATTTTGAAAATCCATTTTGCAACTCCAAAACAAGATATTTATTAAAGAAATGGAAGCCTTAAGGGGTAGGTTTGATTTGGAAATGGTTTTTGAAAGACTAAATGAGTTTTACAAAGAAAACAAACTCAAATGAATATTTCAAAGTTCGGATTTGAAAATAGCCACCATTTAAACACCTATTTGCAAATGTCAAAATGATAATTTTAATAGGAAAATGGAAGTCCTAGGGAATATATGTAACAAAGATCAAGTTTTGACAAAGATAAGGGAGGTTTATCAAAATATAATCTTAGAATAACAAATGGTTTTTCAAGAATAAGTTAAACAATGTTTTCATTCTTTAAAATATTGTAAAATTCATACTTAGGCAAACCACCTATATAAACATCTATTTTCTAACCCCAAAATGAAGGTTTTTATTGAAATAATGAAGGTGATGGTTATATAGGCCATCAAGGTTGAGTTTTGATAAAAGCAAGTATGATTTTACAAGAAGAAAAACTATTTTTCTTAAGTGTAGTAAAATCCAAAGTTTTGCAAAGTAAAAGTTTTCAAAAAAAAAAAAAAAAAAGAATTCTTGATACTATATGTATACATATAGATAGATCATCTCATAACCTTCATAATGATAGCTTGTAGGTAATACATATATACATGATGCATTTGTAGAAATGAAGTAGGAAAATTTGAGTTGCTTGTCCTTTTGAAAAATTCGTAATAATGGAGTAATTGCATAAAAACTCTTACTTTCCAAAATCAAAATAGAAGTTTTATTAAAGAAATGAAGTCCTTAGTGGCTAGGTATGGTTAAGCCTTAATTTTCTAAGTATCAAATGATTTTTACTTAAAAGAATCACCACAAAAACAATTTTTACAAAATTCAGATTTTGAGATGAACCATATTTGAAAACATGTTTACAAAGTATAAAATGGGAATTTTTATGTAGAAATGAAGGTCATAAGTAATAGATATAATGAAGACTCAATTTTAACAAGGATAATTATATTTTCTTAAGAAATAAATCCAAAACAAATGCAAATAATCAAAGTTAGGAAACTAGTTTTTTTAAAAGTAAATAGCCATGAAATCTTACAAATAAAAAGTTTCTAAAATCTCCTTTTAGAAAATATTGACAAAAGCATACATACATCAAGCTCATAACATGCCATTCATGATAGGAAATCATCAACATTTCATGTATAGTTGATCTATATGATAGGAACACTGCAAACATTTATAAAACTATTTTTCGAAATTGGAATTTGCTACTGTTCTGATCTGATCCAATCTTTTCGAGACTTCAAAGTTTTCAAAGCTTAAATGTAATATTAGAAATAGATAGATCTTTCGAAGTAGAGAGAAATCGATATATAATTTGCTAAATTCCGAGTTAAAACGATCAAGTTATGGCCGTTTTAAATTGAAATTCCCACTTAGGACGAGAATTACGAATTTGATAGTTTGTATGAGATAGAATGGATTAGTTTTGAGTAGAAATACTCATTTGGGTATTTCTTCCTTTTAGGTGACTCCGAAATCGACGATTCCCTACTTCCGGATTACTTTTACTAAGAGACCGGTAATCCAATGACCGAGTGAATTTTCCTCTTATTTTGTTACCTTGCTTGTGCTTATAGCTAGTTGCATTAGAATTAGGAAAAGATAAAATTGAAATGAATTGTGATATAATCTTGGTTGAATAAATGATAAGTATATTGAGGTGGGACTTGTTGTAAGATCATTGTATGAGTTAGCATAGACTTGAAATGTTTGAAATTCTCTATGATCGCTCTCAACCTACATAATTAACATACCACGATTATATGAATAAACTGTACATGCATATCACATATTGAGTCACATTGCATAGGCTAATATACCTTTGGTGGGACAAAAGTATATTAGTGGATGGCGAGTGGGCCAATGTTAAAATTAAGGATGCGAAATCGCTTAAGTTAACGGTAGTGGTGTAGGCACTTGAATCAACTACATAAAACAACAAGAGAAAGAGATTGAGATTATGGTTGCATGACTTATGAACCACCCCACTCAAGATTAGAACTATGGTTGCATGTCTTATGGACCATCCTAACCCCGAATGGAGGGCGTAAATCCATTCACATATGGCTACCGGAAAGTCATATACTTGTCAGCTCATGTGTTTGTTCATGCATAGCATATGGATGAACTATAACTTGCTTGTTATGGTACGAAATTAAGGGAACTCTCACTAAGCTAGTATAGCTTATACCCCAATAGATGTTTGAATAAACAGGTTGACGGAAGAATGCTACTTGGGGACCGAGATGGTTGGAGCCGAATATAACTTCGGGATTTCGGCAAGAAGCAAGAATGCTTGAAGATATTAGCTGGGTGTTATGAATTGTTTGTAATAGTTTGTATAGTGAAATCTATGGACGAATTGTATATGAAGTATAGTGAATTGTATTTCCTTTACATTGTTACTCAAGTTGTATCAATATAAAATGTATCTCTCCAATGTGTCTTCTTTATGTATTAGACTCCTTGTACATAGTATAGAAGCCTTCGCATGTCTGAGGCGGTCATTCCTAGGCTTTAATATTATGTACGGCGGACTGCCACGTTGAGGATACCCTTCAGGTCATGACATGTATGCTTGGAGTTGTACCTATGGCATCAATGCCAACAAAGAAGTGTAAATAAGCAAGATCTTTCATGGCAAACTAAAAGGTTAGAATCAAAATGTAGTGATTAAGGGTTAGAGTGCTATTTCCAGTAAATATGATGTCATCTACATAGAGATAGAGGATCAATGTGTTAAGACTACTAATGAGGATGAACCTTATTGTATCACCTTTACATAGGTGAAATCCTAGCAATGGTTGAAAGTTACTAAACTAACGAAGCCATTCCTAAGAAGCCTACTTTAGTCATAAAGGGACTTGTTTAGTCGACACACATGATGGGGATAACGGGAATGGAAGAAGCAAGAGATTGTTTCATGAAAATTTTCACTATGAGATAACTATGAAGGAAGACGTTCTCAACATCCACTTGACAAAAGTCTCAATAAAAGAAGATGGTATTAGACAAAATAAATAAAATGGTAGTAGGTTTGATGATAGCACTAATGGTCTTCATGCATTCGTACCCCACATTAAGTGAATCTTTTGTCAATAAAGCACTATTGTGGTGCTTAATCTACTCTCTTGGTGTTATATCTCAAGCAAAATTTCAATTATTGCTAAAAACATTTTGATGTGCCTATGTGGGAAAGTCTAGGATTGTTTTTAAAGTGGGAGTCAAGTTCTTCTTTCATAACCATTTTCCATGTTATATCATGGGGAGAATAGGTACAGTGATAGGGTTTTTAAGGCTAAGGGCAAGGGGGCGCTCTGACATGTGTATGAAGGTTAAGAATAGTGTGAGGTTTTGTGATGTCAAATTTAGAGCATGTATGAATGTGTATGAAGGTTTCCTAAATTCAATGTGTATGACGGTTTCCTAACTTATGATCAAGTTGATTGGAATTTTCTACATCATTCTTCTTTTATTATTTTTCTTGCACCTAATAAAAAATACAATTGATCATGAATTATGTCTCTAAAATTCAGTTTTATATTACATTATGTGGAAGAAGGAGAAGCTCCTTTTTGTTTTTTATCCTAGAAATACCATTTAATAAGAGTCTCCCTCTTTCTTTATAAGTAAAATGTCAAATTTGGTGTCTAAACTTTGCATGGAAATTCAATTTAGTATCTAAACTTTGAAGTAGCCAAATTAATACCTAATCAAATTTTACATGACTATTTTTACCATCTTCTAAAAACTATCTATTTTTCAAAATGAAAGAGATAATCTATTAGTGCTAAATGATAAAAATTCAAAATTAGGCTACCTATTCTACATTAGCAATCAAAGAAAACAGAGCAAATTGTGTTAAGGAGGTAGTGAAAATAGCTAAAAAATGTTTAATTAGATATTGAATTGACTACTTCAAAGTTCATATTTCAAATTGAATTTTTATATAAAGTTCATATATCAAATTTGACATTTACCCTTCTTTATTTTCTTTATGGGAGGAAGACGCTCTCTCTCCTTATCCAGAACAAAGTTAGTTGCAAGTAAGGGCAGCCCCTCAATCTTTCTCCTCAAGCACCTGCCATATCCCATCTTCTTTTCGCAGATGATTTCTTTTTTAAAGAAAAATTTACCAAAGCTAGTCGTGGTTAAGCACGGGTGGTTTCCTCAACGTTGCATGAATGATGTTCAGGTATGAAAGTTAACCTACGGAAATAGAAGGTGACTCTTGCTCCTCTTGTCCCTCGATTGTTGAAGGAACAGGTCAGATTTATGAAGGAGATTAAAGTAACTTCAGACCTTGGGAAGTCTTTGGGTATTTAGCAACTACTTTTAAGACCGGTGCCAAACTTGCAGCATGGAAAAGGAAAACTCTTAAATCTAGCTAGTTAAGAAACTTTAATCTACATTGGTGGCTTTGACAATTTTTTCCACAATCAACAAAGCTTCCATAAGTAGTGTGTATTGAATTTGACAAGTTAACTCATAATTTAATTTGATTTGATTTGATTTTAAATTTTAAACATGATGCCATTAGGGTTCCTCTTCTAGGGGTAATTGAAGGGTAAGTCGAAGGAAGAGAACTAAAGTGACAATAGACATATATAATTTGTGGGAGAGTAATTGAATTCTTGCTAAGACTGTCATTCATAAACATATAAAACGATAATGAATATGGATATCTATAAAATGGATGGAAGGGAAAAAAATGACTATTCATGAAGTATATTAGAGGAATATGAGGGAACAATAGTAGGTATTGAAGTCAAAGCTACAATATGAGAAGTGTTTAAGGGAGAAAAAGAAGGCAGTATGGAAAAGGGTAAGGTAGTCTTATTAATGTTAAGTATGAGAAGAGGTGTGGGTGGGCATAGTAAGGTAAAGGTAAGGAATGAAGGGTTAGCCCGTTAGTAGTGGTAATGGAAGTGACAAGTTTAGTGTAAAAGAATGCTGTCTCATAAAAACCATATAAGGACTTATATAAACTTGACTTGAGGTAGGGTTAAGGTAGCAATAGCCATTGTGGTTATTAGAATTACTCATAAAGATGCAAAGAGTGAAACAAGGCAAGAGCTTGTTTGGGGCTTAGTAGATGATATTACGGAAGCAAAGGCTACAAGTGCAAAGGAATTGGTAGTATAGGGCATAAGGTCAAGGAGTTTGTTGATGGTATGTGTCGAGCCTGGTTTTCAATTTCCTTTAATCTGATTTGTACTAAATCCTAACCCATTCAATACGAATCTTCGACTATGAATTAAAGGAAATTTTGAATTTTTTAAAAATATTTTGGAGTGGCCACTCAACTAAAGTCAAGAGAAAAAAATAAACCAAAACCAATGGGTAGGTTGATTTTGGTTTTGCTATTGATCTACGAAAAAAATCGTTTTGAAAGCGAGAACCAGAAATTAACTTGAGTTTGGAGGCTAACTTATTAAAACCTAAACGGTTACCATTTTAACTTTCCAAATTTAAATTGCTCTCTTTTAAACCTTAATTTCAAAATCTAGGCTATTTACCAGGATCTAATTAACTAAACATATGTCTAATATGCACAAAAATACTAATCAAATTTCATCAATAATCATATAATCTAAAAACTCAAAATATTCAAACTAATCAAATCTTATCAAATTCTATCAATATTCATATATTCTAAACTAAACAAATCAAATAAATTCACAAAAATAAATTTTTACATATTTTAAGTCGCCCATTTAAGTGCCTACGTACCCGCTAATCGGGATCAGACCACACGTAGTTCTTTTAGAAAATTTTAATTTGTTGATTAATTTTAGAATTTTTTTGAAATCTTTTCGCTTTGAGTTTATTAAATTTTATTAATTTTAACAAAATTAATTGTTTTCGATATGGATTCTAAATCTATCAATTTTAAGTTTTTTTTTTTATAAAAATTAGACTTTTCTATGTGACAAAAATTTTGAACAAGAAATCATAACCACATATCCTGCATATCAATTCATCCTACATATCATCAAGAATAAAAATATTATAAGGAATATCAATATTTAACAAGCTAATTTTAACAAAACAATATCATGGCATAACCAAGATTTATATATCATTGAAATTACATTATGAAGGGCAAGATTTCAATGTGGTTTCATAAATGGTGAAATCATAAAATTCAATGTTATTACAATCAAGGTCATCACTATATTATAATAAGGCGAAATCATGGCATAAAAGGAATTTTAATGACTATCATCATACATGATCACACAATTTCAAATGTTGTAAACCTAAAACTCTAAAAATTTCACATATTCCTTATGATTATGGCGTAATTATAGTTATATTATCAATGACAAGATCTTAATATAATTCTCCGAACAAGTACCTAACAAAATTCAATTTTATCACAAAAACAAAATCATTACCATATTAATGCAAAAAGATAGAACATTCAAAAACTATATCATTATAAATTAGATCCTATATTTCAAATTAATATTTTTAGAACAAGTTTATGAGACAAACATTCATTGACAAGAAAAGAAAAAAAAATTAATTATAATGACTATACTATCATGATTAAAGCTATTACTAATTTTACATATTTTGAATTTTCAAAAATAACACAACACATTCATAACAGATTTTGATATTATAATTATATACTAATTTTTTTATTTTTCCTATTTCTATCATCATTATTATTATAAATTTGAATAAGAACAAAAATCATGGAATCACTAATCATATTACAAATTTTAATGCATTAAAGGAAATATCAATATGACAATCATGGTAAGCGTATCATGTTATCACAAATTAAATCATAACAAGAAATGTCAACACAAATCATGCATCACCCAGATATCAAATTTTAATTTATAACATGTAGACATGCAATCAGGTATTCATAAGGATCAAATTTTTAAATCATGGCATATTGTATAATAATTACAAATTTTGGTCAAGTCATGTATTGGCTGTCATGGCATTATCAAAATAAGAATCATGTTACAATGTCCGAAAAGATGTTAATACAAATTGTATATGATGAAAATTCAAATATTCAAAATATCAAAGGAATACATTATAGTAAAAATCAATTTTAGGATACAAACAAGTCATAATAACAAAAAAATTCAAGAATTATTATTGACAAAGTATCGATCAAAAATATCAAAAGAATGTATCATGTTTAGGAATAATATTGCTACTAGTTAAGACGTATATTCATGTGATAACTAATTATTCATGAACATCATACCACGAGTAAAAAAATATATATATTACAAATAATTATAAGACGATTATCCATCAATTGATTACATATGTCAACCAATCACAATCCATATTATTATAGTAGAATTTTATTATTATAATAACCAGATTATAACAAGATATTTAATATTATTTGTATAATATCACAATTCATCAACTATTATTATTATTATTATTATTATTATTATTATTATTATATTATTATTATTATTAAAAAAAAAAACCAGAACTTACCTGGATGCGCGGCAGAGAATGGAGTAAGGGTCGGCGCGTGGAGATGGCGGAGTTGATCTAGCGCACCAGATTAAGGTTTCGGTTGGAAAGGGGGGTGTTCAATCCACCCTCCAAAAGCAGTGTTGATTTTTATTATCCTCTCTCCTGGCAGTTTGTGAATAATGGCTTCAACCCTAGATGCGCGGCAGAGAATGGAGTCAGGGTCGGCGCGTGGAGAGGGAGATGAGTTCGGATCGCCGTTGATCTGGAATACAGAATCGCGCGTGGGAGTGGAGTCAGGATTCAAGCAGATTGGATTCAGATCCGACGGCCACGGAGGTTGGATGAATTGGGTCACGACCGGAGGAGGGCAGTTCGTCCAGGGGTTTTGGAAGAGGCCACAAACTCCGGTGGTCTTGGATTCGGCTCTCGTGGTTTCTCCGATGACGATCGTTTAGCGGTTTTTCGACAACAATCAACTTATGGGGATAGAAGTTCTCGACTTCCTGAGTATCAAATGCTTTTTTTTATTTTTCTTTTCTTTGTTTTAGTGCACTGTTTTTGTTCTCTCTCTTTTTTTTTCTTTTTTTTTTTATAGAGCTAGGGTTTCATGTTTTATTTTGATTTTGATCCGAAAAAATCGGACTACAACGGTTGTAATTTGCGATTAGCTGTCATTAACGTTCAAAATTAACATTCAAACACGTTGTGAGCAAAAAAAATGGATTCTTGAGCTTTTTTCGGAATTGTAAAAACGAATTTTTTTCACATTTCAAATCCAATTTTGAAATAGTTATAGTTTATGAAAATATGCAAATTATATATCAAAATGAAGTACTCCGTGTCTAGTTTCAAAATACGTATTTGTTTTGTTAAAAACGGGTTTGAAAATGGGTCAAATATGGACTTGAAAACACCCCATCGGGCGACCGGAGGTAGGAGATGATGAAAAATAATTTTATTATTATTTTTTTACATTTTTTGAAATTATATCATACTATATTAATTATATATATTACATCCATTATATTTATTGCTATTAAATTGATTTATTTTTCTAATTTTTGTTCCTAGTTTTAACATTTATAATTTGCAAAAATTTAATTAATTTAATTATGTGTATACTAAGATTAGTACTTTTTTGACAAAAATAAATGTCAAAATGAAGTGTCTACAGCTGTCCCTCTTTGTGATGAGGTTTGTCAAAACCTAATCACAAAGATAAAGTGGACCTCATTTTGACTTTACCTTATATGGAATTCCCACTTCTTGAGTGGGGTAAGAGCTTTTCATGTTTTGATATGCTCGTTGAATCACTTCTTGAGCAAGGATGCTTCATGTACTGAACTATCCCTTGATTCAGGTCTCATGTACTGAGTCCTTACTTGAAAGGAGGTCGTATTCTGAGTGGAGATGAAGTTGTTTCTCAAATAGAATGATTCATGTTCTGAACCGCTCCTTTGAGGTGGATTGCTTATTGAGTGAAGGTTTCATATTCTTGAAACACCTCTTGAACTAGGTTGCTTCTTGAGCGGAGGTGATTCATATTCTGAAACGCCTCTTAAAACGTGTCGTTTCTTGAGCGAAGGTGATTCATGTTCTGAAACACTTCTTAAAATGGGTTGCTTCTTGAGCTAACATTTGTCTTATATTTTATACAAGCGCGCTCTTTGAGCTGGCACCTGATTTGGATAAGCGCTCCTTGAGCTAGCCTATGATTTAGATTTGATACAAGCGCGCTTCTTGAGTTGGCACTTGATTTGGATGGCGCTCCTTGAGCTGGCCTATGATTTGGTTCAAACGCGCTCCTTGAGTTGGCATTTGTCTTAGATTTGATTCAAGTGCGCTCCTTGAGCTGGCCTATGATTTGGTTCAAATGCGCTTGTCACGCCCCGAAGGGTACCCTAAACGTGGCAGTCCGCCGTACACAATATTAAAGCCTAAGAATGACCACCTTAGTTACGCGAAGGCTTCCATACTATGTACAAGGCGTCTAACACATGGAGGAGACTCATCAGAGTAATACCTTTTACGTTGATATAGCTTGAGTAACAATGTAAAGGAAATACAAATTTACTATACTTCAGATACAATTCACTACACTTCAAAATACAAATCATTCAACTCCAATTACATTCATCCACAGACTTCCCTACACAAACTATTACAAGACAAATCATAACACTAGCAGATAACTTCAACCATTCGTATTCCTTGCCGAAATCCCAAAGTCATTCCCGACTTCAGCCAATTCGGTTCCCACCTTGCATTCTTGAGATAACCTGTTCATTTAAACAACTATTGGGGTATAAGCTACACTAGCTTAGTGAGAATTCCCTTAATTCCGTACCATAACAAACAAGTTATAATCAGTCATATGCTATGCATGAACAAACACGTGAGCAAGCAATTATGCATGGGTATCCGGAACCCACACACAGAACGGATTTACGCCCTCCGTATCTTGGGTTAGGAATGGTATTGAGTCTACACGACCGCATCTAGTCCCCAAGCCCTCGGCTCTTAGCACTCGACTCGGCTAGGCTCATCCAAGAATGCATCCACATGCGCCTTAGTACCCCTGAATGAGCTCTGGCACCGGGCTCGTTATCCAAACGAATCATCCACGGACCATACCGATCGACCTGCGTAGGAGTAGCATGCTACCAAATGCAATATGTCCAATGCGATGCATGACCAAGTTTAATTTTTGCTTAGGTCAAAAACATTTATACATTCTTTGGAGTGACCATTCAATATCATACATATAACAGAAATAATATGAACGGTGCAGTTATCCAATCAAATCGGGATTTCGATATGCTTTAGTATTCTTTGGCACACATTCATCACAGTCTCATCATATATCCCATCCCCATTCATATCGATTTTTATCTTGTTCCTATAATTCTAATGCAACTAACTACAATCACAATCAAGGTAACAAAACAAGGAGAAAACTCACTCGGCCATTGGATCACCGGTCTTCTAGTAATAATAATCCGGTGGTAGGGAATCGTCGAATTCGGGATCACCTAACAAGGAAGAAATACTCTAATAAGTATTTCAACTCAAACTAATCCAAACGATTTTATACGAACCTTCAAATTCGTAATTCGCGTCCTAAGCGGGAATTCCAACTTAAAACGGCCATAACTTGGTCATTTTAACTCGGAATCTCGCAAATTATATATCGATTTCTATCTACTTCGAGAGATCTACCTAATTCTAATATTATATTTTAGTTTTGAAAACATTGAAGCTTCGAAAAGGTCGGATCAGATTAGGTCAGCAACAATTTCAATTTCCGAAAAATAGTTTTGTAAATGTTTGAAATGTTCCTACTATATAACTTAACTATATATGCAATATGAGTGATTTTCTAACATGGATGACATGAGATGAGCTTAATGTATGTATGATCTTGATGATTTTTGCTAAAAAGAAATTTTATAACTTTTTATTTTGCAAGACCATAATAACCACTTACTTATGAAAAATCTAGTTTTCTAACTTTTATCATTTCCATTTGTTTTGGATTTGTTACTTAAGAAAATATAATTATTTTTGTCAAAATTGAGTCTTCATTATATATATTACTTATGACCTTCATTTCTACATAAAAATTTCCATTTTACACTTTGTAAGCATGTTTTCAAGTGGGGTTGATTCCAAAATCCGAATTTGGTAAAAATTGGCTTTTGAGTGATTCCTTTGAGTAAAAATCATTTGATATTTAGAAAATTAGGGCTCAATCATACATAACCACTAAGGACTTCATTCTCACACAAAAATTTGCATTTTACACTTTGCAAATATATTTTCTAATATGATTTACTCAAAAATCCGAATTTTAGAAAATCCACTTTTTAAATGATTCACTTGGGAAAAACTTGTTTAATGCATTAAAATTTAAGACTTTACTACATCTATTGTCTAAGGACTTCATTTAACACATAAAAATTGCAATTTGAGCTCAAATACTAAGTGATTACATATGCATCATCTTAAATTACGAATTTGACAATTTGATTACTAACTCAAATTTTTCCATTTTAATTCCATTACTTGTTTTACACATTACTCATGCCTAAGCTCATTTTAACTTGTAAAAATCATTGCTTAATGATATCTATTACCTATATACTTCATTTTTCACATAAAGCATGAGTTTTAGAGTTGATACATGGGTTTTAAAAATTGGTCTTAGTTGGGATCCGAATTTACAAAATTTATTTTTGGTTATATCTTTTGATAAAATCTATCTAAGCTCATGAAAATCCATTCCTTACATATCATATCTTATGAGCCTTTCATTTCTTAAATAAAAACTTCATTTTTGAGTTGGTAAACATGTTTTTAAAATAGGCCTTGGCCAAAATCCGAAAATAGGATTTTTGTTTTGAAAATAACTTTTGAAAATCACACTAGATTCTTGTAAAAAGAAGTCTTGATGATATACATATATTAAGCCTTCATTTTCTTAAGTAAAAATTACATTTTGACACTTGGAAAGTGGTTTTTAAATATTGGTCTTGCCAAAATACGAATTTCATAATTTTGTTTGAGTTCATAACTAAGATCTATACTTAATATGAACATAAACATAAACAAATGCATGGTAATAAGCTATAAACATCATGGATCTAAACTTTACTTATCAAAATCTTTCATTTATGGTATCTATACCCTAAGCCCTTCATTTTAAATGAAAAATACACATTTTGAAGTTGAAAAACCACTTTTCTAAATATGGTTCCATTTTCATCCGAATTTCCAAAAATGGTTTTTGTTGAAAATAAAATAGATCTTGAGTTTCTTAACACATTCCTACTATCCTCATGCTATTACAAGTTGCTTATGAACATAAAACAAAAGTCTAATGCATTCATGAACTCCAAAACTCTAGATCTAGTTTTCTAAACTAGTTTCAAATGCATGAATTACTATGTGGATGATAGATCTATGCATGAATCATAAGAAATAACAAAAATAACAACTTAAATGACAAGATCTATGGCATAAACAAAAAATCAAAGCTACAACAATTTAGATCTACAAAATATATCATCTTTAAACAAGAAAATAATTGCAATACAAGATAATAAAAGTGGAGAAGAGAAAGATTTCATTTTTGGCATCATCATCCTAAGCTTTTAAGCTTATGGAAGGTCATTTGATGCATGAACCTTCATTACACTTTACCTATATCACCTATGAAGCTTTAGGAAGAAGATTGGCTTAGAAATCTTTAAAAATGAAGTGTGGAAGCCATGAAAGAAGAAGGGGCAGCTTGTTTTCCATGGAGGAACAAGAGGAAATGAAGAAGAAGAGAGGAAAAAAAGAGAGAGAAAGACTAAAGAATGAAAAAGGAAGGAATGAGTAAATGAAAGGGAGAGAGAAATGAGTGTATTAAATGAATGAAAGAGAGAAAAAAAATAAAACAAGGGCAGATTTTAGGGAGGGGATTCACGTGAATTGGGAGAGAGAGAGAGTGTGTGTTTTGTTGAATTTTGACTTGAATTTAATTTGTGTAATAAATGTGTATGTGTAGCTTCTTAAAGAAGGAGTAGAATTTATTTAATTTAGTCAAAATAGGAATAAATGAAGGACAATGGCAGCCATAAAGAAGGAAAAATCTGCCATGAAGTGTGGGATTATGTATAGAAAGATTGAAGTGAAAAGGAAGTGATATGTGTAAGGTGTACTTGAAAAGATGGGTTGTAAGAGTACTTTCTTAATAAAATAAAACAAAATAAAATAAAATTAGAAAAATAATTCCAAATAATTGTATCAGATTTTTCATAATTAAAATTAAATAATTATTTGAATTATTTTAGTATTTTAACAAATATGTTACCGGTATGATCAAAATACGCGAATATGGGCTATAAATGATATTTTTATAACCCGAAAAATTCTAAAAAATTATTTTATGAAAATAACAATATTTTTGAAATATTTTCCAATTATTAAATTAATTTATTTTATTTTTAGTATCGGATCTTAAACAGAATCTGATCCCGTAAAGACCCGAAATGAATTAAATTTTAGAAAAACAAAATTTTCTATAACATATAAAATATTTATTTAAAAATATAAGGCTTTATAAAAATAATAAAATTTTGTAATGAAATAAAAATGAATAGTGCAAAGGACTAATCAATTACCGGTAATAATGGAAATACGATAAAAAGGTTATAACTGTAACTTTTATAACCCGAAAAATTATATAACTGATATATTTAGAATCTTATGAAATTACGAGTCTAACGGTACTATTGGTATATTTTTGATATCTCGAGCCCCGGGACACGCTTTTCGAAGTCTGTATCCGAACGGATTCGAAATAAGTCAAAAATTTACCAATATGATATTTTTAAACAAACTCATATTACTATGAGCTATTCTACATATCTAAACTACATCTCGGCCTCTAGGGTTAGGGGCGCTAGATTGCCGGACTTACACTATTGTATTCTGGTTAGGGTTTCCGGGTGATTTTCCGGTTTAGACCTTTGCCAATTTAGAAACTGATATTTAGTTTATACAATATATTTAATTTGAGAAATTTATTTTAAATTTTATTTTTGTAGGTATTTAATATCTTTTAATGTTTTCGGAATTCTTGAATTGAGTTATATTTTCGAAAGTCAATCGTTATTTGCTTTTTAATAATTTGTTTTTGAGCTTTCTATTACCTGTTTGTATAAGTCGGAGTTAAATATGGAATTTTTCGTACGTCGGGGTTTTGAATTTGAAGACCACTGAGTTCTTATTTTATTGTTTAAAGATTTTCATTTTCTCAAGATTAAGAAGTTTCTGAATACGTTTGTGAATTAGGACTTATCGAAATTCAGTTTTAATTTGGAGTGATTTTTTAGGGTTTATTTTCGAAGTTCATCTTAAAATTATTTATTGAAATTTTCCGGGGCTTACAGCGCTACTTGAGCTGGCATTTGTCTTAGATTTGATTCAAGTGCGCTCCTTGAGCTAGCACCTGATTTGGATAGGCGCTCTTTGAGCTGGCCTATGATTTGGTTCAAACACGCTCCTTGAGCTGCATTTGATTTGGTTCAAGCACACTCCTTGAGCTGGTACCTGATTGCATAGGCGCTCCTTGGGCTGGCATTTGATTTAGTTCAAGCACGCTCCTTGAGCTAGCACCTGATTTGGATAGGCGCTCCTTGAGCTGGCCTATGATTGGGTTCAGACGCGCTCCTTGATTTGGCATTTGATTTGGTTATGCATTCCTTGAACTGGGTCTCATGTTCTAATCCCAAATCTCATGTCTTGAGATCTTGATTTCCTCATCCTTCACATGGCTTCTAGAGTTAATTTCCTGAAAAACTTAATTCTAGCAATATATTCATTTTATTATCTCTTTTTTTTTTTTTTTTCAAAACTTACAGATTCTTATAGAAGCTTCTAAACTTGTCAGACCACTTGGCGAAGTCCGCTCATCACTAGGTTTACTCCGTCAGGTTAGAGCACATTTCCTTTGAATTGAGTATCTCTGTTTGTCTTTTGATGGTAACTGGATTCTTTTTATGGTCTTGATGTTAGAACGATACAAGAGATGGTTCTTAGAGTCTCCCTTACTTTGCAGCTTGAACTTATGGACTTCTTATGCTATTCCCCTTAAATAGGCATTTCTTTTAAGCAAAGATCAAATCTCAAAGTATTAAAATTGTTTTTATAACTTTATCAATTGCTCAAATCTCTCTCTCACGGTATGCTCATGTTTTAAAAATTTGGGAGATATAAGGATGGAAGAAAGCTTATCAATTAAAGTGGATGGTTAATGACTGTTCTAATGATTGGGGACCACTAGAGATATTTTTTGTCGATAGATAACAAAAATTAGACCACACACAGACAAAGTAGTCAACACATTTCTGAACTTGATAGAATTTTCATTAATTTCTCAAGAGTAATACAACTTGATCATATCAGAATTTACAGGGTCTTTCAAATCTGGACCATCCACTCTAGTCAAAATTAATGCACCACCAGGCAACACCCTCTTTACTACATATGGTCCTTCATAATTAGGAGTAAACTTTCCTCTAGGATCTTGAACATTCGGGAGTACTTTTCTCAAGACTATGTCTCCTTCTTTGAAATTTCTCGGGCGAACTTTCTTATTGAATGTTCGAGCGATTCATTGCTGGTAAAGTTGACCATGGTATAGGGCCGCCATCCTCCTTTCATCAATGAGATTTAATTGATCAATCCTGTTTCTCACCCATTCAGCTTCATTCAATTCGGTTTCTGCCAATATTCTGAGTGATGGGATTTCAACTTCAACTGGCAAAACTGCTTCCACACCATAGACTAACGAATAGGGGGTTGCCCCTGTTGATACTCTGATGGATGTTCGATAGGCCATGAGTGCAAAGGGTAGCATCTCGTGCCAATCTTTGTAAGTGATAGCCATTTTCTCTATTATTGTCCTGATGTTCTTGTTGGCTGCTTCAACTGCCCCATTCATCTAAGGTCGATATGGGGTAGAGTTCCGATGTTTGATCCCAAAATTTTGGCACAATTCAGACATTAATTTGTTGTTCAAATTAATACCGTTGTCCGTAATGATTGTATCAAGGACTCCATATTTGGCTATGATATCTCTCTTGATGAGCTTGACAACTACTCTTTTGGTAAAATTAGCGTACGAGAATGCTTCGACCCATTTAGTAAAATAGTCGATCGCCACTAATATAAATCGATGACCATTTGAGGCTTTTGGCGAAATTGGCCCTATCATGTCCATACCCCACATTGAGAAGGGCTAAGGTGAAGATAGTGACTGCAATTCTTTGGGAGGAGCATTCATCTTGTTGGAGTATATCTGGCACAAGTGGCAATGTCTCATGTGTTTAATACAATATGATTCCATAGTTATCCAAAAATAACCCATTCTTATAATCTTTTTAGCTAGCATATATCCATTCATGTGAGGTCCACATATTCCTTCATGGACTTCCCTCATCAACATATCTGCTTCCACCTCATCTACGCATCTCAAGAGAGTAATATCAAATGATTTTTTGTATAATGTATTACCACTGAGCATGAAATGAACTGCTAAACGTCTTAGTGTTCTTCGCTCCTTTGTTGAAGCATTTTCAGGGTATTTGCCATCTTGGAGGAATTCTTTGATATTAGCATACCAAGGATCTTTCTTTGGGACTTCCTCGGTATTCAAGCAAAATGCTGGTTCCTCCTCAATGCGAACCTTTAAAGGTTGGATCTCAACTCCATCAGTGATCTGAATCATAGATGCTAATGTGGCCAATGCATCTGCGAACTGGTTCTGGTTTCTTGGCATATAAGTGAATGATATTTCTTTGAATTTTTGTGCCAATTCTAGTAAATGTTGGTGATAAGGCACCAATTTTGTACCTTCGTCTTCTATTCTCCTCGTGTTTGAAAGATGATGAGAGAGGAGTCTCCATATACTTCAAGATCATCTATCCCCATGTCAAGTGCCATCTTGAGGCCCATGATGCAAGCCTCGTATTCTACCACATTATTAGTATAAAGGAAAGTCAATCTTGCTGAAGCGGGGTATTGTTTACCATCTGGTGATATTAAGACTGCCCCAATTCCACATCCACATACATTAGCTGCTCCATTGAAGTACAACTTCCATTTAGGAGTGGACTGTTCCAATTCTTTATCTAAATCTGCCAGCAATATGCCTTCATCCGGAAATTGAGCTTCTCCATCAATCACATTATCCTCAACAGGGTTTTCGGCTAGCTGATCTACAAGTGCTTGACATGTAACTGAGTTCTGATTCACATAAGTGATATCAAATTCTGATAACAACATTTGCCATTTGGAAATTCTCCCAATCAGCCCTGGTTTTTGAGCCAAATACTTCAACGGATCATGTTTCGTATAAAGCTCGACAGAATAATACAATGTATATTGTCTCAATCTGTGCATGATCCACACCACGGCACAACAAGTTCTTTCCACATCAATATACTTCTGTTCTCCTTCAGTGAATTTCTTACTCAAATAGTAAATAGCCTGTTCTTTCCCATCTTCATCTTTCTGTCCAAGCATACCTCCCATTGATTCAGGAAGTACCGTCAAATATAGGAAAAGAGGGCGACCAGGTGTTGGTGCTACTAACACTGGTGGATTCATCAGATATTACTTGATTTTATCAAACGCTTCTTGACAATCTTTATCCCAATTGATAGCTGCATTTTTTCTCAACAACTTGAATAGAGGGCGACATTTGTCGGTTAATTGAGATGTAAACCGAGCAATGTAATTCAAGCGTCCCAATATGCCCCTGACTTCTTTGATCGTCTTCGAGGAAGGTAATTCAAGTATGGCTTTAACTTTATCCAGGTCAACTTCTATTCCTTGTTGACTGACTACGAATCCCAACAACTTCCCTGAGGTCACCCTAAATGTACACTTTTCGAGATTCAACTTGAGATGGAATTTCCGTAATCTATCAAATAATCTCCTCAATATTTCCACATGATCCTTATCTTCCTTAGACTTAGCAATCATATCATCTACATACACTTCGACTTCTTGATGCATCATGTCATGAAACAAGGTAACCGTCGCCCTTTGATATGTTGCCTCGGCGTTTTTAAGGCCAAAAGGCCTGACTTTGTAGCAGAATGTTACCTACGTAGTAATAAAGGTCGTCTTGGTTTTATCCTTTTCTGCCATTTTAATTTGATTATATTCCGAAAAGCCATCCATGAATGAAAATAGATGGTTTCTAGCCATGTTATTCACCAAGACATCTATGTGAGGTAAGGGGAAATTATCTTTGGGCGTGGCTTGGTTTAAATCGCGAAAGTCTACAAAACTCTAACTTTTCCATTCTTTTTAAGTACCGGGACCACATTAGCCACCCATTCAGGATAATCGGATACCTCTATAAAACCAACTTTTAACAATTTCTTTACTTCTTCTTTAATCTTGAGCAAGATATCTGGTCTAAATCGTCTTAATTTTTGCTTCTTTGGTTTGATATCTGCTTTAGTTGGTAATTTATGAACCACTATAGAGGTATCCAAACCAAATATATCTTCGTAGGACCATGCAAACACGTCTAAGTAATCAGTAAATAATCTTATCAATCTTTCTCGTTGCTCAGCAGATAAAGTGGTGCCTATTTTCAAATTTTTAGGCTCATCTTCGGTTCCAACATTTACTACTCCTGTAGGCTCACTTATCTCAATTCTGCCTTTGTAGACACCCAATTTTTGCCCAATTAAAAATTAGGCTTAAGTTTAGAATAAATTAATGTCATGTTGAGTTAATCAAAAATATAAAATATAATAATAAAAATAATAAATAATAGTATAATAAAAAAGAGAGAAAAGAGAAAATAGAAAAATAAAAAATAGAGGAATAAAAATAATAATATAATTACATGAATAATAGTAATATAAATAAAATATATGTAGGAAAAAATTAAAATAAAGAAAAAATCATTTGAGCTTAATATAACATATATTTTATTAGTCTTAAGTATTAGTGGGTTAGCTATATGACCAAGGCACAGGCCAACGGCCTAACGGTTCAGACCATGGACACAGGAGCAAGGGGACCCGAGTTCGATCCTAGCCCAAGGCAGATTTTGCCTCCTTTTTGTTCAATTTTTTTTCCCAAAAGACACATCGGTTCATCCACTTTGAGACATCATTTGATCAACGAATCTTTGTGTTTTTTCGAAATTAACTGTACAGACACAAACTAGGCATGGAATACATCACATCTATACGCAATTCGTGTATTATTTCATCCCAAAAGGCACATTAATTGAGGCATGAAAATTGGGAAAAATTCGAATGGACATGATTTTTCAAATTTTAAAATTGGCCGAATTGTATCAATTGATCAAATTAAATACACTTAATCAAGGAGTCATGATCTGTAAACACAAGATTCGTGATCAATTTGAACCAACAATCACGAATCGAGTCCCAATTTTGAATCGTTCTTATTTGAAAAGTATAACGATTCGTGATTCAAAAATTGAACCATTACAAAGCTTCAAAACGACA
The DNA here is from genome assembly GCA_024138025.1 of Combretum micranthum. Lineage (NCBI taxonomy): Eukaryota > Viridiplantae > Streptophyta > Magnoliopsida > Myrtales > Combretaceae > Combretum > Combretum micranthum. Next base: position 506,185 of record JAMXBD010000688.1, on the reverse strand, counting down.
AATTGTTTCGAACTCTATAAATAGGATCACCCCAAAAGTAGAAAGCACAATTCAATTTCGCAAAATACACACTACACGATCGAGATCTGAAAATAGAGGAGAGAGTGTTCGAATTGCAAAAATTTGCAAATTCGAAGTGATCGGGAGGATTTCGATCCAATTAAAGAGTGTTAGGATCATTTAGGAAGTGTTTTTGATTGATTATAGTGTTTAGAATTGCTCGAATTTGCATTTGGAAGATCTGCAAATTTTTCGAAATTTTTTTTATCCTTGCCGCCGTCAACCACCGCACGAACCACCACTTCTGGTGGTTCTGGGAGTGAAACCACCACCACCAACGGACGCAGCAGCCCCATCCACATCGGGCCGACAAGGTTGCAGGCTTCGAAAACCACCAGGAGCGGTCGAGGAACGCCTTAAAGTCACCGTCATCGTCTTCTTCACCCGACGAGTATCCAAGATCCGACCCGAAACCCGAGATCCAACCCGGTCGGTCGTCGGTCAACAGTCGTCGGTCGTCGGTCAACGGTCGTCGGTCAATAGTCAGCCAGATCTACGGTCCATATTCAATCAGAGGATCAGACGGTCCAGATTGATCAAAGCGATCTACGATCTAAATTCAATCAGAGGATCAGACGGTCCAGATTCGATCAAAGCAATCAACGCTCCAGATCGAAAGTCATCAGATCCTGCGGTCCAGATTTAGTCTACAGATCAGACGCTCCAGATCTGATCCGAGAAAATCCAACGGTCCAGGTTAGTCCGCAATATTTTATTAGTTATTTATTATATATTTAATTTCAGAAAATAGGAAAAAATTAATAAAAATTCGTAAAAAATCCAGAAAAATTCAAAAAAATTAGATTAATTATTTTTAATATAAATTTACATGTTTTAGCAATTTTTGATATTTTTAGATATTTTTGAATATGTATTTGCATATAAATTGATCTTTAAAATATATGTATGAGATGTTTTGTTTTTGTATTTTAATTCTGTTATGATATATTTTGAATATTCTGTACATATGTGATGATTATTTAATTTTGAAAAATAATAAATTGTAAATAGATTTTTTAAACCAAAATTGTTGTTGAATAATAAAATTGTTTTTTTTTAAATCATGATATTGATCAAGTTTTTTTATCAAAATTTATCTTCATAAATTTACTATGAAGATATTAATCAAGTTTTTATCAAAATTATCTTTATAAATTTCTATGAAGATAATACTCAAAGTTTTCAAAATTATTTCATAAATGGACTTTGAAAATAATTAAAGTTGTTCAAAAATGTTTTCATAAATTTACTATGAAAATATTTAATATTGTTTAATCAAAATTGATTTTCATGTAGCATTAAATTAGCCATGAATTGTCATAAATTAATGATTTTTGAACTTAGAAAAATATATTTTTTATGAAAAAAAATTCAATTGATTAGATCATAGGATCATCAAAATTGGTTTTCATAAAAATTCAAAATTTAATGAACTTAAAGTGAGAATATTTTAAAAATATAAAATTGATCAACAAACTAAGTTCTTTATAAAAGAACTACGTTTTGTCTGATCTCGATTAGCGAGTACGTAGGCACCTACGGGGCGACAATAAAATTAGAAAAAATATATTTTGTTTTGATAGTTTGAAATAATCATTTTGTACATATTATAAGTTTTTTTTTTAAAAGGAAAAATACAAATGTTTGTTGATATTTAAATCCTAAGAAAAAATACATAAAAATAAAAATGAATGATTAAACTTGTAGATATTTGTTTTATAAATGTTTTGTTTGAATTTTTTAGTATAGAAAAGGATAAATTCTAAATTTTAAATTTAAAGTGGTAACCGCTTAGGTTTTAATAGGTTAGCCCCCGGACTCAGATATCTGGTATTTTTTTAAAGTTTGTTTTAAATCAAATTTTCGCAGACTAGTGGCTAAGTTAGGATTAACCGACCCATTAATCCTAACTTTCATTTTTTCCGATTTTTATCGGTGGCGACTCCAAAAATTTTCAAAATTAAATTTCTTTTAACCCTAGTCGAGGATTCATGTTAAATGGGTTAGGGTTTAATATGAATCGGGTTAAAGAAATGAACCGGATGATTTTCAAAATCAGGCTCGACAGCTTGGCGACTCCACTGGGGACTCGCTTATTTTTTTAAGAGGGCTAGCCACTTAAGTTTAAAATTTAAAATTTATCCTTATTTTTGTATATTGTATAATTATATGTTTGTATGTGTTTTTGTATATATGTCTGTAACTTAGATTTTAAATTAGTTCATTTCATTCATGTGCATTTGCATTATGCACACAATGTGTGCTAGATACGGTCGAACCCAGGCCGTCTTAAGAGCCTAAGCGAGGAGTTCGAAGTAAGGTCCGGGGGCTGTGGTTTCCACCCTCTAGATCAAGAAAAGACTCCCACTCCGGTTTAGCCTTATGATTTGCTAGACCGGGGAACCTATAGAACCTTACCAAATCATGCATTCATTCATGGGATTTGACCAATTTTTTTCAAAAAATGGAGTTGTAAATTTTTTAAAAAAATTTAGGATTTGTCTCCTAATAGGGTCTTTATAAATCCTCAGGAAATGATTTCCTCGAGTTCGGACAGTACGATAGCCTATGGGCTCGTCTCATCAAGGAACCCCGAGTAGAGACTTTCAAGGATCCAATGCTGTTACTGGACCGATGGTTGGTCAGTTTTGACCCCGATCAACAATCATTCATTAAGGATAGGTTGGGCCCGATCCTCAATTTACCTAAGTCCAAGTTCCATTTACCATGTTTCGAGCCCTTGTTCATCTCTGGGAACCCAATGAAGTGGCATTCCGTCTAGGTCAACACGTGCTAAGTCCTACCATTGAAGAATATGCTAGGTTGCTTCAAGCCCCACCCACTTCCGAAGGGATCTATGTACCAAGCCTTACTCAAAGTCCGATCCGCATCATTTCAGAATTTTTGGGATTAAAAAGAGAAGCAGTAATTGAAGCCATGAAGGGTTGCAATGAATTCTCCATCCGATTAACTACTTGATGGATTGGTTTGGAAACTTTGATAATTACATAAGCAACCGAGATTCCTTTACAGTATCAGTTGTGACCTGGAATGAAAATCGGGTTAATGCTTTCATAGTGGCTGCTTTTGCTACCATACTCTTTCCACATGGGAACCTGTTCATTCACTTCCGAGTCATCGAGCTTGTAGCACAATATCTAACTGGCAAGTCATATGTTCCCGCCCTTCTAGCAGAACAAATCAGAAGTTTGAATCACATCAAGTCTAAGGGCAGGGGCAGTTTCAAGGCAAGCATGCATCTATTGATGGTTTGGTTCGCTAGTCACACCAAGTACTACGGAAAAGATCTAGCTAATGGGTCCCTTATCCGCCCGAATTATGATCTCATCCAGTCTTTTGCTGAACGGGTCCATATGGAAGATAACGAGCCTTTCTGGTCTATACTTGCAATATTTGAAGACATGAGACCTGAAGACTTTATGTGGCAAGCCCGTTGGTTTAAGTGTCCCGTTGCTATCTTAAGTTGCAAGAAATACCTAACTGTGCCTCTCATTGGAATCACTGGCTGTACAGGCTATTACCCCTCAAGTGTTATCCGGCAATATGGCATGCTACAAGACATTACTGTCAAGCCAGAGTTGGGACGAGTTATTCTCGACTATATGGATCCAACCATGACTCAGATAGCAAAGCAGTCCAAGGTAAACCAAATAAAAGCCATCTGGGATGATAGAGAAATCAAGCCAGTTTTCGAAGTCGAGCCAGAAAATAAAGTGACTCGGGATTATAGAGCAACCAGGTGGTACATAGCCAATCAAATGAAGAAGAATAAGGACATCCAATATGAAGCTCCTAACATTCTTGAACCAGCACCACCTGAACCTGATCCTGAAATGATTGCTTACATGGAAATGGTTTCAGCTCGGCTTGAAGTCTGTCATCGGGATTACTGCAAAGAGATAGAGAGATGATTGACCGCTTGGAAAAAGCTCACAATAGGATTGCACTGTTAGAGGATGAATTGAAGAAAGCTCGAAAAAGGACTCAACTACTTGAGGATCAAATCATCTGCCCTGCCAAGACTAGAAGACTAGTTTAGAAGTCCTGAGTTTAGTTTTAGCAATTAAGGTTCTTGAACTTTTAGTATAGTAATTTAACTTTGTATGAAATATTGTTTTTTGAATTATTACAACTCCAATAAATGTGTTTATCAAAATTTGATGGTCATTATCCCCATTTGCATTCATATTTGCATCCTTGTGTTTGTATGTTAGTATTCTTATCTTCTTACTTCTTACGGTCCAGTTACGAATCAAGTCTAGCGAATCCAAAATCCTGAAAGATAGCTCCCAAACCAGTTAGAAGTCCCATTTATACTAGATCACGAGCAAAGATGGCTAGTACCGGGAACACTACCCCTGATCAGACCACTGAACAGAGACTCAATGCCATGGAACAAACCCTGCTTAGAATTACCGAACAAATGCAGACCCTTACTCAGAATGTTACCCAGTCCAAGACCCCTATAGCATCTGAAGAATCTTCCGGGGAACAGAAAGGAAAAGAAATCATGCAGCAACCAGTCAACGTTGATGATTCCCACACTGAGTTCAATATGTCCGAGCTAAAGAAAGAACTTGAAGCCCAAGCAGGACATGGAGAAGAAACTGTTTGAAAAGATGAAGGCATTTGACGGCTTTGATCAGACTGCGATTTTAAGCCTGCCACAATTTGAGGAAGGTGCTTTTCCTGAAAAATTTAAGGCACCCGAGTTCGAAAAATATGATGGAACTGGCTGTCCTAACATGCACACAAGATTATATGTACGACGTATGGGGCAGTATGCCAAATTTGATAAACTGATGGTACAGACCTTTCAAGATAGCCTTACTGGTCCAGCATTAGCCTGGTATGCCCAATTGGACTCACAAGAAATTGATACTTGGGATAAATTAGCCAGGGCATTTTTCAACCAATACAAGTTCAATATCGAAATGGCACCCTCGGTCTGGGATTTGAGTACTATGAAGAAGAAGAAAGACGAAGCTTTCAAGGAATATGCTCAGCGATGGAGAGCTTTAGCTGCAAGAATCACCAATCCGATGCCTGAAAAGGATCTCACTTTTACTTTCATCAACACACTAGAAGAGCCATTCTTTTCTCATCTCATAGGGCATGCGTCAGCAAGTTTTTCAGAAGTGGTAGTAGCCGGATGCAGAATTGAGAATGCTATCTCAGCCGGAAAGCTGCAAGTAGAAAAGAAATATACAGCACCTAAAAATGTCGTACAAAGGAAAGGATTCGACTGTCGGTATGGTCAATATCTCAAGTCCAGCAAACCCTACTAAATCCATAGTCTGCCGACCAATCAGGTCAAAGTCAACAAAGGGTTGTTTCGAATCAACAATCAAGGCCAACCGACGCAATTTTACTCCAATACCGGTTCCACTCAGCCAAGTATGGGCTAAATTGAGAGCCGATAATCTGATTGGCTTTGAAGTACCCAGAGATGATTATAAGCCCAAGAACTACAACCCTGATTTAAAATGTGAATATCACATGGGGCAAATCGGGCACTCCACTGATTATTGTTGGAGACTCAAACATAAGATTCAAGATCTTATTGATGCAAAGACCATCCAATTAGACTTTGTGAGCCTCCAAATGTTTCTACTAATCCATTGCCAAATCATGGGTCGGTTATTAATATGATCACTGCCGAAGCGCCGGACCCAGAAGTCAACTTGGATGAATTGCCTATCACCATAGAACAAGTGGCATGGAATCTCCGCCAAATGGGGCATTTACCCTATATCAATCTGAGAGATCGCACCAAAACCAGACCAGCCATTTACAACTTGTTGCAAAATGGAATCATAAAGAAAGAAGATATCATGGAAATGCTGGTCCCAAACCAAGAAAGTCAAGCACACAGGCAGAATTGTGGGCAAGATACCAAGCTGGAGACCCAACTGTCGGAACTCTAGGAGATGATGGAAAGTACCAATATCTGGTTGACTATTGGTTTGAACCACGCGTATATGCTGATGCTCCTGCCACTGGATGGGGATCAGAGTCTGAAGATGAAGAAAAGCCTGTACCAGAGAAAGAAGAAAAATTTGTTGGCATGATCACATGTGAACCGAAGTTAATCAAATTTGAGATGAACAACAGTAAAGAAGAGGCAACTGTCTCGAAGCCTAGAAGTTATACTTTTCAAATCCCAATTGCTGTAAAGGATTACAAAGCTGCCCCATTTGATTACCAGACAGTTAATCACGCTTCTATGATTGGGGGCTTACCCGTTCGGGAAGACTTTATGAACCAACTGCAAAGAAGGTGACATGGATTCATCGCCGCCGCCGAATGATGAAGAAAAGAAGGAAGATGAGAAAGCAATATTGGCTAAACTCATGAAGGCAAGTGAATTCAAAGTAGTTGAACAACTAGTCAAGACGCCAGCCCAAATATCACTCATGGGTTTGTTAATTAGCTCTGATATTCACCGTGAGGCCTTGTTCAAAGTTCTCAAAGAAGTAAAAGTTCCAGAGAATGTGACAGAAAAAACCTTGGAACATATCATTAATTCTGTCTTTGCAAATGAGCAAATTAGCTTCTCATCTGAAGAATTAGAGAAGAAGGTGGCCAACATAATAAAGCTCTTTTTATTGTTGTCAAAAGCAATGGTAGAATCGTCTCCCGAGTGCTTATTGACAATGGATCTTCTCTGAATGTATGCCCCCTGGCTACTCTGAATTTGTTGGAAGTAGACCCGTCAAATATCAAGCCAAGTCCTACTGTAGTACGAGCATTTGATGGATCAAAGAAGGAAATAATTGGAGAAGTGGAATTAGAGGTCACTATTGGGCCTCAAACTTTCCTAATTCCTTTTCAAGTGATAGATATCCCAAGAACATTTAATTTGTTGCTTGGAAGGCCATGGATTCATGCAGCAGGAGCAATACCCTCAAGCTTGCACCAGAGGGTTAAATTTGTAGCAAATGGCCAACTTGTTACCGTTATGGGAGAACAAGATTATGCCATCTATCAAGAAACAGCTATTCCATATCGGAAAAGGAGAAGAAGAAGACTTTGGGCTCCAAATATTTGAAGAAGTCTGTGTAATAAATGAAGAAAAAGAAGCTCAGATAGGAACTTTTGGCCTAGGATATTCTCCTACTCAAACAGAGGTAGCAGACATGAAGAATAAGATGAGAACAAGGAACTTAATAAGAATATGATCCAGACATCGAATCCCCACATCGGAGCTCCTTTCCAAAGCCTCATCATGTCCAGAAGACAGATGACTCCAAGGAAGATGATCCACCCAAGAAGATAGCTTTGAAGAATTGGTTTTCCATACCTTGTGCTAGTTTTAATTTTCTTAAGTAAGGACCGATATTAGATTGCGTTTTGCTGCAAATAAGTGTACTTAAACACCATTTCAAATTTAATAAAATTCTTTTGTGTTTTTTCCATATTCTTATTCTTTCCCCATTCATATTCTACCAGATCCGACTTTTGTAATGAGTTCCGGGATATCTCGCGTCTGTAAATACTGAAAATATCGATATCACCTCCAACCCTACTGGGTTAGTCGTTGAAGATGATATCGATTATCAATTGAAAACACAAGAAAATTGGCAAAACTTTGATCATGAAAGGATTGAAACCCTGAACCCACTAAATTGGTTAATTTGGGAACAAGTGAAGATCCTAGGAATTTGAGAATTGGGGGTAAATTGCCAGAAGACACAACACAGGGTTTGATTAAGTTACTAGCAGAGTATTTGGATGTTTTTGCATGGTCATATAGTGATATGCCCGGTTTAGATCCGTCAATTGTGGTCCATAAATTGCCAACCAAAGAAGGCATTAAGCCTAAGAAGCAAAAACTAAGGCGATTTAGACCCGATTTGCTACTTAAAATTAAAGATGAGGTCAAGAAGTTACTCGAAGTTGGATTCATTGAAGTTTCGGATTACTCAGATTGGGTATCAAACATAGTACCAGTACTTAAGAAAAATGGGAAACTTAGAATCTGTGTGGACTTTAGAGACTTGAATCAAGCGACCCCAAAAGATAATTTCCCGTTGCCACATATTGATGTCTTGGTAGACAATACAGCTGGAAACCATCTATTCTCATTTATGGATGGATTTTCGGGATACAATCAAATATTGATGGCCGAAGAGGACAAAGTCAAAACCACATTTGTCACAGCCTGGGGAACTTTTTGCTATAAGGTCATGCCATTTGGTCTCAAGAATGCCGGAGCAACTTATCAGCGAGCAATGCAGACCATATTGCATGACATGATGCATAGAGAGGTGGAAGTATATGTTGATGACATGATTGCCAAATCAAAAGAAGGAGAAGATCATGTGGAAGTATTAAGGAAACTTTTTGAAAGATTGAGAAAGTTTCAATTAAAATTAAACCCAGAAAAATGCATTTTTGGAGTAACTTCTGGGAAACTATTGGGATTTGTGATCAGTCAAAGAGGAATAGAAATTGATCCTGATAAGGTCAAAGCAATTCAGGAATTACCTCCCCCAACAACTTTGAAAGAAATTAGAGGTCTTTTGGGGAGACTAAATTACATTGCTCGATTCATTTCCCAGTTGACGGATAAATGTCAACCACTGTTTAAATTATTGAGAAAAAATGCCCAAATTGAATGGAATGAAGAATGTGAAGAAGCCTTTAACCGAATTAAGCAGTATCTGACAAATCCCCCAGTTTTGATCACTCCAGTACCCGAAAAGCCTTTGTTCTTATACTTGACAATTTTTCCGGAATCCATGGGTTGTGTACTCGGGCAAAAAGATGAAATGGAAAAGAAAGAGCTATTTATTACTTGAGCAAAAAATTCTCAAATGGAGAGCAAAAGTACTCAGAGATAGAAAGAACTTGCTGTGCATTAGTATGGACTATGCATAGACTCAGGCAATACACGCTCTTCTACTCAATCGAGTTAATTACAAAGCATGATCCTTTGAGGTATCTGGCAAATAAGCCCGCCTTGGTCGGTCGAATTTCAAAATGGCAAATGTTACTGTCTGAGTTTGATATTACCTATGTTAGACAAAATTCAATTAAAGGACAAGCCTTGGCTGATCAACTCGCTGAAAGCCCGGTTGATGAGGAACTAAAGGAACAAGATCAATTCCCCGATGAAGGGATTCGGGTAACACAAACGGAAGATGAAAGAATGCCGAATTGGAAATTGTATTTTGACGGAGCAGCTAATGTGTATGGATGTGGAATAGGGGCAGTCCTAATTTCACCTGAAGGAAACCAATACCCAACAGCGGCCAGATTAATGTTCCCTTATACGAATAATATAGCAGAATATGAAGCATGCATTTTGGGTTTAGAGATGGCAATCCAAATGGAAATTCAAGAGCTCGAAGTTTTTGGAGATTCATCACTTATTATTTTTCAAACTCGAGGAGATTTTAAAACAAAGGATCCCAAGTTGATTCCTTATCATAATCACTTGGCAGAATTGATAGAAAGATTCAGGGAAATCTCCTTTGTATATGTGCCAAGAACTCAAAATCAGTTTGCTGATGCTCTGGCTACTTTGGCCTCATTAATTCAGTTTACTGAAGGAGCAAGAATCCAACCTTTGCAAGTCCGGGTGAGAAGTGAACCCGCATTTGCGCCATGATGAATCAGATGAACCCTGGTTCCAAGATATTAAAGTTCTTTTGCAAACGGGTAATTATCCTGAAGGTGCTACCAAGAAAGATCAGAAGTCACTGAGGCGTTTGGCCAGTCATTTTTTGCTAAGTGGAAATACGTTATACAGAAGATCATTCGACACGACTTTGTTAAGATGTGTAGATGAAAAAGAGGCCCAAAGCTCATGGAAGAAGTTCACGAAGGAATTTGTGGTCCTCATATGAGTGGTTACATGTTAGCCAAAAAGATTATGAGATTAGGATACTTTTGGTTAACTATGGAATCAGACTGTATCAAACATGTGAGATCTTGTCATTTATGCCAGATCTATGCAAACAAGATAAGTGCCCCTCCAAAAGAATTACAGTTAATGTCAACCCCATGGCCTTTCTCAACATGGGGGATAGATGTTATTGGGCCAATTTCACCTAAAGCTTCAAACGGTCATCGGTTCATATTGGTTGCAATCGATTACTTCACTAAATGGGTAGAAGCCGCTTCCTATGCAAGTGTAACGAAGTCCGTGGTTGTGCGGTTTATCAAAAGAGACATCATCACTAGATATGGAACTCCGGAAAGTATCATCACTGATAATGGTACGAATTTGAACAACAAAGAAGTAACAAATTTGTGTCAGCAATTCAAGATCAAGCATCGGAATTCTACTCCGTATCGGCCACAGATGAATGGGGCAGTTGAAGCCGCCAATAAGAACATCAAGAGAATTATTGAGAAGATGACCATTGTCTATAAAGATTGGCATGAAATGTTACCGCTCGCATTAATGGCGTATCGAACGTCTGTAAGAACATCAACCGGGGCAACACCATATTCCTTGGTATACGGAACTGAAGCTGTTTTACCTGTAGAAGTTGAAATTCCATCACTTCGTATATTAGTAGAAACCAAACTCGATGAAGCTGAGTGGATAAAACAAAGATTTGAACAGTTGAATCTGTTAGATGAAAAGAGGCTGACTGCAATGTGTCACGGCCAGTTATATCAGCAAAGAATGGCTAAAGCATTCAACAAGAAGGTCAAGCCAAGAAGCTTCCAAGAAGGTGATTTGGTTTTGAGAAAGATGCTGCCAAATGTACAAGACTCCAGAGGAAAGTTCACACCAAATTACGAAGGACCGTATGTAGTTAGAAAAGTATTGTCGGGAGGAGCATTGATTCTTTCCCAAATGGATGGACCTGATTTAAAGGATCCTGTAAACTCAGATGCTGTAAAGATGTATTATGAATGATCAAAAAATTTGTCATTTTCTGTGTTCATTGATTTCATTTTTAGTTTTTACAAGCAAAGTTGATATCCAAAAACTTTGAACTCAGTCAAATCTCAACCCGTTAATTAAATCATTCAAACAAATTTCCAAAAATTCTCAAATCAGACCAAATCTCATCCCATTCATCACCAAATAACCATAAATTCTCAAACCAGATCAAATCTCAACCTATCACTTAAACAAATTCCCAAACTAAAACTGTTAGAAAGTAATTTGAGCATCCATATGGCTTAAAATGCATATATGCAATTTTATCTGGTGATTATATTGCACAAGTAACTAGTTTTTGAACACGGTTTATGTGAACAACGGAAAAGCCCTAAACATTAACCGACGTAAGATCAAGATTCTTCAAATGGATCAAGAAGTTTAGAGTCCCCGAGTGGATCAAGAAAGAATAAGTTTCCCAAATGAATCAATAAGTCAAGTTTCTGAGAAAATCAAGATAGATCAATTTCCTCCAATGGATCAAGATAGATCAATTTTCCTAAATGGATCAAGAAATCATCAAGTTTTTCCTTAAGTGGATCAAAAAAAAAAAATCAAGTTTTCCCAAAGAATCAACAAGTCAAGTTTCCAAGAAAATCAAAAGTCCCCATGGATCAGAAGATCAAGTATCCTAGAAGATCAAGTTTCCTGAAGATCAAGAATTCCCAAATGGATCAAGAAACCAAATCTTTAAGGTTTCAAAAATCCCCAGTAAACCAAAGCCATAGGTCCGGCAAATGACCAAACCAAAGCCCTAGGTCCGACAGATGACCTAGCAGTTTTCTAAAATTTAGACCCGACAAACGGTCTATCAGTTTTTTTTAGTCTAGGCCCGACAATGGCCTTCATTTTCTAAAATCTAGACCCGACAAACGGTCTAATTTTTTAGTCTAGGCCCGACAGATGGCCTAATCATTTTTCTAAAATCTAGACCCGACAAACGGTCTATCAGTTTTTTAGTCTAGGCCACCCTATCATTTTCTAAATCTAGGCCCGACAGATGGCCTATCATTTTTCCAAAGCCTAGGCCCGACAGTTGACCTAGCAAATCTTAAAGTCTAAATTCGACAGATAGTTTAGCACAAGATAAAAATCTCTTTGTTAAAAACAAAATTTGGCAGGAGAAATTAAGCAAAAATTGGCTATCCTTTTGTCTTTGTGGCAAAAGTTTTGTTCAAACTTTACCACAAAGAGGGGCAGCTGTAGACACCCAATTTTTGCCCAATTAAAAATTCTTAAGTTTAAATAAATTAATGTCATTTTGAGTTAATCAAAAATAAAAATATAATAATAAAATAATAAATAATATAAATAAAAAAGAGAGAGAGAAAATAGAAAAAATAAAAAATAGAGGAATAAAAATAATAATATATTACATGAATAATAGTAATATAAATAAAATATATGTAGAAAAAATTAAAATAAAGAAAAAATCATTTGAGCTTAATATAACATATATTTTATAGTCTTAAGTATTAGTGGGTTAGCTATATGACCAAGGCACAGGCCAACGGCCTAACGTTTCAGACCATGGACACAGGAGCAAGGGGACCCGAGTTCGATCCTAGCCCAAGGCAGATTTTGCCTCCTTTTTGTTCAATTTTTTTTCCCAAAAGACACATCGGTTCATCCACTTTGAGACATCATTTGATCAACGAATCTTTGTGTTTTTTTCGAAATAACTGTACAGACACAAACTAGGCATGGAATACATCACATCTATACGCAATTCGTGTATTATTTCATCCCAAAAGGCACATTAATTGAGGCATGAAAATTGAGAAAATTCGAATGGACATGATTTTTCAAATTTTAAAATTGGCCGAATTGTATCAATTGATCAATTAAATACACTTAATCAAGGAGTCATGATCTGTAAACACAAGATTCGTGATCAATTTGAACCAACAATCACGAATCGAGTCCCAATTTTGAATCGTTCTTATTTGAAAAGTATAACGATTCGTGATTCAAACATTTAACCATTACAAAGCTTCAAAACGACAAATTGTTTCGAACTCTATAAATAGGATCACCCCAAAAGTAGAAAGCACAATTCAATTTCGCAAAATACACAAACAACGATCGAGATCTGAAAATAGAGGAGAGAGTGTTCGAATTGCAAAAATTTGCAAATCGAAGTGATCGGGAGGATTTCGATCAAAAAGAGTGTTAGATCATTTAGAAGTGTTTTTGATTGATTATAGTGTTTAGAATTGCTCGAAATTTGCATTTGGAAGATCTGCAAATTTTCGAAATTTTTTTATCCTTGCCGCCGTCAACCACCGCACGAACCACCACTTCTGGTGGTTCTGGGAGTGAACCACCACAAACCAACGGACGCAGCAGCCCCATCCACGTCGGGCCGACAAGGTTGCAGGCTTCGAAAACCACCAGGAGCGGTCGAGGAACGCCTTAAAGTCACCATCATCGTCTTCTTCACCCGACGGGTATCCAAGATCCGACCCGAAACCCGAGATCCAACCCGGTCGGTCGTCGATCAACGGTCGTCGGTCGTCGGTCAACGGTCGTCGGTCAATAGTCAGCCAGATCTACGGTCCATATTCAATCAGAGGATCAGACGGTCCAGATTGATCAAAGCGATCTACGATCTAGATTCAATTAGAGGATCAGACGGTCCATATTCGATCAAAGCAATCAACGCTCCAGATCGAAAGTCATCAGATCTTGCGGTCCAGATTTAGTCTACAGATCAGACGCTTCAGATCTGATCCGAGAAAATCCAACGGTCCAGGTTAGTCCGCAATATTTATAGTTATTTATTATATTTTAATTTCAGAAAATAGGAAAAAATTAATAAAAATTCGTAAAAAATCCAGAAAAATTCAAAAAAATCCAGAAAAATTAGATTAATTATTTTTAATATAAATTTACATGTTTTAGCAATTTTTGATATTTTTGGATATTTTTGAATATGTATTTGCATATAAATTGATCTTTAAATATATGCATGAGATGTTTTATTTTTGTATTTTAATTCTGTTATGATATATTTTGAATATATTCTGTACATATGTGATGATTTTTTAATTTTGAAAAATAATAAATTGTAAATAGATTTTTTAAACCAAAATTGTTGTTGAATAATAAAAAAAATTTTTTTTTAAATCATGATATTGATCAAGTTTTTTTTGTCAAAATTTATCTTCATAAATTTACTATGAAGATATTAATCAAGTTTTTATCAAAATTATCTTTATAAATTTTCTATGAAGATAATACTCAAAGTTTTCAAAATTATTTCCATAAATGGACTTTGAAAATAATTAAAGTTGTTCAAAAATGTTTTCATAAATTTACTATGAAAATATTTAATATTGTTTAATCAAATTGATTTTCATGTTGCATTAAATTAGCCATGAATTGTCATAAATTAATGATTTTTGAACTTAGAAAAATATATTTTTTATGAAATAAAAATTAATTGATTAGATCATAGGATCATCAAAATTGATTTTCATAAAAATTCAAAATTTAATGAACTTAAAGTGAGAATATTTTAAAAATATAAAATTGATCAACAAACTAAGTTCTTTTATAAAAGAACTACGTTTTGTCTGATCTCGATTAGCGAGTACGTAGGCACCTACGGGGCGACAATAAAATTAGAAAAAATATATTTTGTTTGATAGTTTGAAATAATCATTTTGTACATATTATAAGTTTTTTTTTTAAAAGGAAGAATACAAATGTTTGTTGATATTTAAGTCCTAAGAAAAATACATAAAAAAAAAAATGAATGATTAAACTTGTAGATATTTGTTTTTATAAATGCTTTGTTTGAATTTTTTAGTTTGAAAAGGATAAATTCTAAATTTTAAACTTAAAGTGGTAACCGCTTAGGTTTTAATAGGTTAGCCCCCGGACTCAGATATCTGGTATATTTTTTTTAAAGTTTGGTTTTTAAAATCAAATTTTCCGCAGACTAGTAGCTAAGTTAGGATTAACCGACCCATTAATCCTAACTTTTCATTTTTTCCGATTTTTATCGGTTGGCGACTCCAAAATATTTTCAAAATTAAATTTCTTTTAACCCCTAGTCGAGGATTCATGTTAAATGGGTTCGGGTTTAATGTGAATCGGGTTAGAAGAAATAAACCGGATGATTTTCAAAATTCAGGCTCGACAGCCTTGTTCATATTTTTGCCAACTTTTCTCTATCCCAGTATGATCACTAATGTTATGTTTGATGACTAACCCATTAGGGTCAGAAATGATATCAGTATTTTCGTTATCTATCGCGCAAGATATCTCTTACTTTCACCATTATCATCAGATTCAAAGGTAACCCTAGAGTTATTAAGGGGGATAGTGAACCAATTATTCAACTCCCGAACTGGGGAGCTGCAAGAAGGCTCCATAACTGATGCAATGTCTGGTTTCTGGACATGAGCCGGTTGTGGGAATGTGACTTTGATATCTGGAGACTCAATAGGGGTATTATACCATTCTTCTCCTTTCTTCTTTCGGGCTTTCTTTTTCATCTCTTCTATCTCAACCGGAGTAGGGACATATCCCAGTCCAAATGTCCCTAAATGTCCCTCTTTGAATCATATTGGCTTCTTCAAAGATTTGTAAACCAAAGTCTTCGGATCCTTCTTCGCCAATATAGGGTATAGCAGTGTCTTTGAAGATAGCATGGTCTTGTTCTCCTATACCGTAACGATTTGTCCATTTGTTATAAACTTGACCATCTGATGCAGACTAGACGGTATTGCCCCAGCTGAGTGAATCCAAGGCCTTCCAAGCAACAAATTGAATGATCTTGGTATGTCTAGAACTTGGAACGGAATAGTAAAGTCTTGTGGGCCAATAGTAACTTCCAAGTCTATTTCTCCTGATATGCCTCTCTTGGATCCATCAAAAGCTCTAACAATAGTAGAACTGGACCGGAGGTTAGATGCATCGATACCAAGTAAGTTCAAAGTAGCCAATGGACAAACATTCAAAGACGACCCATTATCGATGAGGACTCGGGCTACAATCATTCCATTACATTTGGCCATTATGAATAGGGGCTTGTGTGTTGAGTGCCTTCTGCTCCCAACTCATCAGGTGAGAAAGAGATTTGGTCCAAAGCAAATACTGAATTTACTACATGTTCCATTGTTTCAGTAGCAACACCTTCGGGAACCTTGATTTGTTGGAGTATCTTAAAGAGGCCTCCCGGTGTTTTTCAGAAGTCATTAACAAACCCATTAAGGATATTTGAGCCGGGACTTTAGCGAGTTGTCAGCAATCTTATAATCACTTATCTTCATAATCTTGGTCAAGGCTGTTTTCTCATCAGATTCCTCCTCCTTTTTCTTATCTTTTCTTAGTGGGAAGAATTCCTCTGCAATGTTTTCTCTCTTTCGGGCTCTGAAGCTTTCCCAAGTTTTCCGACCATGGGCCTAGGAACTTGATTAACAGCTTGATAGTTGAACGGGGCGGCTTTATAGTCTTTCGGTGCAATGGGCACATGGAATTGATACCTCATCGATTTCACCTCATATGGGGCTTCTTTCTGCTCTCCTTGACATTGGATAACTATCTTCTTTGGATTGGACTGGATCATTCCGATAAAAGGCTCGGGTTCTTCAATCGTGATCATGTTGATCGTGGGCCCATGGTTTGGGAGAGGATTGGTGTTGACATTAGGGGTCGGGGTTTCAATGAAATCTAGTTGGACCAATTTAGCATCAATGAGGTCTTGAATCTTGTTCCGAAGCCTCCAACAATAGTCAGTAGAATGACCTATTTGCCCCAAATGATAATCGCATTTTTGCTCGGGGTTATATATCTGGGTTTGTAGTCTTCTCTAGGTGTTTCAAAGGTGATCAGATTGTCAGCTCTAAGCCGGGCTAGAACTTGGCTAAGGGGTGGGAATTTTGGTGAACTGTCTTCTGGGTCTATTGAATGGTTGGTTTTGGGATTGTGGTTGTTGTGACCGGGTGAAGGGTTGATTAGTGTTTGGGGTTTGTTGGTAGGTGTAGGATTGAGTAGGTTTAGTGTATGGGGTTGAGCTGACTACACTGACAGTGGTATCCTTCCCTTTGTTATTGTTGGAGTACTTGAAATTTGTAGCCTTTTTCTCCACATGGATCCTCCCGGTAATAATGGCACTTTCAATTCTACACCCGGCCAATACTATCTCAGAGAAATTAGCAGTAGTGTGTCCAATGAGATGAGTAAAGAAGGTTCTTCTAAAGTATTGATGAAAGTGAATGTCAAATCTTTCTCCGGGATAGGGGTAGATACCATAGATGCCATTGATCTCCATCTTTGAGCATATTCCTTAAAGGACTCATCTTTCTTCTTCCTCATATTACTTAAATCCCACATAGAAGGGGCCACTTCAATATTGAACTTATATTGATTGTAGAAAGCCCTAGCCAATTTGTCCCAAGTATTAATCTCATCAAGATCCAAATGAGCATACCATGCTAAAGCTGGACCGGTAAGGCTATCCTGAAAAGTTTGGATCATGAATTGCTCATATTGAGTGTACCGGCTCATCTTCCTCACATAGAGCCTAGTATGCAACTTTGGACAACCAGTACCATCATACTTCTCAAAGTCGGGAATCTTGAACTTCTCGGGAAAGCTCCCGCTTCGATTGTAGGAAAGCTTGTGATTCCAGTTTGATCAAATCCTTCCATTTTCTCAAAAACTTTGAGTTTCTCATTGAATTGAGAAAGAAGCCTTTTCTCCATTTCTTTGTTTTGAGCCTCAATTTCCTTCTTAAACTCAGAAGAATCGGTTTCGACAATGGCTAGTGGTTCATGATTAATTACTTGTTCCTCAATAGTTTGACATAGTTCCTTTCTTTACCCCAGAATGTCCTGCGGTAGTATCTTGAGGGGCCTTAAGGTTTTGCGTGAGAAGATTCATTTGCTCGGCCATTCGAATACCATTTGTTCCAAAGTAGTGAGCCTTTGCTCGGACATCGCATTGGAATTACCAGAATTATTGTCGTTGTTGCTAGCCATTCTGGATTTAGACCTAGTGATGATCGGACTTCGAACCGGGTCTGACCGTTTAGGAGCTATCTTTTAGAAACTGATGTTCAAAAACAAAATTTCCATAGTTTAGAGAAGAAAATGTATATATTATTATATGATTCTCAACAAAATGAGCAAACGGTTAGCGGTTAATATATACACAAAAACAAATAAACAGGTAGCAAAGAATATACAAGAACATGTAGAGACAAGATATATATATATGGAAAAGAAAAACGCATGCGCATGTAAATTGAGATGATGAAACTTTGTAGCAAAAAACCATTTTATTTCATTAAAGCTGAATTTACTCAAGGAGTCAAATACATGACCTAAACATGACAAAACCGAAAAGCTAAACAAAGAAAATCATCCTAAACCAAACGCCTAATCTTGCTAGGACACTCTGAACGGTCCTTCAGCTCCTCGATAGTCCTCTTCGCCATCCTGGTTGAGCTTCAAGTGCTTGAACCTTGCCTTGAGAACTTTGAACTTCCTTTTCCATCTCTCGATCCTTCTTCTTCATCTGGAGCTTGAAATTCCAACTCGTTCACTTTTGCCCTTTGGTTGAGGATGTATTCTTTAGTGGCTCGGTATTTCTTCGTCTCAGTATTAATGGGGTCTATCATGTAGATCGTCTTGATTTCTCTTGTCTCCCATTTGGCTTGTATCAATCCTAGCCTTTCTCTCTTTGTGCCAAAGGAACACTCGGGTCATCATACTCCATAGTAAACTCCTTTAATGATGGCTTGCTAGTTATATCTTGAAGTGCTCCATATTGTCTTATCACACGAGCCGGATAATATCCGTGGACCCGGTCAAACCAATCAAAGGAATTGCCGCATATTCCCTACATTCGGTTATTGCCGTAGGAGAATGGAACCATTTAGCAACCCAAAGGAAATTGTGAGCTTCTAGATCTTGGAGTAAGTGCACCCATTCATCGGTCCTTGGAAGATCTTGAATGCAAACTCTTTCATTAAAGCTTAAAATAAGATCATAACTGTCTCTAATGTGGCAAGCCGAACTCAAATTGCTCCCATAATCTCTAGTATGGCTTGCAAACCATACTATCAAGAGTGTCATACTAGACTTGAACTTCCCATGGCCTCTATTCTTCTTCAAGTGGTTAAGAGATCTATTTTGTTCAGCGAGCAAGGTCGGGATATAAGACTTTCTTGCTAAAAACTGGTCCACTAATTCCACTACCCGATAGTGGATGAAAAGATCCCCATTAGGGAAGAGGATAGTACTGAATACGGTGGCTATAAAGGCATTGATGCGATTTTGCTCCCATGCTACTACACCTCTATAGAAGATAGGCTTATTGTCCTTGTAACTATTTAGAGATCCAAACCACTTGAACAAATCAGAAAGCCGAATGGAGACTAAATTACAATTCTTGACTTAATCCCTAAAAAGGAGTTGAACAAGTTGATCGGCCCTTTACTAAGTTGAGGAGCATATATTCCCGCATGAGTTGGTGGAGCTTGAAGAAGCCTCGTGTATTCCTCAATAGTGGGACTCAAAGTGTGCTCACCATGGCAAAAGGCGGCCTCATCAATATTCCATAAGTCAACCAAGGCCCTAAAAAGATGAATGGGGACCTGGACCTTTGGTAGAGAAAGAATAGGTCCCAAAAGGTCTTCAATGAATCTTCTTTGTTCTGGCTTGAAAGTTTGTAACCACTTGTTCAAAATGGGCATCGGACTAGTAAGCTCATGAACATGGATCTCGGGAGTAAGATGGACCCATATGTTGCCATTACACATACTATCTGCCATTTCTTTATTCTACCTATTACTAAGAGATGTGTTACAATACGGTATATACATTTTGATGGTGCATTAAACTGAATACAAAGACAAAAACGAAGTTACAAGGATTTACAAGACGCATTTACATAACGGATTACAAGGGAAAGTTAACTCCTATAAAATCAGCTTTTGTTTTGTAAATAAATTTTGAAAAACATTTTGATTGGCTACAAAGTTTGATCATCATCTCCTTCATGTAGTGGATGCAAGAAGGCTGGGTTCTAAAGGTCCCCCAATTAATGGGCTATGAGCCACATTAACCGGAGTGGGAGGCTAATTCGTGTCTCGAATGGTGGGTAACCATAACACCCGAGACCTACTGGTGCCTCCCATCCTAAGTTACCTAAGGTGGTCCGGGTTTGACCACATCTAGCACACATTTTTTTTTTCAAAAATAAACATCCCCTCCCATAACGCTATATAGATAATATCTGCACATAAGTACACGGTTAGCACAAATATCTACAAATGTACAAGATATTTAAAAGAAAGCAATTTATATATGAAAAGCATAAAGTGGCTAGCCCTCTAAAAATGTCCCCAGTGGAGTCGCCAAGCCATCGAGCCTGGTTTTCGATTTCCTTTAATCTGATTCGTACTAAACCCTAACCCATTCAATACGAATCATCGACTATGAATTAAAGGAAATTTTGAATTTTTTAAAAATATTGTGGAGTTGCCACTCGACTAAAGTCAAGAGAAAAAAATAAACCAAAACCAATGGGTAGGTTGATTTTGGTTTTGCTACTAATCTGCGAAAAAAATCGTTTTGAAAACGAGAACCAAAAATTAACTTGAATTCGGGGGCTAACTTATTAAAACCTAAACAGTTACCACTTTAACTTTCCAAATTTAAATTGCTTTCTTTTAAACCCTAATTTTAAAATCTAAACTATTTACCAGGATCTAATTAACTAAACATATGTCTAATATGCATAAAAATACTAATCAAGTTCCATCAATAATCATATAATCTAAAAACTCAAAATATTCAAATTAATCAAATCTTATCAAATTCTATCAATATTCATATATTCTAAACTAAACAAATCAATATTCACAAAAATAAATTTTACATATTTTAAGTCGCCCATTTAAGTGCCTACGTACCCGCTAATCGGGATCAGACCACACGTAGTTCTTTTAGAAAAATTTAATTTGTTGGTAAATTTTAGAATTTTTTTTGAAATATTTTTTCTTTGAGTTTATTAAATTTTATTAATTTTAACAAAATTAATTGTTTTCGATATGGATCCTAAATCTATCAATTTTAGGTTTTTTTATTTTATAAAAATTGGACTTTTCTATGTGACAAAAATTTTGAACAAGAAATCATAACCACATATCATGCATATCAATTCATCCTACATATCATCAAGAATAAAAATATTATAAGGAATATCAATATTTAACAAGCTAATTTTAACAAAACAATATCATGGCATAACCAAGATTTATATATCATTAAAATTACATTATAAAGGGCAAGATTTCAATGTGGTTTCATAAATGGTGAAATCATAAAATTCAATGTTATTACAATCAAGGTCATCACTATATTATAATAAGGCGAAATCATGGCATAAAAGGAATTTTAATGACTATCATCATACATGATCACACAATTTCAAATGTTGTAAACCTAAAACCCTAAAAATTTCATATATTCCTTATGATTATGGCGTAATCATAGTTATATTATCAATGACAAGATTTTAATGTAATTCTACGAACAAGTACCTAACAAAATTCAATTTTATCACAAAAACAAGATCATTACCATATTAATGCAAAAAGATAGAACATTCAAAAACTATATCATGACAAATTAGATCCTATATTTCAAATTAATATTTTTAGAACAAGTTTATGAGACAAACATTCATTGACAAGAAAAGAAAAAAAAAATTAATTATAATGACTATACTATCATGATTAAAGCTATTACTAATTTTACATATTTTGAATTTTCAAAATAAAACAACACATTCATAACAGATTTTGATATTATAATTATATACTAATTTTTTTATTTTTCCTATTTCTATCATCATTATTATTATCAATTTGAATAAGAACAAAAATCATGGAATCACTAATCATATTACAAATTTTAATGCATTAAAGGAAATATCAATATGACAATCATGGTAAGCGTATCATGTTATCACAAATTAAATCATAACAAGAAATGTCAACACAAATCATGCATCACCCAGATATCAAATTTTAATCTATAATATGTAGACATGCAATCAAGTATTCATAAGGATCAAATTTTTAAATCATGGCATATTGTATAATAATTACAAATTTTGGTCAAGTCATGTATTGGCTGTCATGGCATTATCAAAATAAGAATCATGTTACAATGTCCAAACAAGATGTTAATACAAACTGTATATGATGAAAATTCAAATATTCAAAATATCAAAGGAATACATTATAGTAGAAATCAATTTTAGGATACAAACAAGTCATAATAACAAAAAAATTCAAGAATTATTATTGACAAAGTATCGATAAAAAAATATCAAAAGAATGTATCATGTTTAGGATTAATATTACTACTAGTTAAGACGTATATTCATGTGATAATTAATTATTCATGAACATCATACCACGAGTAAAAAAATATATATATTACAAATAATTATAAGACGATTATTCATCAGTTGATTACATATTTCAACCAATCACAATCCATATATTATAGTAGAATTTTATTATTATGATAACCAGAATTATAACAAGATTTAATATTATTTGTATAATATCACAATTCATCAACTATTATTATTATTATTATTATTATTATTATTATTATTTATTATTATTAAAAAAAGAACAAGAACTTACCTGGATGCGCAGTAGAGAATGGAGTCAGGGTCGGCGTGTGGAGATGGTGGAGTTGATCTAGCGCACCAGATTAAGGTTTCGGCTGGAAAGGGGGGTGTTCAATCCACCCTCCACAAGCAGTGTTGATTTTTATTATCCTCTCTCCTGGCAGTTTGTGAATAATGGCTTCAACCCTGGATGCGCGGCAGAGAATGGAGTCAGGGTCAGTGCGTGGGAGGGAATGAGTTCGGATCGCCGTTGATCTGGAATACAGAATCACGCATGGGAGTGGAGTCAGGATTCAAGCAGATTGGATTCAGATCCGACGGCCATGGAGGTTGGATGAATTGGGTCACGACCGGAGGAGGGCAGCTCGTCCAGAGGTTTTAGAGGAGACCACGAACTCCGGTGGTCTTGGATTCGGCTCTCGTGGTTTCTCCGATGACGATCGTTTAGCGGTTTTTCGACAACAATCAACTTATGGGGATAGAAGTTCTCGACTTCCTGAGTATCAAATGCTTTTTTTTATTTTTCTTTTCTTTGTTTTAGTGCACTGTTTTTGTTCTTTTTTTTTCTTTTTTATTTATAGAGCTAGGGTTTCATGTTTTATTTTGATTTTGATCCGAAAAAATCGGACTACAACGGTTGTAATTTGCAATTAGCTGTCATTAACGTTCAAAATTAATGTTCAAACACGTTGTGAGCGAAAAAAATGGATTCTTGAGCTTTTTTCGGAATTGTAAAAACGAATTTTTTTCACATTTCAAATCCAATTTTGAAATAGTTATGGTTTATGAAAATATGCAAATTATATATCAAAATGAAGTACTCAGTGTCTAGTTTCAAAATTCGTATTTGTTTTGTTAAAAACGGGTTTGAAAACGGGTCAAATATGGACTTGAAAACACCCCATCGGGCGACCGGAGGTAGGAGATGATGAACAGTAATTTTATTATTTTTTTTTTTTACATTTTTTGAAATTATATCATACTATATTAATTATATATATTACATCCATTATATTTATTGCTATTAAATTGATTTATTTTTCTAATTTTTGTTCCTAGTTTTAACATTTATAATTTGCAAAAATTTAATTAATTTAATTATGTGTATACTAAGATTAGTACTTATTTTGACAAAAATAAATGTCAAAATGAAGTGTCTGCAGCTGTCCCTCTTTGTGATGAGGTTTGTCAAAACCTAATCACAAAGTGGACCTCATTTTGACTTTACCTTATTTGGAATTCCATTTCTTGAGCGGGGTGAGAGCTTTTCATGTTCTGATATGCTCGTTGAATCGCTTCTTGAGCAAAGATGCTTCATGTACTGAACTATCCCTTGATTCAGGTCTCATGTACTGAGTCCTTACTTGAAAGGAGGTCGTTTTCTGAGCGGAGATGAAGTTGTTTCTCAAATAGAAACGATTCATGTTCTGAACCGCTCCTTTGAGGTGGATTGCTTATTGAGCGGAGATGATTCATATTCTTGAAACGCCTCTTGAACTGGGTTACTTCTTGAGCAGAGGTGATTCATGTTCTGAAATGCTTCTTAAAACGTGTCGCTTCTTGAGCGGAGGTGATTTATGTTTTGAAACACTTCTTAAAATGGGTTGCTTCTTGAGCTAACATTTGTCTTATATTTGATACAAGCGCGCTCTTTGAGCTGGCACCTGATTTGGATAAGAGCTCCTTGAGCTAGCCTATGATTTAGATTTGATACAAGCGCGCTTCTTGAGCTGGCACTTGATTTAGATGGCGCTCCTTGAGCTGGCCTATGATTTGGTTCAAACGCACTCTTTGAGCTGGCATTTGTCTTAGATTTGATTCAAGTGCGCTTCTTGAGCTGGCACCTGATTTGGATAGTCGCTCTTTGAGCTGGCCTATGATTTGGTTCAAACGCGCTCCTTGAGCTGCATTTGATTTGGTTCAAGCGCGCTCCTTGAGATGGCACCTGATTTGGATAGGCGCTCCTTGAGCTGGCATTTGATTTGGTTCAAGCGTGCTCCTTGAGCTGACATTTGATTTGGTTCAAGCGTGCTCCTTGAGCTGGCACCTGATTTGGATAGGCGCTCCTTGAGCTGGCCTATGATTTGGTTCAAACGCGCTCCTTGAGCTGGCATTTGATTTGATTATGCATTTCTTGAACTGGGTCTCATGTTCTAGTCCCCAAATCTCATGTCCTGAGATCTTGATTTCCTCATGCTTCGCATGGCTTCTAGAGCTAATTTCTCGAAAAACTTAATTCTACCAATATAATCATTTTATTATCTCTTTTTTTTTTTTTTCTTTTCAAAACTTACCAGATTCTTATAGAAGCTTCTAAACTTGTCAGACCACTTGGTGAAGTCCGCTCATCACTAGGTTTACTCCGTCAGGCTAAAGCGCATTTCCTTTGAGTTGAGTATCTCTATTTGTCTTTTGACGGTAACTGGATTCTTTTGATGGTCTTGATGTCGGAACGATATAGGAGATGGTTCTTAGAGTCTCTCTTACTTTGCAGCTTGAACTTATCGACTTCTTATGCTAATCCCCTTAAATAGGCATTTCTTTTAATCAAAGATCAAATCTCAAAGTATTAAAATTGTTTTTATAACTTTATCAATTGCTCAAATCTCTCTCTCACGGTACGCTAATGTTTTAAAAATTTGGGAGATATAAGGATGGAAGAAAGCTTATCAATTAAAGTGGATGGTCAATGACTGTTCTAATGATTGGGGACCGCTAGAGATATACTTAACCAACACTCGGATAAAGAAAACAAATCAAGGATATCTTAGACACTCCCGCTAGGTAACTGATGAAATATTGGAAAACAAATGTGATTATGACTTAAAATCACATCGAAGCAGCTTTCCATATCTTGAAAATTAAGTCAACTTGTTCATGGCAAGTAGAAGTTATAGATAGGAACCTTGTAAATATTGGAAATCGATATCTTTCCTTTCTTTTCATAGTCCTTGAAGTTGCTCAAAGAACGTATCAGTACATCCATGAAGCGTGAGCTTGTTCAAACAGCATATTAGTATCCATGAAGACTGTATCACTTCAGTGAGATTCACCCACTTGTGGATGCGCTCTACGTGCTTAATTGTGTACCAGCTGTAGATACAAGAAACATCTCATCCAGACGACATACCTAAAGATTCTACTACAATCTAAATGAAGATCAAGAATTAGCCACACGATGACACCGGCACCAAAAAGCAGTTCCTCCACTTCTCCCTCGGGCAACCGCTATCTCTTCATCGATGTAAAACCAAATGAAGAAAGGGTCACCCTGTGTGCTTGGTTCTCTGTCCGGTTTCTGGCCAAGACTGAGCTCTACAGGATTGAAAGGTCCAATTTTTATCCGTATGCGCTCAAAAATGAAGGCCAGGATTCTGTTCTTCCATGAGAATCCACCTTCAAATGTCAAATATCCCAGATCTCCAAGATAAACACCATTCTCAATCCTTTTTGCCTGAGAATTAAATCATGGATTCATCAATGAAAGAAAGTAAATATTAAAAAATGAAAGTGCTTATATATTAATTATTTTGGTTCATTTCAATTGACTTAATCACAGATCTATCTTGCCATAGTTCCTAAAGCAGTAACAGAGTCAGATTCTAGATCAGCATCATCCAATAAGATTGGTTAAGTTGGTTCAGGCATAGTCAAATCTGAAGCCAACACGGACTCATCCAGCACCAAGCCAATCATTGAATCTGTTAAAATTTAAGATTTTTCTAAAATACTTTTTTGCGATGTATTAGTTAAAAATATGTTTTGTACTTTCTTTTGATTGACAAGGAGTGGCAGTCCATACTTTTACTCTTCAGTTTACCAACTGCTGATAGGATCAGCAATAGCGATGGGATTAATTAATATTTAAGATGTAACTTTTTCCTCATGTAACAAGCTGCCATGTTAACTTTTTGTATAGATACTTTGTGATCAATGAAATACATCTTGATGGATTTTATGGACTAAAAAACCAGAGCAGAAACTCCTCTTATATTTCTGCAAAAAGCTAACAAATGGTATCACAGCCATTTTCTTAAGGGATCTGTGACAAAGAAAAAGGTAGTAACAAACGCGTAAGGGAGAGGGAAAAAAAATGGCTTCTATAAGTTTTCAAGGATCCAATCCTCCCTTGTTCACGGCAGAAAATTATCACATATGGGCAATCAAAATGAAGGCATATTTGATGGCTTTGAGCTTATGGGAAAATTCCGAATCCTCCAGCTCTTCGAGTAAATCCCACTTTAGCTCAAATAAAGAAACATGAAGAAGATCTAGCAAAAAAATCAAAGGCTCTCACCTACATTCATTCTGCTCTCCCAAAGGTGATTTTCACTAGAATAATGACTTGTGAAACAACAAAGGAAGCTAGGGACAAACTAAAGGGAGAGTTTGAACACAGTGAAAGAGTAAGGTCTCTCAAACTTCTAACCATCAAAAGAGAGTTTGAGCTGTTGAGAACAAAGAAAGAAGAGACTATTAATGATTATTCTGCTAAGATTTCAAAATTGGTAAACAAAATCAGGTTGTGTGGAGAAGCATTCCCCAACTCAAAGGTTGTGGAGAAAATTTTAACAAGTCTACTAGCAAGATTTGAGGCTAAAGTATCTGTAATAGAAGAGTCTTGTAACTTAAAAACTCTCACTGTTGATGAGTTGATCAATAAACTTCAATCACAAGAATAAAGAACTAATATGAGAGATGGAGATGTAATAGAAGGTAAGGGCAAACAGCTCATGAGGGATCATAAAAGATATGCAGAGAAAGGAAAGACCGTTCCTAATTCAAAAGAACATAGAAATTTCCACCTTGTAAATTTCGTCAAAGAGATAATCATTAGAAGAAGAATTGTTGGTTCAAGGATAAAAACTCCATTCAATGAAGGTTCTGTAGAAAACTTGGCCACATAGAGAAGAATTGTAGAGCAAAAGGCAGAATCAAAGAAGCCACTTCAACAAGCAAACTTTACAGAAGAGAAAGAAGAGACACATGATGTCAAGCTGTTTATGGCCTCTCAAAGTTTGTTTGAACCAAATCAGCACACTTGGTTCATAGATAGTGGACGTACAAGTCATATGGCCAAAGAAAAGGAAATTTTCTACCAGCTAGGCACAACCTTCAAGACTAAAGTGAAGTTGGGAAATGGAGAGGTTGTTGAAGCTCAAGGGAAGGGAACTGTGGCTGCAATAACAAAACAAGGTACAAAATTTGTTTATGATGTTCTTTTTATGCCTTCTTAGGCTCAAAATCTGCTAAATATTGCTCAAATGCTTCAAAATAATTATTTCTTGACTTTTAAGGACAAATGTTGTTCTATTTATGATTGCAATGGTGCGTTGATTTCTAAATTGCCTATGGCTGATAAGAGCTTTCCTTTAAATTGGAGTTTAGTTGGTGAAAGTGGGAATTTTGCAAAAAATGATGAATCTTGGTTAGGACACAAGACATATGATCACTTTAATTCTACAGCATCGAGTGCTATGTGTAGCCAAGGCTTAACTAAGGACCTACCCAAGATTTATACTCCAAATGTTGTGTGTGGGTCATGTCATATGGGGAAGCAACATAGGCAAGCATTTCCTTCTAAATCCTCAGAGAGCTAAGGACAAGCTGGAATTAGTTCATACAGATGTTTGTGGTCCAATGAGAACTGAATCATTCAATAACAACAAGTACTTTGTGTTGTTTATTGATGATTTTACAAGGATGACATGGGTTTACTTTGTAAGACACAGATCAGAAGTATTTTCCATTTTCAAGAAATTTAAGTTTATGGTTGAAAATCAAATTGGCTGTAAGATAAAGACTTTGAGGTCTGACAATGGAATGGAATATAATTCAGAGGAGTCTAAGAAGTATTGTGAAGACTTTGAGATTCATCATTAATTGACTATGGCATACACACCCGAACAAAATGGTATTTCTGAAAGGAAGAATACTGTGGTGGAAATGGCTAGTTGTATGATGGCGGAAAAGGAACTATCTCACAAGTTTTGGGCTGAGGCAGTCCAGACTTTAGTCTATTTGTTAAATAGACTTTCAACAAGGGTTGTTGAAGGAAAAACTCCAATCAAAGCTTAGTGTAAGAGAAAGCCAACAGCAAAGCACTTAAAAGTTTTTGGTTCTATTTGTTATATGCAAATATCAGCAGCTAAGAGAACCAAACTCATCAAAAATCTGAAGTGAGGATTTTTCTGGGTTATGCATCTCAAGCTAAAGGACTTAGAATTTACATTTTGCAATCACAAAAGGTTATTATAAATAGATATGTAGTAGTTGATGAAAATTCCTTTTGGAATTGGGAAAAGGGAAGCATTAAGAAGCATCAAGATCACTCGCAACAATTAGAGACTTCAAAGTCTCTTCTTGAACTCCAAAAAACAAGTGCTGAAAAGAAAGATGAAGTTGAAGAAGATGAAGATGATGTCTTCTCTGCTAAGAAGACAAATCTTCACTGCTAAGAAGACAAAGACTTTAGCTGAATCTATGAGAGCTGCAATTTTGTTGCAAGTGAGCCAACAAATTACTTTAAAGCTTCAAAATCAAAGGAATGGGTTGAAGCAATGAATGAGGAAATGGAAATGATTGAGAAAAATAAGACTTGGGATTTGGTTGACAAGCCTAAGGAAGAAATGTAATAGGGCTGAAGTGGGTTTACAGAATAAAAGTAAATCCCGATGAATCAATGCACAAATTCAAAGCAAGATTGGTTGTTAAAGGGTATGCTCAACAACCTGGTGTAGACTTTGGTGATACGTTTGCACTAGTTGCTGGACATGACACCATTAGATTTCTAGTGGCTTTAGCAGCTCAAATGAAGTGAAAAATTTTCCACTTGAGTGTGAAATAAGCAATGGATTTTTGCAAGAGAAAATATTTGTTGAACAACCTGTAGGTTATGAAGTTGTAGGTAAGGAGGAGATGATTTATAGGCAACACAAAGCTCTATATGGCTTAAAGCAAGCTTCTAGAGCTTGGTATATCAAAATTGATACATATTTGACTCATTGTGGTTTTATAAGGTGTGAAAATAAGGCCACCTTATATGTAAGGAGGGCAGAACATGAAAAATTGTTGTTGGTGTCACTTTATGTTTTGATTTGTTGGTAGCCAGAAATGATTGAGAGGAAATTGAAAAATTTAAAGGGAAATGGAAGGGAAGTTTGACATGAGTGATTTAGGGGAGATGAAGTATTTCTTGGAATGGAAATCTCTTAAGATGTAGTTGGGATTTTCATTTCTCAAGAAAAATATGATCTTGACATGCTAAAAAGGTTCAAAATGGATAAATACAAAGCTGTTGACACTCCATTGGTGCCAAATGAAAAGCTTTCAAAGGATGAGGGTGCTGAAATGGTTGATGCTACAATCTATAGAAGTTTGACTGGTAGTTTGTTGTATCTAACAACTACAAGGCCTGATTTAATGTTTGCAACTAGTTTACTATCAAGGTTCATGCATTCTCCTGGTTATGTTCACTTGGGAGTTGCTTAAAGGGTATTGAGATATATGAAAGGGACTGTTGACTATGGGATATGGTTTTCATCTATCAAGGTGAAAAATTTGCAAAGCTATTTTGATAGTAATTGGGCTAGTGGTGTTGATAACATGAAAAGCAAGTCCGGTTATGTTTTTTCTCTAGGGTCAGGAGTATTGTCATGGAATTCTTAAAAACAAGATGTTGAGACACAATCCTCTGCTGAGGCAGAGTATATTGCAACAGCTAGAGCAGCAAATCAAGCTATTTGCTTCAAAAAATTCTTAGTGATTTACAGATGAAACCAATTGAAGCCACAATGATCCAAGTGGACAACAAGTCTGCAATTTGTATGGCAAAAAATTCTATATGTCATGGTCGTCCAAGCACATCAATGTCAAATTTCATGCTGTAAGGCATGCTGAAAAGGAAGGTGAAGTGCAGCTGATTCATTGTAGATGAAGAGCAACTTGCTGATACAATGACCAAAGCTTTGCCAAGAGGGAGAGTTGAAGTTCTAAGGACAGCACTAGAAGTATTCAAGAAAAAACTTAAAGAGGAGTGTTAAATTTTAAGATTTTTCTAAAATACTTTTGTGTAATGTATTAGTTAGAAATGTGTTTTGTACTTTCTTTTGATTGACAAGCAGTGGCAACCCATACTTTTACTTTTCAGTTTACCAAAGGATTAGTAATAGTGGTGGGATTAGTTGATGCTTATGATTTGAATTTTTCCTTTTGTAACAAGCCACCATGTTAACTTTTTGTACATATAATTTATGATCAATGAAATGCATCTTAATGGATTTTATAAACTGAAAAGCCAGAGTAGAAACTCCTCTTATTTTTCTGCAAAAGCTAACAGAATCAACAAGAAAATTAACATGAGCCACCAACAAGAAAGCATCTACCAGATTCTTTTGATAAGCAATATAGGGATTCATTTCTCAACTTAGATATATCTGGCAAGAACAAGTAGCAGAGACCATTCTACAGAGTTAGGACAATGCCATAGATATATTAGAATAATGGTTTTATGGCTCTCATGTACAAACATTAACATTCTGTCCTTTTAAGTAGGGTCTTGTGCACATAACTCGGTTGTTGTGTTCTTACTCGAGTGCTAGATGTTGTCAGCTTTCTGGAAAAGACCATTGTAGTTAATTTAACAACTAAACTGTAAAAGATCCTACTACCCTATTAGCTTAAAAATATAGTATTACAATCAGCAATAAATTTCTAAGTAGCATGCATAATGTAATTGTAGAGAAGAGAGAGAAGACTGCTTACAGCCGCATCAAATCTTTGAACTGCTGTCAATGGAAAGTAGCGACCACCTTTCAATTTTTTCTACATCACAGCATTCAAGATTTTAATCAGAATTTCCGACTTTAAAAATCATCTACAAGCATGAACAACACAAGAAAATCAAACAAAAGGAAAAATACCTCAGCAGTGAAAATAAGCATCCACGTCCTCCCTGGGGATTCTGATCCTCCAAGCGTCTCTAAAAATCCAGTAGGATCAACTTTTGCCTTCTCAATCACAGAGAATGCAGCAAGAATATCTTCTTTTGGGACTTTTCTCGTCTTTGCAGCATTCTTGAGCACTCGTATCTCAACAACTTCCTAGTCCAAAAAAAGTACATAACTCATCCATTCTCTTCTGAACCAGACAGATATTGGCTATTATTCTCCACATACAAGTGATAAAGAAAATGCAGCATGTTTTATTGATTTGCATAGCAATTCAAAAGGCAAAATTTTTAATCTATCAAGCATCTTCTGCAAACCAATCAAATTAAGTAAACACGGTCGTTAATAAGATTCACAACATTTGATAAATCAACAATCCTAATCCATAGATGTCAGCTATAATGTGAGTGAACCTGCCAAATAGAAAACGGTAAGGTAGAAATGTAAAGCCGTTCTGTGTTACTTACGTGACATTCCACCCTCTTGGTGCAAAATTATCTGACAATTTCTTCCAGATTTCCAAAGCTTTTCTATTTTGCATATACTCACATGGTAGGAACCACAGAAGGCACAATGTATAATCCAAAATTTAAGAAGCATTAAAAGTCCAAAAAAAAGGAGAAAGCCAAGAAGTTGAAGCTGTGATCATTTTTGTCTATCTTCTAATATGTATTGGTACAAGGAATTATACACACTTGGATGTCATTTATTAGAAAAACAACAAGGTCAAAGTAAACATCAAATTGTATTCAAGGCATTGAGTGAAAAAAGAAAAAAAAGCATAAAATAAATTGGGGCAAGTCTCAAATAATCAATAATTTCTTTGACCCAGAGATTCCAAGATTAAATAATTTTTTCAACTTATTTAATGCTAGAAAATGAACCTTTGGAATGTAGGAATAAGTATTTATTGTCCTAGATTTCCTGTGCCAAGCATGTAGCTATTAATCACATGCAAATATATAATCTGTAGATCAAACTTCCATAACTATATTATAAGTACCTGTAAGATGCTTAAATGTTATTAATAACAACACGCACATGCTCAAGATAGGAGTAATAAACAATAACATTTATCCAGAAATGTACAAATTATACAACATAAGATACAACTTAAGCAGGTACTTACGATTTCCAAACCATGAAGAGTATTTTCGGTTGAAGTAAACTGAATCAAATTACAATAGTAGCATATGATGCCCCCAAAGATCGTTCTTTGGCAACTTCATGTGATTAAAGAAACCCGAACGGGAAAATGAAATTTGAAATTGGACCTCATGCTCTAGTATTACGTTAGAATAGAATTCAATGCCACATATTAATAAGCACATGTATATTTCAAAAGCATAATTGTCATGGTAAAAAAGTAAAAAACGTGGGCGTGAAAAGACACTTACTGGACTGATTTTTTGTTGTTCTTCCCTTGCAATTACTGGGGTGGTGACATTTTGTTCTGTCTCATCCAGAGTTGCTCTAGTCTTGGTTTTAGAACACTTCAAAAGGTGGCTAGGTCTAGGATTTGCATCTCTGACTCTGAGAGAAGGATGTGGAGAAATTCTAAGAAAAGGGTATTGCTGGGGAGACAAAGTTGAGTGTTTGATGGAGAGTGATGAGCTCCCCAATGGAGATGGAGGAGGAAGATAGCCGTAAAGAGGACAAGACGGGGAGCGTAACTGTGTTGCCATTGTTATCGTTATTATTGTTATTTATTTAATAATTAATTATGTATGTTTTTTCTGAGCCTGAGGTTGTTTTAAAGTGTCCATTGTGGGAGTGTGGTCGGTTTCCTGTCAGAGTAAGTTGTGGATTACGTTTTCGACTAGTTAGACCCGCGCAATGGAGGCATCTTAAACGGGAAAATGGCACCGGAAGCATAAACCTTTGCAAACTAACGTTTCAATGTAGGTTAATTTTAGTTATGTCACCTGAACTTTTTTAATTTAATAGTCTTATACCTAAAAAATTTTAACATATAAAAGTAATTTAACTTTAAATTTTTTTCACCGATAGCCATTCTAACAAGATTCCTATAAAAACTCTGACTAATTGATTACCTGTCAATTTTCTCACTCCTGCTTGGCATATTATCTGTCCTAAACGGATGAATATTTTTCTTGTATTTCATATTTTATATTAATAAACTATGTTACACATCATTTCCAATACTATTTCTCGCTTTAACTCCTCCCTCTTTCCAATTAGTATGTTATCAAGCTGTTGTGTTTTTGTTTGTTTATGTAGTTTGCAAATGCTATACTGGTATCAGTTTCATGTTTGTAAAATCCATGTTCTAGTTTGTATATTTTCAGAAACAAGAGATGGGTACTTCTTTGTGTTGTTGCATTATAATGGGTTTTTTTGGTGAGTGGTCTTACGTGGATGGTGATGTTCAAATTTTTTATCGGTGCCACATAGACACAATGAGTATGATTTGCTTAGACAAATGGTTGCGGAGATTGGAGGTGAATGGTATGGTCATGTATTATAGGAAATTACCTGGTAGAGATTTTAATAGTGGCAAAGTAGAAATTAGAAATGAAGCATATGTGCTTTATGTATGTGTTGAGGTTGATGAAAATAGGTGTGTAGATGTGTACATGAGGCACATAAGGGAGGAGGACTATATACTCTTCAATACTCCAAAGAAGAAGAGTTGTAAGGTTATAATCGAAGAAATCATAAATGAAGAAGGTGGGTGTAGAAGCCATCATGTTGATGAGCAAAGGAATGTAGATGATGACAAGTTTTGTTCCCCATTGGCTAAGCAAGTATCTCATAAAATTGGTCAACTTGCACCTAACCTTGTGGGGGGGAGTATCCAGTTTAGTGAAGTAGATAATGAGGATTATGGGGATTTCTTAGGTCAAATAATGGGTGAATAAGACACAGGCATCAACAACATGCAACCGAATATTAAAGAGAGAGTAAATGTCCAATAACT
Organism: Combretum micranthum; assembly: GCA_024138025.1. Lineage (NCBI taxonomy): Eukaryota > Viridiplantae > Streptophyta > Magnoliopsida > Myrtales > Combretaceae > Combretum > Combretum micranthum. Next base: position 471,642 of record JAMXBD010000688.1, on the reverse strand, counting down.
AGTCCGTTAGCCAATGATGATGACATTGAGGACTTGACATTGGATGATGGATAGAGGCATGATACGGATGAACAAAATACAATAGATGGTAATGAAAAAAAAATACGAGCTTCAATTCAGCTGAAGATAGAGACCGTGATGGAGAGGATGGAACGAAGCCAAATGAAGAGGAGGCTCTTGTTGAGTCAGACTATGATATTGTTGATGGCAATGATGACTACCAAGAGGTAATAGCCAATAGTAAGAGAAACAAGAACAAGGTAGGCCAAATTCCAATGAAGACTTGGTTGAGTCATCGAATAGGGTGGTAGTTGATGAGGTGGATGAGCATGACAGTAACTATGCCCCATCAGATGATTTGTAATCAAAAGATGACAAGGATGGGCTTGAAAAAGTCCATTACCCAGAGTTTAAGGAAGCTAAGGACATGAAGAACCCAACTCTACTTCTTGGGCTTCAATTTAGTAGCTTTGAGCAGTTCAAAAAGCCTAAAAATGGTCTATAAAAAATAGATTTCAAGTGCTTTCCAGTAAATGAAAGGGAAGGTGTGCACTAATGCTACAATGTAGGCTACCCATTTAGGGTATATGCAAGTAAAGGTCAGAGATAGATCTAACCATTCAAATCAAAACTTAACATTTTGACCACACATGTGGTAAGATGTTCCAAAACTTCCATGTCACAGCTGAGTGGCTAGCTAGCAAGTACTTGGAAAGATTTAGGGCAGATCCATCTTGGAGTGTTATTGGGTCCATAGCTATAGTTAAGGAAGACACTAACTCCTCCATTGGTCATATGAAGGCTTGGAGAGCAAAAAATAAAGTAATGAAGATTGTAGATAGAGATGAGAGAGGACAATGTGCCAAACTACGTAGCTATGTTATGGAACTAATGAAGAAGAACCTAGGCACAACAATTGTAATGTTTGCAAATTTGGGGATTTTCAAGGGGGTTTATGTATGTCTTAGACCATTAAAGCAAGCCTTCAAGATTAGGTGTCATCCTCTCATCAGTGTTGATGGAACTTTCTTGAAAGGACTATATGGTGGGTCGTTGTTATGTGATGTTGGTATAGATCCTAATAATTGCATATGTTGTTGTCCAAGTAGAAAACAAAGAGAACTGTAAGTGGTTTTTGGAGCTTCTAGGAGCATGTTAGAATATCTACTAGCTACCATATTAGTTTTATGTCTATTCGCCAAAAGGTTTTGTTTTTTATACTATCTTAAGCTCTTGACTATACTAAATTTTCTAATTTCTCTTATTGGCTAAACCTATTGATTTATTTATGTTTTTCAAGGCTGGTACAAGCTATGAAAGAGCTATGTCCAAATTTTGAACATCGGAATTGTGAGACACATATGGACAAATTCCCGGAAAAGGTATGCTAACATAACCTCGTGTGTACTATTTTTCTTTTTCAGATTCTGATCATATGTGTTGAAGTTGCCTCCATTTAGGTGGGGTGGGAAAAAGCTCAATGATTTGTTATGGAATGCTGCAAGGTCGACATATGTGCAAAGATTTGATTTTTAGATGGTGGAATTGGAGAAAGAGAGCAAAGAAGCGAAAGGGTAGCTAAGTTGTATCCCATGTGAGACATGGTCCAGGGCTTTTTTCTCCAATTTCTCAAAATCTGATATGCTACTAGACAATTTACGTGAATGCTTTAATAAGTGAGTTTTAGATGCTATTCAGGTTCCCTTTAACTTGAGAATGCAATGTTGTTTGTCTTACTTATGTTTGTTTCAATTGGATTATAGGTACATATTAGATGCTAGGAGTAGGGCAATTGTGGCCATGCTGGAGATGATTATGATAAAGTTAATGAGAAGGTTGAAAAAGAAAAAAGATTGGATGCAAAAGTATATAGACCAGGGGAAGGTGATCTCTGCCTAAAAATAATGAAGAAGTTGATGAAGTTAAAAGATGAATCAATAAACTATTATCCAGACTTCAATGGAGGTCCAAAAGTATCATGCTATGGCTTTGGAAATACATATGTGTTAGATATGGAAGAAAGGACACGTACTTGCAGGAGGTGGGAGATAAGTGGTATTCCATGCGCTCATGCAATTACATGTGTCATTGCAAATAACAAACAATCCCGAGCAATATGTTAGTGAATGCTACAAGGTGAGCACTTATATGGAGGTGTATAAGTTCTACATAAATCCAATTGAGGGTAAAGAAATGTAGCCAAAGTTAGAAGAAGACTGCTCCAAATCCAACCACCACAACAAGTACAAAAAAAAAAAGGGAAGAAAGGCTACGAATAAGGGGAAGGAACTAGAGGAATTACAAAGTGCAAAAACAAGTCACAATAGGATTACTAGGAAAGGTACTATCCAAATGACATGCACGGTATGTGGTTCAAAAGGCCACAACAAAAGATTCCATACCAAGGGTCAAAATAAGGTACAATTAAATGCATTGTCCTTTATTTCATGAATCTCACTGAGTTTTTAGTTATTTGTTGTTGATGAAGTCAATTTTTTCTGATGATGCAAAATAGAAAGAGGAAGGGAGGAGGGGAATCAATGCGACCAAACCAGAGCACAGAACAAGCTTCTCAACAAGTACAGACCGATCAAGCCTTTTGTGATGTTATCGATATGAATTCAAATGTTTTTCCTTAACCAAGTCAAGATACTCAACTAATTCAAGCACAAAGTGAAGCGTAGTAGGAGATAATGAGACAGTACCGATATCTAGGGATGTAGGGAGTGGTGCTAGTGTGAAAAAAAGGAAGAAAAAGAGAAAAATGAAAGATCCAACAGCTGTTGTCAATTTATCTATTTACTTTTTGGATATATGCAGCATGTGAAGTACAAAATTATGTTAGCATGTTTTAAAGATGCTCTTTTATTGTGGCCTATCAAAGCCAAGTGTTCATGTTGATTTTAGCCAATTTTTGCATTTTAGGTTAATGTTCATAAGACTGGCTTGTTTATTCTTTGTCTGGAATTGAAGCTAAGGAGTTCTGTCTCATGGGAAATCTTTTGTGCTGGTGTGGGAAGGCTAAATGTTTTGCTTTTTGTTGAAGTCTACGAGAAGATCGTGTTGGTGGAAATATTGTTGTAATAGAGATTCTTCTTTAAGTTTAATGTTCAATAACTCCAGCTGTTCATATCGTCTTTGATGTCTATTTCTTCTTGTTAAGTTGCTTCTTCCTTTTTACTTATGTACGTATATCATGAAACATATTTTCTATGAGATTTTGTTAAATATATTATCTATTAGAACAATCATCAATCCACATACCCAATTCTAAATACTTAGGAGCATTACAATTTGAGTAGTTTTGTTCTATTAGTTTGACAGTCCATGAAGAAACCGTGGTAAGCTGCTGTATTACTTGGTCATTATGGATAATTACTGCACACTAAAAATTTTCACGTGCTTGTAAAATGAGTTCAGACTAATATAAGCATCTAAACTTGCTGAAAATTTTGAGCTAAATTGAAAACTATCCTAAGTAGCAACATATCCAAAGCTGGAAAGAGTTGTAGCTTCAACACATTTTGGTAAATTGTGCACATTTCCTTCATTCGAGCTCGGTTTGACATGATTCAAAATCCTGTAGAAAGCTAAAAGAGATATATACAACTTTTATTTTTCAAGTTTTGCAAAATTATGGAAGTATTAGGGTCAAAATTATGTTCAAATTACTGCACATGCAGTATAGTGGTCAAAGTTGCAGCTTCAACACATTTTGGTAAATTGCGCACCTTTCCTTCATCCAAGCTCGATTTGACATGATTCAAAATTATATGGAAAGCTAAGAGAGATATACAACTTTTATTTTGAGTTTTGCAAAATTATCAAAGTATTAAGGTCAAAATTTATGTTGAACTTGTTGCACATGCAATACAATGGTCAGAGTTGCAGCTTCAACACATTTTGGTAAATTGCGCACATTTCCTTCATCCGAGCTTGGTTTGAAGTGATTCAAAATCCTATGGAAAGAGGAGAAGAAGATGTAAAAGTTTTATTTTTTGAGTTTTGATGAATTTGAAAAGCATTAATGGCAAAATTATGCTTAAATTTGCTTACTTGTAGTACCACTATTCTGATGTGAAAAATTCAGCAGCATACCTCAACTGATTGACAGCAACAAGCATTTATGCTTGCAGTAGGCCTAACATGCTTCTTCCAAATTCTGTGAGCTTTAAAATGCACTTAACAACCAAACATCCTCCAAACGTTATTGCAACTAAACAACCAAAATCCTCCAAACCCAATCAAACACTCTCCTAGTTGAGAAATTGAATGTGTTACAGCAATTACAGATAACAAGTTATCATCTATTCTTGTAAACTAGTGAAATAAAGATGCATCTCTAGCAACAACTTATGAGTAATTATCATGTCCAATTGAAATAAACCATCTTCTACACTAGCAGTGTACATTGTAATGCTGGCGGCCTTAAGCCAGCGTACACTAAATGAAAAATTACGTAAAATTTTACATGAATACCGGCATTCTGGAGTTCAACACTAGCGGTATTGGATGCCGGCTATATGCAAAATTTTCACAGACAAAGTCTGTTTCATCCATAATAGTTATATATATTTATATAAAAAAAAAAAAACAAAAGAACAAAAGAATAGAAGAAAAATGTTATAAATAAATAAATATAAATATTTTAAGATTAGTTAGCTTAAATATTTGTTAAGTGTTAAACTTTAATAACCATTAAAAATAAGGGACACTTTACATAAATTAAACAAAATAATTATATTACAAAATTGTCTGATAATTATTTTATATAGGTAAACATATAAGAATGGAAAATCAAAAAAGGTTAAATTTACTAATAATAAAACATCTAAAAATAACAAATTAATAATGAAGTAAGATCAAGAGATACACGATGACAATAAATAATAGAAAATAAATATTAGTTACCATAATGGAAAAAACCAAGGAACGAAATAAAAGTAATAATAATAGTAACGGTAAAATACTGATTCACCAAATACAAACTCCATAACTACTTAATAAAAGTATAAATATCAAATAAGATCAAAACAAGCAACATGAAAATAAATATTAAATAATAAATATGTAATATAAAGATAAATAAGTTATAAAGAAGGGCAAGAGTGTCATTTGATATAAAATAAGAGGGTTTTATGGTCAACCCTAAAGTATATAAAAGAATTATTAAGAAGGGTCAAAGTGTCAAATGATATTAAATAAGAAGGTTTTATGGTCAAAGTTTAAATATAATTGTGTTGTGTTCACATGGCAAAGACTTGATTAAAAATGGATTTTGGCAAAGTGTACACTGGCTTCAATGCCTCCGGCATATGCTACTTAAATTGGATAGGAACCTAGCGTTTTTTCCTAAGCAATATACTTCTATAAATAGACCCTTAACCTATGAATTTGTTACACTATTCCTCAGTCAAAACCTTAGATGAATTTGGATACAAGAAAGTCATGTGCGAATGATCGGACGATTTTGGAGTAGGCCTGCATTTAAGCCGTTGGCCTTTAATTCTAAGCTGTCGGCCTAAATACAATGGATGATGGCCTACACTCTATCTTGGAGCCTCATATGAAATTTTACAAAATTGTAGATTTTGGCCTTCATCGGCATATAGGCCGCCGACGTACAAAGAAGGCCACGCGTACCAAAGAAAGCCGTCGGCCTAATGTGCTGTTTTGAAGCTTATTTGCTCCCTCGAAGATTTTAAGCCGCCAACTTTGTTTCCTTCTTTTCTAGCCTATATTCTTATGAGAAACCACACTATAAATACGTACTATCTTCTGTCCTATCTCTCATAACCTCTCCTAAACTTTTAGAAACCCTAGTAGACACTCTCCAAGGTAACTTTCTTCAAGGAATTGAGTAAGTGATCTCTCCTATTTCTTTAGTTCGTTTTAGGATGATTCTTTGTTAGATTTTCTTTGTTGTTGATGAACAAGGTTGATCATTAGTGGAAGTTGAAGGAAACCTTAAGTGTAGAAACTGGGGATTTGCAGTTCTACAATCAATTGAAGGAAGGTAAGAATCAATCTGGAACTATAGTTCATAGATATTTAGTTTTTAGGAAAATTAAATCATATATGTTATTGTGGATGATTTGTGAATGCATAAACAATGGTGAACAAGTATTCTTGTGAATTAGGGTTTCTCTATATCATTGGTGATGAGTTGGAGATCATGGTTCTACAGTCAGGAAGGTGTGAGATCTAATGTTCTAGGTAAGTAAAGATCCATATAATTTTGTTGTTAAATGAAATTTATTTGTTGTTGTAAATCGAATTGTTAATTGGAGATTCATGTATGTATCGAAGGAATTGTGGAGAAATTAGAAATTGAGGAGAAAGCTGAGTTTAAAGGTTTCATTGAATTAGAAACAAAGGAGACAGGTGTGTTAACCTCTTTTCGTAGATCTATGATTAGGGTTATAGATCCTTCGAGTAAGGTTATGAAATTAAGGATAGGGTTTAATTATGTGTTGCAATTGGAATTGATTAAGATATACTGTTGATCAGGAATATTTGTAGGATTAGGGTTCTATTCTTTTAAGAAGATCTATTGGTAGATTAGAGTTTGGAAGCGAATCCCGTACGACCATATCTTGTTTGTTGTTTGTGCTTGTAGGATTAGACATGCATATAAACTGAACTAATCCTTGCAGGCTTTTAAAATTGTATGCTTCTTGTGTTTGGCTGCGGTTAGTAAAGACCACGACAGAAGTGTGATATTAACGTTGGCAACCTGATGATCCTTGTGTGGTGGTGTCCGGAGTGGAGTTTCACCTGGAAATGATTCCGGAAAATTAGGAGTCGTTACCAGTTTAATTATGGAACACAATTATATATATATATATATATTTATCTATACTATTGTTTTTACCGGGATCATGAGTTACTCTGGGTTTAGGATTTGTCATGAATAGTCCTAAACTGTGCTACTTATTGGTTAATCAAAAGATAATAAACCTGTGGATGTTATATAAGCATATGATGCATGGCGTACTATTTTTTTTTCAATAAATAATATTGTTTTGAAGCTCTTAGAATCCAATGAGGAATAATCAAAGTGTTTTAATTCAGATTTGGAGCAAAAACAGCAAGTAAAGTCAAGATTGTAGAAGTCGAGCCCTATAAAGTCATCACTGAGGCTAAACAAAGGAACAAAACAGTAAAAAGTGGTCTATTGAGCCTTAACTGCAAGCCCTCGACATGACTCTCAATTAATTGATTAATCTTTTGAATCTGATTTATTTCTTCTGATTCACACTTATTTTGATAAATCCATAGAGAAATAAAATCTTACAGCCTAGAGATTACGAATCCAAATCCTGATTTAGTCGATTTCAAATACGTTTTCAAGTTAATTTGACTAGGTGTTTGTAATTAGTGATCTGAACTTAAACTTATGGTTTTTAAAGGAGTGGTGCACTCTTTTAGATCCACGATTGATTTCCATTGGATAGACCATGAGATCATTCAATTGAATAGATTAGTGGTTGCTAATGGAGTTGATCCTAACTACCTCTTGCTGAGGAAAGGGTAAAAACTTTCTGGCACTTGTTTTAAAAAAAAAAAAATCATTGAGTTGTTTTTTTTTTTTTTTTGAAACAATGGATTCCTATTCTTTATGGGTCTAATTGGAATTTTAGATTACTGGTTTTGGCTAGATCTAGAACTACTGACTTCGAGAGAGGCATTAGTTTAAATTAGAGAATCCAGCGGTATAAACACACAATTCAAACATCTTTTAAAAAGTTCATTATCTTTTAAGAAATTATTTTGATAAGGAATTGGTGAAGTAATCCTGAGCTGCTATTTTATAGAAGTTATAGGCTTATTTCTTATTTTGCCCATTAAACGTTTGTGAATATTCCTAACTTAGGATAGTCTCTCTTTTTTTTTTATTATGATTTTCTAAACCTTTCTTTGGCTAGACAATGGGTGGGGTTGGGCGTACACTAGCTGCCAACTATTCCCTTGGGACCTACCTAAATCACTATCTATGCTACACCTGATGGGTGCGCTTGCCCTATGAGACCGTAGTTATTGAAAACAATATAAAAAACATTTATAAATTGAAAAACTCGGTCAATGATTAGTATGAACTCAATTGAAACCAAAACACCAAGCAGATCATTACCCTAAAAGACCAATATAAGTTATAGAAATTAAATTAAATACCAATAATGGACACTTAGGCACTCATAGGACTTTACTTATATAATTTATGTTTTATTGATGAATATTTTATTCATCTCAATAGGTGATCTTGATATTGTTGAGGACATTCCAGTTGATTATTACAATTAGACAAAATGAGCAAGTGAGTAACTCATATCTATTACATTGTTTGTGTTTGTAACTAGTATGAAATGCAAAAATAATAATATAGTTGTTGTAAAAATCTACTAAGTATGTGTTGTGAGCTATTTGTTTGGTTAACAAGCCAAGATAATGAAAGTGATAACATAAATTGTCTGATGATTTGAAAAAAAAAAAAAAATCATGTTATATGTTATGTGTGTAATATATGATCACCCAAGCCTGAGTAAAAATTATTGGCTTTATAATTAAAAAGATCATGCATTACACGAACTGCATTATTACATATACTAAAAGGGTGACAACCTGCTACGTATTAATATTTCGGTTCTTTGTTAATGCTTGGTTTTCCTAAAATGTTAGTTCTTCTAATATTTTCTTTGTTCCGCCATTCCATGGAAGCTAAGTAGTAATGAAGGATGTTATCCACAGTGTCGCTTTGAAATTACTAATACTTAAGGAGTTTCTAAGGTATGATGCAGGAAATGATCAATTAAAATACCTTTAAATTATAGTGATAATCGTAGAGTAAGAAATTGTTGATTTTCCTATGTACTTAGTCTCTCCTAGGTAATTGAGTCATTAAGTAAATATTCTATAACCTTAAAAAGAGGGTGTAAATCTTTTTTCATGTTAGGATTCCAGATCATCCAAGCATATATCTGTGCACATATTTGATTGTTGCATTACATATGATTTGTTGATAAACTTGCTTGATGTGTAATATATCCAGTTATTCACTGAATCCGTGGTTTTGCTTACACTCCTAAAGACCTTTCAGGTTAACACTACGACCATGGCTTGTTACTTCCAAGAGAATGACTCCGGTAAGAATTAGAAGCTGGGAGATTATAGGATATTGGGACAAGTTATTTATTTTTATTTCCTAGTTATAAGTAAGTTAGTATTTGAAATATCAGTTTATGTATTTTAGAGAACTTATAAAATAGGAAGTTGGTATGTAATATTATATCACTCCAAACTTGTGATGACAGTTGTTTTACTAATTTATGGCTTACATTTATTTATCATTTCTTATCGATGCAATTAAAAAATCTTGTTTATTTGAAAATATGTCATTCTCTAAAGGTAAACTGGTAATAACATACATGTGTAACATGTATGCTACTACTAAGGTACCTTTGGGGCATGACACTGTAAGCCCTGAGAAATTCCAGTAAATAATTCCAAAATGAACTTCGAAAATAAACCCTAAAAAATGACTCCAAATTAAAACCGAACTTCAACTAGTCCTAAATCACGAACGAATCTAGAAATTTCTTAATCTTGAGAAAATGAGATTCCTTAAAAATAAAATAAGAACTCAATAGTCTTCAAATTCAAAATCATTACGTATGATAAATTCTATACGCAACTCTGACTTGTAAAATCGGGTAATATAGAATCCAAAAACAAATTATTAAAAAGTAGATAACGATTAACCTTCGAAAATAAAACACAATTCAATAATTTTGAAAACGTTAAGAGATATCAAATACCTACAAAAATAAAATTTAAAATAAATTTCTCAAATTAAATATGTTGTACAAACATAAAACATCAGTTTCCAAATTAGCAAAGGTCTAAACCGGAAAGTCAACCGGAAAACCTAAGTCAACAAATTCCCAAGAAACCCTAGTAGTTTAGATATGGCAATTCCGTATTCTTAAACCAAGGAGTCGAAAATGAGTAAAAGGTGTAGTTTGGTTCGTATTAATACTAGGATGCTTTAAAAGATAAGATTAGCGAATTTTCGATCTATTTCTAACCCGATGGGGTATAGACTTCCAAAATCGTGCCCCGGGATTCGAAATATTAAATATATGACATTAGTACTGTTCGGCTCGTAATTTCATAAGAATTCCAAATATATCATTAAGTAGTGATTTTTATAAGTTGAAATGAGTTTTGATGAGATTAATGTGTAAAACAAAGGATAGAAACAATATAGAAGATGTTGAGTTACTACTCAATTTAGAAAATTCGTAATTTTGTAATAATGCCATGAAAACACCTATTATCCAAGCTCAAAATAGAAATTTTATGTATTAAATGAAGTCCTCAAGTAGTAGGTATAGTAAAGTCTTAAATTTTAATGCATTAAACAAGTTTTTCCCAAAGAAATCATTCAAAAAGTGGATTTCTAAAAACTCGGATTTTTGAGTAAATCCTATTTGAAAACATATTTGCAAAGTGTAAGATGCAAATTTTTATGTAAAAATGAAAGTCTTAGGTAGTGTATGTTATGAAGACTCAATTTTAACTAAGATAACTAGAAATTCCTAAGAATGAATTCCAAAACACAAGTGTGTTGTCAAAGTTGGAAAACTAGATTTTCATAAGTAGTTGTTATTGTGGTCTTGCAAAATAAAAAGTTATAAAATTTTCTTTTAGCAAACATCATCAAGATCATGCATACATTAAACTCATCATATGTCATTCATGTTAGGAAATCATTCATATTTCATGTATACTGGAATTATCAAATAGGAACATTTCAAGCAATTACAAAACTATTTTTCGGAAATGGAGATTGTTACTGATCAGATCTGATCCCGACCTAAATATTTTCAAAACTTGAAAATAATATTATAATTAGATAGATCTTTCGAAGTAGATAGAAATCGATATATAATTTGCTAAATTCCGAGTTAAAACGACCAAGTTATGGCCGTTTTAAGTTGGAATTCCCGCTTAGGACGAGAATTACGAATTTGATAGTTTGTACAAGATAGTTTGAATTAGTTAAGTGATGAAATACTTATTAAGGTATTTCTTCCTTTTTAGGTGACCCCGAAATCGACGATTCCCTACCACCGGATTACTTTTACTAAGAGACCGATGATCCAATGTCCGAGTGTGTCTTCTTCTTATTTTATCACCTTGTTTGTGCTTGTAGCTAGTTGCATTAGAATTATAGGAATAAGAAAAAAAACCGATATGAATGGGGATGGGATAGATGATGAGACTTTGATGTATGTATGCCAAAGAATACTAAATCATATCGAAACCATGATTCGATTGGATAACTGCACTGTTCATATTACTTCTGTTATGTGTATGATATTGGTTAGTCACTCTAAAGAATGTATGAATATTTTGACCTAAGCAAAAATTTAAATTGGTTATGCATCGCATCGGACATGTTGCATTTGGTAGCGTGTTACTCCTACGCAGGTCGATCGGTATGGTCCGAGAACTCATTTTGATAATGAGACCCGGTGCCAGAGCTCATTCATAGGGAACTAAGGCGCATCGGGGATGCATTCCATGGGTGAGCCTAGCTGAGTCGAGTGCTATGAGCTGAGGGCTCGGGGTAGTAGTGTAGACTTTCAATACCATCCCTAACCCAAGATACGAAGGGCGTAAATCCGTTCTGTGTGTGGGTTCCGGATACCCATACATAATTGTCTGCTCATGTGTTTGTTCATGCATAGCATATGGTTGATTTATAACTTGCTTATTATGGTACGAAATTAAGGGAATTCTCACTAAGCTAGTGTAGCTTATACCCTAATAGATGTTTGAATGAACAGGTTATCTCAAGAATGCTAAGTGGGAACCGAGATGGTTGGAGCCGAATATGACTTCGGGATTCTGGCGGGAAGTATGAATACTTGAAGTTATTAGCTAGGTTTTATGATTTGCTTTGTAATAGTTTTATGTAGTGAAATCTTTGGATGAATTGTAATTGAAGTAGTGAATTGTATTTGAAGTATAGTGAATTGTAATTCCTCTACATTATTACTCAAGTTGTATCAATATAAAATGTATCACTCCGATGTGTCTCCTCCATGTGTTAGACGCCTTGTACATAGTATGGAAGCATTCGCGTGACTGAAGCGGTCATTCCTAGGCTTTAATATTGTGTATGGCGGACTGTCACGTCTAGGGTACCCTTCGGGGCGTGACAGACACCATCCCTATCCCCACCTTCTCTACCCAATCATCACCTTCGTGGTGATAATGATATTTATATCCATTTGCCTACTGTAGCCATAAGAGCACCATACAAAACAGAGTTCTACTCTTGGTCCATCCTTCTAGGTAAAAATTATGACATGGAAGGGTTAAATCCATGGCATAACTTCATTAGCACCTTAGGTGACACTAGTTTGTTTGCATTCATAGACCTTCTGAACAAGACATATGTTGATCTAATTCTTATGTTTTATTCGAATGCCACTACAAACGATGTCATAGAAAATGAAAATCTGGTTCATTGGGTGGATAGTGGATGCCAAACCCGTGCCTCTATCACTACTAATATGTTTGGTTGCGTTCTCTATATTACCCCAAATTATCTAAACAATCTATTCCATCAAACCAACGAGGCCAATAAGTCACATAAAAATTGGAATATGACCAATGCATTCCACCGGGTATTTAACCGAGCTAGTGCTCCAATATGCACTAGTGAGTGTCAGTCTAACCACTTGAAGTATCTCAAGCAAAAAGATCCTTATCAAATAAACATCCTCAAATTATCACGAACCATATATTCCAATTCTTTATGTTCTAAGATCAAAGATGTTAGATTCTCTTAAAATAGGTTTTGATGATAACAAAAGTGTAAAAGGTTTACTAAAGAGTTTATCAAGTGTGTAGTTTCAAGTTAAAGAGAAAGACGAAAAATGAATAGCATCAGGTATGCAAAAGGTCATCCAGAAGTTATCACCGAAGGTTGACAGCATTTGACAACAAAAAATGAACAGTATCAGGAGTCTTTGAAATTTATATAGAAGATTATCTAGAGGATACTCTAGAAGGTTGTATCAGTGAAAAAAAAAAAAAACAATAGTTATTATCTAATATATAGAAGACTATTCAAAAGATATTCTAGAGGGTATATATCAAAAGGATGAATATGGAAGTTTCAATAAGTTATCTAGAGGAATGTCCAGAGGAATGTCCAGAGGATTGTCTAGAGGGTCACCTGCAAATTTTCACAGCAACCTATTTCAACGTGATTTTACTACATCTTCCTAAACTCGACCAAATTCATTCTGGATTGGTACAATTAAATATCTTGAAGGGCTAACTCCAAATAAATGAGTTTATTTGGGTAATATACTCATTTGTTCCATTTAACTTAGTTGATATCCAAGGGGATTTAAAGTTATTATCAATGTTCTCTCTCATCAAACAGATTAAACTTCATGAACAGCACTAGATTATGTTTGAAAAGCTATTACATGTTTTTCTCCTTCATTACAAGCGAATTGTGAGTGTCTACAAATATCAAGATAACAACAAGTAAATCTTTTATCTATTTGCATGGGATTTTGCCGAGAATTCAAAAGAGGATAAGTGAAGATCGGATGATGTTTATCCATTTTTCAAAGCTTTGCATTTCAAATATAAACCAGATTTTTCTACGAAAATCAAGTTAGACTTATCATCATATATCCGTTTCAGAATTTCAAAATCAAAAGAAGAATTAGAAACAAAGACGCAAAGAAGAAGAGAAAGATATTTTCTCTCATCAGTAGGCTTTTGTATTTTGAAAAGAAGATAAGATTCAAGCAAGAGATGAATTTGAAAAATAAGATAAGGATCATTATCTTTCATCCGAGATATGTGGGAGAAAGTTTATCCACTTTAAATTCTTAAACTTTGAAGCCTGGGAGTATATGTTGTGAGACAGAGAAGAAGAAGAAGCTGTACAGTATTATGAGAAAAAGAAAAACAACGCTCTTCATCTTGCTCTATTGTTGTCTTCGTTTTTGCCAAGAGAGAGACATTCTTCTAATGCTCTTCATCTTGCTCTGATTATTGTTTTTGCTTTCGTGTTCCCCTTGATCTGTGTAAAAGAAGGAACATATTATTGCCTTCTTAGTTGATAGTTCAATTACAGGATTAGACTCTATAGATCGATTGTAGCTTGAGGATAGCTATGAGAATCGAGTAGCGAGGATTGCACTGTCTTGTAATTTGAAATTATTGGATATAGTGGAAATAACCCGTAGGATAACGGGGTCCTCAACTAGGAGCTGGAAGAGTGGACTAATGCATAAGGCGGAACTACTATAAATCGCTACTTAATTCTCTAATCTCTATCTTTTTAATTTTTGCAATTTAATTGTTATATTTATTTAATTGTTTATATTGTTCTCATATCTAAAACCAAAGGGGAATAATTTTTAAAAGGCAAATATTACTATTTTTATTAATAATCAATTCAAACCCCCCCTCTTCTTCTCGATTATTAAAGTGGGACCAATAAAAGGCATTCACTAAATACAATTAGCTAATAACTATAGATTATGTTAGTAAGAAAAAACAAATCAAAGAAAAAAAGTACTTATCAACTGTGTCGTGGATATGTCACTGCCTTGAAAGCGAATTCAACACAACCAAGGTGCAAATTGCCAATCACTGTTTGCTCCCCAAGGTTAACACAGTCTGCTTCTATCACATGCACTTACAACAGAAGCTTAGAGCCAAATAGATTTACAATTGCCTAAAACAAGAAAGGAAAGGGGAAAAAATCTACAATTTTCATAGAGCTAGCGCCATAACACTATTTTTCATTATGTTAAAAAGATAAAAAAAAATGATAACCAAAAACTAACCATTTCAGAATTAATTGGAATTTTGGTCATTTTAGAAGATTAAATTTCCCGTTTTAGAAATAATGAAAATTTCAATTTCAAGAAGTATAATTTTTTAGTTATAGAATTTGAAATTGTAACTGCAATAAAGTTAAGACAAATTTGAAGTCAATAATCACTTCAATGGAGTTAAGAAAAATTTAAAGTTCATAATTGACATAGAATTTGAAAAATAAAATTTTATCAAATGGCTTTATCAAGCCATTTTCTCACGATCCCCCACAAATGGCTTGACAAAGAAAAACAAGAAACAGAATAGAAGTTCTAGGCAAAGGAAGAGATATATACTTAAGCATTAATGTCTTTTGATTGAATTAGTACATAGTGAAGTGAGACAACAACTCAGTTAATGAAGTGAATTACTCGTAAACTTCAAGAACTTAAATTGAGACCCCCACAACATCTATTATTCTCTTTAATCTATTCCTTCCGCGATGTTTCAATCCAAGTGCTTTGGATGGCCATGCGCACACCTTGGGTTCTCATGAGTGATCTAATGAAATACCTGACCGCAGGGTCTTCGTGGCCTCAACCACAGATAGGGGAATTGCAAAAGATATCTATGGGGGTATAAGCTAACAGGCTTAGTGAGAATTATTTCCATAAATAACTTCTTATAATAAAATTTCAAATAAGTTATTTAATCAAACAAATGGAATGCGACATACACGTGGGCAAACAAGGCATATAATTTTCTGGGAACTATATGTTGAATGGATTTACGCCCTTCATTCGGGGTTTGGTGATACATAACTTCAGACAAGTAGTTTTAGTGAAAAGATTTATGCTTCCGACCAATATCGCCAAGCATATGTAGTCTACTTGAATTGAGCCTTACTTTCGGATCTTCCACCGAGCATTTTCTTAACGCTACCAAGCAATCGCTTTTGGACACTCTGCCAAGTGTTGCTTTCGACATGAGCTTAATATCCTTCTCACCCAAGGATAATAACCCAAATGCAATGTGACTCACTTCATGGTATACATGAATCCATTTATTTATGATATCATAACATTATTATTGTCCAATTTAAGGCGATCAAAGAATCTCATACAAAGCAAGTGCTATACTAAAACAAACATTTAAATCAATTATAGCCTCGCTATTCTTAGGATTCTTTCAAGGAATTATTTTACATACATATCCATTTGTCATTTCCTAACTCTAATGCAACTAAATTATAAGTACAACAAGTATAGTATTTAAAGGAAATAAACTCACGATGCCATGTCGACTGTTCTTCTATATGGATAAGTCGTTCACACACTCCACTCAATCGAAATAATCTTCGGGATATAGGTATCCTTCCTCGGAGTTACCTAGCCAAAGAAAATACCCACAATGAGTATTTCTTGATGATTTTCTTGAATTTTGACAAGACAATGTCAAAAGAATGTTAAAGTTCGTATAAATGAAAGTTCCAATTTAAAATGGCCATAACTTGGTCATTTTAACTCGGAATCGCGCATATAATATACCGATTTCTACCTACTCAAAAAGATCTATTCATTTCTAAAACTATTTTTATCAAACTAAACCATTTAAGCCCCGAAACAGTGGCAATAAAATTCACCACGAATTTCTAACTTAAAAACAACCTTGGTTCAATCATTCAAAATTTGTTTAATAAATACTTAGTTATCTATATAGTTGAAAAATTCTCTTTTTATAGTTACTTAGTTCATATTTTACTCATGCTCAAGTGTTTGTTGTCAATTCATGTTTCTTGAGTAAAATAATGTCGGTTTGGAGTTTTAGAAAAACATAGTTTACAAGGATTCATTTTGTAAATCTTTTGAAATGAATATTTTGTTTCTTTTGTTTTCAAAGAATTACTTTATTTTTGACTTATTATTTTTCTAGATGACTTTTTGAAAAATAATTTTCCCTCTTTTCTAAATTCTTGTGTTAGTCCTATGTATGTTCTACACAATCCTTTTTTGACTATTTATTCGGAAAGATCTAAACTTAAAAATCCTTATTTCTTGCTTCCTAAGGTTTTTGCTATGTTATGTTTTCGTAGAAATCATTTTTGTATCAAAAATCATTTTCTTTTGAAAAACAAAGTAGGATAATAAATGATTTAAAAGCTTTTCATAACAAAAGTAGTTTCTAAAATTGTAGTGGGTTCTTTTGTAACTTGAAAAGAATGACTTTATTTTTGTTAAATCATAGATTTATACTTCACATAAACTCATCTTTAAGTGGTAAAATCTCCTTTTGTCAATTATTTTTAGAACTTGAAATTTTGGACAACAATGTAAATGAACATGATTAATGAGAAATAATAGCAAACAAAATAATATAAATAATAAAGTCAAGTATTGGGAGTCTTAGCTTTTTCAAGGCTCTCGGGACTAAGAAGTAGACTAGTCCCA
This sequence comes from Combretum micranthum, assembly GCA_024138025.1. NCBI lineage: Eukaryota > Viridiplantae > Streptophyta > Magnoliopsida > Myrtales > Combretaceae > Combretum > Combretum micranthum. Next base: position 454,333 of record JAMXBD010000688.1, on the reverse strand, counting down.
AAATAAAATGAAAGAAAGAAATTTTGTTTTGACTTGATGAGGACAAGTCTAAGATTAGAGACTAGTCTTAAAATAACAATGAATAAATAAATTGCAATGGAATAAATTGCATTGTATGAAAATAAATAAATTGCAAGTGAGCTTATATGCTCTAAAGAATATGTATCTATATAGATAATAATACTTAGATATAATAACAATAATATGAACAAAAATAATAACATAAACATAAATAGATTTTTCATGAACAAGAACAATATATGAACATAGTGTAGCCTCCATAACATTTAGTCTTTGGAAACTTGCACTATGGTCATGTAATGTTACATGACATGAGAAGAAGAAAATAATAGGAAATGGTTATCTAAAGAAGACTTTAGTAGTGTTATGTGATTTTGGTTTTGTTGTAGGTAGAAGTTGTTTTGGGATTATTTTGAGAGAGTTTTGGGAGGATATTTAGAGAGAGTTTTGAAAGGAGAATTTGAGAGAGTTTTTGTAGGAAATTTGTGGGTAGTAAATATGTGAAAGAAGTGAAAGAGAAGGGGTGTATTTATAGGAAATTGTGGAGTGATTTTTGAGTGATTTAAATAAAAGGAAAATAAAACAAAATTGAGGAGGGGAGAGGGATGTGCGCCGGCCATGCTTGTGAGGAGAGAGGGAGTGTTTTATTTTTTGTATTTTGTGGATTAAATAAAGTAATAAGTAAGGTAGATGTGAAATAAAATTATGGGAAAGGTAAAAAGTAAAGGTTATAGGTTATGATGTTTGTAAGAGTAGGTGTAAGAAAAAGTAGAGAGAAAAGAATAGTGTAGAATAGTAATAAATAGTGTAATGTAATGTAGATATGACTAATAAAGTACCGGTAGTAAGAAAATACGCGTATAATTGCGATATCTGTTATTTTTACTTACCGAAAAATTATAAAACTGATATTTTTGAAAACCTTATATTTTTACGAGTCTAACGGTATATTCGGAATATTTTTACTATTCTGGGCTCCAAGACATGTTTTTCAAGAACTGTATCAGATCGGGTTCGAAACGAGTTGCGGTTTTACTAATATAATCTTTTTATGTTTCCTTAGATAATTACGCACTATTCTATATTCTAAACTCCTACTTACTCTTACCGAGTTGCTTAATGGGGATTATCGGACTTAAGCTATCACGTCTAACTTGGGTTTTATTGACCTTTAGAGTTCCGGTTGACTTCCGATTTAGGATTTTAGGCTAAACCGATTCCAAAAATTTGGGGGTTTGCACAATCCAAGTCTTTCATAGAAGGCGGGCCACCATCACACTTACGTAGATGGTTTCATCAAGTTTATAATTTAGATTACCCAAAAATAGAGGCTATGAAACCATTAAAAGCCAATTAGACTCGACCTCTTTGAAACAATATCCATTAAGTTCATTTAACCTAAACCACCACAAATGGCTATAGATCAATTGTAATTAAATCGTGAATCCATCAAGTTTGTCTTATTAAGACCACCAAATATAGGGCTATGGACTTATCTGACTTTGTTTAATCCATGGCTTTAAGGCCTATTCCCCTTGATGACTCAAGAATAATTTTCCTTGTTAAACCTTTAGTGAGAGGCCTTATATACTCTAGGGAAATTACTCCATTTTTCAATAGTTGTTTAACTGCATTGTATCTTATTTGGATATGTCTTCTCTTGCCATTATAGACACTGTTCTTAGCTAGTCCAATTGCTGTTTATGAATCACAATGCATTGAAATTGGTACAAAGGATTTCTCTCACAATGGTATATCAACCAACAAACTTCTCAACCATTCAACCTATTGTCTTAGCAATTCTAGAGCTATGAATGTCATGCCCTATAGGGGTATCTTAAACGTAACAGTCCGCCACATACCACATAAGACTCTCAAATCACTATCCACGTCTTTCGGGAGTCTCGTATAGATGTAAGGCGTCCTTTTACAACAATAGAATACTCTATTCAATGGAGTTAAGTAGTTTCACCCGACATTCGATAGCATTAGATAATAATTCCAAACGCATATGCAATAGATTACAAAGTCCAAGGGGTATTCCCTCGTAAAAGAATATTTAATAGTCCATTACAGTCATCCAGAGTCTTTTGGTTTCCTGTAGAAGTCTAAACAAATTGAATACAACTTCTATAGGAAACGCCTAACTCCTGTACCTGAGTTGTAGCCTGTCTTGGTCTAAGCCAAATAAACTCGTGCTACAACAAATAAAAACTATAGGGGCGTAAGCTATACTAGCTTAGTGAGTGAAAACTTCCATATGACAATTATAACACATCATTCACTCATGTGATTAATCAGACAAATGATATGCACCAAACACGTGAATTCAGCAAACATATGACCAGCAGAAAATCATATGTGGATGGACTTGCGCCCTCCATCCCGGGTTAGCAGATTAACGAATCCTGCGATACGATGCCGTTTAGGCTCACGGTCAACCAACTCATAAATTCGTTCTATGGATCACGATTAACCAACTCATATTCGTTTTATGGATCACAAAAAACCAACAAATGCTAATGCTCCATCCCCATCATGTTATGAATGGGTTCAATTTCATTTTCCATTCTGAATAATCAATTATACCAATTGTTATAGGTGATCATTCAATATTCGTAGACAATCAATCCTAGCTCATCTATACAAGCAATGATTTATCACCCGGCTTCAACATTCTTTAAATTCAACTTCACATAACAACAACAGACATATATAATTCCCATTCAACCTCATCATGCATATTCATTTTGTTTTTGCTAAGTAACTAGTGCAACTATCATTACAACCACAAGCAATAATTGAAATTAGAAGTGATACTCACTCGGCCATGGTACACTGGTCTTTTAACAGTAGCAATCGGGTGGTAAGGACTCGTCGGTTTGGGGATCACCTACCAAGGAAGAATGCCCTAATAAGTACTTCATCACTTAACTAATCCAAACTATGTATCAAAACTAAAAAAAATCGTGATTCTCGCTATTTACGGAAGTTCCAATTTAAAACGGCCATAACTTGGTCATTTTAACTCGGAATTTCGCAAATTTTATATCAATTTCTATCTACTTCGAAAGATCTATCTAATTCTAATATCACTTCCAAGTTTTGAAAACATTTAGGTCACAGAACAGAGGGATCAGATCTGACCAGTAACCATTCCCATTTCGAAAAAGAATTTTGTATTTGTTTGAAATGTATCTAGTTGGTAATTCAAGTATATATGAAGTATGAATGATTTCCTATCATGAATGACATGTGATGAGTTCAATATGTGCATGACCTTGATGATTTTTGGTAAAAGAAACTTTCAAAACTTCTTAATTTTGCAAGACTCCAACAATAACTACTTCTTGAAAATCTAATTTTCTAATTTTGATATCATACTAATGTTTTGGATTTCATTCTTAGGAATTTCTAGTTATCTTAATTAAAAATGAGTCTTCATCACATATACTACCCAAGACCTTCATTTCTACATAAAAATTTACATTTTTCACTTTGCAAATATGTTTTCAAATAGGCTTTACTAAAAAATCCGAATTTTAGAAAATCCACTTTTTGAATGATTCCTTTAGGAAAACTTGTGTAATGCATTAAAATTTAAGACTTTACTATATCTACTACCTAAGGACTTCATTTAACCCATAAAACATTCATTTGAGCTTGAATAATAGGTGTTTACATAGGCATCATCCACAGTTACGAATTTTACAAGTTGACTACTAACTCAAAATTTTCCATCTTGATTCTACTTCTTGTTTTACACATTACTCTCATCCAAACTCATTTCAACTTATAAAAATCACTACTTAATGATATCTATTACTTATACCCTTCATTTTTCACATAAAACATGAGTTTTAAAGTTGATACAAGGGTTTTTAAAATAGGGCTTTGAAATCATACGAATTTTCTTTTGAACATTTCTAACAAAAACCTTTTCTTTTTAAGTTCCTTGTCTTATCTACATAAAGATCTATCAACTATCACATTTATATACACAAGACTAAATCTTTATGAGCATTAATGCATGAAAACACAAGATATCTATATGAACATGAATGTCAAGTATAATATGAGTATCTAAGTGCTAGATCTACTACTTATAATGTATGAAAAGGAGTTTAAGAGTATGAATATATATTTTTCATGCAAGATCTCTACTTTTACATGTATGAACATGATAATATCTCAACAAAAGCTCATCAAACACAAGATTACTCTTGTGATGGCTTGATATTCATGTATTAGCATTTTCTTATCCCTAGCACTTGCTCATGAGGATTTAAGATGAAAATACACATGAATGATCTTGCCATTATAAGATTAAGTAGTAATAAAGCTCAAGAATCATCACCTAAAGAAGGATTTGATGAAGAAGTAAAGAAGAAATGAACTTGATATGTGTGTGTGTGTGGGTGGTGGTAGTCACGGCAAGAGAGGGAAAGAAGAGAGGATTTTACTCGTGTAAAATTTTTTGAAAGAGTAGAAATGAGGAGAGAGAGTTCAAGTAAATTAGGGTTTTTGTATTATAAAAAGAAGAAAATAAAACAAATTGAGGGGAAAAATGAGGGGGGGTGCACCAGCCATATGGAGTGAGAGAGAGGGAGTGATTTAATTTTATTTGAAATTGTTATTTATGTAATAAAATGTATTAAATGTAATAATTTGTTAAGAGACAATTTTTATTGGAAAAGGAAATGTAATTGAGTGTTTGTAAGGATGTAAGACTAGGGTGTGGGTAGTGTGTATTGTAGGTTGTACTTGTGAATAGTGATAACTAGTAGACAAGACATCTACTTTACCGATAATAAAGAAAATACGGAAAAAATGATATAATTGTAATTTTTATAACCCGAAAAATTATAAAACTTATATTTTTGAAATCCTTATAAAATTCCGGTTCTAAAAAGTATTCCGGAATATTTTTCTGAGTTTCTAGTCCAGGAGCTCGCTTTTCCGTAATGGGACTCGGGATAACCCATAATAGAAAATTTTTCAAAATCAAAACTTTTCATGGTTTGAAATATACTTTAAAACAATATTTCACATTAATTTATTTTATAAAAGTTCTTTTGATATGAAACCGAAGGAAACCGGATCTAGGGTTTCTAAGTTTCTCTCATAGGCTTGAGCTAATTCGGTTTAAGGTTTCGTTTTTTTTTCCGGTTTCCGAAGTTTATTTTATTACTAGAAAAACCAGAGGATTTACAATGAACTCATACTTTATACGAACAGACAATACTTTTTTGTAGCTATTTCCATGATATGGCACTTATGCAAAGTATTAGACATAGCCACTAGTACAGCTAACTTTATCGTTGTCAGTAACCCAATTTGCTTCAAATAACTTCCAATACAGCAAGAAATTTGGTAAAATGTAACACCAATTCATGGTACCTTTAATGTATTTAAGTGTTAAAATGAAGTGCATTCTAGTGCTCATTATTGGACTATGAGTGCTGTCACGCCCCAAGGGTACCCTAAATTGGCAGTCACCGCATATAATATTAAAGAATGAATGAAACCTTAGTCATGCAGGAGCTTCGATATCATGCAAGGTGTGCTTCCAAGATAGTAGGAGACTCACAGGGGTATTACATTTAAGTAGATAATTAAAACAAGCAAGAACTTATATAAATAAACATGAAATCTTCATTTAAATAACAATTTCTTACATCATCTTAGAGGCATTCCCCGTCTTAAAATGGTCCATTAAAAAGTTAACATAACTATAACATAAGCTACTATAGAGATTTTCTTAGAAGTCTATGTTCAAAACTAATACATATAACTTCTCCAAAAACTCCTAGTAGCTTTGGCTCATACCTGGCATACGGGGCTCCTCGGTGCCAACCAAAGATAATCATATGTAACAAAAAGCTATAGGGGTATAAGCAAATCTAGCTTAGTGAGATAATTCCATTACAGGACATTCCATAAATCAAACGAGTATTTAAACAATCATATGAAAATGCACCAAACATGAGCAACAAAATACACAAGATTAACCGGAAATCATGTAGCATGGATTTTAAGCCCTCCATGTCGGGGGTTGGGAGGTTACAGGCCCATAAACCATCAATATTTACAGATTTGTTGGCTCTTACTTGCCTGTAGACTTTCCCGCTTACTTGCTACTACAAACTTCTGTTTCCCCACAAGAGAATAATAGTGAACAAATATGACTCACCAATATGATATGCATGAATTTTTGCAATATAAGTTTAACCAGATAAAGATTGAGTTCAAGTTAAAGGCGACAAAAACGATATTCATCATATCAATGCAAGAATCACAATTTAATTATCAATTCCTCTTTCGATATTCTTAACTTATATTCAACCAATCATAAATTCAAATCACACAATACTTTTATCTTTTCCTTAATTCTAGTGCTATTACTTACAAGCACAAACAAGGAAATATAACTTAGTAAAGGATTAACTCACTCCATGTTAGTAGCTTCCTAATCGAAGTAGTCTTCTAGGAAAGTGATCTCGATTTCTCCTTCACCTAGACAAGATGAAATACCCACAATGAGTTTTTCATTGAATTTCTATTCTTGAAAACTCCAATTCTATCTTCAAATCACGGTAAAATCGGATGGGAGGAAATTCCAACTTAAAAATGGCCATAACTTGCTCATTTTAATTCGGAATTTCGCGTATTATATACCATTTTCTACCTATTTGAAAAGATCTATCTATTTCTAAAACTATTTTCATCAAACTAAGTCATTTGGGTTCCAAAAAAGTGGTGACCAGATTCACCACGAATTTTTACAATCTTGAATTTCTTCTTTTAACAAAATCTCATTTTGAAGAGTGATACTATTATAATTGCTTGTAAAACCTTTGAAATGCATATACATGTATTTATTGACTCATATCAAATATATAAAGTTAATGAAGTTGTCTCAAACCATGTTTTTGTAAAAGTAAAGTCTTCTAAAGAAAAGTGGAACTTTTGAAAATTCTTCTTATTTTTGTTAGAGAATATGTCAAGTTATGAGAAAATTCCTTTTCCTCTAAATTTTAAAGAATGATTTTATTTCCTTTGTTTCTAATACTAACAATTTATCTTCATAGAAATAATTTCCTATTTTCTTAAAATTATTTTATTTTCATGAAAGGAAATTTCATGTACTTGATGAATGCGAAGTTTTAGCAAAACTTTTGTTTACTCCAAAAAGTTCTTATGTCAAAAAATTCCTATGAACTCTTTAAGTTTGTTAAGATGACTTCTTAGTTTTAGAAAGTTATTCCTACTTTTATTTCTAGAAAAAGAATTTTTATTTTAAGAAAACATTTCCTCATTTATTTTTGTTGAGACAAGAATCATTATGTTCATACATGAATATGAATCATAGAGTTATGAAAACATAAAGAATCACAATAACTTAAAAGAATAAGCTAGTAAAGAAATAAATCAAGTATTGGAACCTTACTTCATCAAGGTATCTCGGACTAAGAATAGACTAGTCCCATAAGGAAAAAGAAAATGTTTTGACTTGATGAGGCAAGTCTAAGACTAGAAAGACTAGTCTTAAAACAACATGAAAGTAAATAAATTGCAAGGTAATAAATAAATTGCAAGGAAAGTAAATAAATTGCAAAACAAATGAGTTATATGCTCTAAAATATATATATATATAGCTACATAGATATATTTAATAACATATATATAAAGCACATAAAGAAATTAGATCATGAACAAAAACAAAATGTGAACCTATTGTTGCTTTCCTTAACCTTCATGGTTTAAAAAACACCACTAAGCTCATACTAAGTAGATGAACATAAAGAAGACTTGAAGAATTTTAAACTAAGAGAACTAAACTTGAGAGAGCTTTGGAATGAATTTTAGAGAGTAACTTTGTGTATGGAAGGTGTGAAAGAAGTAGAAGGAAGAGGGGGTATTTATACGAAAATATGGGAGGTTAATTGTGTTCATTAAATAAATGAAAATAAAACAAATTGGAGAGGAAGAGAGAGAGGGCCGGCACAAATCTTGAGTGTGTGAGGGAGTGAATTTTATTTTTTTTTATTTTTGTTAATGAAAAGTAAGATATGAATGTGTGAAGTTGTATTAGAAATGAAAATCTGTAAGAAATAGAGGTATGAGTTGTAAGAGTAGGTTGTAAGAAAAAGTAGAGATAGATGAATAGTGTGAATAGTAAAAAATAGTAATATAAAGTAGACATGACAATTTAAGTACTGGTAGTAAGAAAATACGCGTATAATTGCAATATCTGATATTTTTATTTACCAAAAAATTATGAAATTGATTATTTTGAAAATCTTATATTTTTACGAGTCTAACAGTATATTCAAAATATTTTTACTAATCCGAGCTTCGGGACATGCTTTTGAGAACTATGTCCGGTTGTGCTCAAAATGAAACGCAATTTGACTAATCTGATATTTTTAAGTTTTCTCAGGTTATTACGAACTATTCTACATACTAAACTCTTACTAACTTTCCTAGGGTTGCTTAAACGAGAATGTCGGACCTGAACGGTTGCAAAAGACTAGGGTTTTGTTGACTTTGGGATTCCGATTGACTTTCTAATTAGGTTTTAAGCTTAAATTAATCTCAAAACTTTAGGGGTTTACAAGTGCAATGGCTTAATCTACTAATGGCATAGACTATGTCATGTCTTGTATAGTTCATAAGAAACATAAAACTTCCTATAATCTTAGCATATTCAAATTGCAAAACACTAGAGCCTTTATTTTTCTTAAGAGATATACTAGGATCATAAGGTCTTTTGACAAACACCACATCAAAGCAATCAAACTTTTTAAACATTTTTTTTTATGTAATGGGATTAGCATAAGGAAATACACTTTCAGTTTTCCTTATTTTGATACCAAGAATCACATCAATTTCTTCTAGGTCTTTCATATCAAAATGAGAAGATAAGAATAATTTTGTCTTATTTACAACATCTATATTGGTACCAAAAATTAACATGTCATCAACATATAAACAAATGATCACACAATCTGATCCGAATGATCTAGAATAAACACAAGAATCAAACGCATTCACAATATATACATTTGCTACTAAAGTTTGGTCAAATTTTTTATACCATTGTTTAGGACCTTGGTTAAGACCATAAAGGGATTTCTTAAGTTTACACACTTTACTTTCTTGATTAGGAACCACAAAACCCTTAGGTTACTCCATCTATATTTCTTCCTCTAGATCACCATTTAGAAATGCGGTTCTCACATCCATTTGGTGTATTATTAGGTTATGAACAACAACAAGAGTTATTAAAGTTCTAATAGTAGCTATTTTAGTCACAGGAGAGTAAGTCTCAAAATAGTCAATTCCTTTCTTTTGAGTATAACCTACAACTACTAATTTTTCCTTAAATTTTTCTATCGATCCGTCTAGCCTTGTTTTCTTACATCCTATAGATAAATCAACCGATCCCATATATGATTTGTTATTATAGTCAACCTCACTTTTAACAGCATATTTCTAAAAACTAGTATTTATGGAGGTCATTGCTTCTTCATATGTTTTAGGATCTTCTTTAATTAAGTAAGCAGATACTATGTATTCATTTATTGTTTCAAAATTATTATTTTGAATTAAAAAAGCAGTGATAAAATTTGGTCCAAAGCTCTTTTCCATTTTTCCCCTTTTGCTTTTTATAAGATCGTTCATAAATTTAGTTAAAGTAGAATCAATACACACAGCAGGCACAAATGTAGTATTAGATGGGCCAGCAACATTACTAATATCATTTTTCTTTAATGGAAAAAGTGTTTCAAAAAATTCTATATTCCTAGATTCACATATAGTATAGTCACCCAAAGACATAAATCTATATGTAGCATGTTTTAAGCATAGCCTGTAAACATGCAATCAAAGGTTTTTTTGTCCAATATTAGATTTTCTAAAGTCTAGTAATCCAATTTTTGCTAGGCACCCCTACACTTTTAAGTAATCTAAGTTAGGTGCAAAACCTTTCCACATTGCAAAGGGGTTTTATCTAATTTTTTATGTGGAATATTAAGAATATAACATGCTGATAGAACAACTTATCCCCACATATTATCAGACATACCATAACTAAATAACATGGCATTCATCATTTCCTTAAGTGTTCTATTTTCCCTTTTAGCTATCTGATCTTTTTGCAGTGCATAGGGAGTAGTAGTCTCATGTATGATTCCATTTGTTTCACAAAATTCTTTAACAAAAAGTGTACCGTATTCTCTACCGTATTAGATCTAAGCCCTTTAATTTTCTTATCCAATTGATTTTCAACTTCTGCTTTATATTTTAAGAACATTTCTATTGTAAGCTCTCGAGATTTTTTTTGGTAAATATAGTAAACCCTAAGAACTGGAAATCAAACCGGAACCCTAAAGTTAACCTAGTTTTATGTTTAGTCTTGTGAATCTAGATCCGACAATCCCATATTCTTAAACCCTAAACAATGAAATTAATATAATTGTGGATAATAGTTCGAAATAATATAGGAAAGCTTAAAAATATCAGCTTCGCAAATTTCTAGTGTCTTTCGAATTTGAATGGGATCAGTTTTCGAAAACCCTGCCCTGTACACCTGATAGTGAAAATATTCCGACAATACCATTAGGCTCGTAAAAATATGAGGATTTCAAAAATATCAGTTTTAGAATATTTTGGTAACTAAAAATATCAATATAGGCCATTTACACGTATTTTTTTTACTACTTGTATTTTAATTGTCTAATCTACTATTCATAGTACTTTTCTACTATTCATTACCATTCATCTATCTCTACTTTTTCTTATAATCTACTCTTACACTCTACCATACTTATACTTTACAATTTACCTTCTCCATACAACTTTAATCACATCACACTTTACACATTATTTTTTTAATTACAAAACAACAAATTTAATTAAATTTTCTCTTCTTTTTTGAAGGTTGCCATCCACCCTCTCTCTTCTATCACTCTCAATTTATTTTCTTTTTCATTTTATTTAATTACATCTAATTTTTACTCCAAAACTCTATAAATACCCCCTCCTTCTTCATTCTTTCACACAACTCATTTTTATATCAAAACTCTACCAAAATCACTCCACAAACTCTCTCTCTCAAATTTTCTCTTTTCTCCACAAAAACCATATCCCACATACTACTACAACCACTTCTTTTCCTCTTCAACATACACATAACCTTATGTAAAACTCCTTATCTACACTCTATGTTTGATTTAATGATTTTTGGATTTGATTGCCTTGAATATTTTCTATGCAAAATACAATATTTCCGATCTCTTTCCAAAGATTTAAGAAGTCTAAAACTGAGTAATTAACAGACGAGGTAGGAGAGGTAGAAGACGTGAACGACGCACCTCTAATAATGTTCCAGCTGAACCAAAAAATCCCCAAGCAGGACAACAAGCAGCACCACCAAAGCCCCCACAAAACCAACAAGGTGATGTTTGGGCTGCAATCAATCAACTAGCTGGTCTAATCAACAACTTCATGCAGCATGCACAGAACATGCCACCTCTGGCTGCCAATGCACCTGAAGCGACAGTTGAGGCGCCTGTACCACCAGAAGCTGAGTCTCAAACTGTTCCTTTACCAGTACCATCGCCGCCTTGACCTTACCGAAGTTCCCTACTAGACTTCATCAAGAGCAATAGATACTTTGATGGGAGTTTCGGAAAGCCAGATGAAGCGGAGGACTAGCTAGCACAGATTGAAAGATCGTTTGCTGCATATGAAGTACCCCATCATCTTCGCTTGGATTATGGCACATATATGTTAAGGTTCAACGCCAAAATATGGTGGGAATCAAAAAGTAGGGAATTACTGCCACTAGTGACCTGGGCGACCTTCCGAAGAGAATTCCTAGAAAATTACTTTCCTGGAAGTTTAAGGGCACAATACAGTGAAGATTTCCTTCACATATCTCAGAAAGGAAGGATGGTAGAACAATACGAGATGGAGTTCAGTCGTCTACTTCAATATGCGCCGGAATCCTTCAGGCACAATGAAGAATTGAAGAGGCAGGTCTTCCTGAGTGGCCTAGACGAAGATTTGAGGATGCGTCTGGAGGAGTTGGATCTAAGGACCCTCCGTGAGTTAGTTGAAAGGGCTTGTATTATAGAAAGAGCCAAGAAGAGGAAAAGCAAGGCACCTGAGAAGCGAACCTTTGTGTTCGGAAAAGGGCTCAAGATAGCTACAGCCCCAGCTTCCAGAGCAAGAAGTTTAAACCCTTCAACAGTTACAGAGGAAGTGCTAGTGGTAACAAAGAGGCATCCGAGGTCAAAGTAACATGCTGGAAATGTAAGAAGGAACACTATCCGAAGAGGTGCCCCTTGTTTCAACACAAATGCTATTTTTATGGACCCTAGTTACAAGATCGGTGACTGCCCAAAGAAGGCTTCCACCGTTTGCTTTGTTTGTAAGCAAACTGGGCACTTCGCCAATGAATGCCTACAGAGAAAGAATGCCCCAGCTAGACCATTTGGTTCAATGGAGGAGCTACATTAGCGAAGAATGGAAGTGGGGGAACAACTCGAACCGTTTTGGAGCACTGTCCACGGAATGAGAATATACAATTTGGAAGGACAGTGGATGTGCGAAGAGTCGGACGAAGAAGGAGTGGAGTTAGCAGCCATGGATGGAGATTATGGCCCAGATTTTGGACTAGTGACAGGTTAGAATCAAAACTCCTTACTTTCGATGCAAGTTATTAAGTACCTGTGTTCAAATCTTATGCTAGAAGTATAAAGTTTTATACTGCAAATAGCTTAAGTATACCAGCTTCATAATTAGTATAAAATTCGAGTGCAGGACATGTATGCATGACTAGTCAAACCGCTTATGCTTGTTCGACACGGGAGCTACGCATTCCTTTATCACCTTTAGCCTGGCTAAACAAACTGGTTTACCCATAGATACTATCGCTACTGGTTTTCGAGTTAAGACCCCCACGGAAGCTAGTAACAACTAACGAAGTGCTTAAGGATTGTCCCATGGAGATACAAGGAAGTTACTCTAAATGTGACCTGATAATCTTGGAAATGAACAACTACAAAGTTATCTTGGGAATGAGTTGGTTAACGTCCATTAAAGCCCTAGTGGATTGTAGACGCAAAGAGGTGAAGTTTAAGGATTAAGATGGGTGTGAAATAGTGTTCATAGGAGAATCCACGGTGAAGTTGAACTCATTTGAGTTAATGGATGATGAAGAGATCAACTTAAGTAACATGGACAAAGAAGAAAAGGAGAAACCTGAGTTAAAATCCATATAAGTGGTTAAGGAATTTCCAGATGTGCTCCCTGATGGATTGCCTGGATTACCACCCAAGAGGGAAATCAATTTCGAAATTGACTTATTGGTAAACACAGAGCCAATATCAAAGGCACCCTACCGGATGGCACCAATACAACTTAAGGAGCTAAAGACTCAGTTACAAGATTTGTTATATCAAGGTTTTATCCGACCGAGTGTATCGCCCTGGGGAGCACCAGTGTTATTCGTGAAAAAGAAGGATGGTTCCATGCACTTATGCATCGATTATCGGGAACTCAACAAAGTCACCATCAAGAACAAGTATCCACTTCCAAGGATAGATGACCTTTTTGATCATCTTCAAGGAGCTAGCGTCTTTTCAAGGATTGACCTACGATCAGGATATCATCAGTTGAGAATTAAACCTGAAGATGTACCTAAGACAGCTTTCAGAACTCGCTACGGAGATTACGAGTTTCTGGTAATGCCTTTTGGATTAACCAATGCACCAGCAACTTTCATGGATCTCATGAATCGAGTATATAAGCCCCTATTGGATAAGTGCGTGATCGTCTTCATTGACGATATTCTAATCTACTCTAAGACACAAGGGCAACATGAGGAACACTTAAGTATGGCATTACAGACCTTGCGTGAGCATAAGTTGTGCTGTCTAAGTGTGACTTCTGGTTGGATCGAATATCCTTCCTAGGACATTTCATATCGAGAGAAGGAATATCGGTGGACCCTGAAAAGATCAAGGCAGTGATGGATTGGAAGCAACCTAAGACTGTGACTGAAGTGAGAAGTTTTCTCGGATTGGCTAGGTATTATAGAAAGTTTGTAAAGAATTTTTCTACCATCACTAAACCCCTCACACAGTTAACTCAAAAGGACGAGAAGTTCATTTGGACGGATAAGAGAGAACAAGGTTTTCAAGAATTAAAGAGAAGGCCTGTATCTACCCTAATCTTGATTCTACCAGATCCCGAGAAGCCGTATACGGTACATAGTGATGCTTCTAGAAATGGTCTTAGATGCGTATTGATGCAAGATGGAAAAGTGATCGCTTATGCCTCACGACAGCTTAGGCCTCATGAACAGAATTACCCCACTCATGATCTGGAGTTAGTTGCCGTTATGTTTGCACTTAAGTTATGGAGACATTATCTGTATGGACAAAGATGCGAGATCTACAACGACCATAAGAGCCTCAACTATCTATTTATGCAGAAGGAGTTGAATATGCGGCAACGGAGATGGTCGGAACTCATCAAAGATTATGACCTTGGGATAAATTATTGTACAGGGAAAGTGAATGCAGTCGCAAATGCCCTGATTAGAAAGAATTATGGAGAAGGAGCTAATAAAGGAATTTGAAAGAATGAGTATCGAATTCATAGGGCAAAGTGTGGAAGCGGAAATCACTAGCCTAGTCATGGAATCCACCTTAGTGGAGAGAATCAAGGAGGCCCAACGATATGACGAGACGATTCAGAAGATTAAAGGAGAGGTACAAGAAGGAAAATGCGCCGACTTTACCATAGATGAGGATGAAGTGGTAAGAATGAAAGGAAGGTTATGTGTTTCAAACGATGAGGATATGAGGAAGGAAATCATGAATGAAGCACATCATTCAGGATATACCATGCATCCAGGAGGAACTAAAATGTACCAGGACTTGAAGAGCCACTACTGGTGGAATGGCATGAAGAGAGACGTGGCAGATTTTGTGCTAAGGTATCCCACATGCCAACAAGTGAAAGTGGAGCACCAAAGACCTGGAGGACTTTTGAAACCCCTGCCGATACCCGAATGGAAATGGGATCAAATCACAATGGATTTTATGTGTGGATTGCCAAGAACTTCTGCAGGATATGATGCTATTTGGGTCATAATGGATCGATTGACAAAGACAGCACACTTCCTTCCAATCAACATGACATACTCCATGGATAAGTTGGCAAGGATATACATAAGAGAAATAGTATGATTACATGGAGTGCCCACGGGAATAGTTTCCGACCGAGACCTAAGGTTTGTGTCTAAATTTTGGACGAGCTTACAAAAATGTATGGGAACAAAGCTACACTTCAGTACTACTTATCACCCTCAAATAGACGGTCAATTAGAGAGGACGATACAAAATTTGGAGGATATGTTGCAAGCTTGTATGATAGAGTTTAAAGGTAGTTGGGACGCACACCTACCTCTGGTAGAGTTCACCTACAACAACAGCTACCACTCTACAATCCAGATGCCACCTTATGAAGCGTTGTATGGAAGACGGTATCGATCACCATTGTTTTGGGACAATGTAGAAAAGTTAAGCATCAGATCTGACTTGGTACAAGATGCGGCCGACAAGGTGCGGATCATCTAACAAAAGATGAAGGAAGCGTAAGATAGACAAAAGAGCTGGGCTGATATGAAGAGACGTACGCTTGAGTTTGAAGTAGGAGACCATGTTACTTGAAAGTATGTCACGCCCACAGGTACCCTAAACGTGACAGCCCCCGTACGCAATATTAAAACTTAAGAATGACTACCTCAATCACTCAAAAGCTTCCATATCGGTACAAGGCGTACATTCACATTAAAGGGAGACCGGTGAAGTAATGCATTTTAAGATATTGGTAGCGGAATATGCATAAATAACACTTAACATAATTCATAGAAACATGAAGTCTTACAACTTCTAAGGGGCATTCCCCTGATAATAACAACATGGTTCTACTAAAGATAAAAAACTAAAGCTAGAAGATTTTAGAAGAAATCTACTCTATGTCTTCAAAATAGAATTCCTCCAAAAGCTTCTCAAAAAGGATTCTACCCGGGGAATCAAGATAGGCTCGGGTGCAAAAAGATAATCCTACAATATCAAAAGTATATAGGAGTATAAGCATGACTAGCTAAGTGAGATATTCCTTATGCAAAAGTACTCAGAACAAGCAATCAACTAAGTTTATTAATTCAAGCATATGAAATGCAACAACCATATGATCAAACATTACATACGACTATCCGGTTTCGTATGCATGATGGATTTACCCCTCCATCGGTGGTTAGGGAATGCTTTGAACTAGGCCCCGAACGACCTCCTTAAAGTTTGCGCGCGTCTTGGGGTTCCAACAAACCGTACTACTAGTCCCTGGGCTTTCCATACCCAAAGCGATCAATTCAGCTCGGCTACACCTTGAGGCCGTATTCCCCGAATGTCCTAACCCTCAAGATGTAGTTAGGCAACTTACATTTCCGATCCCGCGCTGAGGAGTAGTAGCAAAACTTCAAAATGATATTCTAAGTGATATGCATGAGCAATTTATTATATGGGGATTCCGATATAACATTAAATCATTTTAAGCGATCAAGCAATATTTGCACACATAATAATACATACATAGAAACATTTATATCAATCACAAATCGGGTTCCGATATACTTATTGTTCATTGATCGCACACAACGATTCACATATATAATTCCCATGACATCCCATATGCATATCAATTTTATCTTTCCTAACATCTAGTGCTCTGTTCTACAAGCACATGCGCAAATACATAAGCGTAAAGGAAACTCACTCGTCCATAGTGATCTAGGAGTCGAAGTAATCCTCGGGGAAGACAAGATCGTGATCCTCGACACCTAAACAAAAGAAATACCCAAAATGAGTATTTCATCCAAGATCTATTCAAATGCTATAATTACTTTAGAGAATTCGTAAAAATCATATGAAATGGAAATTCCTACTTAAAATGGCCATTACTTGCTTATTTTAACTCGGAATTTCGCATATTATATACCGATTTCTACCTACTCGAAAATATCTATCTATTTCTAAGATTATTTTTATCAAAAGAAGTTATTTGGGTCTTGGAATAGTAGCATACAGATTTGATACGAATTTTTCAATTTTTAAAACTAGAGTTTTCAAACTTTTCTTCATTCAAGAGCTTTTGTACAAAAATATAGATATATTGTATGGTTGAAAAATCCTTTGAATATACATATATATATACTCAAACCATATGCATGAATTTAATGGTGTTGTCTCAACAATGATCTTGTAAAACAATATGTCTTAAAAGTGAGATAAGCTTATGACTTGTAAAGATATTAGTTTTGCTAAGAAAATTTTTTATTTTACTATAAGTGAGCATCTCCTTCTTTTAACTCCATTTTTTAAAAATAATTTTAATCTTTTTAAATTCCTACTACTTTATTTCTAATGTTTTGGAAAACATAGTCTTTCTAAATACTTCATGGTTATATGTTCTATAGCTTTTCTAAAGTTAGATCTACTTTAAAAGAAATGACCTTATAAGTTAATTTTGAAAAACTTATCTAGACTTTAGTATTTTAAAGTGTTGGTAGAAAACTTCGACAATTGAATTTAAGAAATCCTTTGTTTAAACAAGGAATTAAGTTTAAAAAAACTTTCTTATTTTATTGGTTTGAAAAGAGAATTTGTGATAACTTTACTTTATGTATTTCTTGGTAAAACCATATATTATTACTAAAACTTGAGCTTACTTATCTAACTTTAGAAAAATATTTGTTTAAGATAAAATTTCAAGTCTTAAGAAAATAATTACTTATGTGACAAAATTTATATTTAAAGAGAGTTTATTTTTATTACTTAAGAAAACTCATTTTCATTATGGTTGAGACAATAATAACATATTCATGTATGAATGAGAATATATAACTATGAGAAATATAAAAACAACATAAATAAGATAAATAAAATACGAGCATAAAAATAAAGTCAAGTATTGGAACCTTAGCTTCATCAAGGTATCCCTGAACTAAGAATAGACTAGTCCTAAAAGAAAAGAAAAGCAAAGAAGAAAATTGTTTTGACTTGATATGGACAAGTCTAAGACTAGAAAGACTAGTCTTAATAACAACATGAAATAAATAAATTGCATAACTTGAAAGTAAATAAATAACAAATGAGCTTATATGCTCTAAATAAAATATATATACATAATATATATAATACTTTATATGTTAAGTTAGAACAAATAATAATAACAATAAACAACATAATAACATAAAGAAAAGAATAGAACATGAACAAAAACAAAACATAAATAAATTATTGCTTCTTTAACTCAATGAGTCTAAGAAATATACACTAAACTCATGTTAAGTTATATGAACATGATGGGTATATGAAGAAACTTTTACCTAAGGTTTATGTGTTGGTTGAAGAAGATAAAATGGGTTGTAGTATTATGTGGGATTTGGTTTTCTAAAGAAAAGAGACGACTTGAGAGATTTTGAGAGAGTGTTTTTGTGGAGTGATTTTGGGAGAGTTTTAGCAGGAATTAAGTTGTGTGAAAGAATGAAAGAGGAATGGGGTATTTATAGATTTTTAGAGTGGGAATTAGATGTAATTAAATAAAATGGAAAATAAAATAAAATGAGATGGTGAAGAGAGAGGGGGCACCGGTTTTACTTGTATGGGGGGAGGGAATTGATTTGTTTTGTTTGTTTTGTAATAAAAGAAGTAATGTGTAAAGTGTGATGTGATTAAAGTTGTATGGGGAAGGTAAATTGTAAGGTATAGGTATGGTAGTGTGTAAGAATAGAGTGTAAAAAAAAGTATAGATAGGTTAATAGTAATAAATAGTAGAAAAGTACTATGAATAGTAGACTAGACAATTAAAATACCGATAGTAAAGAAAATAGGCGTAATTAAGCTATATATGATATTTTTAGTTACCGAAAAATTCTAAAACTGATATTTTTGAAATCCTTATATTTTTACGAATCTATTGGTGTTGTCGGAATATTTTCACTATCCGGTACACCGGGGCACGGTTTTCGAAAACTGATCCCGATCGGATCCGAATGACACTAGAAAATTACGAATCTGATATTTTTAAGTTTTCCTATATTATTACGAATCATATTCCACAATTATCTCCATTTCGTTTTCTAGGGTTTAAAAACACGGATTGCCGGATCTAGATTCACTAGACTAAACATAGAACTAGGTTAATTTTAGGGTCTTGTTTTGACTTCCGGTTCTTAGGGTTTGCTTATATTATCGAAAAATCAAGGGGCGTACAAAGTAAACCCCATCAAGAGTATTCACCGAGTTCGGGCACAAGGGAAGTTGAGCCCACGATATGTTAGACCTTTTGAAGTGCTTGAAAGAGTAGGAGATCTTGCTTATCGTCTAACACTTCCTCCTAACTTATCAAGATTTTACAATGTATTCCACGTATCAGTTCTACGGAAGCATGTGTCAGATCCTACCAGGATTGCAGAACTGGAACCAGTTCGGTTGAAAGAAAATCTCACATACGAGGAGCACCCGATTCAGATCCTAAATCACAAGGTGCAAAAGCTTCGGAACAAGGAAATCAAGTATGTGAAGGTTCTATAGAGAAATCACTCGCATGAGGAAGCAACCTGGGAGGCTGAAAGCGACATACGCCAGAAATATCCGAGTTTGTTCGAAGAATCAGGTATGAACTTCAAACTTTTTAGGACAAAACTTTCTTTAAGGGGGGTAGGTTGTAAATCCCTGAAGTTTTGAATTCAAATTAAAGCTTAAACCCTAATTAGAAGTCAACCGGATTTCTAAAGTCAACAAAACCCTAGTTTACCGTAACCGCTTAAGTCCAGCATTCCTGTTTAAGAAACCCTAAGAGAGTAAGAAAGAGTTTAGTGAGTAGAATAGTTTGTAATTATCCAAGGAAGCTTAAAAAGATCAGTTTAGTAAAACCGCGACTCGTTTTGAACCCGATCGAACACAGTTCTTGAAAAACGTGTCTCGAAGCTCGAAATATTTTTACTATTCCGAATAAACCGTTAGACTCTTAAAAATATAAGATTTTAAAAATATCAATTTCATAATTTTTGAGTAGCTAAAAATATCATATATCGCATTTATACGAGTATTTTCTTACTACCGGTATTTAAATTGTCATGTCTACTTTACATTACACTATTTACTACTATTCTACACTATTTATCTATCTCTACTTTTTCTTACAACCTACTCTTACAACCCATACCTCTATTTCTTACACATTTTCTTTTCCAATACAACTTCACATCTTTCATATCTTACTTTTAATTAAACAAAATACAAAAAAATAAATTTTCTCTCCCTCTCCTCACTAAAGTAGCGCCGGCCCCTCCCTCTTTCTTCCTAATTTATTTTATTTTTAATTTATTTAATTAACACAAATTATCTCCCACATTTTCCTATAAATACCCCCTCTTACTTCCACTTCTTTCACACCTTTCTTCTACTAAAGTTACTCTACCAAAAATTCTCTAAGAATTTCCTCTCAAGAAGCTCTTTCAAGTTTAGTTCTTTTAGGTAAATTTTCTTCAAGACTTCCATTTGTTCATTTACTTAGTATGAGCTTAGTGTGTGTTTTCTAAACCATGAAGGTTAAGGAAAGCAACAATAGGTTCATACTTTGTTTTTGTTCATAATCTAATTTTCTTTATGTTGCTTCTATGTTTATAACTATCTAATATATATATATATATAGGTATATGTATTATTTAGAGCATATAAGCTCATTGTTTTGCAATTTATTTACTTTCATATTATTTTTAAGACTAGTCTTTCTAGTCTTAGACTTGTCCTCATCAAGTCAAAACATTTTTTTTTCTTTTTGGGACTAGTCTTTTCTTAGTCCCGGGATACCTTGATGAAGCTAAGGTTCCAATACTTGATTTATTTTCTTATTAACTTATTCTTTCAAGTTATTATGTTTCCTTATGTTTTCGTAACTTTATGGTTCATATTTATGCAAGAACATAATGATTCTTGTCTCAATAAAAATAAATAAGGAAATGTTTTCTTAAAATAAAGGTTCTTTTCTAGAAATAAAAGTAGGAAGTAAACTTTGCTAAAACTAAGAAGTCATCTTAACAAACTTAGAGAAGTTCATAAGAAATTTTAAAAACATACATGACAAAGAAAGGACTTTTTGACGTAAACAAAGATTTTACAACAACTTCACTTTTCTTCAAATGATAGAAATTCCTTCCATTAAAATAAAATGATCTCAAGAAATCAAGAAATTTTTTCTCTAAATATAGAAGTGTTATTACTTTCAAAAAGTGTTGGAAGCTAAGCTTAGGAAATAAAAATCATTCCTTAGGAATTTAAAGAGATTACGAAAATAAAATTTAGGAAAAGAAAAGAAATATTCATTATAAATAACTTGAGATATTTTCAACGCAAAATGACTATTTCAAAAGTTCTCAAGTTTCAAAATCTTTGAAGACTTTACTTTTTCATAATTTGAGACAACTTCATTAACTTCATACATTTGTTATGAGTAAATAAAAATATGAATATACATTCCAAAGGTTTTACAAGCTATTATATTACTTATCTTTTCAAAATGAGCTTTGGATAAAAGAAGGAAAATAAGTTTATAAAAAATTCTTGGTGAATCTGTCCGCCACTTTTTCGGAACCCAAACGACTTAGTTTGATGAAAATAAGTTTAGAAATAGATAGATCTTTTCAAATAGGTAGAAAACGGTATATTATATGTGAAATTCCGAGTTAAAATGAGCAAGTTATGGCCATTTTAAGTTGGAATTTCCTCTTATAAGATTTTACCGCGATTTTGAGAAAGTTTAGAATCTTCAAGAATAGAGATTTCAAAAGACTCATTCTGGGTATTTCATCTTGTTTAGGTGGAGAAGGACCCGAAATCACCTTTTGGAAGATTACTTCGATTAGGATCTATCGATATTGTCACGCCCCGAGGAGTACCCTAAATGTGGCAGTCTGCCGTACACAATACTAAAGCCTATGAATGACTACCTTAGTCATACAAAGGCTTCTATATCATATACAAGGCGTACATCACAACCAAGGGAACGCATCGGAGTAGCACAATTTATATTGATAATAAATAAGTAACAAGGCAAAGAGAATACTTATCATAAAACATACACATATTACATTTCAATTCTTAAGGGCATATCCCTCTATTATCTTCAAATAAATATACATCACTAATCATATAAGTCATTACATATAAGGAACCTTACAAAATTACTCCATCTTATAATTCCATTCCCTTCATAGAAGCTTAACATCCATCCATGACTTCTTTAACGTCATGATCCTCAATTTAAGCCATGGGTATACATGTTTCAATAAAATCTATAGGGCTACAACTAGCTTAGTGAGATATTTCTTTTCATTCGCACCATTTTTTCAAACAAGTTTATTTAGACTTTCACACATATTCTATGCATACAATGCAACAATCACATGATTACGCAAATATATATAGTTATTCGGAAACCATATATAAAACGAATTTACCCCTCCATATCAAAGGTTAGGGAATCGGGGTTGAAGATCCTCGATCTTCTACTGCTAGTCCCCAGGTCCTCACCCACAGCGTTCGGTTGGCTCGGCTCCGAACCTAGAGTCGCTTTCCCCGAGTGATTTGGATTCTCAGGAAGGAACATGGCCCGTGGCACCGCACGATCATAGCCAATCCAACTCTACGCGTAGGAGTAGCAGCCTTCCGAAAAAGATGTGACTCGATGGATGCTATGCGTGAACGTTTTATTATTCTTAAGCCAAACCTTATTAAAGTTTATTAGGGGGCGATCCATCAATTTGGCAATTAATAAACAATCATACAAGTAAGTCAACAAAATTATTTGAACAAGCAATTTGCAGTTGCGATATTCTTAATTCTCATATCATGCATAAACATAGAATCACATATATACACATAATCCTGAATGCCCCAAATATATATCCATTTTTATCTTTTCTTAGTATACTAATGCTACTACTTTACAAGCACAAGCAAGGTAACGAATTTAAGAGGAATAACTCACTCGTCCATTTCGCGATCTTCTTAGTCGTAGTAATCCTCGGGTAGGGTAATCTTGTATCTTTCATCACCTAGATAAAAGAAATACCCGAGATAAGTCTTTCATGAAATTTCTATTCTTGGAGATTCTAAACTTTTCTTAAAATCACGGTAAAATCATATAAGAGGAAATTCCAACTTAAAATGGCCATAACTTGCTCATTTTAACTCGGAATTTCGCATATAATATACCGTTTTCTACCTATTCGAAAAGATCTATCCATTTCTAACATTATCTTTGTCATATAAGGTCATTCGGGTTCTGAAAACTTTGGGTACAGATTTAAAACGAATATTTCTAAATTTTTGCAAATCCATTTTCTAACTCAACTTCATTTTAAAGAAAATCCTTTTGTAACAATATATATATACATATATAAATATATATTTTGATAAATACTTTGAGTATATACGTAAGCTCACTTTATATGCAAAAATTTTAATGGTAGTGTCTCAACAATTTATTTCATAAAACAATTCATTTTGAGTTGTTAAAACTTTAACTTTGATAATTTCTTTTCAAGTATTTGAAGAAACTTTATATTTTCCTAGGTTGTTATAAATGAATATATTCTTATTTTATTCAAGTAAATTTTTCTTTAGTCTTTCATAAATTTTACTTCTAGTGATTAAAAATCAAATTTGTCAAAAGTATATTAAGTTGTTGAAACCTTTTTGTATTTATAATGGTTTTAGGAAATGAGTCTTGTCTTCTTATATTTATTATTTTAAAATATAAGTTTTCGTTTTCTAAAACTTGTTCTTTTATTTCTTTCGAAAAGAATCATCTTTATTGGTAAAATTATTTGTTTCTAATCTTATCTTGTTTATATTATTTGAAAATAAGTCTTTTCTTTAGGGACTTGAAAATCATTATTTTCCTAAGTGGGTTTGTAACTTTATGGGTTGATTTTTATCTTAACTTTGAAAACTAGTTGTTTCTTGGTTTTGTCATGGAGTTTAAAAGAGTTTAAATCTTAAGCTTTTTGTAAAAACTTTTAATATTAAAAAATTATTCTACTAAAACTTAGGTTACCATAATATACAAAGAAAATATTTAATTCTTATATTTCCTTGGTAATCTATCTTTGTTAATTAAGAAAACGTTGAGAAAACTCTATTTCTATGTTATTGATAATAACTTCATGATTTTGTGATAAATCACATAATCGAAAATCTAGTTTTGAGTCCCTTTAATAAAATAAAATTCTACTTTTAGATTAGTTGAGACACTAACATTATGTAGATACAAGTATCATGAGCATATAAAATAATAAGAATATAAGAAAATACTAGAAACAAATAAAAAGCAAGAAAATAAAATATCAAGTATTAGGAACCTTAGCTTCATCAAGGTATCCCGGTCATGTATTGGGAGCCTTAGCTTGATCAAGGCATCCTGGGACTAAGAATAGACTAGTCCTCAAAAGAAAAGAAAAGCAAAGAAAGAAAATTATTTTGAATTGATATGAACAAGTCTAAGACTCGAAAGACTAGCCTTAATAATAACATGAAATAAATAAATTGCATAACTTGAAAGTAAATAAATAACAAATGAGCTTATATGCTCTAAATAAATATATATACATAATATACATAATACTTATATAAGTTAGATTAAAACCAAATAATAACAATAATAATAACAACATAATATTAACATAAAGAAAAGAGTAGAAACATGAACAAAAATAAAACATGAATAAATTGTTGCTTCTTTAACTCTCATGAGTCTATGAAACATACACTAAACTCATGCTAAGTTATATGAACATGATAGGTGAATATGAGAATTTTTACCTAAGGTTTATGTGATATGAAGATGATAGATGAAAGGGTATTGTGTGAGTAATGATATGTGGTAGATAGTTTATGTATAAGGAATGATTTTTGTGAGGAATTGGTTTAAGAGAGTTTTAGTACAGAGAATTCTTGAAGAGAAGATTTGTGAGAGATTTTGAGAAGTTTTGGTAGTAGAATGAATTGTGTGAAAGAATGAAGAAGGAAAGGGATATTTATAGAATTTTTGGAGTGAATTTTGGATGTAATAAAATAAATTGAAAAAGAAAAATAAATTATTGGAAGAGAGAGAGGGGGGCGCCGGTTCTAGTTTGTAGGAGAGGGGGAAATTATTTATTTTGTTTGTTTTATACTAAAAGAAGTAATGTGTAAAGTAATGTGAATAAAGTTGTATTAGAAATGTAAAAAGTAAGAAAATAGGTATGTAGGTAGTAAGAAATAGGTGTAAGAAAAAGTAGAGATAGTGAAATAATAATGAATAGTAGAGAAAGTATTATGAATAGTAGACTAGACAATTAAAGTACCGTTAGTAATAAAAATACACGTAATAATGCGATATCTGTAATATTTAGCTACCGAAAAATTCTAAAACTGATATTTTTGAAAACCTTATATTTTTACGAGTCTTTTGGTGTTAATGAAATATTTTTAATATTACGAGCTTCGGGACATGCTTTTCGAGAACTGATCCCGTTTGAGTCCGAAGGACACTCAAAATTCGCGAATCTGATATTTTTATGTTACCCTATATTATTACGAACTATTTTAAGCTATTAACTTAATTTTGTTTTCTAAGGTTTGAAAAAACAAGATTGCCGGATCTTAAACACTAAGGTTTGTTATAGGTTTTGTTGACTTTTAGGGTTCCGATTTGACATTCGGGTTTTGTTGAGTTATTCGTAAGATCATATAATCTTCGAGTTTTGACCGTTTTATATTTTTAGCTTGACATCTAAGGTTTATCTTATTTTATTTGTGATTATTTAATAGTTTTCAGTTCTGAGATCGTTTAACCGAGTCTAGGGTTATGAGTTGACTCAGTTTGACTTTTAGTGAAATTGGAAATTTCTAATTCCGAAATTTACCAAAGGATTTAAGATTTTATCATTTCGTTGTTTGAGCGTTTATTTGAATATATCGTTTTGATTTGTGTTTTAGGAATCAGATAAGTGATTTGATTGATGTACGGATATTGATTCAATCGATAGTTGGTTTTTTCTATTTTGTTTTTTAGGGTTCCCTATTTCTCAGATTAAGAAATCTCGTTTTTAATCTTATTTAGAATTAGGTTTTAACTAGAGTTGATTTTCGGGATTTAAATTTTGATATTAGACTTCTAGGATTATTTTCTATAAATTATGAAAATTTTCGGGGGTTTACAGATATGGAGTGAGTTAATCCTTTACTAAGTTACATTTCCTTATTTTGTGCTTGTAAGTAGTAGCACTAGCAATTAAGAAAAGATAAAATGAATAATTGTTGTATGACTTGGAATTATGATTGATTGAATATAAATTTAGTATATCGAAAGAAGGTTTGATAAATAAATTGTGATTTTTGTATTGATATGATGGAAATTGTGTTGATCGCCTTCAACTTGAACTAAACATTAGTTGGTTAAATATATATTGAAACCAATTCATGCATATCATACTGTGAGTCACATTTGTTTCACTATTCTTCTTCGTGTGGGGAAACGAGGAAATGGTAGTAGTGGCTGGTAGGAGCCGGAAAGTCTACATGGCTAGTAGGAGCCGAAAAGTCTACAGGGAGAGCAGGAGCCGATAAATCTGCAAATATTGATGGTCGTATGCCCGAACCTCCCAACCCTCGACGTGGAGGGCGTAAAATCCATGCTACACTTGATTTCCGGTTAATCATGTGTATTATGTTTGTTCATATGATTGGTGCATTCTCATATGCTTGATTAAACACTTGTTTGCTATATGAAAATGCCTTGTAGACGGAATTATCTCACTAAGCTAGATTTGCTTATACCCTTATAGATTTTTGTTACAGTACGATTACCTTTGGTTGGCCTCAAGGAGCCCCGTATGCCATGTACGAGTTTAAGCTACTAAGAGTTTTTGGGAGCAGCTATATGTATTTAAGTTTTCAACATAGGCTTCTAAGAAAATCTCTATAGTAGGCTTGTGTTGTAGTAGCTATTATTTTGTTGAAAGACTTCTAAAGCGAGGGAATGCCCCTAAGATGATGTAAGGATATTATTATGAAAATCTTATGTTTATTTATATAAGTTCTTACTTGCTTTTATTATCTACTTAAATGTAATATCCCTGTGAGTCTCCTACTATCTGAAGCACGCCTTGCATGTGATATCGAACCTCTTGCATGACTAAGATTGTCATTCATTAGCTTTAATATTATAGCAGACTGTCACGTTTAGGGTACCCTCCGGGCGTGACAGGCGCCCCCTCTCTCCTCATCCATCTCAATTTATTTTCTTTTCCATTTTATTTAATTACATCTAATTTCCACTCCAAAAATCTATAAATACCCCATTCCTCTTTCATTCTTTCACACAACACAATTCGTACTAAAACTCTCCCAAAATCACTCCATAAAACCTCTCTCTCAAAATCTCTCTCAAGTTCTCTCTTTTCTTTAGAAAACCTATTTCCACATATTACTACAAACCATTCCATTTTTCTTCAACCAACACATAAACCTTAGGTAAAAGTTTCTTACATATACTCATCATGTTCATACAACTTAACATGAGTTTAGTATATGTTTCTTAGACTCATGAGAGTTAAAGAAGCAACAATTTATTCATGTTTTGTTTTTGTTCATGTTTCAATTCTTTTCTTTATGTTATTATTATGTTGTTATTGTTATTGTTATTTGTTTCTAATCTAACTTATATAAAGTATTATGTATATTATGTATATATATTTATTTAGATCATATAAGCTCATTTGTTATTTATTTATTTATTTTTAAGTCTTGCAATTTATTTATTTACTTATTTTATGCAAATATTAAGACTAATCTTTCTAGTCTTAGACTTGTCCATATCAAGTCAAAACAATTTTTTCTTTGCTTTTCTTTTCTTTTGAGGACTAGTCCATTCTTAGTCCCGGGATACCTTGATGAAGCTAAGGTTCCCTGTAAACCCCCGAAATTTTGGATTTGAATTAAAGCTTAAACCCTAATCGAAAGTCAACCGGATTTTCCAGAGTCAACAAACCCTAGTTTACCGTAACCGCTTAAGTACGGCATTACAGTTTTCTCTAGCCCTAGAAAACGAAGTTGGAGTAATTAGCTATAATAGTTCGTAATAGCTATAGGTTATGTAAAAATATCAGTTTTGCAAAATTCGAGTGTCCTTTGAATCCGATTGGACACGGTTCTCGAAAAACGTGTCCCGAAGCCTGGAATAGGAAAAATATTCCAAATAACCGTTAGACTCGTAAAAATATAAGATTTCCAAAAATATCAATTTCAAAATTTTTCGGTAGCTAAAAATATCAGATATCGCATTTATACGCGTATTTTCTTACATCGGTATTTAATTGTCATGTCTACTTTTACATTACACTATTTTCTACTATTCTACACTATTCATCTATCTCTACTTTTTCTACAACCTACTATTACAACACATACACCTATTTCTTACACATTTTCATTTTCAATACAATTTCACATCTTTCATTTCTTACTTTTAATTAACAAAATAACAAAAAAATAAATTTCACTCTCTCTTACCCCTCTCATTTGCGTCGGCCACAACCCCCAACCCCTCCCCCTCCCCCCCAACACATTTATGCCCAATTTGTTTTATTTTCACCTATTTAATTAATACAAATTATCTCTCACATTTTCCTATAAATGCCCCTTCACACTTTCACTTCTTTCACACTTCTTCATTACTAAAGTTACTCTCTCAAAATTTCTCAAGAATTCTCTTCCAAGAAGCTCTCTTTAGTTCATCTCTTTTAGGTAAACTTTCTTCAAGAAATTCCTATGTTCATCTACTTAGTATGAACTTAGTGTGTGTTTTCTAAAACCATGAAGGTTAAGAAAGCAACAATAGGTTCATACTTTGTTTTTGTTCATAATCTCAACTCCTTTATATTCTTTTATGTTCATTACTATCTAATATATCTATATAGCTATATATAATGTTTAGAGCATATAAGCCCATTGTCTTGCAATTTATTTACCTTTCATGCAATTTATTTACTTCCTTACTATTTATTTAATTTCAAGTTGTTTTTAAGACTAGTCCTTCTAGTCTTAGACTTGTCCTCATCAAGTCAAAACTTTTTCTTTTTCTTTTTCTTTTTCTTTTTCTTTTGGGACTAGTCATTTCTTAGTCCCGGGATACTTTGAACAAGCTAAGGTTCCAATACTTGAATTATTTTCTTAATAGCTTATTCTTTCAAGTATTATATTCCTTTATATTTTCATAACTTATGACTCATATTCATGCATGAACATAATGGTTTTGTCTCAACAAAACAAATGAAGAAATATTTTCTTAAAAATAAAGATTCTTTTCTAGAAACAAAAAAACAAGTAGTTAATATTTTTCTAAGAACTAAGAAGCCATTTTATTACAAACTTAGAGCAGTTCCTAATAAGATTTTTAAGAAAACAAGGATTTTTCAACAACTTCATCTTTTCTTCATATAATAGAAATTCCTTTTCATTAAAATAAGATGATCTCAAGAATCAAGAAGTCATTTTTCTAAATATAGAAGTGTTAAATACTTTCAAAAAGTGTTGGAAGACAAGTTTAGAAAATAAAGATCATTCTTGAAGAAATTAAGAAGATTATGAAAATAAGATTTAGGAAAAGAAAAGGGATACTCATCATAAAAAACTTTAAAGCAATTACGAGCAATTAAATTTAGAGAAAGAAATACTCATTTCAAATAACTCAAAATCTTTCAAAATAAAAGTGGACGCTTCAAAAATTCTTAAATTCCAAAATCTTTTAAAACTTTACTTTTTCATAAAATGAGGCAACTTCCTTAACTTCATACATTTGTCATGAGTCAATAAATATATATGAATATACTTTCCAAAAGTTTTACAAGTTATTATATTATCTACCTCATCAAATGAGCTTTTGATAAAAGAAGGAAAACAAGTTTTTTTTTCAAATTCGTAACGAATCTGGTCGCTACCTTTTTGGGACCCAAATGACTTAGTTTGATGAAAATAAGCTTATAAATGTATATATCTTTTCGAGTTGGTAGAAAACAATATATTATTTGCGAAATTCTGAGTTAAAATGAGCAAGTTATGGCCATTTTAAGTTAGAATTTCCTCTTATACGATTTTACCACGATTTTAAGAAAAGTTTAGAATCTTCAAGAATAGAAGTTTTATGAAAGACTCATTTTGGATATTTCATCTTGTTTAGGTGACGAGGGACCCGAGATCGTCTATCCGAAGGACTATTTCGATTAAATCTACCGATATGGAGTGAGTTATTCCTTTTACTAAGTTCATTTCCTTGTTTTGTGCTTGTAATTAGTAGCACTAGCAATTAAGAAAAAGATAAAATGGATAATTATTGTGTGACTTGGTATTATGAATGATTGAATACAAGTTAAGAATATCGGAAGATGGTTTGATATACAAATTGTGATCCTTGTTTTGACATGATGAAATTGTGTTGATCACCTTTTAACTTGAACTAAACATCTATGGTTAAATTTTATATTGAAAACAATTCATGCATATCATTCACATGAGTCACATTTGTTTCACTGCTATTCTTCGTGTGGGGAAACAAGGAAATGGTAGTGGTGACTGGTAGGAGCTGGAAAGTCTACATGGTGGCTAGTAGGAGCCGGAAAGTCTACAGGGCAAGCAGGAGCTGGTAAATCTGCGGATAATGATGGTCGTATGGGCCTGTAACCTCCCAACCCTTGTCATGGAGGGCATCAAATCCATGCTAAACTTGATTTCCGGTTAATCACGTGTATCTTGCTTGTTCATATGATTGGTGCATTTTCATATGTTTTAATTTAAAATACTTGTATGGATTATGGAAATGTCTTATAGATGGAATTATCTCACTAAGCTAGTTTTGCTTATACCCTTATAACTTTTTGTTACAGTACGATTACCTTTGGTTGGCCCCAAGGAGCCCCGTTTGCTAGGTACGAGTATAAGCTACTAGGAGTTCTTCGAAGAAGCTTTATGTATTTAAGTTTTGAACATAGGCTTCTAGGAAAATCTCTATAGTAGGCTTATGTTATAGTTGTTATTATTTTGAAGACTATTAAAGCGAGGGAATACCCCTAAGATGATGTAAGGATATTATTTATGGAAATATTATGTTGGTTATTATAAGTTCTTGTTTGCTTTTATTATCTACTTAAATGTAATACCCCTGTGAGTCTCCTACTATCTTGGAAGCACGCCTTGCATGTGATATCGAAGCTCCTGCATGACTAAGGTTGTCATTCATTAGCTTTAATATTATATGCGGTGGACTGCCACGTTTAGGGTACCCTCTGGGGCGTGACATTCCCAATACTTGACTTTACTTTTATATAATTTATCTTATTATGTTGATTTTATTATATTTTCTCATAGTTACATATTCTCATTCATGCATGAACATGTTGTTATTGTGTCAACCATAATGAAAATGAGTTTTCTTAAAAATAAGAACTCTCTTTAAAAATAAATAAATTTTGTCACATAAGAAATTATTTTTCCATAAAGACTTAAAGTTTTATCTTCATAAATATTTTCTAAAGTTAGATAAGTTAGCTCAAGTTTTAGTAATAATACTATATGGTATTTTATCAATGAAAATAAAGTTATCACAAACTCACTTTTAAACCAATAAAATAAGAAAGTTTCTTTAAACTTAATTTTTTATTTAACCAAGAGTTTTCTTAAACTCATTTATCAAAGTTCTCTACCAATACTCTCTAATACTAAAGTTTAGACAAGGTTCACAAAATTATCAAAAATAACCTTTCTAAGGATAAGCCTTACTTAGGAAATAAAATAATAAATAACTTATAAAATTATTGATATCATTTTTTTAAAGTAGATCTAACTTTAGAAAAACTTTAGAACATATAACCATGAAATATTTAGAAAAACTATGTTTTCTAAGACACTAGAAATAAATTTATGGGAATCCTAAAAGATTAAAATTTCTTTTTGAAAATGTAATTATTCTCAAAGTTAAGAAATGGAGTTAAAAGAAGGAAATACTTACTAATAAATTTTACAAACAAAATTAAAAAGGAGATTTTCAAAGTCTTAGCTTTTCTCACTTTTAAGACATTTTTTTTTACAAATCATTGTTGAGACAACACCACTAAATTCATACATATGGTTTGAGTCTATATATATGTATTCAAAGGATTTTTCAACCATGCAAGATATCTTTATTTTTGTACAAAAGCTCTTAAATGAAGAAAAGTTTGAAACTTAAGTTTTGAAATTGGAAATTTCGTATCAAATCTATACGTTACTATTATGAGACCCAAATGATTTCTTTTGATAAAAATAACCTTGGAAATATATAGATTTCTTCGAGTAGGTAGAAATCGGTATATAATATGCGAAATTCCGAGTTAAAATGAGTAAGTTATGGCCATTTTAAGTTGGAATTTCTATTCATATGATTTTTGACGAGTTCAATAAGATAGAATTATAGAGTTTGAATAGATCTTGAATGAAATACTCATGTCGGGTTTTTTTTTTTTAGGTGTCGAGGACCAAGATCTTCTCTTCCCCGAGGATTATTCGACTCCTAGAAGAACGCTATGGACGAGTGAGTTTCCTTTACGTTTATGTATTCGCGCATGTGCTTGTAGAATAGGGCACTAGATGCTAGGAAAATATAAAATTGATATGCATGCGGATTATCATGGGAATTATGTATGTGAATCGTTGTGTGCGATCAAGAAACAATAAGTATATTGGAACCCGATTTGTGATTGATATAAATGTTTCTATGTATGTATTGTTATGTGCGCAAATATTGCTTGATTGTTTTAAATGATTTATTGTCATATCGGAATCCCCATATAATAAATTGCTCTGCATATCACTTAGAATATCATTTCGAAATTTTGCTACTACTCTTCAGCTTCGGACCGGAAAGGTAAGCTGCCTTGCTACAACCTTGAGAGTTTAGGACATTCGGGGAATACAGTCTCAAGTTGTAGCCGAGCCGGATCGATCACTTTGGGTAAGGAAAGCCCGGGGACTAGCAGTACGGTTCGTTGGAACCCCAAGACGCGCACAACTTTAAAGAGTTCGTTTGGGACCTAGTTCAAAGCATTCCCTAACCACCGATGGAGGGATAAATCCATCACACATACGAAAACGGATAGTTGTATGTAATGTTTGATCATATGGTTGTTGCATTTCATATGCTTGATTAATAACTTGGTTGATTGCTTGTTATGAGTACTTTTGCGTAAGGAATATCTCACTAAACTAGTCATGCTTATACTCCTACAGACTTTTGACATT
This sequence comes from Combretum micranthum, assembly GCA_024138025.1. Taxonomy (NCBI): domain Eukaryota; kingdom Viridiplantae; phylum Streptophyta; class Magnoliopsida; order Myrtales; family Combretaceae; genus Combretum; species Combretum micranthum. The sequence goes on along the minus strand of JAMXBD010000688.1, from coordinate 420,854 downwards.
ACGGATTATCCTTTTTGCACCCGAGACCATCCTGACCACCCGGGTAGAATCTTTACTTTGAGAAGCTTTTGGAGGAATTTGTTTTGAAGTCATAGAGTAGATTTCTTCTAAAATCTTCTAGCTTTAGTTATTTTATCTTTAGTATAATCATGTTGTTATGGAAATTATCGAGGGAATGCTCTTTAGAAGTTGTAAGACTTTATATTTCAATGCTATATATTAAGTGTTATTTTGTATGTTCCGCTGCCAATATCTTAAGATACATTACTTCACTGGTCTCTCTTTGATGTGAATGTACGCCTTGTACCGATATAGAAGCTTTCAAGCAACTGAGGTAGTCATTCTTAAGTTTTAATATTATGTACGGCAGGCTGTCACGTTTAGGGTACCCGTTGGAGCATGACAAGGTAGGTCATAAAGTAATTGTTCTTCAACCTTAAAAAGAGGGCATAAATCTTTTTCCTGTTTGGATTCTAGATCATCCAACCTTGTATTTGAGCATATGTCTGAGTGATTACATCACATATGATTTGTTAATAAACTTGTTTAGTGTGTAATATGTCTGGTTATTCACTGAGCCTGTGGTTTCACTCACACTCCTAAAGACATTTCAGATTTACTCTACGACCGTGGCTAGTTACATCCAGGAGTATGGCCCTAGTAAGAGCTTAGAAGTTGGATGCTCTTAGGTCATATCGGGATAAGTCGCTTCCTATGATTCCTAGTATATATTAGTTAGTATATGGATTATCTGTTATGTATTTGGAGATTTATAGAAAGATTATATGGTCTGTAATAGCTTCATGATATTCTCTACTTGTGATGATAGTTATTTACTAATTTATAACTTACATATATTTATCATTTCTTATCTAAGCAACTAAAAGATCCTGTTGTTTGAAAAATATATCACTCTGCAAAGGTAATCTAATGATAGCATTCAAGTATGGCTTGTTTGCTGCTACTAGGGTATCCTCGAGGCGTGATAGTATCAGAGCAGTTCACCAACGAGAAGTGGAGGAATATGTCCTCACTGCCTGGTGTGATTCTGGACCTATGTAACGAAACTGACGAGGACATCAGTTCTATAAGTAGGGGAGTATGCGTGATACCCCTCAAATATAGATCGTGGGACTCTAATGATAGAGACGGCCTTTAGCGTAATAGCTTGGAGTTCATCGGAACTCCAGAGTTAAGCGTGCTCTATGCAGAGTAATCCCATAATGGATGATCTCCTAGGAAGTGTTGACACCAAAAGGATAAAACCAGGCGCCATGTAGCCAAAGCAAACAATACCTTAGTAGGCAGAGTTTCCAGCCCTTAGTTTTGTATTTTTTTTTTTTTTTCCATGTTTTACATTGCCTAATTATTTTATAACAAGCACTAAGATACTTATATAGTTAAAAAATCCTTTAATATAGATATAAACTCATATTATATGCATGATTCTAGTGATGCTATCCCAATAATGATTTTTCATAAAATAATTTATTTTAGAAGTTTGAAAAGTGGAGTTTATAAAAATCTATTTTTGAGTTGTTGGAAGATAACCAAAATTTTTAGTTTGTGACAAGTGAGTGTCTACTTATCATAACTATTATTTCTGTATTTTCCTTAACTCCATAAAGATAAAATTACTTTTTAAAACTTGATTCCTTATATTATATACTGATTTTATTCCTAAGTCAATTTTTAACGAGTGAGTTGATTTCAAGCTTGGCTTGGAAAATTTATTTTGTTCTTAGTGTTTATCAAAGTATTGGCATAAGCCATATAAATAAGTTTTTAAGAAAAATTTTCACAACAAAAAATTACCAACATTACAAATTTATGATAAATTTATTTTAATATTTTGAAAAGAATGTAGTTGAACCATTATCCTAAATCTTTGTGAAAATTCCTCTTAAGTATTGAAGATCATTTTTCTTAATAGTTTAGTCCTATTTTTGTATGAAAGAAATAACTCACTTTGTTTTAAAATTTTTATTAAAACAACAGCATCATTCGATGATCATGCACGATTATGAACTTATAGTTATGTTATGAGATGAAAAATAAATCCATGTAGAAAACAAAAGAGATAGAAAAGTAAATGAGCATATAAGAACAAAACATAGAAGTCTTAGCTTGGTATCAAGACTTCCCGGAACTTAGATTTTGACAAGTTCCATAAAAAGAAAGAAAAGCATAAGAAAGCTTAAGAAAAAAGAAAAAGAAGAAAATTGTGGAAGTCTTATATTTCTATTCAAGTCTTCTCAGAACTTAGAAATAGACATCCCCTTAAACAATAAAATAATTAAAAGCAAAATGAAATAAATATGGAAGTCTTAGAATTAGGAAAAGACTTCTCGAGACTTGAGCTACTTCAACACCTTGTAAATAAAAGCAAAATAAGAGCTAAACAAATAAAATGGAAGCCTTATAAATTTTTTGACAATGCATTCCCGGAACTTAGATTAAGGACAAGTCCCCTCTTGTTTTAACTTGATTAAGGATAAGTCTAAGACTTAGATTATAGACAAGTCTCATGGTGCAAGCAAATAAATAAATTGCAAGAGATAAAATAAATGCATGAATATAAATGTTAGATTAGTGAGCTCATATGCTCAAATAAATATAAATATGTACATAACTATATTTATACATATAGATAGTTAGATTAGATGATGATAATAATATAGCAACATGATTACAAAATTATCATGATCATCAACATAACAAATTATTGGTTTCATTTTAGCATTATCATTGCTAACTTAATGCATTATGGAAAGATTTTATTCCATAGATAATGCTTGAAACACATAATATCAACTAAGGATGTAGGGGGGATGTGTTTATCTCAAAAAGATGAATCAAATGAATGTGTTTGAGTTGAAAAATAAAAATGGCAGCAAGGTTTTGTCCAGTAAAGGGGAACAAAAGAGGGAAAAGAATGAGAGAAAAGGAAGAAATTTGTAAGAAGTTGTAAAGTGTTGAATGGAGGAAGCATAAAGAGTATATATAGAGATGATTTTGAGAATTAAAATGGGATAAATAATTTGAAAAAAAAAAAATAGGTGCTGCAGCAAGGACAGCAGCTGGCGTGAAAGTGAAGAGAAGAAAGAAAGAAGAGGGAAAAAAAAATCAAATGAAAAGTGATAGATGCCACATATAATGAGATAACTTGTAAAAGTAGTAAATAAGTACTTGTATGTAAGAAATAGGCATAAATTATGGGAATAAAATGGCAACAATTAATAGCTGCAAATAAAAGCAAATAGTAATGAATAGTAATAATAAAATATCAGATAAGTTACCAGTAACGATAAAATACTATATGTGACCTATATTTGACATTTTTATGACCCAAGAAATTTTTTTATGATATTTTATGAATATCTAAAAGATTTTTGAGTATAATTTGATTGTCGAAAATTTTATCTTGTTTTACGTGTAACTGATCTCGTAAAGGTTCGAAATGATCGAATTTTTGGACTATCTAATCTTTTTAAGGTTTATACTATATATATGATTCGTAATTTGAGTTCATAATATTTTTCTAATTAATTTATTATTTTATGACTTGTAGAAGTTGTCCGATTGAGTCTGGATTTTCTAAGGTTTACAGTTGACTCGGTTTAACTTTAGGATTCCGATTTCGTTTTCGAGTTTAAGGTTTTACTTATAAGATTACTTCAAATTTTGGGAGTTTTCAACTGTAGGAAATTATCTCTTATTATTTTACTAAAAGATATTATTTGAATATATTGTCTTAATTTGCATGTTAGAGATCAAATGAGTGAATTGTTTAGCGTAAGGTTTTCGAATCGATTAAGTTATTGGATTGTTTTGTTGGTGATATTTTTTTGCTAGATGATTTACTTTTAGGGTTTTAGGTTTTATTTAATTCATCTAATAACTTAGGGTTGTTGAATCTTTATCTGATCTCATATATGGTTTACAAGGTTTCGAAATTTTTAGCAATCCAAGTTTAATTTAATTTAGATGATATTATAGGGTTATAAATTTATTTTATTCCATCTAAGGTTTTTGAGATTTTGGTATGACCTGATACGATTTAAGATTTTGGTTATAATGAGAATTTTAGGGTTCACGATGTGTTTTTTTATTTTATTAAAATTCTAATTAATCTTCTATATGATTTCGTCTACATTATTTAATTAATTTCATATTATTTTCTTGATTTGTATTTTACTTCTTTATTATAATTATCTTGGTACGGTATCTTTCGGATCAAATGATTTGTTTAGTACATAGTTCGCGAAAATAATTGTAAGTTTTCTTAATTCGCCTTAGGGTATTTTATGTTATAGGTTGTATTGATATTATGATTATGTATAAACTATTACTATAATTATTAAATTATAAAAGTACTCATCACAATTACAATGTTGGATAAGAATCTTATAGCATTGTTACAAGTTGATAAATTATCATGATTAATTCAATATTAGTAATAATATTGTTAAATTGTCAAAATTATTATAATATATGGATCAAGTATAGTGTTACTTAATATATGACAAAATAATCTTCTTGTTGTTGTTGTTGTTGTTTATTTGTTTATTTATTTTTTATTACTACAATGTATCTTGTTAATTATAGTACATTTTTTATGTTATTAATACTACTACTATTGTAAATTGTAGTAACAATTTATATCACAGCTTGAAAATAAGCACATGATTAAATTGGTAAAGAAGAATAATTTATGGGTATCAATTTTAGAGCTTTTGTATTTTATTATAATTACTTGTATTATATTTTGAATATTTTCGTATGTAATAAATTATTTGCATGATTTGAGTAACTTCTAAGAATTTTTACTTACTAAAAAAGGTATTATTAGTTTCTTTAAGGGGTTATGATTAATTTTAATTATAAGTTCATAAAAAATATTTATTTGCGATTGTTTTGGAAATTTAATTGTTTGATTCTATATGTTTGATAATTCTAAAGATATATTTATTTATCTGTTGAAGTTAAAGTTTTGCTTAGTGATTAATGTATGATATTCCTTATTTGAGAATTTTTTAGGTATATTTATTATTTTTTGAAATTGGTTGATAATTCTTTTAAGTTTACTAGAGTCTTAATAATTAATTCTTTGATTTATCATCACTCGTTGATATTAAAAAGGTCAGGGGAAATTTTGTTGATAATGATTATGATTTCTTAAACTATAATTTAATTGTTTATATTTTAATACTCTTAAATCGCGAAAAATTAAGAGTGATTTTTGGAGACATTTCCAAAAGCTTTTCAAAATTTTCATTTTTTTGTCAATTATCAAAATCAGGTTATGCAAAAATTAAGGGGTTTACAATCGATACACTTATAATTGTATGATAAACGTAAAATCCAATGAGAGCGTGAAGCACGCATTCAAACAAAACGCTATGTAAGGAACTACTCTAAACTAGTTTGAGTGACTTTGTGCTAGTGATCATTGTACATTTTGTGTTTTATGAGATGAGGCATGGCTTGAGTGAAATTTTATGTAAATTGCACTGTAAGTTGTGGTGTAGTTTATTAATAGCAATTTATTTGTGTTTAGTGAAGTGATTATGGAGTCCTTTATTAAGAAGCAATTGTAGACCCATGGAAACTAGAGGGAGGATCGGACTCTATTAAACCCAGGCTTGATCTCTGATAAGTGTCAAAAGACCCTTATAATTCACATTGTTTTCATATAATATTATACAGGTTTTATGTGAATTATTAAAGAAAAGGACACTTATTTGGAGAAAAATATCAATTTCAAGAATAAAGAAGATATTGAGCTTAATGAAGGCTTTTGGATGAGTTAAGGAAGATTTTTCATGAAAGACTAGGCAAAGGGATGTTTTACAACATGCATAACTATTTCTACACAAGTTGTGCAACATATTAGTATAGAGGATAAAATTGACCAGTGAATATTTTTAAAGTATACAAGGAAGCTACACAAGCTATGCAGCATGCTCATGTAGAGGCTAAAAAATGGACAGAAGCGATTTTTAAAGTCCACGGCCTGTCTACATAAGCTATGTTCGTGGTAGTGCAAGCCTCTTTTTACAAGAAATCATTAGATTTTATCCTACACGACCTCGAACACAGCCGTGTAGGATGGTTATGTAGTAGTTAAATGATTCCTTTCTTATAAATAGCACCTTTAGCTCGTCATTTATATATTGTTGATCCTTTTTCAGACCCTAGATAGAAAAATAGGTGCTTTCAAGTGGAGACATACTACAGCTTATTGGAGATCACACAACTCCATCTTTAAATGTTGTTTATGATTTCTATCTATTTCTTCTTGTTTTGTCATTGTAATCACATCTATATGGAAAAATATATTTCTATACCCTAGGTCTTGAGGAACCCTAACCCTAATGTAGAGATTGGATTATTACATTAATGGAAGTTTATGTCTCTTGAGTCTATTTATATATTCTTTATTGTTCTTGTGATTAATTTATGGCCAGAATTAATTGCATGTTTGATTTCTTTTAGATAGAAAGAGATTTTATCTAATAGAATAGAACTATATGAATAGAGAAGTTTAAATGTAGATCTAGACATAGACTACATGTTTTCTACATAAAGATTTTTTTCTTTCTAAGGACTCATGAACTCCAATGCAATTTAATATGCATCTAATGATGAAAGACGTTTCCATTAGACATATAGGGTTAGAATTCAATTATCTTGAAAGAGAGATTGATGAAACAAAAGATTCCTGCAATTCAGGAACTTAAACAACCCATTGATAAATGTTTTATAAGGAATTGAAAATAGGGCTAGTGGTGAATCAAGATTAGGGGTATGTTTTGTAATCGATATATATTTTCGAAAGTGTGACGTCATTTATTCTAGGGTTAATTAATTAAGTACATATTAATTCGTATTCCTATCACTCAAATTAAACTAGCTAAATAGTAGAATGATGGTGAGTACTAGTAATTATAGGTTCTAGTAGAATGACTTATGCGCTTACACCAATACAACAATTAATGGGTACACTTGCCTAAGATTAGTCGCATAGTAAGAATAGGGTTTTAATATTAATTTGAGTGTTTGCGATTAAAAAGTCCACTTCAATCTCTCTATCATTTCTATATTTATTGAAATTTACTTTAAATTGTTCATATTTTGTCTAATTCATTGAATTGCATCTTGTAGCCATTAGAATTTCTAAAAAAGAATAAAAAGAATTCTAAAACTCAATTTATCCCCACTTTTAAATTTTAGCCTAGATGTTAATTTGTTTTACAATTAGTTCTATCATTAATTTTATGAAACATCCAATGTATGTATATGTATTCTTCATTTCTTTCCATTATGACTAATTAGTAGCAATTTTCTATATCAAATCACTTTTATTATGGGAGTAGTGTTAATAACATCAAAAATTTTACTTACATTAATCCACATAGACATCAAATAGCAAAGAAGTAGCATAGAAGTAGATTCAACACTCTTAATAGAATCTAAAATTATTTTTATCTCACCAATATTACAAACACTACTCTCCCCTCCCTCCCTCCCTCCCTCCCTCTCTCTCTTCCCCCTACCCTAAACCCCTCCCCCCATCCCTCCCTCCCTCTCCCCCCTCTCTATTTACTTCTATTGGATCTACTAAGAATGTCACAACCCCACAAGGTATCTTAGTTGTAACAATGCATCATATAACCGACTGAAGCCTTCAAAAAAGTACATGATCATTATACAGCTAACATGCCTCATGACATGGGTAGATATGATAGAATTGAGGGTTGTTTAGAACAAGAAAGACATCGCACATATACATAAGTCATATATAAGAATAACTTTATAGAAGTCCAAAATCATCACATGATAAATTACAAACTTTGTCTTCAAGAACTTCATTCATATATTACAGCAAAAGAACTTCTAAAGATTACATTTCAAAAGCTTATACTATTACAAACATTAATCTCCAAACTTCATTACATTAACAAAATTCTCTTTTAAGTTCATAATTAAACAAATTTACTTCCTATACTAACTCCAACCCTTAGTCTTGATCTTGATCTTCCTCTCATAATCCTATAAACAACAGTCTAATGGAACATGAACATAACAAGCTCAGCGAATAATGAAATCTTAGCACTATATACTCAAAATCAAACATGTGCAATGTAAAATCAATCATATGAGACATGCATGGTTTATATGACAGAATCCAAACCCGTGGAGAATTATGCCTTCTCTTAGGGTTTGAAGGATCAAGTCAAGTAATATTGCCCAAGAGAATCTAAAAACTAAAGAAGGAGAAATTTTCTCATTCTCATTTATTATTTATAATTTAATATAAATTTATACTCTCAAATTCATTTAGAATTTGAAAACTCCCTAAGTATTAATACTCTAAAGCCAACTCCAACACAGCGACATCTTTCATTGTCTACTTAGCTCTTGTGAAACTACAATCCTATGGTAATCTTAACCAAATTCACTGGATTCATCAAAGCATTACCACATAATCAAAATATTAATACATGATATAATTACCATGCTAATGCAAGTATGATGTTATGCAATGCATGTCCAATTCAATTAGTAATTAAATGAAAATTAGGTTCAATTTCTTGGTGACCAATTAATTAAAAATAGTGGACAATAAATGTAACAACCAATATCAAGCAATTAATTGTCATTTGTAACATTAAATGTTATCATTCACTCGAACAACACATAGCATGCAACATTCCCTAAACCACATGCATTTCACCAATTTCAATTTTTGTTAAACACATGTGCCACTACTTTACGATCACAAATATAGTGAGAAGAATTCAGTTACTTATCGGTGCATCTTGACCAGTCATCGTAATAATCAAACGAAAAAAGTTCGAGTCTTGAGTTAAGGTTCCTATTAAACAATAAACATGCATTACTAAATACATAACTAAGTAAAAATTTCTATTAAGACTTAAGTATTACTCAACTAGACAACTTGACTAATTCTTAAGTCTAGGTATTTCAAATTTAGTATAGTAATAACGCTTAACTCTGTGATCTAACTTGACTAAGAATTTCTAAGAGATCTTAAATTAGTAAATGTATACACATAAATTATACTATATACTATTTATTTATTATTTTATTTTATATATATTTATATATATGAAATAGGGGAAACATCATGGCCGTGACCCGGGCCGTGATCTTCAACATGGTCCCTAAAACACCTATATCCAAGGGTGGAACAAACTTGTCTAAGGCATAGAGTAGATAACTCCCCTCATTACGGTTGTGATATAAGTCGTATCATGATTTATGACCATGATCACACTCGTGATCACTTGAGAAAGAAACAACCTGAGTAGATCACATTCATTGTTACGATTGTTTTCTAGGTTGTATCGTGAATATGGCCATGATCACGCTCGTGATCACTAGAGAAAATTTCATCCGAGGAGATCACAGGCTTCATCACACTCATGATGAGATAGAACAATGTGATCCGAGAAGATCACCCCCTCTAACACACCTATGATCTAGTAACCCTATGTCATATTTTCAACATCGAAATTTTTACAATTTTAACTAAGTAATAAGATCTTACTTCCTTCAAAGCACTTCAACATCAACTTTTAAGACTCAAATGTCCCTCCAACAACTTCAAATAATTTACACAAATGCAAATTTACACTACACCAACTAACATCATTTCAACTTCAACCTTAAGCAACCACCCAAAATCCATTATATCTCTACTTTATGCCTTAAACTATCATTTTCATCTCTTATCTTCACCCATCTAACTTCAGCATTCTTAAAAACTCCATATACAACATTTATCAACATAACCCTAATTATACTTATTTATTTTACAAAATAAACAAAGCAAAAGTAAGGATTAACTTACCTAATTGGATCTTGACTTGAAAATAAAGCTTGAAATGGAATTTTTTGTGAGTTTTAAAAGAATAAAAATGAAGGAAATATAGTGTGTATGAGTGTTGGAAATGGCACTTGCCCAAGAAAGAAGAAGGAGATATTTTTCTCGAATTTTATTTGATATTTATCTTCTTGATATTAGGTAAAGCAAGATTTGACTTTTGAGGCATTAATAATTATTGGGTATGGGTATGCGTAAGCTAAGCATGGTGGGGTAAATGGGCTTAATTCTCATAGAAAGAAGTGGGCTTGGTTGTTAATGCATGAATTGGGCTTTCAAAACCTTAATGCATTGAGAATCAATAATTTAGAATTTATTGCAAAGTTTGATAAATTTGATTTTAAAGTTTATTTAAATAGAAATTTTCTTATGAAAATCTATATTAATATTCTTCATAAATTAGAGGTTAAGTTTTAGAAATCTAATTTTCCAAGAAGGTTGAAGGTAAAAATAACTAATAAACAACTTGAAATGGATTATTAGAAATTTTTAGACCTCTAAACTACTTAATTCATTCTATGCATGGCATCGTAAATAAATTTATTAATTATGTTATTCATACCAACTTCATACCAGTTTTATATAGATTTTTAATTTCTTCTTTCTAACTTAACTAAAAGAAAAACTTAGCGTCACAAAGAAGCCTTAACTTCTCTCTCTCTATTTACTTCTATTGGATCTACTAAAAAGCCTCAACTTCGATATACTATAAAAGATTTATAAGGAAAGTACAAAATGTGTTTCATGCGAACTTCTATGATCTCGTCATTAGAACCATCCAGTTTGTCATCTTACCATTAAAAGAAATATAATAATTAATATGTTAAGTATTTTTTTATAGCGAGAATATAGCTAGATATGAATCTAAACTGTTGATTGACCAATGGAACCGGTGTTATCAAAAAACATAACAAGACTATAAAATTTCCCTTCATTTCTCTATTAATCAATGCTTTTCTTTATTAACCTCTTTGGAAATTAATGAAAAAAAAAAAAACTCTTTGGGAATCACTAATTTACTTTTATAGACATTATTGAAATTTATTTTAAAATTTGTTATAATCTTGCTTTGTAATATATTAAGATTAGGATTTATCACTATTATTAGATACTTTTTTTTTGTTTAATAAAAATGCATTGATAAACTAAAGTGGGGAAATTGTAACCACATCGAGGGGGAGGATCAAATCAAACCAAAACAGAAACAATTAGAAAAAGCCAATCAAACATAGATATAGGAAAAAAAATAGAAATAATTAAGGTAAGAAATGATTGTAAGATAGAATTTGATGAGATAAAAAGGATGGTGCTTTTAATTGTAATCTTAAATTAACATTTTTATATTTGTCAAAGATATTTAGATTTTTTTTCCTTTTTTAGTTCTAAAGATATTCATGGAATTATATGGCAAAAATAATGTGAGATCTAAGTAGATTAGATTGTTTTTATTATGGAATTTATCTTGATATTTGATGTAATTTTACTTTATTTAATACTTTTTTTTCTTTATGGATTTTCATGTATTTATAAGGATGAAATAGAAATATTCTTAGCCTATTTAGTATTGCTTTTAATTGTGATCTTAAATTAACATTTTTATATTTTGTCAAAGATATTTATGATTTTTTTTCCTTTTTAGTTCTAAAGATATTCATGGAATTATATGGCAAAAATAATGTGAGATCTAAGTAGATTAGATTGTTTTATTATGGAATTTATCTTGATATTTGATGTAATTTTACTTTATTTAATACTTTTTTTCTTTATGGATTTTCATGTATTTATAAGGATGAAATAGAAATATCCTTAGCCTATTTAGTATTGCCAAATATTAAACCCATTTAGCCTTTTTCTTTTCTTTTCTTTTCTTTTCTTTTCTTTTCTTGACATTTTATTCATATATTTCAACAATATTTAAGGGTTGGTGTGGTACAATTCGATGCAATTTATTCCCAAAGTCTAAACCATATCTTATGGTTTGATTTATATTTTAGATTAAACCTAACCCTATGTTCAATTCATGATCTTTTTTTTTTTTTTAACCTAAAAGAAATTGGTCAATTCAATTTGATATAAAAGAAAAGTATCACAATTCCCTTATTAACTTAAATATAGAAGTGATCACATATTGCACACTAGTTTATTAGTCATGTTATAGAATTAGAATTGAATTATTGAATAATTTCAATTTTTTAGCAATTGTGATTGCTTCTTATAAAGTTAATAAAATTTTAGCAATGTGGAATTACTTCTGTATTAGTTAAAAATTTTCACCATAATTCTTCACATAAGGAATTGATCTTAGTTTGTTTGTAGCATTTAAAAATAAACAAATTTTCATATGCATATGTTGCTATTTTTCTTCTTTTTTATTTTCTTTTCGTTCCCACCCGTAATTTTTTAGCCAAAATAGATAAATTCATTGAACACGATAAGATTACATCAACCACATTAACCAAAGAAACAAGATTGACTGACAAAGAACTCATGGAATAAGAAGCCATGTAAATAATCATGCATATTTCTTCAAGCATTAAAATGTCCCTCAAAGAAATAATTTATCCGAAAACAAAACTCACCTAAGTAACAATTAAAACAAATGCCACGTAGGGGTAAAAGTGAGAAGGGAAAAAAAAAAAGACGATTACATAAAAGCTTTATTTCTTTTAGAAAAACTACGAACAAACTAATATGATTCGACCCCCATAATTTTCAATCTAACCAAATCCTAGCAAAAGTTGACTTTGGAATCGTGATGCCATTAGTTAATTGTGGTGGAAATTCATGACAATAGATCTAAGATTAAAAGTGGTTGATCTATGAATATTAATATCACTAATGATTAATTTGAAAATTTATGGTGATGAAGGAAACAAAAACATTCAAAAAGGAGGGCACCCAATGCAACCGCCTCCTCTATGTTAGGTCTTTAAAGTGTTACAGAGTAAAAGAGACTAACCCATATTTGAAACCAATGAAACAACAACTAAAAACAGTAGCCATACTCCAACCAACACTAATTGTTATTTGCCTATTCCATGATTCCCGGAATAATGAATTCAATTTCAGCACAAATTTACACTTGCTCACAAAAGTTTCACATCAAATACTTATTCATAGTGTTTTTTTCTCCCAATCCCTCAAACTCAAGGCTAGCCCATGACAATTACATTAAAAGCCAAAAGAGAACTATATAGTAAGTACTAAGAGATTAGCAGACAAATATCTATATGTGGTCATATCTCTGCACCTTCCTTCTCCACCACCTTAGTTAGTTCTCTACATCTATTTATTTATTATTGTTGCAGCTCTCCCATTCCTTGAAAGGAGCATCATATTAACTTAAGTTTAAAAAATACTTGCATGGGAACACGAACCAGACTTGGCACTCACTTGACTCACATGTATTCCTTTTACAAGCCTAAAATGTACAAGGATATCCCCGTTAAGAGTCAAAGACTCTTATCCACCACTGAGAATCATACAACAACATTACTATATTTTATGAAAACAAAGCAATAGTCAGCATATGTTAAACATACTGAAAAATGAAAATACATTAAAACATTACCTTTTTAGAGACAACCGTTATTTCTTTGAAACTAATCAACGAACCACCATCCCTACCATATCGATATTAATGACTCTTTGAGGCAAAACTTATGATTTCTTCCATATATATGTATATATATAAGTAACTTATAATTTCTTCCATATACATGTATATATATGTTTGACAATGCAATTTAGTTCTAATTCATTTGTTTGGCTTGCTCTTTTGAGCAAAACTACAAATCAAATATCATGTCCAAACCAAGTCAAGGACTAAACTATATAATGAAAAATAATAATAATAATAAAACCAAAACATTGTTTGATTTGATTGGATACAACGCGATTAACTATTCAATCTTAATAAATTTAGATTTGGATATTATTATTCTTATTATTTAGATAGATGATTCTCTTTTCCACATTGTGCAGTTTATTTCAATATCACATAAATTTAGGATTTACAATAATGCCACAAAAATCAACAAGTTGGTGGGTCAAATCCGGATACAAAGGAATGATGGGGTATGGCCAAGAAGGCATACTAAAACAATGCATTTTAGAAATTGATACAGTTGATAGCATTATTAGTTTGTTTCTTTTTTCTTTTTTTTTTTTTTTTTTTTTTTGATAGTATTATTAGTTGGATTATCGGAAAACTATAAAACCAAGTCTCATACATTTAGGAAAAGGCCAAAAGGAAAATTCTACATTTTTTCATTAAAATGAAACTTCGATGCCTTGCATATAAAATGGGCGGATATAGAGTGGAGTCCGAAATTCTACTTATATCTTGTCTCATATCATAAGATTCTTTAATTTTAAATTTGAAATTTACCCCAAAAACACTTAAAACCGATAGATTTCTCCTACACTTTGATAGTTTCAAGTTTAGATGATAATTAAAAATTATATTATATATGAGTGTGTATGAGTAATATACAAGTTCTTTCATATGTAAAGCTAATGAATCTTATAGGAAAATACCTGGATAACCTCTAAGAAAACCTGTGATATTTAAATTAGTGATTGTTCTGATCTTCATTTTTTTGCAAAATTATGTAATTAAAAAAGAAAATAACTAGACTTAGACAGAAGAAAGAATAGAAACGAGGAGAGGGAGAGAGAACGCATTTATGACATTCGGTTTTACATTGATAGTATTGTAATAATTTTCTATCATCTGTATTCCTGAGAATTCCTTTTTACAAGATCGGTAGGCATATATTACACCCTTAAACAAGAAGTAAAAAATTTACGTGCAAAATTCATCCATAAAATTAGTCCACGATTTTGCTTGAAAATAGTGACAGTAACAATATATAGGATGATTCGTTGCTGCATGCAACAATCAATTTTAGTTTTAAAGAAAATAAAGAAATTCTATGAGAGTTTCAAAACAATGACGAACATTGGATAAAATAGTAACACAATCATGCAAGAAATATGAATCAATCTCGACCTGTAGACTAAAGCTCAAAAAGACCACCTAACTCAGCAGAAATTATATGAACCAATCACATAACTATGAACCTCCAAAGATGGCTATGTATGACTTAAGCATGTCTTTGGCCCTTTAAACATTAGAGCATCGTTCCTCATATATAAATGCATGGCAATTGCCGAACAGACTTCTGATCAGTACCTGCTCTCCATATTCATACAACACGGAACAAATCTTTTATAGATCGCACAACCAACATTTATAAACAAGTTGCAGGCCATCCTCCGCGAGTTTAAAGCCCCTCTTCTATAGCACAACATTTTTTAGTGCTCTGTTCACCTGTGAAAAAAATGAGCAAAATGGTTAAGATGAAAATATTTTACGAATTGTGCAGCAGAAAGCGTGCTCACTTGCAGTTCCTAGTCTCCATGGATGCTCACTCAACTTATTATATGTCATTACCCCATTTCCACGGGTTTATGCTAGGAGGAAGCAGATGAAGAGCTGAAGGATAAGGGTCGCTTGTTCGTATTATGTATTTATGTAAATATGTTGTTTATTTATTGTTTTGTGTTCTGTCAATGTTGTTTATTTCAGTTGATGTTGTCATTGTCAGTTGTGTTTGTTGCTATACAGGTTGTGTTGTCCAGTTGTGTAAGTGTCAACATGGGAGAATGTTCTCTTTTATAGGGTAGTGGGTTAGTGGGCCGCGAAATGCATGAACAGAAGTCATGTTTTGATAACTGCCCTTGTACTTATATCAGTAGAAAGATAATGGAAGAGAACAGACATGTGTTTCCAAATTTCCAGAGAGAGTTGGGTTCTCTCTAACAAGCCCAAACCCTAAATTCATCATAGGAAAGAAAGGAAGAAGAACAGCCAAAGACACACAATATAACACTACTCCATTTAATTTGAGATCCTGCGACTTATATCTTTTAATAGAAGCTAAAAATGAAGTCCACAGACAGATAATCATATGCATGTACAGAAGTATGAATTTTGTCCAGTGAGAACTGGAAATAGTTTGAATCCTTGTAACAATATAGCTTTTGAAGAATATTTTATGGTAAGTAAGCCCAAGAGGCATGGGACTGGATTGTTTCCCTTTCTCCTTTTATGATGTAAACAAAGCTATACTGCTATAGTTAAAAAACAAAAAACGCATCCGAGATGCAGATTCAAAGAATGACAAGGTGAGAAGATAATGACTAGCATCACAGATGAAAGATATAGCCAATAGGCAGGCTAATTTCGTCAGTTCTTTCAGGAACATTACACCAAAAGAGCTGCATTTTTCCTACTTTTCATCAAATTAGGGATTCACTTTTAGGTTTATTAAAAAGGACCATTTGAAGTCCATTAAAATTTCCATTATTTAGGAGGTCAAGTAGACACGCACGACTTCCACTAGTATTCAGAAACGGACACCGCAACAGATTTTGATGAAAAATCCTTTTTTCTGGTTCCCCCACGCCCCCGGCGCGAAGCATGGATCCTTTATGAAATAAATGCAAAAATTGGTAAACTTCAAATCCACAAATGTAATTTTAAAAATTCTATCAATTGGATAAGTGCTAGTTCAATTCATTTAATGGACCAAAGGAGATGGCAACCATAGACCATTGTCAATTTACGAAACGCAAGCATATGATTGTTCTATAGGGCAGAAAATTACATGCTTTGCTTAATTCACTTGTTGAATCGGATACTGGTAAGCAAAACCAATGCAAGCCAAACACTTTGAATACCCTCACCTTAGGTTTGAATCACTAGATCTAGAAGATGATGGTAAATCAGTTATTTCCCACTGCAACTGTTCTTCTGCAAGGGAGGCCAGTGGTTACGGTACCATTCACCAGAAATAAGAAAGACAAGGAATACAGGTCTCTAACCTTCTGTACGAAGATGTGAATCTTCCAAGCTGTGGAAAATCAGAGAATTTCTCAACGCATAAGTTGTTGACCTGGAGGAACATTACCAGAGATGCGAATGTCAACCATATTTCCAAATAGTCTAGTAAAGTCAAAGCATCAATACACGTATATTTTAAGAAACATTGTAATTTGATCTGCATTGCAAGTTAGATAGGATTTTTTTTTTGAAAAAAAAAAAGGAGGAAGTGGTTATATATCTCAAATTGAAAATCTACTTGTCTTTTGAAGCCAAGCCAAACTAGTGGGAGTGCAGTTGAGTGTTGTAAAGTTAGATCATAACCAACTGATTTAAAGATTAAGCTTGTACAACATAGTAGGTTTTTATACTTATTATTTGCTCAAAACATATTCTTTGAATAACAACACGTTTTGACACATAATAAAAAGGTTTCAGAAAGGATAAAGTTCAATGGCTCAACCAATAGCGTTACTTTTGAAAAGTGTAAGGACAAATGTTTCCGAAAAAAATATAATATATATAAAAGACGCTCCCTTCTGGCAGCTGGGACAATGACAGAAACTAATAGTGTAAAACAATCAACCAGGTATTAGATGACAATTCAGCCACTCCAAAGCATAATCTACCTTCTACGTCGTTAAATTTAGATAGGTGTTGTTTTAATATATTATTAATAAACTTCAAAATGTTAAGCAATTAAAAGGCAAGGAAGATTGCTTTTGCTCTCTCTTTTTTTCCTGGTCATTTCTCCATAACACACATTGGCACAGCCAATGTTGTTAGGTTCAATCGGTACAACTGAAGACTGTTCAGATAGTTAAAAAATAAAATTGGTCGATCAAATTACCCAGGGATGAACATGTGACTGACATTGCGTGCATTGGCATAAAGGAATCAGGTATATCCCCCATCTCATGGATATGATCTATCCTAAAAATTAACTTCAAACTTCCTGTATGCTAACATGTGGAAAGTACAGAATAGCTTGATCTTTTTGGAATTTAATTTGCGGCCTAAGCACGAAAAAGCTACTTCACAAGAAAAGCGTATCCACAATGCAGATAATTATATTATATTCTCAAAGCTGTTATTATTCTTTTTATAAAAATTTAATCTGCACTTGAACCTACATGACCAAATTAGAAATTCAAATAAAAAGTGAACTATTCTTTTCTAGCACGGCCAATTTTATAGGAGACTGAACATCTAGGTTTAAAACAAAAGGCTATATAGTTTCAATGGTGCAAACAGGTTGTAAATGTAACACCGAGTGGTACAATAAGTCATGAAGTTAAGGTAATTCTAAAATTTGCCTACTGTGAACAAAGAGAGAAAAAATATATTTTTTGATATATTTCTTGTTAATTTGTTTTTACATAATAAAGATATATATATAAAGACTTTCTGACTGTTAGTATTATTATCCTACCATTATATTAATTATATTGTATAGAAAATATAATACTAATAAATAAACATATAACAACACTCCCCTCAAGCTGGAGCATACAAATCATATGCACCAAGCTTGTTAAATATATTCAATTACAAGAACCTCTTAGGATTTGATCAATATATCAGCAAATGATCATTTGAATTAATATGATTAGTGAAGATGCAGCCAGATAAGATCTTTTCTTGGATGAAGTGACAATCAATTTCTATGTGCTTAGTTCTCTCATAGAATACAGGATTGGAAGCTATATGTAATGCAGCCTGATTATCACAAATTAGCTCATTTGTGAAGTTTCAAAATTTTAACTCTCAAATAATGTTTCAACCAAATCAATTCACAAGCTAAAGCCATGGCACGATATTCTGCTTTGCACTTGACCTAGTGACAACATTTGCTTCGTATTTCCAAAATGCCAGGTTTCACCAATAAGATATAATACTAGAAATAGATCGCCTAGCAAATGGAGAACTGCCAATCAGCATCAGATATCCAATTATTTTGAAGTGACCATGATCTTCATATAGTATACCTCTACCTGAGCACCTTTCACGTATCTAAGAATCCTGATCACTACAAGAAGATTGGAAGACTTACTGACAACACTAACTGCAAATGATATGTCAGGTCGAGTGATAGTAAAATAATTGAGTCTTTCACAAACTGACGATTTACAAATAGAAATCAGGTCACCCCTTTTTAAGCATGTTTACAGACGCCAACAAAGAAAGGGGAGAAACTGAATTAGTGATATATTAATAGTAATGTTTGCATGTTTATTATTTGTTTGTATGTGGATTGCAGGTGTAATTGTAATTGTTGATGTTGTGTAGGACATGCAAATGATAGTATTAGTGTAATAAGCCAAGTGGCATGTTAGGATGAAGTGTCTAATGTGTTGTCTTATTGTGATAGAAAGAGAATAGGAGTAACGGTCATGTAACCACCTTGTACAAGGTATTTAGCATAAATGGAATAAAGAAAGGGCAAACTTATTTCCTAAAATTAATTATCTAATTCATGAGATCGTTGGGTTCTCTCTAACGAGTCCAAACTAGATTTCCACAATAGTTAAGAAAGGAAGAATTTCAAATCGATCCTCTAACAGAGGATATCTCCCTAGATCCGTAAAGGGCTTCCTTCTGTCTTGATAGCAATTTCACATTGGGATCTATAGGAGATTCCACAAGCTTGCAATTAAGCATACCAATTTCTTCTAGTATATCTAAAACATATTTTCTTTGAAAGAGTACTATACTAGAACTAGATTGAGCAACTTCTATGCCAAGGAAGTATCTCAACAAGCCAAGGTCATTGGTCTGGAAATGTTTGAAAAGATGTGTCTTCAATTGAGTAATACCATCTGATCATTACCAGTTATGATAATGTCATATACATACATTATTAAGTAAATGCATTGCCCTCAGATGTGTGCTTATAGAAAGCTAAGTGATCAAATGTACTACGAATCATTCCAAACTCCATTACAATAGTACTGAACCGGCTAAACCAGGCATGTGGAGATTGTTTCAAAGCATAAAGTGAACGAAGAAGTTTACATACCAGATTAGACAAGAGAAAGATTCAAAGAATGTAACATCAGGGGACAAATAGTAGCAACGAGTAATGAGTGAATAACACTTGTAACCTTTTTGATGTTTTAAGTAACCAAGAAAAACACATTAATAGAAAGCGCTGATAGTTTATCCGATCAGGAGACATATAATGAACAAAACATGCGCAACCACAAAGACACGTAGTGGAAGCACATACAAGGTTTGATCAGGAAATAAGATCGTGTGAGGAATTTGTGCTAATGAATAGAGAAGGCATTCTCCTAATGAGATACAAGCAGTGAGAACAGCCAAGTGCAGCATGAGTCAAACTAATTCAGGTATAGTACAAGATGGTTCTTGTCTCCTTATTCCACGATTTCCTCTATGCTTTTTTTAAGGTAATATCAAACTCTTTCTCTACCTACTATGAGAAGTTTGGTTTCAATCGTTCCCACCCCAAAGTGTTCCCAAAACTGCATGCATACATCCGTAAGTAAGTTAGTGCAACATGGCTAATTTCATAACAGCCCAAAAGCAAGTAGGCACATGATGATGTAAAAGAAGTGTGCGGGCGGTTTCAATTAGATGTCTATTTTTACGCTCAGCAACTCCATTTTGTTGAGGTGTATAAGTACAAGAGGACAGATGTAAAATGCCATGAGAGGATAGAAACTCAGTAAATTGATTAGAAAAGTATTAAAGAATATTGTCACTACGCAAAATTTGTATAGATGCATTGAATTGTGTTTTAATTTCGGCACAAAATGACTCAAAAATTGAAAATAACTCGGAACAACTTTTCATTAAATATAACCAAATACAACGTGAATAGTCATCAATGAAGGTTACAAAGTACTGAAAACCCAAAACAGACACGATACGACTAGGACCCCAAATATCAGAATGAGCTATAGCAAAAGGAGAGGCAGCCCGATTATTGACCCGCTTAGGAAATGAAGTTCTAGACTGTTTCTCAAGTTGACAAGACCCACAATCCAAGAAAGACAATTGAGAAAAATTAGGAACCATCTTCTGAAATTTAGAAAGACTGGGATGATCTAAATGATTATGAAGAAGGATTGGAGAAACAGTAGCAGAACATGCCAGATAAAAGCTGAGAGTTGGTGAGGTAGTAAAGCCCTTGTGACTTACATCCTGTGCCAATCGTCTATCCCGTACTGAGGTCCTGAAAAACAATAGAATAGGGGTCAAATTTAATAGAGCAATTTAGGTTATGAGTGACTTGACTAACAGAGACAAGATTAAATGGATAATGTGGAATATAAAGAACACGTTCTAAAGGCACGGATAGTAAGAGTTGTGCGCTACCCACAGCTTTAGGCACTGCATGTGAACCATTTGCTACAGTAATAGAAGGTAATAGTGCAGATTTCAAGAAGTGAGAAAACAAATGAGGGTCACTAGAAATGTGTTCAGAAACATTAGAATCAACCACCCATGGACTTAAAGTAGAAGACTAAGTGAGACATGCAACAGAATTACCAGTGTGAGCAAAGGAAGCAATAGAAGATGAGTACTGCTGTGAAGCCTGATACTACAAATAATTCTCAAGATCAGCTCCAATATGAAGTAGAGATTCAAGATGTTGTGCAACAGAAGAGATAAGATTGGTATTCTAAATTATATTAGCTCGTGGAGGACGGCCATGCAACTTGTGACATTTGTCCCTAATATGATCCCATTGATGGTAGTAGGTACACCTAAGACGGGTTCTCTTAACAATCCCACGATCACCACCCTGTCCTTCTCTGTTAGCCATGTAACCTTGGAATGCCATCTAAGAAACTAGAGCTAGTTATCCATAGAAGAAAAACCATGTATAGGTGCATTAGAAATTGATGACATGCGAAGAAGGCGAGAGAAAACTTCATCCATAGATGGTATAGTAGGACTAGCCAATATCCAATCACGAATTGAAGTAAGATCAAGACCAAGTGTAGTAAGATGCAAACCATGAAAAAATCTCTCTCTGAGTCAGATCATCTTGGAGAGACTAAACAGGAGGGAGTAAAGAGTTGTACTCAGTACTCAGCTTTAATGGCATCTGCCAAGAAAATCAGTAATTGACATATTCGTTTGTCTCAAATTAAGCAATTAAATATCACTGAGTACAAACACTTAATATCATTTTATATACTCTCTTCGCCTGAGTCCAAACATCATAGGAAGTTGAGTATTGGATGAAGAGATGGATCGATGAACTGTTATAAAAGACTCAGTAAAAGAGCATCAACTCTCATCCATTCATCATTGTCCTTCTTTGGAACTTTTGTTCTGCCAGGTCTTGTAGACCTTGACCCATGCACCATAATGCCACATCCTCAGACCAAGACATGTAATTAGAACTTCCCATCAATATCTCAGTTGCAATGGCAGGAGATGGAGATAATACACTTGAAAAAGGATTAATTTTCAAGGAAGAAGAATCACTAGCCATGTTGGATTGAGAATAACCTAGGGAAAGAATCAAAAAATGAAAAACAGCAACAGTCAGCGGCGGATGGCAGCGGATGGTTATCAGCAGCAATCGGCAGTGGCCGAAAATAGCTCGGAGCCGAATGTTGAGACGGCGAAACCTAGAGAATCTCAAAAAACCGGCGCATGACCCCAAAAGTGGGCTAGAAAACACAAGTCGGCCAAAAAGAAGATCACAGTAGCAGACGACGGTGGCGGCGCGTGGCAGCGAGCTTCCTGGGTTTTATCATCGAAGAAGAGAGGAACACGATGATGTAATCACATTTGAAATCCAACTCCACGAAGAGCAAATTCAAACGTGAACAGCCACGGAAAATTAAGGTTTGTGTTTAGGGTTTGTGAAAATTAGGGTTTGTGTTCTATGTAACTGATACCATGTGAACAAAGAGAGAAAAAATATATTTTTTGATATATTTCTTGTTAATTTGTTTTTACATACATAGAGATATATACAAAAAGATCTTGTGATACCTTACTTACCACTATAATAATTATATTGTATAGAAAATATAATACTAATAAATACAACATATAACTTAACACCTACACGCCACAAAACAGGTGGCTTCCATATAAGCAAACAGTCACTGTAGAAATTATTTTGAGTATTGACTTCACTGCTTTGAATCTATAGATTATCATATGTTTTTGTTATACTATATTCCAATTTTTTATATTTATTCACATCTACATCTCTTTTTAACTTTTTTAAACATTGCATACACATATTAATTGTGATGCAAATAATGATATTCAATTAAAGTGCTCCATTCCCATGTTTGGTTAGGGAAAATCATTGATACAAGGTATACTTCAAAAAAAGAAGTAAAATAATTACATATTCACAAGAAATTTGAAGAGGAAAAGCAAATTTGATGAAAATTATCTAGGGTAGCTGAAGCTACATCCCAACTAGTGGATTGCAAGTGACACACAGCCTGGTCACAAGAGACCCACTCAAGGGTCACCAAGGACCCAAAGAAAAGGAAAGGTGGGTGGAAATGGAGCGGAGAGAGAGAATAGGTTGCTGCAAGTAAGGGTGGTGACAAGGAGTCAGTGATCCTGCAGGTGTCTCGGTGGTTGAAGAAAGGAAGGAAAGAAAAGGACATCAGTGGATCTTTTCATGGAATGGCAGAGAAAGTCCATTCCTTGCCCTGTTGCTAAAGAAGCATTCAAGAAAATGCGTGATATTCTTGCCCATGGAATGCTCATTCCATTAAAAGCCCATTCCACCAACTAACCAACAAAACATCCTACTGAAAAGAAGAAATTGACAAGGAATGATCACTCATACCTGCCAACCAAGCACAGTAATATAATATATACACTTTGAGGCGATAAGGAAAAAAAAATAATATTTAATAAAAATTTACAAAAATACCAATGGCAAAAATAATCCCAAAAACAAACAAGCTGAACTTGTCTTTTAAGAAGAAGAGTTCAAGTTGCCTATTTTTATTTTACAATATTTTCAAAATTTTTTTCCCCAAATATTATAATTTTTTTCCTTTTCCCCACACTTTGAGACCACCTTCATTGTTAAACTAATTTTTTTTTTCAAAGTTAACTTTAGAGGGACATTATAATGCTATTTTTTCAATTATTCAGCATCATTACATCAGCTATTTTACCAAGCAAAAATAGGAATAACGATTTGGTTTCAGTTATCAAACAAAGAAATAGCAATACCAGCCTTATTCCTGCTTTATTGTATTATTTTGAAGTAGCTCCCAATTTCCAGCCTCATTCTATTCGTAAACTATATGTAACCATTGCTAAGTGCGTAAGCATGTTAAGCACCTTCTAAGCTCATCCACTACAATTGTTTTTTCCCTCTTTTTTGGAATAAGCTTTTGATATTCCTCAAAGAAACTACCATCTTGCATAGAGCAGTAACTAGTATTTCCCAAAAGTAAGAAATGCATTCAATGTTCATACAAGTTTAGCTAAAAGCTAACCTGTATGCGGCAAACAACTATAGCACCCGTTTTCACAAAAAGAACTTTCTTTTTCATTGGTTTCCTTGTTGTCTTCATGTCAATTTGCTGCAGCAGTTTCTACAATTTCGCATTCCTCAACAACTGAATGAAGATGCAGGACAGCCTTGTAACCAGCAGTGAAGATCGCCTACGATAATGGTTTAATTTTGATATCAAAGATCTGTGCAATAATACAATTAATAATAGAGTGAATTACAAATACACACACTTAAATTTGGTCCATGTGAGCTTGATCCCTCTTATCAACCTTAAAATTAGTTTAGACTTCAAATCTTTAAAATAAGTGCTTCATACCAAGTTTTACCATTTTGCCCTTAGAAATAATGACAAAAATTACATAAAATAACAAAAAAGAAAGAACTCCATGTTAAGTTATATGTTGTATTTATTAGTATTTATATTTTCTATAAAATATAATTAATATAGTGGTAGGTTAGGTATACTAATAATCACAAGATCTTTTTATATAAATCTCTATGTACGTAAAAACAAATTAACAAGAAATATATCAGAAAATATATTTTTTTTCTCTTTGTTCACATGGTATCAAAGCCATAGAACACAAACCTAATTTTCACAAACCCTAATTTTCACAAACCCTAAACACAAACTCTAATTTTCGTGACTGTTCACGTTTGAATTTGCTTTTCCTGGAGTTGGATTTCAAATTTGATTACATCGTCGTGTTCCTCTCTTCTCCAACGACAAAACTCAATAAGCTCGCCGCCGGAAGCACAGCCACACCATCCGCTGTTGTGATCCTCTTTTTGGCCAACGTGTCTTTTCCGGCCCACTTTTGGTGTCACGCGTCGGTTTTTTTCTGAGATTCCCTAGGTCCGACCGTCCCAACCTTCGACTCCGACCTATTTCCGACCGCCATCTGACGCTGTTTGCCACTGATTGTTGCTGTTTTTAATCTTTTTAATCCTTTCTCTAGGTTATTCTCAATCCACCATGGCTAGTGATTCTTCTTCCTTGAAAACTACTCCTTTTTAAAGTGTATTATCTCCATCTACTGCCATTGCAACTGAGAAATTGATGAGAAATTCTAATTACATGTCTTGGTCTAAGGCTGTGGAATTATGGTACATGGGTCAAGGTCTACAAGACCATTTGACCACCAAACTGGATGATATAACAAAAGATCCAAAGAAGGATAAGGATCAATGAACGAGAGTTGATGCTCTTTTACTGAGTCTTTTGTTGTAGTCCATTGATCCATCTCTTTATCCAATTTACAATCATTACTCCACTTGCTATGATGTTTGGACTCAGGCAAAGAGACTAAATACAAATGATATCAGCGTTTACTCAGTGATAGCTAATCTGCCTGATTTGAGACAAACATATAAGCCAATTACTGATTTTCTTGGTAGATGGGCATCCATTAAAGCTGAGTACAACTCTTTACTCCCTCCTGGTCAGTCTCTCCAAGATGATTTGACTCAGAGAGATAAATTTTTCATTGTTTGCATCCTTGTTACACTTGGTCCTAATCTTACTTCAATTCGTGATCAAATATTGACTATACCATCTATGTATGAAGTTTTTTCTCGCCTTCTTCGTGTGTCATCAATTCCTAATACACCCATACATGGTTTTTTTTCTATGGATAACTCAGCTCTAGTTACTCAGATGGCTTCCCAAAGTCACATGGCTGATAGAGAAGGACAAGGTGGTGATCATGGGATTGTTAAGGGAACCCGTCCTAGGTGTACTTACCGCCATCGTAGGATCACCAGGGACAAAATGTTACAAATTGCAACGACGTCCTCCACGAGCTAATATCATTCAGAATACCAATCCTATCTCTTCTGTTGCACATCCTGAATCTCTACTTTTTACTAGAGTGATCTTGAGAATTATTTGTAGTATCAGGCTTCACAACAATCCTCATCTTCTACTGCTTCCTTTGCTCACACTGGTAATTCTGTTGCATGTCTCACTCAGTCTTCTACTTTAGGTCCATGGGTGCTTGATTCTGGTGCTTCTAAACACATTTTTGAAAATCCTCATTTGTTTTCTCACTTCTTGAAATCAGCACCATCACCTTCTATTACTGTAGTAAACGGTTCACATGCAGTACCTAAAGCTGTGGGTAATGCACAACTCTTACCATCTGTATCTTTAGAACGTGTTCTTTATATTCCACATTGTCCATTTAATCTTATTTCTGTTAGTGGTGTCACCCGTGCCCTAAACTGTTCTATTAAATTTGACCCCTATTCTGTTGTTTTTCAGAACCTTAGTACGGGACAAACGATTAGCACAGGATATGAGTCACAAGGGCTTTACTACCTCACCAACTCTCCAGCTTCTTATTTAGCATGTTCCGCTACTGTCTCTCCAACCCTTCTTCATAATCGTTTAGGCCATCCTAGTCTCTCTAAATTTCAAAAGATGGTTCCTAATTTTTCTCAATTGTCTTCCTTGGATTGTGAGTCTTGTCAACTTGGGAAACAGTCTAGAACTTCGTTTCCTAAGCAGGTCAATAATCAGGCTACCTATCCTTTTGCTATAGTTCATTCTGATATTTAGGATCCAAGTCGTGTCGTGTTTGTTTTGGGTTTTCAATACTTTGTAACCTTTATTGATGACTATTCGCACTGTACTTGGTTATATTTAATGAAAAGTCGCTCCGAGTTATTTTCAATTTTTGAGTCATTTTGTGCTGAAATTAAAACACAATTCAATGCATGTATACAAATTTTGCGCAGTGATAATGCTCTTGAATACTTTTCCAATCAATTTACTGAGTTTCTATCCTCTCATGGCATTTTACATCAGTCCTCTTATGATTATACACCTCAGCAAAATGTTGCTGAGCGTAAAAATAGACATCTAATTGAAATTGCCCGCACTTCTTTTTGATACTTTTGCATCATCATGTGCCTACTCGTTTTTAGGCAAATGTTATTCTCACTACTTGTTATCTCATTAATAGAATGTCTTCTTCTGTTCTTCAGCACAAAACTCCTCACTCGATCTTATTTCCTGATCAACCCTTGTATGTGCTTCCCCTACGTGTTTTGGTTGCACATGTTTTGTTCACAATATGTCTCCTGGTCAAGATAAACTATCAGTGCGTTCTATTAAGTGTGTTTTCTTTGGTTACTCAAAACATCAAAAAGGTTACAAAGTGTTATTCTCCCACTACTCGTCGCTACTATTTGTCCCCTGATGTTACATTCTTTGAATCTTCCTCTTTTTATTTTCTCTCTTCATCTGAGACTCCTCTGTCGGAGATTTACCTATTCCCTCTTAGTTAGCTCTTCCTGAATCCATTCCTGTTATTCTTGAGTCTATCCTTCCCCCTCCACCATTACAGGTTTACCATCGATACTCTCGACACCTGCTTTCCTCGTTCCAGAGGCTTCTGTTGACTCATCTTTTGTTCCAATATCTCCACCTGCTGAGGACCTACCTGAAGCGGATCTTCCTATAGCTCTCAGAAAAGGTAACCGGTCTACTCATAATCCTCATCCACTTTATAATTGTCTTAGCTATCACCGTTTATCTCCATCCTATTGTACCGTTGTCTCCTCCTTATCTTCCATTTCTGAACCCAACAATATGGCACTTTTTCAAATTCAGGATAGACACAGGCGATGGGTTTATGCTGTTAAGATTGGTCCTTATTATAAAGTTGATCGGCTTAAGGCTCGGTTGGTTGCCAAGGGTTATACTCAGGTGCATGGTTTG
This sequence comes from Combretum micranthum, assembly GCA_024138025.1. Lineage (NCBI taxonomy): Eukaryota > Viridiplantae > Streptophyta > Magnoliopsida > Myrtales > Combretaceae > Combretum > Combretum micranthum. The sequence continues at coordinate 392,842 of JAMXBD010000688.1, read as the reverse complement.
GATTATGTTGATACATTCTCTTCTGTTGCTAAAATGTCCTCTGTTCACTTGTTTATCTCCATTGTAGCTATGCGACATTGGCCCTTGTACCAATTGGACATTAAAAATGCATTTCTTCACGTTGAACTCCAGGAGGAAATTTATATGGAGCAACCGCCTAGCTTTGTTGCTCAGAGGGAGTCTAATCTGGTATGTAAACTTCGACGTTCACTTTATGATTTGAAACAATCTCTACATGCCTGGTTTAACCGATTCAGTACTATTGTAATAGAGTTTGGAATGATTCGTAGCACATCTGATCACTCAGTTTTCTATAAGCACACATCTGAGGGGCAATGCATTTACTTAATAGTGTATATAGGTGACATTATCATAACTGGTAATGATCAAAATGGTATTACTCAATTGAAGGTACATCTTTTCAAACATTTCCAAACCAAGGACCTTGACTTGTTGAGATACTTTCTTAGCATAGAAGTTGCTCAATCCAGTTCTGGTATAGTACTCTCTCAAAGAAAATATGTTTTAGATATACTGAAAGAAACTGGTATGCTTAATTGCAAGCCTGTGGAACCTTCTATGAATCCCAATGTGAAACTGTAACCAAGACAGGGGGAGCCTTTTACAGATCCAGGAAGATATCGTTGCTTGGTAGGAAGACTCAATTATCTTATTACTGTCACTCGACCTGATATATCATTTGCAGTTAGTGTTGTCAGTCAGTTTCTCCAATCTCCTTATACTAGTCATTGGAATGCAATGATCAAGATTCTTAGATATGTGAAAGGTGCTCCAGGTAGGTCTACCATATGAAGATCATGGTCACTCTAAAATAATTGGATATTCTGATGCTGATTGGACAAGTTCTCCATCTAATAGATGATCTACTTTTGGGCATTGTATTCTTGTTGGAGGAAACCTAGTATCTTGAAAAAGTAAGAAGCAAGATGTTATCGGTAGATCAAGTGCAAAAGCCGAATATCGTGCCATGGCTTTGGCAACTTGTCAATTGATTTGGTTGAAACAGTTACTTGAGGAGTTAAAATTTTATGAAACTTCACAGATGGAGCTAATTTGTGATAACCAGGCTGCATTACATATAGCTTCCAATCCTGTATTCCATGAGAGAACTAAGCACATAGAAATTGATTGTCACTTCATCCGAAAAAAGATCTTATCTGGCTGCATCTTCACTAATCATGTCAATTCAAAAGATCGGTTTGCTAATATACTGACCAAATCCTTAAGGGGTTCTCGTATTGAATATATTTGTAACAAGCTTGTTACATATGATTTGTATGCTCCAGCTTAAGGGCGAGTATTAAGTTATATGTTGTATTTATTAGTATTTATATTTTCTATAAAATATAATTAATATAGTGGTAGGTTAAGTATACTAACAGTCACAAGATCTTTGTATATAAATCTCTATGTATGTAAAAAAAAATTAACAAGAAATATATCAGAAAATATATTTTTTCTCTCTTTGTTCACGCTCCCACTTTTTATTTTTCTCTTTTTGTATTTCTGGACGTTTTGTTATATTGGATTTTTTTTTTTAAAATTATTATTATTGCTGGGCCTAAGCACTTGATTGCAAAAATAAAGGGATAAATACACACTAAATAATCATAAGAAGGTTATTTGCGATTTACAAAAGAAGAAGAAGAAGATGATGATGATGATAAAAATATGGCCATCAAAAAATCCAAGCAAATGGTGAAGCTGAGAAACATCAAGACTTGTGAAAATAATAATAGAAACATCAAGACTTGCCAAAAACATACATTGTCCAACAGCTCCAGAATTTGCAGTTGGGCTGTAAACTCAGTGACTGCAAAAATTGGTCTTACTGCAATATGGTAAGGAAGATAATATCAGTGCAATACAAGATCCCCCATCTCTCAATGAAACAGTTGTAGAAAATTATAATATATTGGACTTGCTCAATGGAATTGGAAATTAAACCTTTCATAGAAAGACCTACCAACACTTGACAAGACGAACCCTGATAATATTTCCTCTTCTTCAATACCAGACAATCTCACCCGAAGATTCTCACCAGGTCCTGCATGCCTAACTTTCTCCTCATCACGGTAGATGGCAACTACCTTAACCTGGGCCTGCACATCAGCCAACAAAATTTTCAGCAAATATGCAATCACTGTATTACCGATTGGTCATATTAGCTTGAAGCAACAGGTGAAGATAAATGAGCAGAAGAATCACCTTATTTGGCATGACAACTAAGGAATCACCTTCACGGACACTGCCAGATTCTATCTTTCCCATGACTACAGTTCCCATGTCTTTGAATTTGTCAATAATAGGCATTCTACAATCATAATATAATTCCAAGTTTAGAAATTTTAGCAGCACTAAAAATTAATCCTAATAAACTAAAAGCATTATACCACACCAAATGGAGCAGAAAATGAATCATGCATCAATTTAAAGCAGTTATACTGGAAAAAAGAGTGAAGGACCTAATTCTGGAAACCATTGACCTAGCTAATATTACCACAAATGAAAAGAAAAAAGTCATTTACATCACACTTCTAACATTAGTAATTGAGTTTTTGCTTAACTACAAGCACATTCAGTTTTGCCTTATGCAAAATGAAACAATGTTAATGTTCATTTCTTCAAAAGCTGCATAGTTCAAAAACTGAGAAACAAAAACTCATAGTTCAAAAACAGAGAAACAAAACTCACTCAAAGAAGAGAAAAATTTTTCATTCTTCAAATTTTTTTTTCAAATTGAGAGAGGAAATTCTCTAAGAAAATAACAACACTCCGGAACAAAAAAGTCAGACCTTTTCTCAGGAAAGATAAATTTCAAGAAGTAAAAAGAAATGTAGTGCATGAGCAGACAATAAGCAATGTTACTTATATAGGATAATACTTTTGCTTATTCAAGTACTTAAAAATTAGTTTCAGTGCTTGGCCATAATGTTAATTTTGTGAAATTAAGTTGGTGGAGAGGTTGTCTAAGGTACTTTGTGTATATGTCCAAGTAGTGAAAGTTGATGATGAAGGTTTAAGGACTGAGTTACAGAACCATAGCTTACTGTTTTGTTATGCTGAATGTAGGTGTGCATGGCTTCATGGTAATTAGCAAGGGCAGAGTATGGGTGAAGGGTGTTGTGGTAGTTGTAGGTTGAGATTTCAATAATTGGGTAGGGATTATGGTTGCATAGGATTGGGCAGCAGGTGATTATCTGATATGGGTGTGTGGTAAGGTGATCCTTTCGCCAATAGGGTGAGGAAGGGGTTGAAGAGCATTTTTAAGAGAGAAAGATAAAATGCAAGACCGAGTGGTGATTGCAATTTGGTTTAGTTTGGTTTTCCCTATTATTAAAACCACCATAAAATGCAGTTCCATTTTTTACAACTTGAACCAAATCATATGGTTGTGTTTTAGAAATCTATCAAACCATTAAATTTTGGTTTGGTGTAATTTAGGAATTGAACCATAATTTATCATGTAAAAAGGTTTATATGCACAAATGAAATAACATATGACAAGTACTAATTTCATTTATAACAAACATCAATAACAGAGAATATTACATATATATGGCACTTTCAAAAAAATTAATAAAATCTAAATTGTACAAAAATAATTACACAAATAATATCACTATATCGCATAAGAAAGATGCGATAAAGTTTTTTTTTTTTGTATCGATCCTTGTAGATGCAATACGCATATAATTATATGTGTATCGCAGTTACGAGGTGTGATACACAGCCTATCTTCCAAAACACTCCAATCTCTTACATCTACCACTTCATCACTTTTGGTGCTTACGATTACTTCCTGTATGCTTTCTTCTCTCTCTCCCTCTTGAACATTTCTCTGGACATTGACTTTTTTTCTTTTTATTGATTGATGTGATTGATTGTAACCAATTTGTTGGAGTTGTATTCGGAATTAATGCGGTTCTCTCTGTCGAGTGTTACTGTTGGCGATCACCTAACCCTATTTCGTAAGTGAAATTGATTGTTTAGGTTCTGCATGCAGATGAAATTGTCTCTTAATTGTAGAAGTTTTGATTGGGAGTGACTTCGGGGAGAGAGGATTGTCGTGTGCTTTAGTTAAGGTTAGGTTTTTCGGTTGTAAGTCGTAACTTTTCAAGATCAATAATGCTTGGGCCTTGGTAGATAATAAATAGTACAAGAGGTGAGACAAAGTATGGCTGGATCATCCTCAACCTCGAGCTTAGCATCTGAGTCAAAGGAAGAGCTAACCTTGACAGTAAAGTGGAGTGGCAAAGAGTACATGGTCTGATTATGTGGGAATGACTCGGTGGAAGAGCTAAAGCAGCGAATCTACCAACTGACCAAGTATAGGTATCATTACTTTCTTATGCAATATACAGACTCCCAAAAGTTTGCACATCTAGGTAGCTTTATCACTGATGAAATGTGTGGTACAAGCGTAAATAATTGCATCTCCACTACAAGATGCGACACAGCGACGCTAACTTGATATTTATTTTTGTACAATTTGTATTTGTGTTTTTTTTTTTTTAATCAACACTAGACATGCGTCCCATCCTCAATAACATAAAAAGTTGATGAAGACAATATTCATGCAACTAAGAAATTTCAAATATGTCTTAGTAGCTTATATTCACAAAACTAGCATATGGAATAAATTTTAAATCAATCTATAATCACAATCTAATAAACATGGCTAGTAAAGTTAAATATATTTACGTTTTAACATCTATAAACATAAGTTTCTTTAAATAACACATCATAACAAAAGAATTTTTCTAATTACAAGTAATAAATTACTATTTTTTTTAAGACTTTAATTAAATTTTTTCAATTTGGTTCAGTTTACCTCTCAATACTAACCATTAATTTTCAACTTGGTTTAGTTTGAAAATTTCCAAACCAAATTGCTAAAAGAACCATATGCTCAATTTAATTTGAAAATTTGTTTACATTTAGTCAATTTTTTACCCACCCCTAAAGAGACTCTGCAAGAAAAAAAATCAATTCAAAGCAAAAAAAGAAATGAAAATAAAAAAAAATATAATGGTTTTCATATATTTAGATTTTCTTACACGTTTTTTATCCTCCAACATTCTTTTTTAATTTAAACTGTTACAAATGCTAAGATATTGTGCCTGAGTAGAATACAATCCTTATAAGATTGAAAGTTAGGCTGTTAAATTCAACCATTAGGGTGCTTAGAAGATAATATAATGATGTCACAAGAAAACTACAATAGGAATAACATGATTTGATTGTGATTTTGAACTAATGTGAACATTAAAGAATAGCCATTCAAGGTCCAAGCATAAAAACAGAAATGTCAGTTTCAGCTAGGCTAGATAAAATGGAAGAAAGTGGGAGTACTAAAATTTGATAATACCTGAAGGCCCTTTAGGATCACGTGGAGGAACCTCTATAGAATCCAAATACTTCAAAAAGACAAGGACCGTTCCACCAGGGGCAGATACTTTTGTCCACTCTAACTTTCATATTCAAACCAACCAGACCAGATATTGGTAGAAATTGACATCTGCAGCATTATAATTTGCATTCAAAAACATGGAAAAGGACAAAGTCAGAAGAAGGCCATCTATTGCAAGATATATGAAAGAAGGTAAAAAGAGTACTCATCAAATACCTTTCTTCACATTGTAACCTGAAGACCTCAGGAAGGGTATCATCTTAGATTCAATTTCATCATACCTATAACCAAAAACATCATACAGGAAGCTTTGCTGAGGATGCCAACCAAATATAGCATGTACAAACACACAAATGACTCAAGAAGAGGTTTAGATTACCTTTCCTTTGACCATTTTACAGTAGGATCATCCATTTTGTTGACAACTACAAGTAGCTTGGAGACCCCCAAGGTTTTCGCAAGCTGGACATGCTCACGGGTCTGGCCACCTTTCTCATATCCAGTTTCAAATTCACCCTTCCGAGCAGATAACCTGATATAGAACGAGAGAGAAATATAGAGATTGATTTTTCTTTTCCCTTCTTTTGCTTGAAATAAGAGCATGAACACTAATTTACCAGCACACCAATATCAGCTTGGGATGCCCCACTGATCATATTAGGAACATAACTCTTATGGCCCTGAAAAATGTGATAAGGGGGGGAAAAAGAAAGAATAAGAATAAATTAAATACATATAGAAGGTGAAACTTTACCAACAGGTATCAAGAAAAGAAAAGAAAAGAAGGGAGTATCAACATAAATAGATGTGCTCACTGAGTGTACGTAGATTTTATTGCGAGCCTAAACTAAACGCAGCATAAAAACTGCCTTCACGAGTGATGATTTTCCTCCTGATTATTTCCTCTTTTTATGAGTAAATTATAAGTTTATTATGGAAATCGTTAAGCACATTAGTCTTTCCTGATATTTATAGGCAACAATTAATTATAGATCAGACCTCCCAGCTATACAAGATAAATGCAAGTAAAAGGTTTCTCTTAAATAAGCATCACAAATTAAGGTACTTGATTACTGATTCAAACTTTGACACTCTATCATACAATAAGTGCATATAAAATTTTAAGTACGCAGCGTCAAAACATGAATCGCTAGCAAGCAAAAGTTAAACATGGCTACAAAATAGTAATTCTTTAAATTGACAGCACATGACTCACCGGCGCATCAAGAATTGTGAATCTAGTGGTCTCAGTTTCAAAATGTGCTCTTCCCACCTCAACAGTTTTACCCTGCATTAGCAAGAGAACACAACATTCATTAGGTAAGACTCAATGGAGAACACCTTCTAAGAAACTAGCTTGCTTAGGGAATGAGAGAATTTTTCATGAACGTTTTGGCCAGTATTAATACCTTGACCCTCTCCTCTTCGTTAGTGTCCATAATATATGCCATATCCTAACATAAGGAGGAAAAAAGATCAATGATAGCCATCTCCACACCACAATTACACACTCTACTCATCAATAGCAACAACAAAACTCCAGCTTTCTAAACCAAGAAAAAAGCAGCTCATGGACCAGCAGCAAGCAATTCACAAGGGCTTCATAAACTTTCAATTATGAAAATTAAAGACTATAGAACATAAAATATTTATTTAAAGCTATTAGAGATACCACTCAGCTGCTCAACCTCACATTCTTTAATCTGCCCTGCAGGATGTGCTAAGGAAAACCATCAGAGGTAAGGAGTTATAATGAAATCCACAGTGTGTAAAATGACCAGCTTTAGACATTCTTTTCAGCAGATTTAATGAATCATGTTCACAGCATGATCTCAAAAGAATAGAGATAAAACCACAGCTAAATGCTTAAATCTATAAATGAGAAGCTATTCCTTGAGGACTGCATGAACAGTTCTGCAGGTCAAGGAATAGTTGGAAAAAAGGTTGATTCTCTCAAACTCTCAATTCATTGGAATCACAGCACAAGACAGCAACTACATCCCATTAAGAAAGAACCAAGGAAAACCTCACCAGCTTTCTCTACTTTTATCTTTAGCTTCTTTTTCATATTTCTGAATTGTACGGTCATCAACCTGACCACTGAGAAAAAGTATTTGGCCACCAGTAGTCGATTTTCCAGCATCTACAATCCAAGAATGTACCAAATCAGGATCACAGACAGTTTGAGATGGGTTAAAAATGATCTCAGCTCCTGACTGCAAGCATTCCAACAAGCAGCAAGAGAACATAAACATGTACAAGGAGTTCCTCCCTCTGATATACTATCCAGCATCAAGCAAGCATGGGACCAGCAAAATACATAACTTTTATTTAATTCTATAAAAGAGCAAACAATGGAATATATCAGAAAACTGCTTAATAGGCATGAAAAACTACTAAGCAAAAAGGCTCAGAAAACCCCACTAGTTAACACATAAAAAACAACTAAAACTTCTTTTGGCAACGAATCATACAGGGCTATATTGATTTTCTGAAATCTTCTAAAACAAATTTCCCAAAATCATCTATTAGTAAAGGAATCTATTCAAGAAGTGAGGACAATAGTATTTAAACCAGCTCATTCATATCAAAAATGATTTGATTAGAAAAGATTTATGACCATATGTGGCAAAACTTGAAAAAAATTTGAGTATTTATGATGGCATATATAACTTAGATCTTTACGATATGTTCCCTATTGTAACTGGATTCATGAATTATGGTCAACAAACAGTACGAGCTGCAAGGTACATTGTCAAGGTTCATGCTTATCTTATCCCCCACAATCGTTTACCTGCAACTATTCACTAGACTTCCAGACTTGATAAGGTAATAAACTCAATTCCATCCATCCAATAGCAATAGCAATAGCATATGGATATTCAGGTGTTTTCTTGGATCAGTTTTAACATCCGAATCTGCAGCTAACCTAGAATAAGGTAGCATTTCTAGACAATTCCAAAAAGTGAGAAAATCTCTATAAATGCTACCCTTGCCTTTAGATGCAGGATATCAGGCAAGAAGATTAGAAAGATCATACAAGAAAGAAGGGGGGGGTGGGGTTGGTTGGGTTGTGTGGGGGACAAAGATAATTGGACAAGCCAAACTAGCTTAAAGAAAAAATTTCAGTAGTAAATATGACATACCAACATGACCAATGAAAACAACATTTAAATGACGCTTCTTGTCCTCCTCTTTCTCCTCCTCCTGTGCCACTTCATTGGCTGGATCAACTTCTTCGCGTTTCTCTACAGCTGCAAGTCAAAGAATGACGGTTTCAAAAGAAGACAAATGAAACATTTGAGATATCTACAACCAAAATGAATTGATCTCTTAATTTACCCTTGGGTTCAACCAGAACAGGCTGAGAAGCAGCATGGCTTTCATCCTTGACTCCTGCATGCATTAATGATAAACGATGCTCTTTCGTGACAAATTATATCCAAAATAGCTCACAATATAATGCACAGAAACATATCTACGGAAAAATCTCATCAAATCAATGAAGCTCTGCCAATAAGATTCATAATATAGGTAATAAATTTTAAAACCTGTTTGGATTGTCAGATTTCTATCTGCATCAGTAACTATCGTTATCATATCAGTATCGGTTCAATTTGGTCAATTTATGAATAAAACTGTCAGTTTTTCATTGGTATCATAATTATATCGCTTTAGTATCGGTTCAGTTTGAAAACGAGACCAATCCGACTACCCAAACAAGCCTAATCTATCATCTTGAAAATTCTCATCTGTGTAAGCCAAATCTTAGCATAGACTTATGTCTACCAATTTGTAAAAGAATACCAAAAGGAAAAAAAAAAAAATGAGGTATGATTTACGTTATCCAATAGATTTCACCACTATCAAAAAAAGCTGTGAATATTATACTGATACTACAGCTTCATAACTTCTGTAAACATGATTTTATATTGCATATACAATATAAGCGGTCTTAAATTAAGCAAATTCAAAATAATTCACTGAACCAAAACAAGAGTTCAACTTCTATCCCCCAGACACATCTAAATTGTACATCAACTACAACTCATTTGGAGATAGGAGCTTATTGGATAACAAACCTTCAGTTACTATGTCAACCTTCTCTTCTACTGGCTTTGCTTCTTCAGGAATAACAACTCCATTATTCACATCTACAACAATCCAAAGCACACATTTAAACACAGTGGTGATGAAAAATGAGAACTTTTGCGTGAAATTCCCTGAACATAAGATGCTAAAGCAAACAGATAATTCAAGTCTTTCCATCAATACCTGCTGAGTCCAACTGCAGTGCACGGATGTCTTCCTCAATATCTGTGGCATGCAGCATGAATAAGATAAAAGAAACAAAGGGTATCATCCATGCATCAAAAAATTCGTTAAGGTGTCTTTCACAGGATCTAGTATATGTTTTTAACAAGATACTAGTGAAACTTAAGGAAATAGATTAAAAGTGATTCCACAGCAACAGTCAATTGAAGTACGCTGCCTTCACTCCACAAACTAAATACTCACAGAGATAGCTAAGCACCATGCTACATACCGAATCATGCACTTTAACAGCACCCACACCCACCGTGTCAACCTTGCATCAATGTCACAGATAACAACTGAATATGTTGTGATTACTTAATTAAATATCTTGATTCTCTTTTTTGGTTTTTTCCCTGAATTTGGTACATTCACCATGGGATTAGACAAACCATGTTTAAATATAGAACTGAAAGTGGATATGAATTCACCAACCATCCATATTGAGCTATTGACTCAGTATGAATTGACCAGGTCAACAAAATATTCCACATTAATGCAGGATAAGAAAGGGAGACACATACGTAAAGGGTGTAATACTCGAACTTTATGATCAGGTCATTTCCGCATCTAGGACACTTTCTAAAGGTGTCCAGAGATAGCAACTTAATCGTTGCCCAATGCTCACTCTCAGTATATTCACCCAAGTGATAGAAATTCAGCAAAGAAACAACCAAATTCACAAAATGCAAGCGAGCATTTAATGGTGAACCAAAGGGCCAAATTCCTAGAAAATTGTCTATGCTATTTAAAAGAGCATATCAATCGATTTGTCATTTATTATGCTTTTCGCACCAGACACGCCACTTGGTGAAATCCAGGCTTCACCACTACATGCATTACAATCTAATAACACTTTCATTATACAAAGATTATGCCATAAGATAATCACGTTTTTCTACAAGAACAAACAAAAAGTAAAGTCAAAATGATAATCACGTTTCCACCTTTTTATTAAATCAAACAGAAAACACTTCCTCAACCCCCTGAAACAAATCCCCACCACCCCACCCCCCCCAAAAAAAAAGCTTACATAAAAGCATAGTTCAATAAATATATTTATTATCAAAGAAGAAAACTTTACTATTCAAAGGGCATAAAAAAAATCAATTTTAACAAATCAATTCACAGCATATATCGATCATAAATTGATAATGTATGTGGAAAGAGATAATGGAACTACGAGACTCTGATAAGGAGCAGTAACAATTGATTTACCCATTAAATGTAAACGATTGAGTACTCAACTTCGGAAGGCGGCGGTGAAGACTCGAGAAGAGGGGGGCACTGAGGCAGCAGGTAAGGTTGAAGTGAAAGCGAATGGTGGTTTTGCTGCCTTTGCGGGTAGTTCGATGTGATGGAATTAACCGAAGAAGGATCGGTAGATTTTCAGATGTTAGCTTTTCTTTTCGTTTCTTTTTTTCTTTAAATATTTGGATCGACCTATTTCTTTGCTTTTGTTAAAATTGTTTGGATTTCTAAAATATTTTGGTGGCACTGTAGTTTTTTTTTCTTTTCCTCGTCTAAAAACATAGTTATTAATTATATATAAAATTTAATAAATCTATAAAATTGAGAAATTTTATATCAATCCATTTATAAATAGGACATATTTAACTTACAAAAATTTACTTTCCGATCAACTTTCAAACCCATCTGATCAATTTATGAGACGATTTTTTAAAAAAAAAAACCAACAAAACAGGTGTTTATTAATGATCATGAAAAATACCTAAGAAACTAATATGACCGAGGATTTTGACTAAATAAAGTACTAACATTTGATAACTAGGTAAGTATTTTTGGAAGAAAGAAGATCTTATGAAGATCTCATCATCACACAAGAATCCAGCTCTTCTTATATTTATCGGACTCATTTACTTAGCCATAATAATAATTTTATTATAGTCTTACTTTTTTTTATCACGAGTTTTATAGTATATAGTTTACATTTATATTAAAAATATTATATAATTATTTATTACTTAAACTTATTAATAGCAATTTGATACTAAATTTTTCCTCAAAATACCCTAATCTAAATAAAAAAATTAATATATAAAAATTATATTATAACTCTATTCCATTTTCTAGAAATAACAATTTCACTACAATTTTATTTAGAAAAGTGAACAAACAAATAGTTTGTAATATTTATCAAACAAAGCGATTGAGGGTTGCTATTTAGTTTGCCAATAACGTTGAAATCGGAATTTTCTAATCTAAGAACCTTTTTATAAGAATTTTAACAACAAAGATGAAATTTTAAAAGATAGAGATTTTAAAAATACTAATAGAGTATTCAGATCTCATTTAAAATCCTTAATGTTTAAAATTACACTAATTAGGTCCTCTAAATCAAAGATAAGGACTAAAATTATGCAAATGGTTTTAGCTCAACTAAGTGGCCTCTCTATTTAATCTAAAAAGATTGATATATGTTTAGGGAAAGGAATAGCATCATTGCAGTTTTTTTTTTTTAATTTTCATATATATTATATTCAATTAAATAATAGGGTAATGCCCAATTTGGTATCTAAACTTTGACGAAAAATTCAATTAGGTATCAATTTTAAAGTCTAATTTATAATTAAAATTTTGTACCCTAAACACTACCTTCCTCTTTCACTGTCTCTTTAAGCAATAGCTATGCCAGGCAAACATTGAGTAGAGTAGTGTTTAGAAGTACAAAAAGTTTAATTAGATATAAAATTGACTTTTTTAAGTTTAAGTACCTAATTGACCTTTTTATCAAAGTTCAAGTATTAAATTGTACATTTTTTCTAAATAATTTACTAAAAAATATTAATAATTATAGGAGACAAAGGAAAGAAACTATAAATAACACATTAGTAGGATTACAAATGAGCCACGAGCTCAACAAACTTTTGAATGCTCAAGCTTAGTTCATTTAAAAGTTATTGAGAGCTTGAACTCAAGCTTTTTATCAAGCTTAAAATTCATACTTGAGCTCAGCTCATTAGTTAAACGAGCTTTATTTCGTGCTTAAGTTCGAGTATTGCCGAGGTTTTATCGAGCCTAAAATTCAAATTTGAGTTCACCTCTTTTAGATGTACCTTGTTTACCTTTTAAGTTTTGTACATCTTGATATTTTTAACTTAAGAACAGCTTAGTATGTATTGTTATAGGTGTCAATCTACCAATAGAGGTGATGAGAGTGCATTGTAAACTTGGAACATATACATAGTTAGTGGTTTGCCAAGGTTGTTAGCATAGTCACTCTGATGCTTGAATTAGTTGTGGGTTCAAGAGGCTAAGAGAATAAAAGGGTTGGATTGAGTTAGATCAATTGGGTAAGATCTAATTATAGCTTTTGGTCATACCACGATGAGAAGCCCATTGAATCTTATTTTTTCTAGGTTTAAGTCCATTAGGGATAGATGACGTTAAACCCAAGGCACTCCTTACATGAGGTGAAGGTGACCAAGATTGTAGCTGTTTCCCCGAAAAGATAGAAATGGAGATTAGTGCCACAAGCCTCAATGTGTAGAGTTGTGGAAAATAGTGAGGGGTCGAGGTCCTCATTAAACCAAGGCTCCATGGAGCTTCATAACAATCTGAGGTCCTCATAGGATAGAGACCCTTGTGGAGCGTCATTTAAGTTGAGGTACTCATAAGATCAAGATACTCATAGGGCTTATTGGTCAATATATTTGATGAGGGTTCTCATGGCGTACTATCCCATTAGGTCAATGTTAGGCCTACTAAGTCATATCTAAGTATTCCTTATCAACATGTAAACAATGAAAAAGTACAAAGAAGTATTGTATCCATTGCAATTAAAACTACCCGCACTGTCTATCTTAGCTTTTAGCTAAGCTAACTTATAGTCCTACAAGTGTCCTTTGTCACTTCTCTCACTAACTCAACTAATACAAATAAAAATATCTCAATTCTAGAGGAATACAATAAGAAAGGTCCTTGATTTTTAGTACAATAAGTAAAGAATAAGTTTTCTACAGCTTCTAAAAACAAATATGAGTGTGTTTCGAAAGCTTCTTTGTACGCTAGAGTTTCTCAAATCAATGCTTAGTATTTTCTCACAAAAGTCGCAGACTTTATCAAAGTTTTTGTCAATAAGGCTCTATGTTTCATTCTCCCAAATGAGTCTTCAATTTATAGCTCGTCAAGTAACAATCTTCTTTGCATAAATTAGGTAGGAAATATTGTTTCGACCATTTGCTTCCTTATTTTCATGATCCTTCAATATTTTAATTTGAATCCTTACTTTATTTTGCTATAAAAGAATGTTGGAGAAGTATTCTAGAATAGTCCAAATCATGCTTCAAAGATTTTGGCATTATACATGATATTTTAAGCAAGTGATTTTCAATTAAAACCTTTTGTAAACCCTTGAATTTCATGCTAAGTTATGCTTAAACCCTAAAATTAGAGGTCAACTGGAAACCCTAAAAGTCAACAAAGACTACAACAAGCCCTAATGTTTTGATCCGACAATCTCGAGCTATTAATCCTAAAACAATAAAATTGAGAAAATTGTGGAATATGATTCGTAATAATATTAGAATGCCTAAAAAGATCAGATTTGTTAAAATTTAATTCGATCAAAACCCGAACAGGATCAATTTTGAAAGGCGTGTCCCAGGGCTCGGAATAGTAAAAATATTCTGATAACACTATTAGACTTGTAATAATATAAGGAATTCAAAAAATAATGGTTTTATAATTTTTCGATAACTAAAAATATCCGATATCGCAGTTTTACGTATATTTTCTTAACTACGATATTATTTTATCTTGTCTATTATTTATTACTGTTTATCTATCTCTACTTTTTCTTACTACCTATACACCTAATTCTTACTTTTTTTTTCTTTTCAATACAACTTTACATCTCTTATATCTCACATCTTAATCACTTTTCACTACAAAAATACAAATTTAATAAATTTCCCCTCCCCATTTCTTCATGGCCGGTGCCTCCCCCTCTCTCTCTAATCTATTTATTTTCCTTTTTTAATTTATTTTATTATATCGAATTTCCCTTCACAAAATTCTATAAATACCCCATCTCTCTCAATTTCTTTCACACACTCCATTTCCTTACCAAAACTTTCTCAAAATACCCCACAAAATCTCTCTCCACAATTTCCTCTCTACAAATTTTTCTTCTTCTTCTAACCCATAAGTAAATGTCCTAAACCTTTTTTATATTCATGTAACTTCGTATGAACATAATGTATGTTTTCTAAAGACCTATAGAGGTTAAGAAAGCAACAATATGTTCATACTTTATTCTTGTTCATACCATACATTTTATATTATGATATTGTTAATAAATTGTTTCACATGTTCGTGTACCTTAGTATGAACATAGTGTGTGTTTTCTAAAAACCTATGGAGGTTAAGAAAGTAATATTACGTTCATGTTTTATTCTTGTTCATACATTATGTTTTTATTATTATGCTCATATTACTATTATGCTCTTATTATTACTATTATTATGTTTTTTCTTTTCTTTCTTTCTTTTTTTATCTTTTCGGAACTAGTCTTTCCTTAGTTCTGAGTTACTTTGATGAAGTTAAGGCTCCCAGTGCTTAACCATATTATTTTGTTTATTTGCTTATCACATCTCTTTCTACCTTGTTATGTATTATTCTTACCTTATTCATTGCTACATAATCATATTCATGCATGATTGAAATGTTGTTGTCTTAATAAAGATAAACATGGGTTCTTTCTTTAGTAAAGAAAACTAAACTAAATTTCTTTATATATACTTATCACTTAACAAAGGATTTTTCAACAAAAGACCTAAGTATTGTTTTTAATAAATTTTTTTCAAAAGCTTAGACAAGCGAATCATAAATTTTAAAGTATTAGTGATGAAGAATTCTTCAAGAATTTAATTAAAGTAGATATACACACTTTTCAAAAATTGAACATGAAAGCTTTAGTTTAGAGCTTAAAACTAATGACTTTTTGTTATACAAACCTCTTATAAAAACTTATTTATAAGGATTTTTACCATCTTTATAACAAATATTAGGAACTAGACAAGTTTTCAAAGTTAAGGTAAAAATCAACTCACTAGATTTTAAGCCCACTTAAATAAAATTTGTCAAAGGAAGAAAGTTTTAAAGATGATAAATTTAACTGCTAAGAAGTAGAAGAATATAG
The DNA here is from genome assembly GCA_024138025.1 of Combretum micranthum. Taxonomy (NCBI): domain Eukaryota; kingdom Viridiplantae; phylum Streptophyta; class Magnoliopsida; order Myrtales; family Combretaceae; genus Combretum; species Combretum micranthum. The sequence goes on along the minus strand of JAMXBD010000688.1, from coordinate 376,931 downwards.
TCATAAAAAGAAAATATACATGTAACATAACGTAAAAAATTAGAAGTCATCAACCACTTAAGAAAATTTTGGAAACTTTATTTTCTAGTCACTAGAAATAAAAATTGGTTGATATTTTAAGAAAATCAAGTTTTTGAAAAATTAATTTATCTTTGAAAAGTTAGGAAATGAAATTATAATAACCTAAGAAATTTTAAGTTTTCCTTCTAACACCTTAAAAGAGAAATGTTCAAAGTTCTATCTTTTAAACTCTTAAAAAATTGTTTTATGAATAATCAATGTTGAGACAACACCACAAAAATCATGCTTGCAATATGAGTGTGTGTATATTATATATATATATATATATTCAAAAGATTTTTCAACTATACAAATATTTATGTATGTACTTGAGGTTGTTGGATGAAGGAAAGTTGGAAAAAATTTGTATTTTTAAAAGGTGGGAATTTCATAACTATTTTGTTTCCTTATGTTTTAGACCTATTTTGATAAAAATAACCTTAGAAATAGATAGACATTTTCGAGTAGTAGGTAGAAAAACGACATATAATACGTGAAAGTCGAGTTAAATAGGCAAATTATTACCATTTTAAGTTAGAATTCCACCGATACGAATATTATCACAACTAGAAGCTAGAATTAGAAAATTTGAGTAGGAATTCATGGAATACTTATTTTAGATATTTTCTTTGTTTAGGAAACAAAGAGGACGATGTTTCTTACCTTGAAGATTATTTTGATTAAGGAAGTTACCATGACGATATGATCGAGTAAGTTAACTTCCCTTTATTTTACAATACTCATGTTTGTGCTTGTAGTTTAGTGGCACTAGAATTAGAAAAAATATAAAATGTAAAAGTGCATGTGATTTTATTCTTGGTGAATTGATGTTAAGCATATCGAGTTTTAAAGTGTTTATAATCAATTGTATGTTTTACTACCATGTTGGAATGTCTGAAGCTTGTATGATCACCTTTTAAATGAAATAACCAGAGGCTAGACTTTTAATAAAATTAAATCATGCACTTCACGAATTGAGTCTCATTGCATGCGCTATTATACATTTGGTGAGACGAGTGTATGATAGTGGTGGTTGGCATAACTGGTAGTATCTGGATGTGGCGAGTACTATGCAGTAAGATCTACATATAATTGGTGGCATTTAGTAGCTGGTAAGCACTATAAATTCTTTAGTTGGTCGTAATTGGCTGGTATACTTGATAAGATCTCAAGGGGGTTAACAATTCTTTTCACAATCTTTTTGGGTTTTCTGATTTTAAAAGGAAAACAGAAATAAATGATATGGATGATATTATTAGTCGATAGGTGCCACGACTAACAAAAATCAACTGGTTTGTGAATGGAATCACAATCGATATCACTCATGATTTGTAAAAACTCTCACGAATTGCTAAAGGAATATAAAAATTCAATCAGCAAGAAGAATAAAGATATTATAATTCTCAAATTCATAACATGTATTGACAATCCTGTCAATTACAAGAGAGAACTCTCTCACATGAACTCACCAAAATAGAAATCACCTAAAATCTCCTATTTCTCTTCCTAAAAGATTACATATGAGGTTTTTATAGGCTTAATTAGCCTAAAAATTAAGCAACTAAATAATAAATACATGGAATACTTAAAAGAAATTTAAACTAGGTAATAAATACAAGGAAAAGAAATTCAAACTAAATAATAAATACATTAAATATCCCTAAGGAAATAATAAATATCCTAAAAAGACAGAAACTTAAATATGATATGGCGCCATCTGATTCTCATCATTAAACATAAATTGGCTTTGATGCGTTCACATCATTCTCCCCTTCTTGGAAAGATTCGACCTCGAATCTTGGATTTAATCTAATTGGAACATCATGTGGAACATGTTGAATCTCCTGAAACTTTTGAGGCGACTTCTTTCTTTTCTTGGAAGACCTACAAGGATACAAAAATAAACTCCTTTGACCTTTAGCCCGAACATTTTCATATCTCTCTGTTGAACTTCAGCCAAAGTCATTGGAAGCATTAAGAATATCTGTCCATCTTTATGAATCTTGTAGGTGTTCTTATATCCATCATAGATAACTCGCCTATCATATTGCCATGGTCTACCCAGCAATATCTGTGCACAATCCATAGAAGTTACATCACATGTTATTGTATCTTCATAATCTCCTATTGCAAAAGTAACTGTGCCTGTTTATGAATTTTGTATCACATCTGGAGAACTCAACCATCGAAGGCTATATGGCCTTGGATGTGGAATCACCTGCAGATTCTTCTCTTCACAAAATCTTGTGAAATCACATTAGCACAACTACCCCATGCACAACCAATTTACAAATCTTCTCCTAAATCATACATCTGGCCTAGAATAAATTTTCCCTTTGTGTAGGATCTTCCTTGACTTGCAAATTAGAATTAGCAAACAGGTTGGCCTCCTTAACTGCCACAGATTCAACCTCAGCTACTTGCACTATGGATGAATTAACAACATTGACAGCTTTTTCCGCCTTCCTTTCAACCTGTGGTGTATCTATTACCAATACATCCTATTCAACCCTCTTTTCATTTTTCTCAATACTCATGTTATCAACAACTGCCTTTTTTGGTTCAACTCTAGCCACTTTTACCTCACCAACCCTTTTAGAATGAGACTTCCCCCTTTGTGATGTCAACCACTTCTGGACCACTCTCTTGACAACACCCATATCACGAACAACCTGATCCGTACTCATGGGTTGCAAAGTTTTTCTTCCAGAATTTATATGATAGACATCTCCATCAGGATCATACACAGCCTTATTTAAATGTTTCCATGGCTTGCCTAAGTGTATGTGACAATCATCCATGGGTACAATATCACATAGTACTACATCTTTAAAAGAGCCTGATGAGAAAACAACCCATGCTTGTTTCGTTACTCGAAATTTCTCATTGTAACGATACAACTTATATGAATATGGATGATCTTCAACTTTTAATCCTAATCTTGCCACCGTATATTCAGAAACCAAATTCTCACATAAATTATCAATACGTGTAAGATATCCATGATCCTCAATTTTAACCCTAATATGGAATTTATTCTCCATTGCCCCAAATTCACAAAAATTCACAACAAACACTAATCTTTCAACACAACCAAACAAATTGCGTCGAACAACAACTACGCAACTATCAAAGCAGCAATCACAACCCCCAAATCCAAACAAATACCAATCAAGATGAAACGACGACTTACCGGAATGAAGTGCGCCGAACCAAAAGCTCCGATACCAAATGATAAGATCCCAAGGGGGTTAACAATTTTTTTCACTATCTTTTTGGGTTTTCTGATTTTAAAGGAAAACAGAAATAAATGATATGGATGATATTATTAGTCGATAGGTGCCACGACTAACAAAAAATCAAACTGGTTTGTGAATGGAATCATAAATCGATATCACTCACGATTTGTAAAAACTCTCACGAATTGCTAAAGGAATATAAAAATTCAATCAGCAAGAAGAATAAAGGATATTATAATTCTCAATATTCATAACATGTATTGACAATCCTGTCGATTACAAGAGAGAACTCTCTCACATGAACTCACCAAAATAGAAATCACCTAAAACCTCCTATTTCTCTTCCTAAAAGATTACATATGATGGGTTTTTATAGGCTTAATTAGCCTAAAAATTAAGCAACTAAATAATAAATACATGGAAGACTTAAAAGAAATTTAAACTAGGTAATAAATACAAGGAAAAGAAATTCAAACTAAATAATAAATACATTAAATATCCCTAAGGAAATAATAAATATCCTAAAAAGACAGAAACTTAAATATGATATGGCGCCATCTGATTCTCATCATTAAACTCATAAATTGGCCTTGATGCGTTCACATCATTCTCCCCTTCTTGGAAAAGATTCGACCTCGAATCTTGGCATTTAATCTAATTGGAACATCATGTGGAACATGTTGAATCTCCTGAAACTTTTGAGGCGACTTCTTTCTTTTCTTGGAAGACCTACAAGGATACAAAAATAAACTCCTTTGACCTTTAGCCCGAACATTTTCATATCTCTCCTGTTGAACTTCAGCCAAAGTCATTGGAAGCATTAAGAATATCTGTCCATCTTTATGAATCTTGTAGGTGTTCTTATATCCATCATAGATAACTCGCCTATCATATTGCCATGGTCTACCCAGCAATATCTGTGCACAATCCATAGAAGTTACATCACATGTTATTGTATCTTCATAATCTCCTATTGCAAAAGTAACCTGTGCCTGTTTATGAATTTGTATCACATCTGGAGAACTCAACCATCGAAGGCTATATGGCCTTGGATGTGGAATCACCTGCAGATTCATTCTCTTCACAAAATCTTGTGAAATCACATTAGCACAACTACCCCCATGCACAACCAATTTACAAATCTTCTCCTAAATCATACATCTGGCCTAGAATAAATTTTCCCTTTGTGTAGGATCTTCCTTGACTTGCAAATTAGAATTAGCAAACAGGTTGGCCTCCTTAACTGCCACAGATTCAACCTCAGCTACTTGCACTATGAAATTAACAACATTGACAGCTTTTTCCGCCTTCCTTTCAACCTGTGGTGTATCTATTACCAATACATCCACCTATTCAACCCTCTTTTCATTTTTCTCAATACTCATGTTATCAACAACTGCCTTTTTTGGTTCAACTCTAGCCACTTTTACCTCACCAACCCTTTTAGAATGAGACTTCCCCCTTTTGATGTCAACACTTCTGGACCACTCTCTTGACAACACCCATATCACGAACAACCTGATCCGTACTCATGGTTGCAAAGTTTTTCTTCCAGAATTTATATGATAGACATCTCCATCAGGATCATACACACCTTATTTAAATGTTTCCATGGCTTGCCTAAGTGTATGTACAATCATCCATGGGTACAATATCACATAGTACTACATCTTTAAAAGAGCCTGATGAGAAACAAACCCATGCTTGTTTCGTTACTCGAAATTTCTCATTGTAACGATACAACTTATATGAATATGGATGATCTTCAACTTTTAATCCTAATCTTGCCACCGTATATTCAGAAACCAAATTCTCACATAAATTATCAATACGTGTAAGATATCCATGATCCTCAATTTTAACCCTAATATGGAATTTATTCTCCATTGCCCCAAATTCACAAAAATTCACAACAAACACTAATCTTTCAACACAACCAAACAAATTGCTCGAACAACAACTACGCAACTATCAAAGCAGCAATCACAACCCCCAAATCCAAACAAATACCAATCAAGATGAAACGACGACTTACCGGAATTGAAGTGCGCCGAACCAAAAGCTCCGATACCAAATGATAAGATCCCAAGGGGTTAACAATTTTTTCACTACTTTTTGGGGTTTTCTGATTTAAAGGAAAACAGAAATAAATGATATGGATGATATTATTAGTCGATAGGTGCCACGACTAACAAAAAATCAAACTGGTTTGTGAATGGAATCATAAATCGATATCACTCACGATTTGTAAAACTCTCACGAATTGCTAAAGGAATATAAAAATTCAATCAGCAAGAGAATAAAGGATATTATAATTCTCAATATTCATAACATGTATTGACAATCCTGTCGATTACAAGAGAGAACTCTCTCACATGAACTCACCAAAAAGAAATCACCTAAAACCTCCTATTTCTCTTCCTAAAAGATTACATATGATGGGTTTTTATAGGCTTAATTAGCCTAAAAATTAAGCAACTAAATAATAAATACATGGAAGACTTAAAAGAAATTTAAACTAGGTAATAAATACAAGGAAAAGAAATTCAAACTAAATAATAAATACATTAAATATCCCTAAGGAAATAATAAATATCCTAAAAAGACAGAAACTTAAATATGATATGACGCCATCTGATTCTCATCATTAAACTAATAAATTGGCCTCGATCGGTTCACATCAATACCTAACCCTGAATGAAGGGCATAAATTCATTCAACATGTGATTCTCGAAAAACCATATGTCTTATATGCTCACGTGTTTGTTGCATTCCACTTGTTTGAATAATTAAACTTGTTTGACAATTCTTTCTTCCGAGTATGTTAAATCGGAATTGTTCTAAATAAGCTTGTAACGCTTACACCCCTATAGATTTTCGTATGTGCTGGAGCACTTGCTTTTATACCCATGATCTCCATTTATCCGTGTAAGTCATCTTTTGGGAGCTTTAGGAGGAAATCCAATGACTGACTTAGAACGGACTTCCTTTAAAATATTTTGGCAAAGTTATTTAAGTTTATTGTAAAGACTCAGTGTTTATGCTTCGATCCTTAGATTGTTTTTAGCGGGAAAATGCCCCTAAGGCTTTTGTAAATAAACTTATGAACCATATTATGTGGGTCAATGTTTATCTAGATCCTTGTATGCTTTATATTTGTAATCACCCTAATTTTACATAACCAAATTATAATAATTATTAAAAATATAATATAGAATCATGAAGAACTATAATAAAAATATCATAAATCACTCCAAATATTTCGCAATTTAAATTTTAAGCATAAACATATTATAATAAAGAATCCAACAATACCTCTATCAAGTTCTTTTAGGTACTAAATTAATTAATATAAATTTTTTAGGTATTAAATTGATCAATTCAAATTTCAAGTACTAAATTGATCATTTTCAAAGTTTTGTATCTAATTGCATATTTTGTCAAAGTTTAGGTACTGTTTGTGAGATTATCCAAAAAAAAAATGTGAAAATTAATTGATCCCATAATCCTAGGTTAAGTCTTTCAATAGGCCTTAAGTTACACGGAACATTACACATGGGATAGGAGGATCGATTGGAATTTTATCAAAACCTATTGATCCACAATCAACTCTGCTACCCTGATTGTTACCATTGCATGTCTCAGTTAAGTCTGCTTGTCTAACTCCAAATCCAAATCTTCACTAAAGGGAGCCTCCATCGACCTTGAAAACAATGCCCAATCTCATGTTCTAATGGTAGTAACCTCCATACCATCATGATACGGATAGGAGAATCTGTGTATTTTATGAATCTAACATTATATTGCAATATAAGGATTTATAATATGCTTTTGGGTTTTTATGATTTATGAGAAACTAAATATAAAAGATATGAACGATCAATCCTTGGGATGATGCACCAAAGAAAGAATTGAACTAATTGCTTTGATCAACTGATATTATGCACAATTAAAAGAAACAACAAAGAATAATCTTGAGAAGAAAACGCAATATTACTCAATAAGCAATTGGTCACAAAGGACAATATGATGTCAAAGATGGCAAAACTTCTTCTAACATAACCCTAATGACCCTTATATATTCCCACAATCCGGGTAAAGGCAAATATGGAACATAAAAGTTTAAAAAATTAAAGTAGGAAACTAAAAATAAACTTTAGAAATAGGATATGAAATCATGTTATTGATCATCGCTGTGACTCGGGCCGTGCTCTTCTTGAACACAAAAATAACTCTCAAACAATAAGCATCATGCACTGGATCAACATGTATCGCAGTTGTAACTTAGAGCATGATTCCCTTTACTTCAATTTCTTTCCATAGATAATGTGATCACAAATGCAATCACGGTTGCAACATGAATCACAGGCTGAGTCACGACCATGATAAGGGACGTGATCATCTTGTTCTTCAATTTTCTTCGATGACAACGTGCTCACAAACTAGAGGTTTATTTAAATTGTCGAATTTTTATCTGTATCGGAATAGCATTAAATTAGAATTGGTTCGGTGTTAGTTTACTATCAGTACTAGTTCAATATCGATTCGATTTGGTCAATTTATGAGTAAAGATGTCGGTTTTTCATTGGTATCGTATCTATATCGGTTCAGTATTTATTTAGTATCTGTTCAATTTGAAAACAATGCCAAAAGGACACTAAAATGACGATCCAAACAGGCCCTAGATCATAGCCATGGTGGAGAGGGTAATCGTAATCACTGGCTATATCATGACCGTGATACAAGGGATGACCTTCGTTGTGATTTGAATTTCTTACTCCTCTTCAATCACCATCTTTGGGACAGGCATGATATGCAATACTGAAAAATTTCTATTCAAGTTGAGTATTTTCTCCATGCTTAAACATATTACATCATGACCATTACCAAAGTGCATCATAAATCCATAAAAATACTTTAACTCATCGTCATTCGGTTCATTTATAAGAATCTGATAAGCAAAGTTCATCAAGCCTCTAACTCTAAAATGAGTTATTGGTCCAAACAAACCATAATTCCTGTCACATCACCAAAAATGAGTTCGTCATTTCCTTTATCTTCCTCTTGGTCATTTTCCTGTTTGTCCTTGTCTTTTTTCTCTTCCTCTCCTTTCACCTTGTGTTAAGCAGCCAGCAGGTGGATCATCTCATACACAAATTGGTCCACTAAAGAGCATTAGTAAGAGTTTTTTTTTTCACCTATGAAGGGAGGAACTTGACTACCCTTTTACTAACCTCAACATTTCCAATTTGTATCCATCAATAGCCTTGAAATCCTACGTAACCTTCTCCTAAGTAAGATCAACCAAACGTCCACAGCCTCATCTTTCCTAATAACAACTGCATGATCCATTAACTCATGCTCTTACCACTTCATTCGCACTTCCAACTCTAATATCTAGCAACAAATTTGTTTCCATAATTCATTAGTAGCTCGCTTAACTTTATCAGTAGTTTTGGCAGCAAATTCATTGGTCCACTAAAGAGCATTGGTATGAGTTTTTGGGCCACGAAAGGTAGAACTTGATAGCCTTTTTGGCCATCCTTGACATTTCTAGTTTGTATCCGTCATTAGCCTTGAAATCCTACACAACCTTCTCTTAGGTGAGATCATCCAAACCTTTATGGCCTCTACTTCCTAATAATAGTTGCATGATCCATCAACTCACGTTCTTACATTTCAAATGCACTTTGAACTCTAATATCTACTAATAAAGTTGTTTCCATGATTCATTAGCAACTCTCTTGACTTTATCAGTAGCTTCAGTAGTAAATTCATTGGACCATTAAAGAGCATTGGTAAGAGTTTTTTATTCGCCAAATGTGGAACTTAACAACCCCTTTAGCTACCCTCAACATTTGCAGTTTGTAGTTGTCACTAGCCTTAAAATCTTACACTACCTTCTTCCTAGTGAAACCAATCAAACCCTCTTCGACCTCCGGCTTCTTAATAATAGTTACATGATCCATTAACTCATGCTCTTGCCACTTTAGTTGTACTTCCAACTCTAATATTTGGCAACGAAGTTGTTTCCGTAATTCATAAGTATCCGCTTGACTTTATTAGCAATTTCAATAGCTTGAGCAAATCCTTCCTTCACCTTCTCAAACTCTTCCACCTGAAGATTGAAGTCTAATCGTAAATGTTGATATCTTTTATAGGTCCCAAAGATCTCACCATTATGCTTCTTAACCTAGGTAAACTTAGGTTCTAAATCCCTGCAAGTCTTCTTTCGCATGCAATTTGAAGCCTCTTTACTTGCCTTTCTAGGTCTAATTACACTTTTGACTTCTTGTTTTTCTAAAATTGATGAGAATATTCTTATCTTAGTTCATTAATGGTTGGTTGCAAAAGCTAATGACTTACATTATCTTTGTAATTAGTTCAAGCGATCGGTAAAGAGACCTATCGACTCATAATCGATAGCCCTCTTGGCTTCATAGGCTCTTCTTTCGATCTCCTTAGCCTTTTGCCTATATTGGTCATACAACCCTAGTGCTTTCCTCAAATAAACCTAAATCCATGGTAGGTATAAGATACCTCAGACTTTGAAAACTAAATGCAAATGAGGAAGACACATGGTGGGAAAATCTACTTAAGTAATGCTATCCATCTAAACCCCCTTAGAGTTTAGAGATGTTGACATATGGACCCCTCTTGGTGAGGTCCCATTCCCTCTTGATGTGAAATCCAAACACCAATCAAAAGAAATCAAAATCAAATGAACTCAATTGGAGTCACGTACAAATTTGAATGGCGAAACTTCTTCAAAATTCCTAAATTAACCTTAAATCGAAAACCTAAATTTAGAAAATTCAAAACAATTCAAGTATCGAAATAAATTAAATTAGAATTTAATAATAGTTCTTTAATAGAAAAGTTTTACGAGGAAAATCAAAACAATGTAGAGCTTTGATTTTAGTAAAATTACAATTTTTTCATAAACTAGGAACTCACGCAAATTTTCAAAATTTAGTTATCATAAATAGATTAGACTAATTTGAGATATTTAAATCATTATTAGCCCAAGAAATAAACTAAAAACCCTAAACTATTAAAAACTAGCTAAGGCTCTTACATATTAAGATTTAGACGCATAAGATTATGCCACGTGGCAAAACCCTAAAAGGAGATTCTTTTCCCCTTGTCTAAAATCCCCTTGTCTAAAACCCTAAGACCCCATAACCTACTAGCCCTTATATAAAATTCCTTTCCATTTCTGACTTTTCCTTTTTCAGAAGCCTACTAAAACCCTAAGGTGAGATATCTTAAATCATAGCCTTCACTTAATGTTAGTTAAGCTAGATTAAAGAAGGATTAACATTAACTAACATGGATTATCCACTTGCTATAGGAAATATGGACATGAAAGCGTGCTGGAAGGAGAGGATGGATCACAACCTTAACCAAAGTCTTAGCACATTAATGATGAAACTGACTTAAACTTACTTATACATGTCTGGGGTAGCAAGAAATCAAGCTTTGAAGTGATTTTGGAGTCTTAAGCCCTCTTGTTAGCTGCAACTAGATTAGGACTGTATCCTAGCAAAGGTAAAACCTAAAAAAAAAAAAAAAACTCTTGATGTTAGGAAGTTATAATAATAAGAAGATAAGATTGTACTAAAAATGTGGAAGTAGAGAAAGAACATGTTATATTTAGGTTTTGTTGATGTTGTAGATGGTAAAAATGAATGTTATTGTCAAACTAAATGGTTTAAACTATTAAACATTAGTTAAACAAGTTTTTAGAAAAAGGAAGATGTTATAGGCAAGGTCTAGACAAAAAAAAAAAAAAAAACCATGATTACCTCAACCTTTTTGAAACCCTAAAAGTTGCCTTAAAACCCCTTTTCGTTGAAAAAATTAGTTTGGGCTTGAAACAATGAAAATCTAAAAGAACATGGTCAATACATAAGCTCGTGGATCAAGTCATGTAACCCTCTCACCCTCTTACCCTAAAACCGTGAAAAAACTTAGATTTCTCGAAAAGGATAGCCAAAACATGAGGTCTTGTACCTGGCTATTGATTTGTCGTAATGATAGTTGTTTTAATCAAATCAAATGCTTGCTCTTAGTCTTATCTTATGACTTAATAGGCAAGTGTACCTATTGTTTACTGCAGTATAGTACTAAGTATGGGATTGTCTCATAAGGATTATTAACTACTAGCACCAAATCTTTCCTTATTATCTAACCAATAAAAAATCAAGCTAAATTAATATAAGAAACTATTAATATTCTACAAAGTACTAATCTAATGAAATACAAATTAAAGTTTACGTTAATGAAATCAAATTTTAGATATACGTAGATCATAATTTACCATTACCTTAACCATTGGAACTTCTTGGAAATCAATAGTTAGGTAACATTAGTTCCTTAAATTGTGGAGTTCCTTTTATGAAATTAATAACTTTGTCAAGTATGTTAATTTCTAATCCTAAATCAATCAATCAAAATCTCTTCTAGATCAATAGCAACTTAGAATCACATTACAAACATGAACTCATGTACAAATTCTAGTATTCATAGAAGATTTTCGTTGTCCTAACCCTAAAACTATGAGTAAATCCCTTCAATTACACATATCTAATCATAAAAGCAATTTCTCAATCAACTTCCATGATATGATGCATAAAATCATATATCGGTAATATGAACTTAAGTAAACAATGACAAACCCGCAATTAAACTCAAGGAAACTAATGATATTGCATTAAAATCCCAATCTCAATTGAAAGAGATAGTTACAACCTAATTACTTGATGGAATCTTATGTATTCTTGCTTTAAGTCTTCAATTCTTGTTCTTAAAGAAGTTCACAAGACTTCTCTCAAAGTGGGATAGCTAAAAATGGGTTCTAAAGTCGCTAGGGTTTAGCCAACATGTTGTATTTATAGGAAACTTGGAAACCCTATATGAATCTTCGGATATGACACATGGCGGGCTTGTATAGTCTATTGTAGGGGCCATACTGCAGGGCATACGGTTCTCTGACTTCAATTCTAGGCTCGTATGGTCTTTCGTATGAGCAATATCATAGGATGTACGGCTCTATGTTCAAATCTAGGCTCGTATGGTTTGTCATAGGGGTTATATTATAAGGTGTACTACCATCTAATCTATGTCTTGTTGCTCATATGGCCTATTATAGGGGCCATACGTGTCAGCCTATGGAATTTTGTTATTTAAAAAGAGAGTCGTACATTTTCTTCATCATCTCACATCTTTTCTTCAAATGAGCTTCTGAAACAATTGAAACCAATAGTTTACTCAATAAAGCGCCAACTTCTTGTAACATATTTGATAAATTCTTACAATAAGGCTCAAGATTATGCTTAAATTAAGGGTGTTTTAGACACTTATCAGTCGTCTATCTCTCTGACCTCAAAACTAGAAGATGTTGAGTTTTTAAGAAGAATACGACTAATGCACGAGACATGTATCTGCTCATGTTCCTCTTTGACCTTTAGAACTCGAAGGGATCGGATTTTCTAGAAGAACACAGGTAGAACATGGGGTCGTGTATCTACCCATTTTCCTCCCTGATCTTCAACTTAGTCATTCCTAAAAAAACACAGGAAATACATGGTCTTGTGTATCATCTCGTCTATCTTTCTGATCTCAAACCTAAGGGGTCCACGACCAATCCACGAGTTAAAATATTTAGCCTTGTAAAAGAACATGACCTATTGGTTGTTCCCATGGACCTGCCTGTGTACTTTTCCAGCTTCTTATAACTTCATCAATCTTTAGCCAAATCACACAAAACTTGACTCGACTCTTCTCTTAACCTTAAATAACCTTCCAAGACCTTCAAAACACAAGTTTAGTGAGTACTCATTCCCCATTCAAATTGTACATCAAGCCTAAAATGTCTCGCATAAACTCTTGTCCCTTGGTAGTGCACGACCCATTACATGGGACATGTTCTTGGTTGTGTAAAGGAACGCGATCAATTACATAGGTTGTGTACCTAGTAGTGTATTCCCTTGGAACATTTACATGGGTCTATGAGCAGCCCATGCTTTTCCTAAACTCCTTCTTTAGGTTTAACTAACTTTTAATTAGATGGGTATAACTAAACCTAAATATCTTAATAATAATATAAATTGAGTAAAACTAATTAATCTTCTACTAATATCCAACTTCAATTATGAAAAGTTCCTATAAATCGAGCTTTAGAAAGGGATTTGAAATCTCAAACCAATTGGCAGGTACACAGTAGTTGTGTGTTGCTTGCTAGAGTAATATTAATAATCGGATTAAAAACTTAAACACGGCCTAATTGAGTGTTGGTTACTACTTAGCCGCTTACTCTAGGAAGTGGCATCTTCAGACTAGGTCACGGGCCTAATCGCAACTTTGGGATGATGTGGTAGTTTAGGTGCTTAGGCTCCTATGGAATGCATGGTTTGGCTTGGCAGGTAGTCAATATGGAAATTTTCAAGATCAGGCTGCTAATTATGAGCAACTACAAAGTTATAACGAGTGATGCAACGTATAGGACTCTGTATAAATCATTATAATGGACCATGCTTGTTGGTAACTGCTTGTGAGGAAATGACCTAAATGAGACTATTTCCTTCTTTTCTTTTCTAATAAGTTTTAGGGACTTATCAAACCCCCCTCTTCGATTCATGATCCACTGAGGGAACTCTATCCCTTTTGCATGGTGGAGTCATGAGTACTCGTGCATGTTGGTATTTATAGGATACTGGGAATACTTGTTTGTTGGCTTAAAAAAATTAATTAAACTTAACTTGTGCTTGTTGCATTAGATTAGGCATGCATGACATGCACGCATGTGCTTGATTACTATGTACTAGGCTTCGAAGCTCATTCTTTAACATTTTAGGTTATGTTGAATGTCCGTCAAAAAAGATAACTTCAAGGGATACTTTGAGTAGGTAGCAGTGTACAAGACATAAATTTATATGTATTTTCTTAAAGGATTTTGTTGTAAATTCATTATTTTATCTAAGCTAGATGACTGTAATTAAATAATTAATATCTATTACTATTTAAAACAGAGCATTAGGTCCATAGTGTTTTCCTAGATTATTTATGTCATTTAATGGGCCCTGTGGCAATAGTTAGGACAAAGCATGTTTTGTTAAATCTATTTTTCAAATAGGTTAAATTGTATGAGTTGTAATAAATTGAATCATGGAAAAACATACAGCACTCTATTGAAATTTTTTTACAAAAATTAATAATGATTAAAATTTAATTAGAAACTCACTCAATAAATGAATGCCTTGCACATATTGCTTGGAAGTGATATATTCGGCATAACTAACACGCCCTATGCATTCTAGCATGACCGTTACATGATGTGACCTGGTAAACTCCCTCCTACCGATAAGAGCAAGCACCATCGTATTTGGGCAAAGGTCCTCATGAAGATCTAGGAGGAGAGGGGTAGGGGGTCTAGTTAACACTTACCTTCCTTATGAACACCTGAGCTCTGGCTCATCTATTACTTTGATCCCATGAAGGACTTAGTCCTAGGAGTCAACTCTACAACAGATTTTGACTTCTTGTGTAGTTGAGAGTTAGTCATGACTAAGGCTTTCTACTTTATGTGACTCTCTCAGCTATCAAGGGATGGACGAGGTTAAGGCTGAATGGACTAACCTTCGATAAGCTCGTCGCGACTCTTTAAGGGTAGAAGATAATGCCCTTTTTCCTAGTACATCTTCATCATTTTTTTGACATGAAGGAGACTAACATCTTGCCTCCTTCTTCATCCCATATATTGGTCAATCTCCTCGATGGTCTCTTAGTTATTATCACCAAGCTCCTTCATAGACTTTGTCATAGGGACCACCTACCTAGACCAAAACCAACAATACTCATCAAACCTGACAACGACCAATTTCTATTTCCAATTCTTTACAAATGAGCTAAGCCCATCAAACATTTTTTGTCTATGATTCTAAGATAAGATGATTCATCCTTTATCTTCTTTGACGCTAAAGAAGTAATAGGTTAACTATGGGGTTGGCCTTTAGAGCAAATTCTCATACAATACTTTAAATCAAATTAATAACAACCAAGCATTTAGATAAAAATGACTGGGAGATGCATGGAAATGGTTTGTTCACTCCCTTTCAAACTCTAAAAACAACAGGCTTAAGCCAAACACCAAACACTTTAGATAGATATAGAATTGACACCCCTTAACAAAAGGAACTCTATCCCTAGGCCTAGTTTGGAAAATGCAATACTCAAAAGGGGTCTTACAAAAAAAATGCTTCACTATATTTCCTATCTCACCCTCTTCAATTTGGCTAGCCCAGTTAGCTAAGTTAGGACCCTCGTGATTCAATGTGGGTACTTTATAAATATTGACAATGGCTAAAGCAGCCTTGCCATCGCCCTCATTGAGGCATTTGATAAGACAATATATATCAATTTCCCTATTGATTGCTCAATCAAATACCATGCTTAAAGCTTCTAACATTTTTTTTTCATTACCAACATCCGATGCCTCTGCTACTATTGTTTGGGTGGTTAACCTCTACCTCGAAACTTCATCTATTTGTGTTGCCGAAGAACTTTGACTCTCACTTGTCATAGTTGCCTAATTAATTGCTTTAAAGGAAAAAAAAATGTCTGAATTAACTTAAGAGCATGAAGGAAGAGAAAATGCCAAAAGGTACATTTTAGATAAAAGCTAGGCATATATAAAGTTGGATCTCAATATGACAATTTGGAGAATTAGGATTGGTACCATTTGTTAACCGTCAAATTTCATGCGAATTAAATCCAACAATAGGGATCTCCTAACATGATGCGATGTGCATAGAAGTGTATAAACATGACTTAAGGGAAAACAATTCATATTTAACATGTGTTGCTCCTATAGTGTTTCATGCTATAATTGGAAAAGGCAAAGCTTCTCCAGCACGGCAATTCCACCAATAATTATTTTTACGTGTGAAGGTTGAGATACAATAAGAATACCCATACATCCACCTTAACTTCTCAGCTATTTCTCCGTCATAATAAATACAACGGAATAAGTTCGAATTAATCATTCAAACACTTGACCCTATTGTGGAATTCCATGAACACAGGAGCTAATTTGCTCTTGACTTGGCTCAAGTTGCCTGCATCAATATTCACTCATCGGGATAGTTGATCTCTCCACAACGAATAGTTGGTACCTAACTGATAAAGTCATATTTTACTCAACTTTGCAATAATCAAATCATGTTTATCTATTATAGATTTTATAGACATCGAATGGAAATGGTACTTAAGTATGCTTAAATTGTTATTTCAGGTCATTAAAGACTTAAACAACAAATACAAGCAATTGGGAGAAGTTTCATGCAAATTTGGGAAAGAAATCAAGCAAGGCCGACCATGCAAGTATTAGGACAGTTTTAGCGATGTTTCGTAAATTCAACATATCTCTCTCATTCAAGATCCTATTGAAATGATTTAAAATGCTACTAAAAGCTAATAGAGAATTCTTCAATTTTCATGTTTTGGGCATGAATGAATTCAGAATGTATCAAGGCCAAAATATGCCATGAAGTTGCTGCTATTACAGTGATGGTGTTCACATTTTGGAAAATGACAGAGTTTGGTAAATTGCAGATATCTCTCTCATATGATCTTCTTTTGACGTGATTCAATCTCCTATGAAAAGATAAGATATATATATATATATATATATACAATCTTCATGTTTTGAGTTTTCACTAATTATGAAAGAATGAAGGTTGCAAATCATCTTGAAGTCACTGCAAATGCAGAATATCAGTAAGATTTGCAGATTGACACTGTTTTAGTAAATTTAATATATTTCTTTCATCTGAGGTCTATCTAATATGATTCAAGATCCTATTGAAAGAGAAGAGAAAGATCTAAAACTTTCATTTTATAAGTTTTGGTAAATTTCAATTGGATTAAAGTCAAAAATCGCAATCAACTTTCTGTACACAACACTGCTTAAAGGCTGCTAGCTATCTTGCTCTAGAGACAATTTTTACAACGTACATCGGCTACTGAAGATGTAAGGCTGTCAACGTTGAAGCCGGTGTACGTTCAAAAATGCTCTCAGAAATCAATTTTCAAAAAGAAGGCCGGCTAGATCCAAAAGTACACCGCCGATGTAGAGTACCAGCGTATCTTCCCTGCAACTTTTCATATATAAACTTCTCTTGTATCTTTTGGGTATGAGAAACCCTAGGCACAATTTTCTTTGATATTTCTCCATAGCTCATTGATAGATTAGGGTTTACAACACTAAAGTAGCTAACTTTTTAATTTGATATCGAATTCCACACCGGATTCAAGTGGAAAACAATATTTGTGTTTGGATTTCAAGAACAGGATTCTATTAACGAGGTTATTTTGTTCTTTTTCTTATATCATCCTATTGGATGTCGTTTGATGCTTGATTCCTTTGATCTTAAATTAGTTTTGAGTTGTTGATCTGATTCATATGATTGATGATTTCTGCTGTTGATTAAATTTTTGTTCATATTCGGATTGTTGATGATTTTTCATAAATCATGTATTTTGGATTACATCTGGAATTCATGATGGATTAGGATTGCAATTGGGAATTTCTCTTCTAATTGATTTTGTGAATATCTAATTGGGATTTGAAATCACATAGGGATATGGAATTTAAATTCTATTAGGGTTTAGTAAATTACATAGATTTGTCAATTTATCATTTTCCTAGGAATAGGGAATATTGATTGGTAAATCTAAGATAATAGTTCACTTTGGAAGAAGGGATTATTATCTGGTGCTTATTTGATTAAAATACTGAACCCATTGACAATTTGGATTGACAATTGTATTTTTAATCAGTAGCATACATTGATTGATTATTCAGATCTGTTGGCCTATAACTTAATCAATTCAAAGGTGTTGGAAATCCAAGATTTTTCTGTAAGTTAGTCTTATAAAAGAAAATCTAAAAAGAGAAATAACTTTTGATTTGCCTAGCTATGAATTGGACTAATATAGTTGAGAGCCAGTCCTCACTCCCTGTGGATTTGACTTGGTCATCACCATATATTATTATTGCACACGCACCTGATACACTATCGATTAAAGATCTGTCATTTAAAGGAAATTGAATATATAAAAAGAGTTTTAAAAAGCATATATTGAAAAAGCGTGATCACTAACTTACAAAGCCCTTTTGAGGACTTATTTTATTTGCTGATTCCTCATCAAAGAGTAGGGGGAACAATTGTAGTAGGCAAATTTGGATTAAGAGCTCCTCGTTCCTAGCCTAACCTAACTACAATCATGGGCAATATATATTACACCTTATTACCTCTTCTGTCTCACTTGGTTAACTATGATAATATCAATCGAATTAATGAGATGCTTAGTCCGGTTTGGGGGTTAATCTCTACTGCGACCACTTTTCTCTATCTACAACTAACCACTCCCCATATTCTTAAGAAGTAGCTTAGTGGTCCATTGCTCACTAAGCAAGTAACTTTACGACTCACCACTGTTTGAACAATAGAAGTTTAGAGTAACCGTTATTACCAGATGCTATAAATGCTCCGCCAGAACATCCATCAAGAATAGATTGGTAACGTTTAGTTATACCTTATAACTTTACTCATTCTCTACTTCATATGTAATAACTTGACAGAAAAAATAGCTGCATCGAGCTACCCCTGGTGCCTACCGGCACATTATTGTTTCGTAGGCCCATATAATTAGAAGTCCAACTCTAAGAAACTCTAAATAAACTAAGGACATAACAGTCTAAAAATCTTTTATGTAGTTATTAGTCCCAAAGTGTAAGCATTAAAACTCTATAAGGTTATTTTGATAATAAAAAATATGAGTATATCAAACCAATAGGCATTGACCTTTCAATTTGTGGTTTTAAAATGCTAGATGGGAATTAACTTGTTCTAAAAAAAAATTCTAACTTAACTAGTATGTTTTCTTGAAAATCTGGTGGATGACTAAATATCGTTGGCATGGCCTTTTTGAATATGAAAAAGCATTAGATAGCATTATTAGATATAAAAATGTGGAATTAAAAGAGATAAAGTAAAAGAGAAAATGCTCAAGCATATATAGTGGTTTACCTTGATAGGTCTAAATTATTCTATTCATTCAATGATTTATTTGATTTACTTAAGATTGTATTTGTTGATCTTAGGTGTATAAATTGTGAATTTTCGAAACATAGCAAAAAGATCAACAATAATAATGTAAAATAAGGAGACTTTATTATTTCGCATTTGTGATTAGGGATGGCCCAAGAAAAGATTTGCTCATAGTTAACCATTTTGTGGTTTAATGAGTGATCACATAGGCAAAAACACAACAGAGACACGACCATGCTTAGTGGTGGAACTCAATTTAATGCAAAGTGTTCCGGGATGAAAACACCACGAGAACCATAGGTGTGCTTAGAAGTTCATGGATTCATAGTTAGGAATGCTATAATAAACATGGTTATGTAAGCACAAGCATTATAATCGAAGAAATGGTCACAATTGAAAACACATTAATAACCAACCATATTTGGGAAGAACTGTAAACCCCAAATTTTTTTGAATCAGTTTAGTAAAAACCTAATTTGGAAGTTAACCAGAACCGTAAAGTCAACAAAACCCTAGTTAGACGAAATAGCTTAGTCCGCGATCCGAATAAGCAACCCGGAGAAAGTAAGTAAGAGTTTAGTATGTAGAATAGTATGTAATTACCTAAGGAAGCTTAAAAAGATTAAATTAGTAAAACCGCGAATCGTTTTGAACTCGATCGGACACAGTTCTTAAAAAACGTATCCTCAGGGCTCGGAATAGTAAAAATATTCTGAATATACCGTCAAACTCGTAAAAATATAAGAATTTCAAAAATATCAGTTTTATAATTTTTCGGTAAGTAAAAATAACAGACATCTCAATTATACGCGTATTTTCTTACTACCGTTAGTTTATTAGTGAAATCTACTTTACATTATACTATTCATTACTATTCTATACTATTCTTTTATCTCTACTTTTTCTTACACCTACTCTTACAAACACCATAACCTATAACCTTTACTTTTTATCTTTCCCATAACTTTATTTCACATCTACCTTACTTAATATTACAATTATTTAAAAAAATGTAAAATAAAAAAACTCTCTCTCCCCCTCTCATGTATGCGCACCCCCCCCCCCCCTTCTCTCTCTCTCTCTATATTTATATCCCTCTCAATTTGTTTTATTTATCTTTATTTAAAACACACAAAAATTCATCCTCATTTCCTATAAATACCCCCTTCTCTTTCACTTCTTTCACACAATTACTACTCACAAATTCTCTACAAAACTCTCTCAAATTTCCTCTCAAAACTCTCTCCAAATATCATCTCAAAACTCTCAAAATAATCTCAAATCACTTTCTACCTACAAAACCCAAACCACATAACACTTCAAAAACCTTCTTTAGGTAAGCTTTTCTCCATATTTTCTTCTTCTCATGTCATGTAACTTTACATGACCATGTGTGAGTTTCCAAAAACTAAATGTTATGGAAGCTACACTATGTTCATGCATTGTTCTTGTTCATGGAAATCTATTTATGTTTATGTTGTTATTTTGTTCATATTATTGTTATTATATCTAAGTATTATTATGTATTTATAGATATATACATATTCTTTAGAGCATATAAGCTCACTTGCAATTTATTTATTTCAATACAAAGTAATTTATTTATTTCTTTCAATGCAATTTATTTATTTCTTGCTAATTTAAAACTAGTCTCTAGTCTTAGACTTGTCCTCATCAAGTCAAAACAAATTTTTCTTTCTTTCATTTTGTTTTTCTTTTGGGACTTGTCTATTCTTAGTTCCGGGAGCCTTGAAGAAGCTAAGACTCCCAATACTTGACTTTATTTAATATTTATGTTATTTTTGCTTGTTATTATAATTCTCATAAGATCATGCCATTAAGATTGTTGTCCAAATTTTTCAAAGCTCTAAAAATATTTGATAAAAAGGAGATTTTGTCACTTAGGAATAAGTTTATATGAAATATAAAATTTATGGTTCAAACAAAAGAAAAAAGTTATTCCTTTTCAAGTTTTAAGAAGAACTACTATTTAGAAACTACTTTTGTTTCGAAAAGCTTTTTAAATCATTTCTACATCACTTTGTTTTTCATAAAGAAAATGATTTTTGATACCAAAAATGATTTCTATGAAAACATAAATAAAGGAAACCTTATGAGAAAGGAATGAGAATTTTCAAATTAAGATCTTTTCAAACAAATGGGCAAAGAAAAATAGTATAGAAAATAAAAAGGAAAAATAGCACTAATGTAGAGTATTTAGAAAAGAAGAAAATTACTTTTCGAAAAAAAGGTAATATAAGAAAAATAATAAGTCAAACATAAAGTAATTCTTTGAAAACAAAAGAATCAAAATATTCAATTAAAAAGATTTACAAAATGGATTCTTGAAAACTATATTTTTCTAAACTCCTAATTGACATTGTTTTACTCAAGAAACATGATTGGACAACAAACACTTGAGCATGAATAAATATGAGTTAAGTAGCTATAAAAAGAGAAATTTTCAACTATATAGATAACTAAGTATTTATCAAACAAATCTTGAATGATTTAAAGTTTGAAACAAAACTGTTTTTGAGTTAGAAAATTCGTGGTGAATCTGATCACCACTGTTTCGGGGCCTAAATGGTTTAGTTTGACAAAATAGTTTTAGAAATGGATAGATCTTTTCGAGTAGGTAGAAATCGGTATATTATATGTGCAATTCCAAGTTAAAATGACCAAGTTATGGCCATTTTAAATTGGAATTCTCCTTTATACGAACTTTGACGTTCTCATGACATTGTTTTGTCAAAATTCAAGAAAATCATCAAGGAATACTCATTTTGGGTATTTTCTTTGACTAGGTGATTCCAAGGAAGAATACCTATACCCCGAGGATTATTTCGATTAAGAGGATTGTGTGAGCGACTCATCCGTATAGAAGAATAATCAACATGGCATCGTGAGTTTATTTCCTTAAAATGTTTTACTTGTTTATACTTGTAATCTAGTTGCATTAGAATTAAGAAAAGACAAATGGATATGTATGTAAGATAATCCTTTAAAAGAATCCTAAGAATATCGAGGCCGGAATTGATTTAACGTTTGTTTTAGCATAACACTTGATTTGTGAGATTCTATGATCACCTTAAATTTGATAATAATGATGTTATGATATCATAAATAAATGGATTCATGCATGCCATGAAGTGAGTACATTGCATTGGGTTATTATCCTTGGGTGAGCAGGATTGTAGCTCCGGTCGAAAGCAACACTTGGCGGAGTGACCGAAAGCGATTGCTTGGCGACATGGAGAAAATGCTTGGCGGAAAGTCCGAAAGCAATGCTCAATTCAAGTAGACCTAATATGCTTGCTGATATTGATCGAAAGAATAAATTTTTTTTTTTCTAAAACTACTTGTTTTGAGATTACGTATCACCAAACCACGAATAGATGGCGTAAATCCATTCAACATATAGTTCCTGGAAAACTATATGCCTTGTTTGCCCACGTGTATGTTGCATTTCATTTGTCTGCTTAAACAACTTGTTTGAATTTTGTTACAAGAAGTTATTTATGGAAATAATTCTCACTAAGCCTATTAGCTTATACCCTTATAGATATTTTTTGCAATTCACCTATTTGTGGTTGAGGTCACGTGGACCCTGCAGCCAGGTATTTTCCTTTTGGGATGAGGAATTTCCTAGATGAAGTTTAGTTTAGATAAGATGAAGAAATATTCATGTAATAGAATTGTGACTGGGGAATGCCCCTAAGTTTTGTAAGATTATTGATATGAACAAATGAATATTATGAATCTCTTTTCTTAATTTGTTATTATATCTTCTTAAGCTTCATAATTCCATATATGGTCCTCTAAATTTATGAGAGCACACCTTACACTTAATATCAAAGCTTTTGGGAATGGCTAAGGTTGTCATACTTAACCTTTAATATTGAGTGTGGCGGACTGTTACGTTTAGCGTACCCCTTGGGGCATGACAAGAACTCATGTTTGATGAAGAAGTTGCAGCCGCATTTCATAGGGTGTTTCATGCGTTTGACGTGGATTTTGTTACTTTTGTGTCTTTTTGCCACATCAATATCGTTTGTACTATAAATACTCATTTTACATGAAACCTTAGGTATTAGAGAGCATTGGCTAACATCAAAATTGTACAATTTGAAAGAGATGTAGATTTGGATAGTACTTTTAGAGAGGGATTTGCAAATTTTGCTCTTTTTCTTTGGGTTTCACAACTAATATTAAAGGAGCTTTGCTCATTGAACTTCTTTGAATTCTATTCACAAAGGATCATGATTTTATTGCACTTATCTTATCATGATCTTTAATTACTTCTTTGAATTACTAAATTATTTAGTTTGATATATAGAGAAGTTTGAATTAGTTTAGATCTTGTGGATCTATAGGTTAAATTCATTTAACTCTATTGTGATTAATTGAATTAGTATTGATTTGTTGAATCCAATAGCTTGAGCTGATTAGATCTTGAATTTGTATAGTGTAAAATATGGTATCGTGTCTGGTTTCATTAAAATAAACTAATAAATCATTTTGATGAATAGATGTAAGCTATTGATGAGGATTGCTCATAACATCTAGAGATAGAGTAGTGAGATCATTTTGCAATTTGATTAATTAATTTATGAATTTTGGTTCTTAATGCATTTTAAGTTCTTATTGATTAGGAAGAAATTCCAATTAATAAACTAAAGATTATAAGTTGATGATCTCAAGAGAGGATTCAATATATCTTCAAGAATTTGTAGTTTAAGAAATCAATATAAAACTTATTGAGATTCTCTTGAGTTACATGAATTAAACTAATGGTGAAGCATGATGTAAGCGCTTTATGATTTGAACTAATATTGTTTTGTGATAAATCGTGCTATTAATTCTCCTTGGTTTAGTTGAAATCCGATACGAATGGATCTGTGCTAGAATTACACAGCGGAATTATCAAGATTTAATATTTGGTTTTGGGTTTTTGATTTATATAAAATAAGAAAGTAAAGGATATGAACAATCTATCCTTGGATACGATGCACCAAGAAAAGAATCGAACTATTTGTTTCACTCAATCAATATGGCATACGATCAAAAGAAAAAACAAATAATAATCTTAAGGAAAAACTCAATATTACTCAATAGGTTTTAAAAACAATGCCAAGAAATCCAAGGGCAATTGATCTCAATGACAAAAGAAAGGTTCAAGCTACCATTAACATAACCTTAAGGACCCTTTATGTTCTCCCACAAGTCAGGTAAGGGCAAACATGGAAAAATAAAAGACAAAAAAATAAAACATAAAACAACTATTTAAAACAACACAAAAAACAGGAGTAGGTATCACTCTGTCAATCACGGCTGTGATCCCCTCGTATCCAAATTTTCCTCTTTAAGATTCAAATTGTCACAGACATTATAGGTTAGTTGCTGCTGCCATCATGGGCGTGACTACGTCTGTTATCTCCACTGTGTTCACAGATCTCCGACAATGATGTGTCAAAGACCTTAGTTATGGCGGGCATAGGGGAGCATAATGATGATCATGGCTAGGATCACGGGCGGTATGAGGGCCATGATCTGCTCTAGAACTTGAATCCTATTATATCCCCTGGTCTCTTGAAGATTTTTCCTCAAATCTTGATCCCTATCATAACCCCTAGCCTCAAGAAGATTTGTCCTCAAATCTTTGAAATTGCATATGCCTAAATCACAGACAAACCTACAAAACTCAAAAGTAGTTAAATAACAATTCTCAATCAAGCTTCGCCCATGAACATCCTCTAATACTTATTCCACAAATCCCCTTTGAAATAGTAACTCCCAAAGCATCTCAACCTCAAATCCAAGCACCTATAACCATACTAAACCATAATTAATGCCCATAATCAAACGCCTTCTAGACAAATCATACCACTCAGCATGAACTCAATCAATTCAAGTCTTATGAACACGATGACAAGTATTTAACAAACACAACTCCTATTGTATCAATAGTAACATTTGCTAGCTTGAAAGTAACTAGCACTAACAGCAAACACCTAATTTGCAGCCATAGGACTTCTGTCATGCAATTCAGCAATCATAGGACCCATCAACGTTGGTTTGGAACCATTGGAACAATAAGAAACACAACTATTTAACGGTGTAATAACATCACTTTCTCTAATAGCTACATCAAAAATAGGTAGTACATGCAACATTACTTGCACTTCTATGTTGTCACAAAATCAAATACTATGCCAATATATTAAACCATTTGTAAGACTGCAGTGGATATTGATAATCAACTCATATGACTCCACAAGGACAATAATATTATGCTAACTTTCAATTTTTGGTAATCCAATTAATACATCAAAATATAATGGATGAACCATTAGAAGACGAATATAGAAAAACATGAAAGGCTCATTGTGCATGTTGTAGATAGAAGTGGCATTAACTTAAGTACATAAATATTAAAAGACTCCACCTTACTACAATGGGTGCTTTTTTTGTAAAATTTTTTGCCTGTACTCTCATCATCAATTTCACAATATACACCACTATCTCCCTCAACTAAACAATCATTCTCGATAAATTTATCCAACAAGGCACCAAGTCAGTTGCCTTTGAGGTCTCCAGCGGTTTTGTTTTCTTTGTTAGATCAGACATTAAAATCAACACTTCTCTAAACATGGCGATTTGGATAGCATCCTCTAATGATAGGAAACTTTGACAACCAATACTTTTAGCAATGTTAGAGTTCAAACCATTCACAAATCTATTGATGGTGTGCACAAGAGGCTCAAAAGCTTAGCTACGCCTAATGAGAGTCTTAAATACTTCGACATATTCTTTAACCTTCATATATCATTATTTTAGCATCAATAAAGACTCATACTGTTCATCTCGATAATTAGGTGAAAAAAGTCTTTACCTCATCAACTTCTTCACAAGACCCCATGTGATAACATCACGAAACCTATTCAATGATCGCTCTAATATAATATTTTGCCATCGTAATCCTACAGGTCCAGTTAATTTTTCAATAATAATTTGCCCCATTCGATAGCTAGAGTGTAGAAAGTCTCTAATAATTTTGTCTACCTAAAACTCCTAATCTAAATAATCTCTTGTGGACCCATTGGTTCGGTTCCTTGAGACACAAAGTTTATCAAAAATGATTTTTATAAGATAAAGTGCTAATATGTTTTGTTCAACTTTGGTCACAACTGCGCATTTAGGCAAATGTGCTTACTGAAGTAGCATAGAAATTATTAGGTTGTATTTCTTGGGGATCGTTAGTATCTATCATGATTGCTTCTAATCTATTATCTAGTAAAAAAAAAAAAAAAAATCAGCAAAGCATGAACAATAAATATTTACTAACTAAGCTAAGGTTAACTCTACTTATGTACATGTTCTCAAGGAAAATTTCAAAGGATAAATTTGAAATTCAAGAATGAAGAACCTAGGATTTGTTCATCAAGTCCTTATCATGTGATTTTTTAAATAAACTTAGAGAGTTCTTTTCTAGGTATACATGTCCGAATTCATTAGTGTATGTTAATGCCTCTCTCGAGTGTCAAGAACTTCTAACCCTAAGTCAAACAACTGGAATCTCTTCTAATGTTATCAACAACATAGATCCATATTAAGATCAAGAATCATTTAATTAAAAACCTATTTAAATGAATTTAGAATCAAGTGACAAAAAAGTTTACCACTCCTATCCCTAGGTAGTTATGAGCAACTTCATTAGCAACATAGATCTATTTAAAAAGATGATTTCTCAATCTATTCAGTTGAAATTAGACACGAATCTACATGGTACACACACATAAACACATGAAAAAAGCTCAAGCTACTAAATACAAGTAGCTAAATAATATTCAATTAAAAACACGGTTGAAATCACATGAATTAGATCTTGAGTTCACAAATCCTAATTTAAAATAATTATTTCTCCATAAGTTTTAACATTCAACATGGATTTTAAGAGAAATAATAAAATGAAGATAGATACGACCTATAAGCACAAATTCTTACAAAAAAAAAAAACTTTAGATTAATTCTAATTCACCCAGAAAACTTGAATTTCTAGCAAAAGAAGAGTTTCTCACACTAGAAATTCTCATTCTAATATTCACACGCCTATTCTATGTCAATAATTTGTTACACTATGGTACAATGCTATTACAACGTTTATGTACATTTATTTATATGCATCCGACACATAAATCGTAATGATTGTATATGCTACATAGCATATTCTATATAACAAACTTTATCAGAACGTCACGCGTACATGCCAATGGTTAGATTGCAAGTTGAATTACGAGCTCGCTTCTTGGCCATGGTTCACACTATGGTCAATCCTTGTTTGAGTCACTGTTTGGTCCAACTTCTATTACGGGTACTAATCATGGTCGTGACTTAGGTCGCGGTTGGCCTTCTTCCTTATTCTTGCTTGCCTTTGATTGAAGTCAAAGGTGCCACAGTTTGAATTGTTCAACCATTTGTCTTTGCTATTTTTGCTTCAAATTTGATTAAGTCATCTTGTTTCTTTCTTTTATGTTCAATAAGCTAAAAACAACAATTGAATAGTAATAACATAAATTTGTGGGAAATCCATACAATAATCAATCATATCGGATCCAACTTTCCATGGTTTGACTAGAGTAAATATCACTTATCACCCATGACCATCAAACCTAGACAATTTTATCCCAGTTTCACTTAGTATTTCAATTGAAGAATCAATACTACAATGGTATTTGCTATACGTGGCTACTATTCAAACTTGACCACTTTACCAAACAATAATAACCCTACCTTAGTTGTTGTTTCTGAATGTAGGCTTAGAAACTGCAAATGAACTTAATGCCATCCGGCTTTAAATTGGTTGTTGCTTGTGTTCGGCTGAGTTTAGTGGATCGAGAGTACCGATGTTACTAAGATGATGCCCTAATGATTTGTGTGTGGCATTATCCCGAGTGGAGTTGTATACAAATATGATTCTAGTAGTTTAGAGTGGTAGTACGATACAGGGTATATGGGAGTACCTAACCAATATATATATATTTACATATAAGTATCTAAGTATATATGTATTTGTATTTTATGGAGTCATGAGTTGCTCCGAGTTTAGGATTAGTTGCAAGTAGCTCTAAATTGTGTTGGTTGTTTGGCTAATAAAAGATAATTTTATGATCCTGCATGAGTTTCTATGTCCCATGTGAATTTGTAAAATGTTTGTTCATGCAATGTGGTTATGGTTTGGCGTATTGAGCCTTTGTGTTCATCCTTTTTATTTTTCAGGAATAGGTAATGATCAAGTGGTTTTTATCTGTCTAGTTATGATGTATTCATGAATTATGGGACAACAATATTGGAGCCGATTATCCAGCTAACTATTAGATGTTTAGAGTTGAAGATAGCTAAAGTTGAAGACTTTATGAAGTTTTAATTAGTTATTATGACTCTTAGAGTTTGAATATCAGTTTTTATGATTTCTTGAAGTTATAAGACTTTTCATATGATGTTTTCAGTTTAAACTAAGTTGGCGCCTGATTTATACTAATTGAATTGTTCAAAGTTTTTATTGACATTTATGTTTTAGAAGTTTCCATTAATGTGAGACATTGGAGTTATATTATGTTTTAATTGTGGTTTAATAGAATCGAGCCTTAGTGTGTCCATTTTTAGTAAGGACATGTGGAGCTGTTAATGCTCTCAGTTTATGGTGTTACAAGTAGATCATTCCATAGTTGCACATTCAATTTCTATATAAACCTAAAGAAAAAAAAATAAAGAAAACATGCAATGTACATGATGAGCCCTACAAGCAAGAAGTATTTGAGAGATTGTGAAACTTGTAAGATATTTACTAGTAATAGCTCAAAAGATATTTTACTATTGTTTTCTATGTTACTTTTCAAAGTAAGCGTTTTTGGAATTAAGAAAAGCTTTAGTGAGTTTTCAATTATAGCTTGAGATGTAAAATCCTAATTAAAGAAGTGAAGAAGTATTATGTGGAGTGGGTAAGAGTTAGACTAGTTTAAAGTCAAGAGATTCTATGAGAAAAAAAGAAGAAGAAGAAGAAGTGTTAAAGTACAAGGATTTTAGAGTAAGAACATGAAAGAAAGGAATAGTTATAAATCTAACACAAATATCTTAAGTCGAATTTCAAGTTTGACAGTTGGAAAGTATGAAATTAAGTAAAGAGGTGAGCTCATAAAAAAGATGCTTGACTGCATTGGGAACTCGAAGTAGATTAAGTTGAAGAATAGGAAGCTAACCAAGTTAGGTTTAGCTTACCAGCCAAAAAAAAGTTTAGGTTAACTTGGCCAATTTGCACAATTGGAACTAAGGTAATGTATCATAGGAAGGTCAACCGAGTTTCCTTTAAGTAGAATGTAGCTAACGTAAGTTTGATCCCAACTGACGAGATTGAGCTAAATTGATATTTTACAAATAGGAATATATCTTTTAGTAAAATATTATTATTAATTATACTATATAAGATTATGGTGTTATGCAAATTCTAAATATTTCATAGGAATAGATAAATAACTTAAACTATTTACCATTAAATTGATGAGTGCACATGAGCATGTACTAAGGCATCCATTTCAAACAGGCACATCATGGAGCTAGTGTTCACACTATAGTTAGGCATTTGGGATGTTGTGGCTAGTAGTTTTAAGCACTTATCATGTGCAAGTAAGTGGGTCATTGATATGGTTAACTTCTATCATATATATTGAGTACCCTAGGAAGAAATTATGAACGGGTCACAGTAGTTGAACAAAACACTATTGAGGATGGCTATAATGATTGGTGGTTGATGTAGTGGAGCAACTAGTATAAAAAGATTTAAGATCTAGTTAGACTGTCTATAATTATTTGTAAATGAATAATTAAGTCTCCCTCTTTTTTAACAAACACCGGTTCAAGTAAATACCATATAGATGCTTAAGAAATGGAAAAGAGACAAACCAAACACAGCCTTGAATTATTTCTAAATTATAAGATCCGAGCATTCATCCTTGGGATGGTAAGGTATGTACATACTGCCTACTCAAAGATATCTCACTTGATGGTTGATGTAGCATATAAATGTATGTGTTGTATATATTACATCGGAAAGCATGCTATATATTGTTGCTAGTAATTTATGAACTAGACTTTGCCACTCACGGACGTTTAGGATTTGGGCTTTTAGGTGTCAATGAATTCAAGGACGTTGATTAATATTATAAGAGTGATATATATTATTATAACACGTTCAACAGTAGCATTCATGAAAATTTTGAGTTGATGATTTAGTTACTTTTATATAAATCTTGTAAAGACCTATTTGAGTCAAGTCAGCAACCTACTATACTAAATACTTTTTTGACCTACCACCTATCACTTTTCTACGTAACCTGGCTTTTATAACAAACCTATCATATTGTGTAAGATCTAACAATAAATCTTACATTTCTCTATAAGTTGTCCATCCACGACTTGACCTAAGTTTTTCCCAATCTTGCATGTTCTCATCAGGGTGGTAGTAGACAGTAGACTAATCACATCTGAGTCTTTTGAGGAGTATATGACTAGTCTCGAGATGACAAGGGAACTGCAGGAGTCAAATGAAGAAAGCATGACGAAGGTAAAATTGAAATTTCGATGGCGTCCTCCTATATTAGCACGTAACAAGATAGTATCAAATACTTTGCTATTAATGGACAGCAAGTCACCCTATATCGAAGATTTTCTTTCCCTGGTACAAAAATGAATGGCACTCCGCCTGGCTAATAGCTAGCCTGATACAACAGACTACTAAGCTCTTTAGCTGTGCATGGAGGATTGTCCCAAATATAAAGGGCCAAGTCATGAAACGTGCCAGCACAGCAGAGTCAACCCCAAATGGTCAGCGTGTCAAAGGGCCATTTTCTGTTCTCTCCAACTTCCATCCCCTGAGATATATTGCACCAATAAGCATGGAAACCAACTAAGCACAAATGTGAAAGAGAAGAGATATTCTACTATCTGCAGTCTCTCTTCAGCTCTTCAATATGATTTTGTAAATTAGCACAAGCAGCTTCAATTTCTATATTTTTTGGCAAAGCTCCAACCATTGCATAGACAGAGCATTGAGTTCATATGCAGTATTTTGCTGATTGTCATAACAGGAATATTTGGTATCGTTATATGACATGGAGGACAGAAGTAAATAAAAAGGCGTTCCTAATCAAATATATACCTGGTGAATTTCCTTTCCGGTCACCGTTTCAATCTTCTGTTTTGTACTTGAGCTAGTTTCTGCAGCCTGGGAAGATAAATTAGATTTCACATAGGAAGAAGTTGCACAAATTGAATACACAACTACAATTAAACTACGAGAGAATTACAACTGATTAGGTAAAAACTAAAGGAAAATTTTAAAAGCGGTCACAAGTAATTAATACAGCCTAGCTTATTGGAGAAACATCATTGTGCATGAAATTATGTGGCCTTTTTTAACAAAGATACAAGTAGGAAGGAGGCTTCATAAAGACTACCACACTGAATAAGACTATCAACTGAAGCATTTTATTTGCCAAAAACACCATAGAAGAGGACTCCACATGAAATAAATGTCTGCCGTTTATACAAATATTCCAGCCTAACTTGATAAGAAGCCCTCCAACTGGCGATTGTGCTGAATCCAGATATCTGCACGTGCTTTGATAGCAAGTCCAGATTTTCGCCTGGCAGTATCGACAAGTGGAGAAGTCAATTAGGCAACAGCTTATCGTGTTTAGAATGCAAGAACAAGAGCACATTCAGAACAAATCAGCTACTTGCAATGATAGAGGTGATGCAGTTACGTTAAAAGAGTCCTTATTTCACAATACCTCATCCCATATGGTAGCATCTTTCCCAATATTTGTTTATTTAGAAATTCTATTTCAAAGAAAATGATGGGAAAAAAGAAGGATCATACAATGTTTCAATATATTAAGGATAGCGCTAAACTTTTGATCTAGCAGTTTAAGCTTATAAATATGGTGTAAATTATTATTTTTACCGTTTAACACTCCACCTTGTGAACGAGACTTTGACTTAATTAAGGTCTGTCAAGCGAATGACTTAATTTTAATAGGGCCGTAGGGGTGCACAAGGATTTGAATCAACTTCTATTTTGATGCCATTTTGATACCATTTAAAGGTAGAGTCACAAATTTGATCTAAAAAGTTAAGCTTATAGATTAATGTAACCTATTATATTTACTATTTGACACAATCAAATGGAAGAAAAATTAATAATAAAAGAAAAACAGAACCAAACTGATAATTTAGGCTTAAATATTTGGTGCATTTCAGTCGTTGATAAATCCTTGCACAATGAAAGCAATAAGTATCGAAGGAAGATATTTTTACATGCCGTTTTTGGTGCACAAGTGCATGTATGCATGAGACTGACATAGAATGATTTGTCTTTGTTAGGATTCTGTAAAATCAGATTTTAGGGCAATGTTGATGTTTTCTTCAATATAACACGAATAGAATATTGCATCTAAATATATATGTTAACTCTGAGGAGGTGTTAATTTATAGGTACAGTTAGAAAGAATGCCCTATAGATTTGCATATCAAATATAATACATTGCTTAAATACCAGAAAAAGCAAACAAGAGAAGTTTATGTCTATTCCAAAGAATCTTAAAGTTAATATAAATCAATTTCTAGTTTTTCAGGAAATGACCAAGTCAAAACATGGAAACCACCTAATTGCTAATCCCCCCTCTCGTCCTAGTATGTATCATCCAACTGTACTGTTTTTCAGCAAACAGGGAAAGCTAAACTAAATTTTAGAGAGCCATAAACAATTATCAAATATTATCAGTAATCACTCAGGAGGAATAGACATGGAGGTTTTGTAGAATAACCTGAGACAAGCCATCATTTATATTCCAAAGACAGCACAAGAGAAGAAAATGTATCATGTCATGTGTGAAATCATTTTCACCAAAGAAAAGGGCCTCTCAGAATTCAGCAGAGGCCCACGATCGGTAATGCTTGATAACTCGATTTTTTTTATTGGCAGGTAAGTTCAAAAGTAACTAAAGTTTACTGGAACCAAATCTTAAAAATGAAAAATTAATCACCACAAGATACACATGCTCCTATAATGAATATAAATCCTGAAAAAGGATCGATCAAAAACATGGTGAAAACACTAATTATCAGGAATTTTGAAACAGCATATGCAAAAGCCGTTGCAGTAACTTTTACAATTTTAAAATTATGCTTATCAAAACAAACCTTATTTTCTTATTGCAGCAACCGCTGGGATCTCTGAAGTGCTTGCTTCCAAGCCCCTTCATCATTTCTCCTCTTGAGGTGGCACCTCTAAGTTGTATGATGCATCAAACGGAAAGGTTGTCTCCCAAATTTCAACGCTCATACTCTTTGGCAGCATAGGGTTATTCTGCATTCAAGGTCTACAATCAGCAAAAATGTGTTCCGTTATACAGTGGTTTCCCCCCCCCCCCCCCCCCCCCCCCCCCCCCCCCCCGGCTTCCTTTTCTTTCCCACTGGCTACAAGTACTAAAATCAAATGACAAAAGCACATTTATGACATGCAACTTTTAAATAAACAGATTTCAGAATCTGACAGGTCAAATAGGAAAAAAGATGGCACAAAAGATTATAGTGCTTTGCATACCAGTACATATCTGTTCCCACCAGGACAATTGACAATCAGTAATATTATTTAATTACTTGTACATAAGCTTTCAGATAAATATTGCAATCAGAAAAAGTGATCACTTTCTTTCCTCCTCCATCCTTACTTCCTCTGAAAGTCATTTATGATCTCTACACAT
The DNA here is from genome assembly GCA_024138025.1 of Combretum micranthum. Classification (NCBI taxonomy): domain Eukaryota; kingdom Viridiplantae; phylum Streptophyta; class Magnoliopsida; order Myrtales; family Combretaceae; genus Combretum; species Combretum micranthum. Next base: position 342,695 of record JAMXBD010000688.1, on the reverse strand, counting down.
CAAGATATGAGACAGGCAGCTCACACCCTTTGGATCCTTTTTTACCCTTGTAGTCCTAAGTTCTATGATTGAGCTTTAATGCTATTTATGAGCTAGTAAACAAGCGTCTCAAAAAGAAACCTAAAAAATTAAAGTTTTTAATTACTGTTCTGCCCCCATGACAACAAAAATGGTAAATACATGCTTCAGCACTTACCAGGTCCCTTGAACTACATAAGGCCTTTATTAAAGGAATGCCAACTGAAATTGCCTCAAGTGGTTCAGAACATGTTTCTTCTTAACCATTCCATTATAAAATCTTGCTAGATAAGTGTTCCCCTCCTTTAGATATATTAATTGTACAGTTTTTTATTTTTTCTCTTTCAACCGGTTATTTGTACAAAATTCTGATGATATGTAGATAAAATAAATAAGCTTGCTTTATCTTCTAAGAAGGATGAACAAACAACCATCTTCCCACTTGAAATAATGATTTTACTCCAACCGCATATAATGCAACAATGCAATCCAAGCACTGAGCTTTCCCTGCTTCAACCCAATTATCACTCATTCTCTAAATTATAGCAGCACTTAAGTGAATGAACCGCTCAACCCGCAATAACCTATAGCATTGATGAGGAAGTGGCATTGTCTATGAGTTGATCAAGATTCAGGGCAAAGAGCAGATGCAGAAAGCCAGAGTTATATGCACAAAGAGCTAACATAACAGGAATCATCAACAAAGGAGTTAGGAAGACATCCTAATGCTTTATAGATTTCCAACTGACAAAAGAGCAACTCGTATGTACTTCCAAAACCCTAAAGTTCTTTACCTCATAGCTGCCTGTGAACAACTATCCCACACAAAAACACCACATCAACAATACCCTCTATATATGAATTTTTTTTTTTTTTTTTTTAAATCAACTTTTACTAGAATTGAACTAATAGATGTTTAGATGACTTGGAAAACTCATTAATGCATACATTAGCAAATTCACTGATGCAGTATTGGACACAACTAAGAAAAAATACACTTTTAACAACTAATTTTGATAACACGGGACAAAATGCAATGCCATCCAAATAAGATACAAATGAAACAGCTCAGAAGCCTCATAGTGGTCTTCGATAAGAAAAATTTACAACAGTTTTTTTAAATCCAAATGTCCAATTCATGTAATATTGCAAAACCCGAAATTCAAACTTCGAGAGAAATCAAAACCCAACACAGAATCACCAGAAGCTTAATAGATAAATGACCCAATAGAAATTCCCAAATCCCTGACTTGTATGTTAAAAGCTAAAATAAAGAACCAAAACTTCCGTAAAAAAAAACAACAAAACAACAACAACATAAAAAAATTCCCTTACCTGGAAGTTTGCTTGTGAATGGGGTAGGGTTTTGAGGAATCTGAGGGTCTTTTAGAACAGACGCATCTTCTTCAACAAAACGGTCGACTTCAGCTTTAACGTGAGGGTGGGCATAGTCTTCATCGATGTAGGGCAAAGCGTCGATGGTCTCGGCATTGGGCTGGTGTGGACATGGTGTGATGGGTCCGGTGGTGGCGCTTACATTGAAGTCTCGGCTATTGTTGGTTGTCTGAGCATTGATGTTTTCCCTGTTCCACACAAGGGTTTGATGTGGGGTTGCTCTTTGTTGTTTTATTTTGGAGCTAAGGGAAAGAAATGGGATGGAGGAGATTTTGAGAAATATAGGTATTATTAAAGCAGAAGGACTTTGCATTTTAGTGCTACACAAGAAATTACAGTGAATTCTTATTGCACACGAGATTACAAAATGCCGCTATGGATAAGCTTAATTGGTAGTTCTTTTATATAATAAGTGGGATTTGTTATGATTTAGTAATCAAATTACTATCTCAAGTACTCTGTATTTTTTTTGTTAGTCTTTTCATATTTATTTTATTTAAAAAATTATAAATATTATTTTAAGTTAATAAAATAATATGAAACTATAAGTTAAAATAAATAAAAAATAGATAAAATAGAGAATAGCTTAGTGAGAAAAATTGTTTAAATACTCATATAGCATTTAAGCAATTTCTTAAGACCTTAAGGGATAAAGAGCTCTAATTGGTGTGAAAGGTGTGTACGCAATTCATCCTCCAAACTGAGTTAAACCAAATCAAACCATATATCATAATTTGATTTTTTTTTTTTTTTATAAATTCAAATCTAGTCATTCTGTTTGGTTCGTAATCTTTTTGAATAAAAAAAAACACGGTTTAGTTTGCAATTTGAACTATATTTTATTGTTAAAATAAAAATACATTCTATCAAAACTTTAATTACTTATTTTTATCACAATACAAAACATAAACAATAATATTTTAAAATTATATAGTGGGAGATACATTTATAATAATTCATTAATGCTTTCACTGTCCTATTTTTCAAAAACTTCTTGAAAAATTCATCCAAACAATAAATAATAATATTTAGTGTATATCGTAAGAGATTGTATATATGTCATTTGAAAATTAAATATTAATGAAAAATATAATGTTAATATCTATAAAAGTTATGTTTTTAACAAAAAAAAATCATAAAATATACTTAGATAGGATATTTATTCAATAATTCATGTTCATTTTTTATACCATTAATTTGTTAAAAAAGTGACGAAAACAAATTATATAATTAGTATACAATATGATTGCTTTTAGCACAAATAAATCATAAAATATATTATATAGATAGTTATCATAATTCATATACATTTTAATATGCAATAAAATTCATTATAGATAATGCAATTTATTATTTATGGTATACTTTGAATAAAAAAAAAATTCACAAGGAGAATTTATTTAGTAGAGGGAAATCCTATGGTCTCATTATTAATTTTGATGAGACGGTTCCATTGACTATCCAACGACTCACATCATATTCAACCGTGATCGAACTATTAAATAGTTAATATTGCAATTATTATATTTATTTTACAGTTAGATAGTTGACCAAACATTTGCGTTGATGGGACTATAGAAGCTCCCTTAATTAGATATAATTTATGATTAAAAAAATTTAATGTTATTAGAAAAAGTTAGAGAGAGAGAAGGAGTAGTAATTCTAATAAATGCATATTGAAAAAGTAAAAAAAAATAATGGGATTTTAACCTATGACCCATGGATGTAAAACAAAATACGTAATCATTATATTATACTTATTCTTATGTCATTTTTTTGCTCCTTATATTATACATATAATTTTTTTTTCTATTTGAAAAAAAAAATCAAAAATTGATTTTTCTCATGTCTTGAGAGGTCGGAGCCATCGTGATCCCCATAGACTCATCCCTGCCACTAAAACATTCTAAATTTTCCTTCTTACATACCAAAATGGGTAACAAATTCATAAGGACGGTAAATATTATATCAGGTTAATTTCACTTACAGTAGTTGAACTTTTTCAATCTTAACGTATTGATAAGCTTATTTTACTCTATTATATTAATAGGAATTTAGGTTTAATATGATACATTTCTGGATAAATTCCTATGAATCTTGTGCTTTTATCGTCTAAATGTTATTTTTTAACTCTTAGAATCAAAAAAAGAGAAAACAAAGCATTTTGATCAGATTTAAAGCAAAACAACACCAATTGTGCAAAGCAGAACTTGGCCGAACCTTACAAAAGACCCATTGAGAGCAAAACAACAAGGCAAAATAAAGGAAAAATGGTCCATCGCACTTTACATCGATCCCTTGACATGACCATCGACTTCTGTGTTGAGGTAATCAAGCCTAAGACTTCATGATACAGCTTCTGTCTCACTCAATGTCGTCCTTAAATTTAACCCTTGACTGAACCTGGACAAAAAACACACCTTTGAGTAGAAAAGCACAGTTTATGTTGAGCTCAACACTCAAGCTCTCATATAACTCAATTTATTTCTCGTTTCCCCACACGAAGAATAGTAACAAAAAATAAATGTGACTCACAATATGTTATGCATGATTTGTTTTTAATATTGGTTTATTCAATTATTGTCAAGTTCAAGTTAAAGGTGACCAAAACAATATTCATCATACCATTGTAAGAAAACATAAGTTATTCATCAATTCCTCTTTCGATATACTTAGCTTTTATTCAATAATCACATTATTCAATCATGAATCCAAATCATACAATATTTATTCATTTATCTTTTTCCTTACTCTCTAGTGCTACTACTTACAGGCACAATCAAGGATGTAATTAGTAAGGGATTAACTCACTCCATGATGATCGCTCTTAGTCGAAATAATCTTCTGGGAAGGCGATATCGGTTCCTTCTTCACCTAAACAAGATGAAATACCCAAAATGAGTCTTTCATAGAATTTTTATTTTGAAGATTCTAAATCTATCTTTAATTTGCGGTAAAATCGGATTTGAAGGAAATTCCAACTTAAAATGGCCATAACTTGCTCATTTTAACTAGGAATTTCGCATATTATATGTCGTTTTCTACCTACTCGAAAAGATCTATCCGTTTCTAAGGTTACTTTTACTATAAAAGGTCATTTGGGTCTCGGATTAGAAGGGTACAAATTTAATACGAAAATTCATTTCTTGAAAAACAATATTTTCTAATCCTTCCTTTACTAAGGCTTTGTTGAAATAAAACTCAAATATGTAATTTTTGAAAATAATTCTTTATGTATATAAATAGACTCATAATTTATGCATGAAGCTATAGGTGTTGTCTTATTTAATTTTATTTTCTTAAAACAACCTTTTTAGTATTTTGGAAAATTTAGATTTGTTAGACTTTACTTTATGTACGTGAAGTAGCTTATAAATTTTTGGATGATCAAACATTATTTTTATTCTTTAGTTTATCAAAAGTGTGGTAAAATAAAGTTTGGTCTTTTGAGTTTATCTACAAAATTTATTTATAGGAATTGAAAAATAGAGTTTCCAAAAGTTTTCTTTAGTAATACTTGATGAGTTTATTCTTTGAAAATTTATTTTCATTTTCCTTGTAAGTTGATTTTTATGAAAACTTATTTAACTCTTGGTTTAGAAAGTTGATAGTACCAAGTTATTATCTATATATCAAGACTTCTTTTGTTATTTGAAAAGGAGATATCTTTAGACTTTACAGAAACTTCATTTATTAATAGTTTGAAATTTCATGATGAGTTTTACATAAACTTTTAAAAGAGATTTATTTGAAATACTTTTCTAAGTCTTTGGAAAAACTTTGATCAAATTTTATTTTTTCATCAAAAGATTCATTTTCTTATTTGGACAACAACTTATTAGCCATGCATGGATATGGTCATGTAGTTTATAAAAGCTAAAAATATCATAAGATAAAGTAATAAAGAACATAAGAAATAAATAAGCATAATAATAATTGTCAAGTATTGGAGCCTTAGCTTCTTCAAGACTTCCTGAGACTAAGATTAAACTAGTCCCAAAAGAAAAGAAAATTGTTTTGACTTGGTGAGGACAAGTCTAAGACTAGAAAGACTAGTCTTAAAACAACTCGAAAGTTAATAAATTGCAAGGAAAGTAAATAAATTACAAGGAAAGTAAATAAATTGCAAGGGAGGTAAATAAATTGCAATAACAATGAGCTTATATGCTCTAAAAGATATATATAATTACATTGATATATTTAGTTAGATAAACATAAGAACAACATAAAGGAAAATGGATTCATGAACAAGAACAAAGTGTGAACATTCCTAACCTCCATGGGTTTAGAAAAGCATACATTATGCTCTACTAAGTAAATGACATAAAAAAAAAAAGCTTAAAGAAGCATTACCTATGAAAGCTAAACTATAGAGAACTTTGAGAGAGCTTTTGGAGAGATTTTGAGAGAGTAATTGTAGTGTATGAAAGGTGTGAAGGAAATGGAAGGAAGATGGGGTATTTATAGGAAAAAGTTGAGGGTAATTTATGTTAATTAAATAAATGAAAAACAAAACAATTTGAGGTTGAATGGGGAGTAGCCGGAGCAAATTGTGAGTGGGAGAGAGAGAGAAATTTATTTTTTTTTTAATTTTTGTTAATGAAAAGTAAGATATAAGATATGTGAAGTTGTATTGGAAATGAAAATTGTAAGAAATAGGTGTATGGTTGTAAGAGTAGGTTGTAAGAAAAAGTAAATAGTGTAGAATAGTATTAAATAGTATAGTGTAAAGTAGATATGACAAATAAAGTACCGGTAGTAAGAAAATACGTTATAATTACGATATCTGATATTTTTAGTTACTGAAAAATTATAAAATTGATATTTTTGAAAACCTATATTTTTACGAGTCTAACGGTATATCCAAAATATTTTTACCATTCAGGGCCTCAGGACACTTTTTGAAAACTGTGAATCACGGTTTAACTAATATGATATTTTAAGCTTTATTACGAATTGTTTTACATACTAATCTCTCACTTACTCACTTAGAGTTATGAACATGGGATTGTCGGACTTTGAATGGTTGTCTAGCTAGGTTTTGTTGACTTTAGGATTTCCGGTTGACCTTCTAATTAGGGTTTAAGCTTAATCGATCGTAAAACTTTGGAGGTTTACACCTGGACTAGATCTGTTGGTGTGCTCTAGGCTAACTCTGGTGGTGTCCTCTGAGCTAGCTGTGGGAGTATGCTCTGAGTTAGGTTAGACTCTGAAGAAGTCTCATAATTCAATTCATCCCCAGCTGCTTGATTGATGCAGCAGATAGCAGCTTTCACTACTTTGAAGATCATGCTCTGGAATTTCTTGTTCTTTTTTATTTCCTTATCCTGTCTATCCAGAGCTCTTGATTATGCTTCTTTATGTCTTGAACATCCAGCCTAAGCTGGTCCGTATCATATCCAGATGAAGTTCTAGGAGAAGGAGGATGAAATGAAGAAGCTAGCATGTCAGCAGGGACTGAAGCTGGAGAAGCAGGTATATCACAGGAAAGATATCCTGGAACTCAAACTCCACTACTACTGGTGCTGGTACTCCTCTAGGACTTTAAATAATCCTCAACCCCTGAAAGGAGCAGATGAAATCTTCTTACTAGGTATTTCTACCTCTCCTTCAGGTACCTCAAAGATATTCATCCCCTTCAGCAAATTTGTAATGATCCTCCACAAAACAAGAATAGGGTCCTGGTATTATCAGTTGCCTAAAGATGAAATTCGCTATCTTAACTCCAAATCAATCTGTAGTCTTCAATGAGACTATACAAGTAGAACATGTCAAAACTAGTCACTTTTGTGACTAGTCTTTTTTAACTCACTGTGTGTGTAAGGATATGATGGAGAAGTCGATGTTTTACTTTTGTAAAGTGGAGGCAACTAATTTGGATGCGATGTAAGGATCATGTGAATGAACAATCAGCCCAAGCCAGTAAGCTTCTTATGTCATCGTATTCTCTCTTTGAGCCAGGAGTTGGGAAGTTCTAAATTGTCTGCCATTAGTTTAATCTGATCTATGAATTTCCCATAATCTGGGAAAACAAATTTGGAATTATCTTCATTGACTTTGCTTTCATGTGGAGAGAGAACTTCAGAGTTAAATTTATGTAAGCTGGTTCCCTCATTCGAAATCTGTAACCAAGTTGGATCTCAAATAAATCAAGTACCCGATCTTAATGTCAAAATCATCAAGTAACTCCCAATCCATATATTGAGAGTTCATAAAATCCATCTTCGTGAGGCGCTTGTTGAATCTTAGCATACTATGGCTTGAAAGGACATTTCGGGACTGTGAACTGGATGAAGACAGCTCAGTAGTGCACTGCTTTCTGTTTTGGAGCCATATCTGCAAGAATATCAATAATTATAAAAGGAATTCACCACTCACAAAATATTATATCAGAATTGTGGTTGAACTAAAGCCTACATCATGTAATATCATTTAAGAACAAGACTTAGCACAATTCTAATTCTACTAATCCTAGAGCAATTTGGTTAAATGAACTTATAATATATACCTAATACATGTCACAACTTGAGTTTAAACAAATTTGGAATAATAGGCATATCAAACAATAAAACACATGGCATGGAATTGTTATTGACGAATCTACACTTGCAAAGTGGAATCAAAGTTGGAAGCTAGACTAGCCACCTCACAATTGAACGTTAAAAATTCGAAATTCACTGGGAAAAGTGTAAGCTGTGATCTTCAAAAATTGTATCAAAAGCTTTTCAAAACTCAACTTAATCTCCAAAATTTCCATAATTTTCGAATTTCTAAGTTCAAGTTGGAGTAACTAAACTAATTGGAGCTAAATCAAACATAGAAAATCATTTGTTCATCCAATTTCAATCAAAACACCAAAACCCAAGCAAAAGCAATATCCTTATAAGCCTAGGCTTTGCATCTGATTTTGCTAATAAATACTTGAGTGCAAAATGGTTAGTATAGACAATTACCTTAGAACCGATGAGGTATGATCTGAAATTTTCACAAGCAAATACTAAAGCTAGCAATTCTTTTTTTGTGGTAGCATAATTTCTTTGTACTTCATTCATCTTATAGCGATAGTAAATTACCTTAAAACTCGAATCCTTTTCTAACCAAGTACTGCACAACTGCCATATCACTTGCGTCGCACATAAGCTCAAAGGGTAGCTCCCAATCTGGTGCTACAATAATTGGTGTAGTGGTCAAATTTTCCTTTAAAAGCTCAAAAGCTTGCAAACAATCATCAAAAGAAAAAGGAGTATCTTCTGTAGTAGCACAAAGAGGTCGTGAAATCTTGAAAAAATCCTTGATAAATCTCCTGTAGAATCCTGCATGTCAAGGAAATTCGTATTCCTTTTACATTCACTGGTGGTGGCAACTTGGAAATCACCTCGACTTTAGCTCTATCCACTTCTATTCCCTTTCTTGAGATCTTATGGCCCAACACAATTCCTTCTTTCACCATCTGGTGGTGGCAACTTGGAATCACCTCGACTTTAGCTCTATCCACTTCTATTCCTTTCTTGAGATCTTATGGCCCAACACAATTCCTTCTTCACCATAAAGTGGCACTTCTCCCAGTTCAAAACTAAGTGAGTGTCCTTACATCTTGAACACGGATGACAAATTCTCCAAACAGCTTTCAAATGAAGCTCCATATAGAAAATCATCCATGAAAACTTCAATGAATTTCTCAATCATACATCTTTTGAAAGTTGTTGGTGCATTACATAAACCAAAGGCATGCATCTAAATGCAAACGTACCATATGGACAAGTAAATGTAGTCTTCTCCTGGTCTTCTGGAGCTATTGGAATTTGATTATAGCTCGAATACCCATCCAAGAAATAGTAATAATCATGCCTAGCTAGCCTCTCTAGCATTTGCTTATGAAGGAAGGAGGAAAATGATCTTTACGGATGGCATTATTCAACTTTCGATAATCGATGCACCTCCATCCAATCACAATCAAGTTGGTATCAACTCATTCTTGTCATTATGCACAATTGTCATACCTCCCTTCTTAGGTACCACTTGAGTAAGACTCACCCACTTACTGTCGAAGATAGGATAAATAATTCAAGCATCAAGTAGCTTTAGTACCTCATTCTTCACTACTTCTTTCAAAGTAAGATTAAGTCTTTCCTAGTTGAACTGTAAGCTTGCATTCAGCTTTCATAAGGATCCGGTGAGTACATACAGATGAATGGATTCCATGAATATTTGCATTGTTCACCAATAGCCTCCGTATGTCTTCTAAGCATCAATCAACTTACTCTCTTGCTTAGATGACAACTCCATGAAAATGATGTCCAGGAGTGTGTCCTTATCACCTAAAAACACATACTTTAGGTGATTAGGAAGCTGTTTCAACTCAAGTTGAGGCGGCTCTTGAATGGACGGAATCAATTTCTTTGTACTGGCTTCTAAAGGCTCAAACTGAGGTGGTCCCGTCAAGCTTTAGCAACTATATCCACCAAGTGATTGTTGTGTACATCTTCATTAGTGCTATCCGATCATCCAGTATCATCAACAATTCATCTTCTCCAATTTCAGGAGAACTATTAAGCTCATAATCACTCAATCATGTGAAAGCATATTGGAATACCCTCTCATCTTGGAAGTATCCACACTGTATTCTTGGCCAGTTGATCAATAATATCAATATGGAAGCAAGTATCATTAGGCTAAGTGTCTGAGAGATCGAAACACATCAAAGTAACTTGCTCATCCATAGCCCGAAGTGTCAATTTGCCTTGTGCCACATCAATCAATGTTTGTTCGGTAGCCAAGAAAGGTCTTCCAATATCAAGGGAATTTCTGGTTTAGCCATATCAAGAACGATAAAATTGGCTGGAAAAAGAAACTTGTCCACCTTGACTAACACATCCTCCACTATCCCTCTTGCATGTTTAATGCTTCTATCGACTGGTTGTAAAGAAACTATGGTCGGTTTACACTCTCCTAGCCCTAACTTCTTAAAAATCGACAAAGGCATAAGATTTATACTTGCACCAAGTTCATAAAGTGCTTTATCAAAATATGATTCACCAATGATGCAAGGAATAGTGAAGCTGCCTGGATCTTTCAATTTTGGTGGCAACTTGTTCTGAAGAATAACTGTACACTCATGGGTTAGCATGATTGTCTTATGTTCAGGTAGGCGTCTTTTCTTTGTGAGGATATCTTTCATAAACTTTGCATAGGATGGTATTGATTCAAGCGCATCCATGAATGGAATGTTGATGTGCAACTTCTTAAAAACTTCCAAAATCTTCTCAAACCGATGGTCCAGTTGTTGCTGCTTCAACCTTCCAGGAAAAGGAATAGGTAGAACGTAATGCTTCACTTTTGGCTTCCGTCTCTCATCTTCTTCTACCTCTCTTATATGTGAAAAGATAGAGCATTCAAAGTAGGTAGAAAATTGACTACTTATATGTGAAAATCAAAGTTAAAATGAGTTAATTATGGTTGTTTTAAGGTTTAAACTAGATAACCGAAAACTGTACCAAAAATAGAATTCATAGAATTAGAAAAATTAGATGAACTAAGAATGAAATGCTTATTTTGGGTATTTCTTTATTCAATTGACAAGGATTACAAGACTCCTTTCCCCAAAAATTATTTTGACTAGGAATTGCTCTAATGGACGAGTGAGTTCTTCCTCTAAATTTCGTTACCTTATATATGCTTGTAAAGTAAGCATTAGAATATAGGAAAAAAGATAGAAATGAATTTGCATATGGGATATCTCAGGATTATGCTTGTGATTTTTCTATACTTAGAAATGAATGTGTATATGGGATATCTCAGGATTATGCTCATGATTCTTCTATGCTTGATTAATAAATGACAAGTATATCGAAACCTTAAGATGGTTGAATAATACTTTATGTTTCTATTATCATATTAATGTGTATGTGGTTATCTTATTGATTACCCCTAAATGGAAAGTAACTTGATCAGATTTGAATAATAAATTGATCATGCATAACATGTCGTCGAGTCACATCATTAAATGTTGCTACTCTTACGCGAAGAGCCGAGAGACCTATGAATCCTACCGTGGACATAGATCAATTTCTTCTTAAGGAAATATAGACGTTTAAGAAATGTATCCTTAGGAAGAAACCGTACTGACCGATCGCTATGAGCAAGTACTCGGGTACTAGTAGTAGAGGATGCAGAAAACCTCAATTCGAATTCCCTAACCCTTATCACAAAGGGATAAATCCATTCTATTTACGATTTCTAGATAACCATACATATTTGTGTGTTCGTATGTTTGTAGCATAGTATAGCATATGCTTTAACTAATAAACTTATTTGTTAATGGTTGTTAATGCAAATAATGAGAAGTAACTCACAACTAAGCATATTATAAGCTTACACCCCATAGATCTTGTTTTAAACAGGAATAGTTGAGATCTTACTTGAGGAATAAGACGACAAGGAAGTCACTAGTGGATTTTGGGACTATAATGAAGGATCCGGAAGCTTAGGATGAAGCTTCCCTTGGAAACTTTTTATGTTAGATATATGATGTGTTTTTATTTTGGAGATTATTATTAATAGTTGTACTATCCGAATCATTTGTGGACATTAACCGAGGTATGCCCCTAAGAAACGTAATCTACTTTGTTTAAATTTAATAATATATAGTTTTCTTGCATTGCTATTTAATTGCTATCATTGTAAATTGTGCTACTCTAATGTTTCCTTTGTTGTGAGGTACGCTTTGTGCATAATATGAAAGCTTTTGCATGACTAAGATAGTCATTTATAGGCTTTAATATTGTGTATAGCAAACTGTCACATTTAAGGTACACCTTAGGGCATGACAAAATTAGGGGTTTAATTACTAAATTAAGTTTGTTTTATCTATTTTAATTAAATTTCAAATTTTAATTCATCTTAGTTCCTACTTAAGGGAAACATTACAATTTTGCAAAAAAATTAGTACCTAGTTATATTGTTTTGATTTTTCGTGTAAAATTTTCATGAAAAAGACATTTTTAATCTCTATTTTACCTTTTTTGATATTTTGAAAATTTTTTTCTAATTTTTCAAAAATTTGGGTTCAAAATTTAGGGAAAAATTGGATTTTTTTTTTTAAATATGATGGTTTAAGCCATTCATTGACTTTAAATGATTTTCATTCTTATGATTTATGTTCAGATCATTTCATTGAATGTGGGTAATCTATTTGTTTGCTCCTTTAACTCACATTCTCTTGTTGATTATAACTGTGCAAGAAAACACACTCATAACCAATAAGATGAGCATAAATATTTCCTCAAAACTATCAATAATTTACACATGTATCAATTAAGAGAACCCTAAAAGAAGACACCTCATCTTGCTCCCATACATGTATGTGCTAAACTCTTGCTCTCTTAGGTAAGCCTATTTCAATTTTTTGTCTTTTTTTTTTCTATTAACTTATTTAAATCCACCCCCCACAACTAAGACTGCAAACGAGTCGAGCCGAGCCTTTAAAGGCTCGAGCTAGGCTCTTTTAAATATTAGCAAACTCGAGCTCAAGTCGAGCTTTTTATTGAGCTTGAAATTGAGGCTTGAACTTGTCACGCTCCATAAGGTACCTAAACGTAACAGTGCCACATGCCATATAAGACCTATGAATTACTACCTTAGTTCTTCGGAAGTTTTGTATAGATGTAAGGTATACCTTTACGACAATAGAATACTTGAACCGATGGAGATAAAGAGTTTAAATCGATATTCAATAGCATTAGAATATAAATCAAAACACATATATAAATAGTTACAAAGACTAAAGGGCATTCCCCGCAAAAGAATATTGTTAAGAGGTCTATTACAATCATCCAGAGTTTTTTGGTTTCCTACGGAAGTCTAAACAGAAATGAATACAACTTCTAAAGAAAACACCTAGCTCCTGTACCTAAGCTGTCGGGTGCCTCTGTCTAAGCTAGATAAACGAGTGCTACACAAATAAAAATTTTAGGGATGTAAGCTATACTAGCTTAATGAGTGAGAACTTCCAAGATCACATTCATAACACATCATACAAGCAAGTGATTAATCAGGCAAATGATATGTATCAAACATATGGATATCAACAGACATATGACTAGCCGGAAATCATATGTGAATGGAATTTCGCCCTCCATCCCGAGTTAGAAGATTAATGAATACTGCGATACTACCAAGATAAGCCGTTTTTGGATCACGGTAAAAAACTTATAATTTCGTTTGTGATCACGATTAACCAACTCATTATTTCATATCACGATTAACCAACTTTTACTCCGTTTTTGGATCACGGGCAACCAACTGTCACGCCCCGAAGGGTACTCTAAACGTGACAGTCCGCCATACACAATATTAAAGTCTAAGAATGACCACCTAAGTCATACAAAGGCTTCCATACTATGTACAAGGCGTCTAACACTTGGAGGAGACATATCGGAGTGATACATTTTATGTTAATACAACTTGAGTAACAATGTAAAGGAAATACAATTCACTATACTTCAATTACAATTCATCAAAAGATTTCACTACATGAACTATTACAAGACAATTCATAAAACCTAGCTAATATCTTCAAGTATTCTTACTTCTTATTAGAGCCTTGAGGTCATACTCGGCTCCAGACATCTCGGTCCCTAGGTAGCATTCTTTAGTCAACTTGTTCATTCAAACATCTATAGGGGTATAAGCTACACTAGCTTAGTGAGAGTTTCCTTAATTTTGAACCATAACAAGCATGTTATAAATCATCCATATGATATGCATGAATAAACACACGAGCAAACAATTATGCATGGGTATCCAGAACCCGTACACATAACGGATTTACGCCCTCCGTATCTAAGGGTTAGGGATGGTATTGAAAGTCTACATGACCTGCTGCTAATCCCCAAGCCCCTCAGCTCTTAGCAATCGACTTGGCTCGGTTCATTCATGGAATGCATCCCTAGTGCACTTTAGTTTCCTATGAATGAACTCTGATACCGAGTCTCATTGTCCAAACGTGACCTTGGACCATACCGATCTTCTTGCGTAGGAGTAGCACGCTACCAAATGTAACTCGACCGATGTGATGCATGGCCAATTTATTTTTGCTTAGGTCAAGTTATTCATACATTCTTTAGAGTGACCAACCAATATCATATATATATAAACAAAAACAATATGAACAGTGTAGTTATCCAATCGATTCATGGTTTCGATATGCTTTAGTATTCTTTGGCATACATACATCAAAGTCTTATCATCTATCCCATCCCCATTTATATCGATTTTTATCTTGTTCCTATAATTCTAATGCAACTAGCTATAAGCACAAATAAGGTAACAAAATAAGAGGAAAACTCACATGTCCATTGGATTCTGGTCTTTTAATCGCAATAGTTGGGTGGCAACGAATCCTCGAAAGCAAAGTCACCTAAGGAAAGAAATACCCAAATGAGTATTTCAACTCAAAACTAATCCATTCTATCTCATACAAACTATCAAGTTCGTAATTCTCGTTCTACGCGGGAATTCCAATTTAAAACGGCCATAACTTGGTGATTTTAACTCGAAATTTAGCAAATTATATACCGATTTCTATCTACTTCGAAAGATATATCTAATTCTAATATCATATTTAAGTTTTTAAAACTTGTAAGCTTTGAAAAGATCTGATCAGTTCAGATCAGTAGCGAAAACCGAATTTAGACAATTGATTTTGTGAAAGTTTATGAAGTTTCTACTATCCAAGGCAAGCATGCATGCATATGAACAAGTTACTATGATATGTCATAAGATATATATGCACATGTTCATGATGATATTTAATAAAATAAATTTTTAGAAAACTTTTTCCTTGTAAGACTTTATGAAAAATCAACTTAGAAAGGCTAGTCTTGTATCCTTGACAATTCCCACTTGATTTTAGAAAAATTCCTTGATAAAATTTATTTATTCTTATTAAAATTAAGTCCTCATTATGTATATTCCTTAAGGCCTTCATTCTTCAATAAAAATTCCATTTTACACTTTGTAAACACGTTTTTAAATATGGTTCATCACAACATCCAAATTTTGTAAAAAAATTATTCTTGTGGTGATTCCTTTAAGTAAACTCATTTGATACTTAGAAACTTAAGGCTCAACCATACCTAGCCACTAAGGACTTCATTCCTTTAGTAAAACTTTCATTTTGAGTTTGAAAAATAGGGGTTTTCATATCATCATTTTTTAGATACGAATTTCATAAGGTTATGATAAAACTCAAATTTTATATTTTGTAATCTCTTTCTATTTTGAGAATCTCTATTAGTAGATCTATCATTTACTTATCAAAAACATCTTCTATTGATACCTATTCCATAAGCTTTTCATATTTTAAACAAATCCTTCATTTTGGTGTTGAAAAATAGGTTTCCAAAATCGGTCTTGGTTTAGATCCGAATTTACAAAATTTGTTTTTAGACATATCTTTTGATAAAATCCATCTAAACTTATGAAAATTCATCCCTTACATATCCTATCTTAAAAGCCTTCCATATATTGAATAAAGTCTTCATTTTTGAGTTGGAAAACATGTTTTTAAGTTATGCCTTTGTCTAGATCTGAAAATATAATTTTTGTTTTGAAAAATAATCTTTGAAAATCACCTTTGAATCATATAAAATGAAGTCTTGATGATATATACCCACTAAGCCTTCATTATTTCAAGTAAAACTTTCATTTTGACACTTGGAAAAGAGATTTTTAAATATGGGTCTTGCCTAATTACGAATTTCACCATTTTTGTTTGAGTTTAAAACCAAGATCTACATCTACTATGAACATAAATACAATAGAAATCCATGATAGTAAGCTGTAAACTCATAGATCTAAACATAAACATAATCAAAGTTACATAAAAGTTAGATCTACAAAATATAACCATTTCTAACAAGAAAATATTAAGATCACAAGAGAATAATCATGAGTAAGATGAGTGTTTCATTTTGGCATCATCATCCTTAGCTTTTAAGCTTATGGAAAGTCATTTGATGTATGAAATTCTCACTATACTCCGCCTACATCAACTATGGGAGTTTTGAATAAGAGTTTTACTTAAGGATCTTCAAGAAATATATGTGGGAGCTTACTTATATGATAGGGGCAGCAAGTTCTTCTTGCAAGAACAAGAACAAATGAAGAGAGAAAGAGAGGAAAATAGAGAGGAAAATTGCAAAGAATGATAAAAAGTTAAAGGTGTGAATGAGAGAGGGCATATGTAGAGAGATATGAGGAGCTAAAGACACTCAAAATGAAAAAAAAAAAAAAGGGAAATGGCAGCTCACACATGTCCCATAGCTGGCGTGATTTTGGAAGAGAGAGGGAGGGAGATTTAGTTGGTTTTTGACTTGAAATTGTAATGTGTAACCAAGTGTAGGTATTACTTCTTAAAGAAGGATTGAAATAGGTTTATTTTAATCAATTTTTGGAGTGTTTCAAAGGACAAAAGGCAGCAAAAAGAGGTAAAAAAATTCTACCATGAAGTGATGAGTGAAGTATAGAGTGACATGAAAAAGAGGTGATGTGTGAAAAGTGTACTATAGGTATGGGTTTGTAATAGTACCTTTTTATAAATGAAAAAAATAAAAAAATAGAAAAATGCATTCCAAATTTTTGTAGCAGAATTTTCATAATTAAAATAAGATAATTAATTTATTTATTTTAGTGAATTATCAAATAAGTTACCGGTATGATCAAATTATGCGAATATGAGTTATAATTAATATTTTTATGACCCGAAAAATTCTAAAAGGTTATTTTATGAAAATAACAATATTTTTCAAATATTTTCCAATTATTAAATTAATTTATTTTATTTTTAGTATTGAGTCCTAAACAGAAACTGATCCCGAAAAAACCCGAAACGAACTAAATTTTTGAAAAACAGAAATTTTCTATGATCTATAATATATTTATCTAAAAACATAAGGGTTTACAAGAATAGTGTAAAATTGTGTAACGAGTAGTAGTGAATAGTGTAAAAGACTAGTTAACTATCGGTAGTAAAGAAATACGAATATAATCAAAATCAGATATTTCTAGTTATCGGAAAATTATAAAACTGATATTTTTGAAATCCTTATGAAAATATGAGTCTAACGATACTAATGGTATATTTTTTATATCTCAAACCCGTGATACACTTTTGAAAATCTGTATTCGAACGATTCAAAATAGGTTAAAAATTTATCAATATGATATTTTTAAGCGACCTTATATTACTATGAGTTACTCTACACACTTAAACCATACCCCCGGCCTCTAGGGATAATAGTGTGAGATTTCCGGACTTGAACTACTATATTCCACTTAGGGTTCTCGGGTGACTTTTCGGTTTAGATCTTTGCCAATTTAGAAACTGAGGGTTTATGTTTATACAACACATTTAGTCTGAGAAATTTATTTTAAAATTTATTTTTGTAATTATTTAATATCTCTTAATGTTTTATGAATTTCTAAATTGGGTTTTATTTCCGAAGGTTTATCGTTATTTACTTTTTAATAATTTGTTTTTGGGTTTTATATTGCCCGATTTTACAAGTCAGAGTTAAGTATAGAATTTGTCATACGTAGTGGTTTTGGATTTAAAGACTATTAAGTTCTTATTTTATTTCTAAGGATTCTCATTTTCTCACGATTAAAAAATTTCTAAATTCGTTTATGATTTAGGACTAGTTGAAGTTCGATTTTAATTTGGAGTCATTTTTAAAGTTTATCTTCGATGTTTATTTTGGAATTATTTACTGAAATTTTTCCGGGCTTACACCAACCAATGCTAATGCTCCATCCCCATTTATGACATGAATGAGTCCATATTACTTATCAATTCCGAATAGTCAATTATGTCAATTCCTTAGGTGATAAATCAACAATTGTAGACAATCAATCTTATTTCATCTATACAATCATTAGTTAATCACCCGGCCTCGATATTCTTATATTCATTTTCTCATATCATCAGTAAACATACATAATTCCCATTTATCCCCACCATACATGTTCATTTTATCTTTGCTTAACATCTAATGCAACTATCATTGCAATCACATGCAATAAACGAAATTAGAAAGAAAAACTCACTCAGCCATTGGAACACCGATCCTCTAGTAATAATAGTCCAGTAGAAGGGAATCATCAATTTCGGGGTCACCTAAAAAGAAAGAAAAACCCTAATGAGTATTTCAGCACTTAACTAAACCAAACTATTAAGCAAAACTAGAAATTTCGTAATTCTTGTCATTTACGGAAGTCCCGAATTAAAATGGCCGTAACTTGGTCATTTTAACTCTGAATTTGGTAAATTATTTATCGATTTCCATCTATTTCCAAGATCTATCTAATTATAATATTATTCCCAAGTTTTGAAAACGTTTGGGTCCCAAAACATTATGATCAATAGCGAAATCCAATTCTGAAAAATAGTTTTATTAATGTTTGTAATGTTTCTACTATATAGATCAACTATACATGCAATATTGATGATTTTCTATCATGAATGGCATGTTATGAGCTTGATGTATGCATGCTCTTGACGATATTTACTAAAAGAAAATTTTAGAACTCTTATTTTGTAAAACTTCATGAATACTTACTCTTAAGAAGACTAGTTTCATGACTTTGATCATTATCTTTTGTTTTGGAATTATTTCTTAGGAAACTCTAGTTATCTTTGCGAAAATTGAGTCTTTATTATATCTATTCCTTAAGCCTTCATTTCTTCATAAAAATCCCCATTTTATACTTTGTAAAGCATGTTTTCAAATAGGGGCTATTTCTAAATCCAAATTTTTGTATAATTATTCTTGAGTGATTTCTTCGAAAAAAAACTTGTTTAATACTTAAAATTTAAGGTTCTATTATACCTATCCCTTAAAACTTCATTTCTTTAATAAAAATTCTATTTTGAGTTTAAAAAGTAAGTGTTTTCATGACATTACTCATTTATTACGAATTTCTTAAAATGACAAGCAACTCAAAATTTCCTACTTTATTTCTACTCCTTATTTTACATATTTTTCTTAGCAAATCCCATCTCAACTTATAAAAATCATCACTTAATGATATCTATTATCTATACTCTTCATTTTTCATATAAAATATAAGTTTTGGAGTTGATAAAGGGTTTTTAAAGCATCGTCTTGAAACCATCCGAATTTACATTTGATCATTTCAAATAAATAAATTTCCTTTTTGAGTTCCTTGTCTCATCTACTTAAAGATCTACAACTACAACATTTATATACACAAAACAAAGGTCTTTATGATCATTAATGCACAAAAACACAAAATATCCATAAGATCATGAATGTCAAGTATAATATGAACATTAAAATGCTAGATCTATCACTTAGGATGAATGAAATGAAATTTGAAAACATAAAAATAGATTTTTTGTGCAAGATCTTTACTTTGCTCTACTACTACATGCATGAATATGAAGATCATCATACAAAAATTCATTCAAATACAAGATCTACTCTTATGATGGTTTGTTTGATATTCATGTAGTGGTATTTTCTTACCCCTAGCAAGAGCTCATGGGGACTTCAATATGAAAATACTCATGAATGGTCTTGCCATTACAAGGTTTAGTGGTAGAAAGGTTAAAGATTCATCACCTGAAGCTTGAATCAAGAGGAGAACGAAGAAGAAAAATAAGCTTGTGTGAGTGTGTGTGGGTGCTAGGGGGTCACGACACAAAGGAGAGAAAAAGAGAGGGTTTTATTTGAGTGAAAAAATGAAATAGTAAAAATGAGGAGAGAGAGTATAAATGGATATATATATATATATATATATGGAAGTAAATTAGGGTTAATGGCTTAATAAATTAACTAAAAAAAACACAAATGAGGGTAAGAGAGGGAGGATGTGTGCGCCGGCCATAGGAGAGAAGAGAGGGAGAGAAAATAATTTTTGTAAAATTTTTCAAATTAAAATGAATAATGAAATGCATTGGAAAAGTAATTGTAAGGAAGGTGATGTAATAAAGTATGGTTTAGTTGTAAGGATGTAAGAATAGGGTATGGTTTGTGAGTGTGAGTAGGGTATAGGTTTGTACTTGTGAATAGTAGTGAATAGTAATTGTGAATAGTAGTGAATAGTAATTAAGACAATTAATTTACCAGTAGTAAAGAAAATGCGAGAAAAAGGGCTATATCTGTAATTTTTATAAACTGAAAAATTATAAAAATTATATTTTTGAAATCCTTATTAAATTTCGGTTCTAAAGAGTATTATGGAATATTTTTCGAATTTCGAGTTCCGAGACCCGTTTTTTCGTAATGGATCTCGAGAAGGCCCGGAATGGAAAATTTTTCGAAATCAGATCTTTTTATAGTTTGAAATATACTTTAGAACAACATTCATATTAAATTATTTTACAAAAGTTCTTTATTTTGAAATCGAAGGAAAGCCGGATCCAAAGTTCTTAGGTTTTCTCTCTTAAGCTTAAGCTAATCCGATTTAAGGTTTTGGTTTTTGGTTCCCGGAGTATACTTAGTTAATTATGGATATTTGAAATCATGCAAATGTTGTTTTTCTGCATATTTCTTGCAATTACATTAATGCTTAATTATGGATCGTTATCTGCATTTTTTTATCCTTTTATTTTTTTTAAATTAAAATTCCTTCTTACTTGAAAATGGCATGGACACATGTGGGATTGACTTGTTGGTCAGGCCGTATGGGTCATACGCCATCACATGACCCAACAAATAACAATCTATTAACAAATCAGCCCCCTAACCTGTTGACCTGGTAAGTTGGCTCATTAAAATAATAAGTAAAGGAAAAAAATAAATGATTATATTAGAGATCGACACGAGTTGATTCTAGTACGATTCCCGACCCGAACTACTGGTCACAAGTCCCTATGTCTTAGGGACTAGCAGATTCTCATGGGTCGGGTTCGATTTTGCCAGAACCATGGCTCGATATTTTTTTCTTTTTGGACATCATGCCAACTACCCTAAAAGATTTCAAACAATTAAAGATAAATGTAAATTACAAAAAAAAAAAAAAAGCCTCAACAGTGTCCATTAGGATAAAATATAGGGAGTTCATACACATTTATCTATTTTTTGTAGTTTAAATAATACAATTGATTAGAGGGGGACATTGTAAACCTCGAGAATTTTTATACCAATAAAAATAGATAAAAATATAAATAAAGAAAATAGAAGGTCAATATAGGACTCAATAAGAACCCTATAATAAAACTACGGTAGTAATGAACCCATATATAACTTTAAATCTTAAAGCAAAATTCTCTAGATAGTAACTGATATCAAAGACAAGATTTCGTAAAGGGTATCAAAAACTCAAGATATAGAAATAATCTAAATAAGATTTCAAATAAATTAAAGAGTGAATAACCGATAAAGCTTATAATTAGAAAACAATAATTTAAGGAATAACCATTAGGGTTATGAATACGCAATAAGAATAAAAATAGATCCATAAGTAACAATCTAGACTCCGAATAAATATTTGGAACACACTATTGTTTAAGTTAGAGAATTCTAAAATTTTTAGAGACTAAAACAAAAATTAGCCTATTAAGCTTAGAAAATCATAATCACATAAGATAAAATATAAAAATAATTAATCGCGTAAACATTAAATTTAAGTTTGAACTTGATAATAACCTAGAAAATTTTGGAAGCTTTAAATAAAATTTTGGAGATAGAACTCTCAAATAACTGACATATTTGTACCCGTTTAACGTAATAAACTACCCTAAAACTAAGATAATTAATTAACTAAATAATATTATATTAATTTCCTTTCAAATTTGGTGCAAATTGCAACCCATGTATGGCTGGAATCACCTTAAGAATTGCCAGCTGAAATTTAAGCCAAAAAGAAATCAACAAAGTCAAAGAAAATTATTAAAGAACCAATCGTGTGTAACCAATTAAGCTAGCTTAATTAATGCATCAAGAACTTAAACAAACATGTTGAGTTCGGTGGAAATCTTTTGGTTGAAAACGAAGGAGTTGCCACCTCCATTCTTTCTGTGTGTGTGTATATATATATATATATATCTTCTTTAATGAACAAAGGAACAAAATAATAAATCACACGTAAGCAACCAACTTCCCCTTCTTCTCACACCATAAAGCACCGAAACAACCAACGCACAAACACATAACTTCAACCATACCAAGACACATCCATACAAGCTTGGAAAAGGAAACAACAAGGTAAGAAAAATTCGTGTTAAGTTAATCTATGTGCTTAACATTAGTTTAAACAATGTTATTGTTAACCTTAGGTTCGTATCAAGCAATAGGAGAAGATTTAACACCTACATAACAACTCAAATAAGGTAATATCCAACCTTAAACCCTATTTTATCCACTAAATACATATAGAAGCTAGAAAACATATAGGTTGATGATTATAAGATGATATATGTATTGTTATATCACAAGAAATAGTTATAGATCATGTAAAAACACTTAGGAGTAGTTTAAGTACAAGTATAATACATATATATTACAAGGAAAATAAGTTACGTGTTGAAAAAAAACGGAGAAGACGATGAATAGTGACAACACCGGCTCTATGGTGGTGGTGTAAGTACCTAACACTGGTGGCGTAAGCACCTAACATTAGCGGCGTACGTAGACCTGGCGACCTTCAGGCCGATGCATCTGAGCAGATGCTACGTAAAAAATTTTGTTACGTAACTTCAACGAATGCTGGCAACGTATAACCCCTACACCATGGTGCATGTTATATACTGGCAGCCTTCGAAGCCAGTGTAAATCGAAACTTGGAATGTGTAAAAATTACACGAACATTGGCATCCTGGAGTTCAATGCCAGTGGCGTTGGATGCCAGCGTACATGCAAAATTTTCCTGGAATGAAATTTGTTCGTGTATGATAGATTACAACATATATATTTATATATAAAGAAAAAAAGAAGAAACATAATAAATAAATAAAATAAATATAAATATTAGTATGTTTACTACATAATTAAGAGGTAAATATTAGTAACTATTGCAAATAAAATACTTGTATACAATAAAAGATTAAAATTACGATAATTGTATTATATAGGTATGTGTGTGTGTGTGTGTGTGTGTGTACAATAGAAAATGTAAATAAGCTAAAATCAAAGATAATGAGATACCCATAAATAACGGATAATAACATGAGCAAAGATCAAGAAAAACATGATGAAACTAAAATGATAGAAAATAAATATCAGTTACCATAAAAAGGTCGAACTAACGAACAATATAAAAATAATAATGATAATAAGAAAGTACTGAGTTATTAAATATAAACTCTATAATTACTTGATAAAAAAAATAAAATATTCTTAATATCAAGACAAGCAAAATGAAAATAAAGATTGAATAATAAGAATCTGTTATCATAGGATCCTTACCATAAAAAGACCAATACAAGTAATAGAAATTAATTCTAATACCAATATAAGACACTTAGGCACTTATAGGAGCTTAGATATATAATCTATGTTGTATTGATGATTATTTTTATTCATCTCATAGGTGATCTTGATACTATTGATGTAAACCCCGATTTTCCTAATAACCGAGTAAACTTTGGAAACTGGAAACCAAAACCCTAAACCGGATTAGCTTAAGCTTGAGAGAGAAACCAAGGAACCATGGATCCGGCTTTCCTTCGATTTTAAACTAAAATAACTTTTGTAAAATAATTTAATGTGGAATATTGTTCTAAAGTATATCTCAAAACTTTAAAAGATCTGATTTCGAAAAATTTTCTATTATGGGCCTTCCCGAGATCCATTACGGAAAAGTGAGCCCAGAACTCGAAATTCGGAAAAATATTCTGGAATACTCTTTAGAATTGAAATTTAATAAGGATTTCAAAAATATAATTTTTATAATTTTTTGGTTTATAAAGATAACAGATATAGCCTTTTTCTTGTATTTTCTTTACTACTGGTAAAGTAATTGTCTTTTTACTATTCACTATTCACAAGTACAACCTACTACACTCACAAGCCACTCCTACTCTTACATCCTTACAAACACTCAATTAAATTTTCTTTTCCAAGAAAAATTTGTCTCTTAAAGAATTATTATCAATTTAGACTTTTATTACATAAATTACAAAACAAAATAAATTTAAACACTTCCTCTCTCTCCCTTTAATTGAACCGGCACACACCACCTACCCCCCCCCTTTTGCCCTAAATTGTTTTATTTTTCTTCTTTATTCTAAATATATTATTTTACATTTCTCTCTCTTTCATTCATTTTCATTTGTTTCAAAAATCACAAACCCTCTGCATTCTCCCTCTCTTTGCCATGACCACATCACACACACACACACTCACACAAGTTTATTTTTCTACTCCATTCTCCTTTTATTCCAAGCTTTAGGTGATGGATCTTAAATTTTTCTACACTGAACCTTGTAATGGCACGACCATTCATGAGTGTTTTTATATTTAAGTCTCCATGAGCACTTGCTAGGGACAAGAAAATGCTACTACATGAATATCAAGCCATCAAAAGAGTAGATCTTGTGTTTAAATGTGTTTTGTTGGATTATCTTCATGTTCATGCATTTAATAGTAGAGTAAAGTATAGATCTTGCATAAAAATCCATGTTCATGTTTTCAAACTCCATTTCATGTATGATAAGTAGTAAATCTAGTATCTAAATACTCATATCATACTTGAAATTCATGATCTCATGGATATTTTGTGTTTTAGTGTATTAATGATCATAAAAGCCCTTATCTTGTGTATATAAATGTTGTAGTTAGTAGATTTTTAAGTAGATGAGAGAAGAAACTTAAAAAGGAAAAATTTTTGTTTGAAATGTTCAAATGAAAATTCGGATGACTTCAAGACCATGCATTAAAAACCCTTTTATCAACTCTAAAACTTGTGTTTTATATGAAAAATAAAGAGTAGGTAATATGTATCATTAAGTAATGATTTTTATAAGTTGAAATGAGATTTGATAAGAAAAATATGCAAAACAAGAGTAGAAATCAGATAGGAAATTTTGAGTTACTATTCAACTTAAGAAATTCGTAATTTTGGAGTATTGTCATGAAAACACCTATTTTCCAAACTCAAAATGAAAGTTTTACTTAAGAAATGAAGTTCTTAAGGGATAGGTATAATAAAGCCTTAAATTTTAATATATTAAACAGGTTTTCAAAAAAAAAAATCATTCAAAAATTAATTTTTCAAAATTCGGATTTTTGAATAGCCCCTATTTGAAAACATGTTTGCAAAGTGTAAAATGGGAATTTTCATGTAGAAATGAAGGTCCTAAGTAATAGATATAATGAAGACTCAATTTTGACAAGGATAATTAAAATTTCTTAAGAAATAAGTTCAAAACAAATGGAAATGATCAAAGTTAGGAAACTAGTTTTCTTAAAAGTAAATATTCATAGAGTCTTACAAAATAAAGAGTTTCTAAAATTTCCTTTTAGTAACTATTGTCAAGAGCATGCATATACCAAGCTCATAACATGCCATTTATGAAATGAAATCATTAATATTGCATGTATAGTTGATCTATATTCTAGAAACATTACAAACATTCACAAAACTGTTTTTCGGAATTGGGAATTGCTACTGATCAGAATGTTTTGTGGCTCAAACATTTTCAAAACTTGAAAATAATATTAGAAATAGATAGAGCTTTTGAAATAGATAGAAATTGATATAGAATTTTCGAAATTCCAAGTTAAAATGACCAAGTTATGGCCAATTTTAAGTCGGGACTTCTGTAAATTACGAGAATTATGAATTTACTAGTTTTGTTAAATAATTTAGATTAGTTAAGTGATGAAATACTTATTAGGATATTTCTTCTTTTTAGGTGACCCGAAATCGACGATTTCCAACCATCGGATCACTATTGCTAAAAGACCGGTGATCCAATGGCCTAGTGAGTATTACTTCCCATTATTTATTGTATGTGATTGTAATGATAGTTGCATTAGATATTTGGTAAAGATAAAATGGATATGCATGATAGAGATGATTGGGAATTATGTATGGTTATTGTTGATATGAGAAATTGAAAATAAGAATATCGAAGCTGGGTGATTAACTATAGTGTGTATAGATGAATTAGGATTGATTGTCTGCAATTATTGATTGATCACTTAAGGAATTGGTATAATTGACTATTCGGAATTAAAAATAAATACGGACTCATTCATATCATAAATGGGGACGGAGCATTAGCATTGGTTGGTTTCCCGTGATCCGAAACGGTGTAAAAATTAGTTAGTTGTGATCCACAAACGAATTCACAAGTTGGTTGACTGTCATCCTAAACGGTATATTTTGGTAGTACCGCAGTATTTGTTAATTTGCTAACCCGGGATGGAGGGCGAAAGTCCATTCACATATGATTTCCGGCTAGTCATATGTTTGTTGATTCCATATGTTTGATGCATATCACTTGTCTGACTAATCACTTGCTTGTATGATGTGTTATGAATGTGATATTGGAAGTTCTCACTCACTAAGCTAGTATAGTTTACGTCCCTACAGTTTTTATTTGTTGCAGCACCAGTTCATATGGCTTAGATAGAGGCAACCTATAGTTCAGGTATGAGAGCTAGGCGTTTCCTTTAGAAGTTGTATTCAATTTTGTTTAGACTTCCGTAGGATACCAAGAGACTCTAGATGACTGTAAAAGACTCTAAACAATATTCTTTTGCGGGAGAATGCCCTTTAGATTTTGTAACTAATTATATATGTGTTTTGATTTATTTTCTAATGTTATTGAATGCCAAATTAAACTCTTTAACTCTACCGGTTCAAGTATTCTATTATCGTAAAAGGACGCCTTATTAGGTTTAAGGTACCCCCTAGGGCATGACAGTTAAAAATTTTCCAGTTGACTATTACGATTAGACTAAAATAAGCAGGTGAGTAACTCAAATTACATTATTTGTATTTGTAAATAGTTGCATACGTAATGCAAATATAATAATAAGATTGTTGTGGAAATATATTGAGTATGTGTTGTAAGTTGTGTTTAGTTGATAAACAAAGATAATTAAAATGATAATACAAATTGTCTAATGATTTGAAGAAAGCATGTTATATGTTGTGTGTGTAATGTATGATCCCCATAAGTTTGAGTAAAAATTGTTAGCTTTATAATTAAAACAGTCATATATTATGCGAACTGAATTATTGCATATTTCAAAAGAGTGACAGCCTACTACGTATTAATATTTTGGTTCTTTATTAATGCTTGGTTTTTCTAAAGTGTTAGTTCTTTTAAGGTTTTCTTTGTTTCGTCGGTTCTTCGGGAACTAAGTAGCAACGAAGGACACCACCTATAGTATCGCTTTGAAATGATTAATACTTAGGGAATTTCTAAGGTATGATGTAGGAAATGTTCGATTAAAATATCCTAAAATTAAAGTGATAATCATAAAACGAGAAATCATTTATTTTTCCATGTACTTAATCTTCCTGGGCAGATGGTCCTTATATAATTGTTCTTCAACCCTAAAAAGAGGGTGTAAATCTTTTTCCTATTTGGATTTTAGATCATCCTAGCTTGTATATGTGCATATGCTTGATTGTCGTATTACATATGATTAGCTAATAAACTTACTTGATGTGTAATATGTCTGGTTATTCATTGAACCTGTGGTTTTGCTCACACTCCTAAAGACCTTTCAAGTTAACTCTACGACCATGACTTGTATCTTTTAGGAGCATGGCTGCAATAAGAATTTAGAAGCTAGAGGAATATAGGATCTTCGGGGTATGTTATTTATTTTTAATTCTAGTTATAAGATAGCTAGTACTTGTACTATCAGTTATGTATTTGGAGACTTATAGAATAGAATTGTGGTATGTAATACTATTATGATATTCATTACTTGTGATGGCAGATATTTACTAATTTATGGCTTATATATATTTATCATTTCTTATCGATGCAACTAAAAGATCCTGTTGGCTGAAAATATGTCATTCTCTGAAGGTTAACTAGCAATAGTGTATAAGTGTGACTTGTGTACTACTACTAAGGTATTCTTGGGGCGTGATAAACATTCTACCTTACCTTTATTGCAACATCAATATATTACATTCTTACTAGTTTGCAAGTATAAATTTATACAATTAAATGGAAAATCTATTTTTTCCAACATTATGGTTGCTTTGTAGGTGTACATATCTGTGATTCGGAATCAGGCCAACGTAGTTTTGTTATTGTTTTTTTATTTTTTAAAAAAATATTTAGTGCGTTAGTTAATTTAATTTATATAAAAAACACGCATTGAATTTACGTTTGTCACCTGATTAGTACATTTTGGGAAAAAAACCTACGTCGTCTACTTTGAGTCTCAAATTTTAAAAGAAAAAATAGACATCATCCATCTCATCTAGTTTCATGAATAAGGTTTGCTAATTTGTTTCATTAATTTTTGAAAAAAAAAATAATAAGTCTACCTAAAACTACGTGTGAAAATGATATTTTGTTTTTATTGAAATAAAGGTTGCATAGTGAAAGCTCACTGACCTTCAACTGTGGTTGAAAATTTGCATGCTTTTGAATTATAACATGCATTCCTATTTCCATTTTTTTCCCATGTTCAAAAGTTGCGGTTGGTATTTGGTTTTGGCTTTTCTTTTTTGCTTTTTTAATGGTAGACCGGTATGACCCACTGAATCTTTAGGTCAACCATTGGGTCTTGACCTAGCAAGTTTTAGGCTCTACATCAATTGGTGGGTCTGAACAGCTTGTCTCAAGTCAATTCCCGATTCATAAACCAACTATGCTAGTTTAGGTTGGTTCTCGAGTTCAACTCAATCGTGGTGACGTGTAGTTTAAACTATTTTAACGAAAATTTATTACTATTCATGATCTTAAATGAGCTATTAATAACAACACAAATAATTAATATAGTTAAAATGGTACATGATTCCTTTTTTTGACCAACGAATCTTTTTGCTTATTATCAATGTGGGACTCAATTTTGTGGAGTTGTTTTATATCTAGAGTGTTTTCAAATTTCACATTGCTAACTTTGCAAATTAAAATAGATGCACTTGTATATAAATAAATGCATATCTTCAACAATTCTTCCAACAAATAGATTAAAGATTATTATACTTGAGTCTAATTATATTTTAAGTTAAAAATTTATCTAAGTTAATTTTTAATTTATTATATAAATTTAATATTTTACTTTTTCATTTCTAATTTTATCTTTTGAAAGAATGATTAATGTCATCATTTTTAACTTATGTTAATTAAAAAAATTATTCGCGAGTTTTGAGTCACCCATGAGTAGACCCGTGCTATGGCGAGTCCAAGCCCGCGCCAATGTGTACCTGAAACCACACAATCAAAGAAGATAATGACCTCTTGACCCACCACTAAGCAAAAGCAGATTGCACTTTCCGCTGTGATATGACTGATCAAATGCAAAATAACTATTTTCCAACGCTTGGGGTGGTAAGCTGCAAATCCACCACCTTTACTTGATATCACAGAGTGGAAGGCAGCCACAGTGGCTTCTTCCTTTTTCGATTTTTGGTTTTCTTTTTTTTTTTTATTCCTTTTAAATTTTATTAATGTCCATTAGTTAAAAATTACTATTTGATTGGTATTTTATCTTCTTTCAGTTTTTATTTTTATGTGCCACACACCACATGAACGCTACTAATGTAATATGCATGGCGGAATAACCTCAACGTTAACTCAACCGAATTGTTTGTTCATGCAATTTTTAATTTTTTATAGAACTTGATTACTCAAATTGATAGTGTATAATATTATATTAAGAAAAAATAGAAAAAGAATTAGGACCTCGGCACATCTAAATGAAATAAAAGGCATGGTGAGAGGCAGAAAATATTTATGCTGTGTTTCGTAACACTAAATTCGACCGAAAACAAAAGAATAAAAAAATAACCTTGGAAATAAGAGCAAAGTTTAAAAAAATATTGCATATTTTAGTCTATTTATACTAATATTTCATCTCATTTCTTTTAATTTCCATACTAACAATCTAAACATAAAATACAAACTACCTTCCCGTTCATCTCTTTTTCTTCCTGTTCTTTTTTTCGACGGATTCCCTTTCCGTTGATTTCCACGGTGAAGTGGATTGCCAAACCCAATCTTAGGTTTCTTGTGTGTTTACAGGGAAATCGAAATACAAATTAGGAAGTGACAAGATATGTCGAAAAAGCTTCTCGACATCTTAGCATGCGGTCTGTCATTAACCAAACATCAGCAAAAACGTATTTCAAAAGACAACATATGTCAAAGTCAAATGGTTCAGCGATTTCATCTAATAAAATTGGCGCTCCAGCAAATGGAATTACAGAACAAGATTCAACGAATTTCCAAACACTTGAAGCATCTGCTTCGATGGCTTCGATACTAACCATCTACCTGTTTAGTTTCAGATGTATGCTTACTATGGAGTGAAAAAGCCAGCAACTCCATCATTTCCCATAAGTATCTCGACTAGGATGGCAAATTTAGCCTTGATTTGCACTTCCTTCAAACACTATAAACCATGAGCTTCACAAGCTTTTGAGATGGCCAAACCATAAGCTATGATCTACGCGATCAGCATACACAGGTATAGAAAAGATCTAGCAAATCAATTATCACAGAAGGGACACAAAAGAAGAATTCTTTAAATTCACCATTTCCTATATTTCCTTATTCTTCCTTCCAAAGGCGTAAAACCACGCAAGCAACAAGCACTTTTGAATATTTAACAATGATGTAACTTGTGAGGTTGCACACAACAAGAAATTATGTTACCAGCTTTATGGAGATGGCATGTTGGCATAAAGAAGAGTGAAGAAGATTTCAATTTCTGGAGCATTTTGAATCATCTGGAAAAACCGGTTTTGGCCTGGCTCTTCTACCAGTAAAGGCCCTATTGTTGCAACTCGTGGCAAAAGTTTAGCAAGTGGTATTCCAGATGACAGGGTGTTTTCTCCAGCTTGAACTTCGAGATCTTCGACTATTGCATTTGCCACTATCTTCAATGATAAATCAACAACACTCCCAAACTCAGCACTGTGGCCCAGCATGCAGCAAATCAAGTCAAATTCAAATAAGTTTGTTTTCTCTGGCTCAACTGATGAATAAAAAGATTAACGGGACAAAATCTAGAAGAGGAAAAATTAAAAGGACTGGATGGAGATCAAGCTACGTTTAAAAGGCTTAATTTCAGTGGCAATATTATTCATATGGTTAGAAGAAATACTTATGTTGCAGACACATGTCCAAGCAAAACCAAGAGTGGAGGCAGCTAGAACTTAATGCTATGAAGGACACTAAGAAGCATAGCAATATTTCTCAAGATGTAGCATAATGCAGAGTGAAGCTCGATGAAATGACTGTTTACGCAGCTCTCCATTTTGATCTAGTTCATACAAGTTTGCAACTTCCTATCGTAAGAGATCCTCAAGAGAAGACACCATCACTTTGCCCTGGATTTCAATGGCAAAATAGGCTTTTCATTTTGACTCAACGTAATTCTAATAAAATGCGTCCTAAGCAAAGCCAAGAGCTGACCTTAAAAAATTAGTTGAAGGGACTAAACTTATCAATTTAGCTCATAAGCAGAGATAAGTTATTCAGACCACAGACAAACCTCGATAACACGGCTCGAGCCTCAAGCATGAGTTGGTCATATTTTGTAACATCGGGTACAATGCTGTCATCATTGTTGGGTGTTGAAGTTGTCCCATGATGCCTGAGATCTTCAGGCATCAAATAGACCATCCAATGATGGGGAGCTCCCTTGCTCATGAATGTGTTTAGTATTTGCATAATGGTTTCATGCAGCAAGGAACTGTTAAAGACCTCTCTCAGCTGCTTCCTGCAAGGAAAATTAGGGTGCTTGGTGATAGAAATTCATCTAGACCACTGTGACCAGATCAATAATGATATGTCATACTTGATTTGCAGTAAATGCATCAATAACAGGTCTCAGGATTCAGGAAAATTGTTCCTAAAACAAAATTGATTTGTGTCCATGTGCAACTGCTACAGTGACAGGATTTCTACTCCCACTACATTTACTGCTCCAAAAGCCAAATCACAAGCTTGTGATTAGGGAGGAGGAGGAGGAAGGCGGGGGGGTGGTGGGGTGGGGAGGGAGGGCATCAAAAATATCAGGCATCTTGCCTTGGGAAAAAGCTACATCATGTACAGACCAATAATTTGAGCTACTAGTCCTCCCCACCCCTACCCCCACCTACCTTTTCCCTTCCAAGCATGGAAGCTTTGTTGAATCTTTAGACAGATTGAGCTACAAAGCAGATAAATCAACACTAGGACATTGTTTCAGGGGTAATGAAGCTACCAAGTTTTAACAGGGGCACAAAAGAACTGAAGTAAACTTTTATAAATTAACAACGCATGCCATGACCCCCTGCCCAAATTAATGTCTCCTCCATTATAATGATTATGGCACCAAACAAATGTGATTTAAAAGCCAAAGCCAGTGTCATACCCCTTTAAGACTTCTACAGCTGCAGCCTGCATGTCCTGTATCAACATTGGCATTCCATAATTAGAGAGGTAATCAGCACTTGCAAGAAATTTTTGCTGATTCTCCATGTCAATAAGGTCAGCCTCATCCTGAAAATACAGAAAATGTTGAAACTTTTATGGAGCATTTACAACAGATCAGATATAACGATTTAATATTAGTTTCCTCCAGAAGGTACCTAACATGGTCAAGAGGGCATCATTATCTCACACATATCCTTCCCTCATGAACATGTGATATATGAATCCTGAATCTGAATGTCCACCAGATTAACTTAAAAGAATGCTAATTGGAGACAACAAGATCATGTGATGAAGAAAATTTGAAGAAAATTGCTCAAAGTTGAGAGAATGCATAAACATTTACAAAGATTTTCCATTCTCCTGCATTAAAAACTGCTTTGAAATTTTTAAGTTAGCTACATAATCTTTTGAGTTTGACAGTGGAATATAGTGCGCTCCTTAGGCTATGTAATGGAATTTCATAAGGCTTCATCTATCTTATTAATAGAGAATATTTGGCTATAACCTAGCAAGCCCAATATTGACCTAATGGGCTTGTAGGCCCACAAGAAGCCCCATCAAGTATTTCAGCCAAGAAGTTTCACAATGACCTCGGCCTCAAAATGAAGCTCCACGAGGACCTCGATCCTACAGGATCTTAGCCTCGTAATCAAGCTCCATGAAGGCCTTGGTCCAACAAGGACCTCGATTCCTCACTGTTCTTGCCATGATCCTACACATTGAGGGCTACATCATGACTTCTCACCTCAATCTCCTTAGGAGAATGACTAAAAGTTTGGCCACCTCCATCTCAAGTAAGGACCACCTCCAAAATCATCTATCTCCATATGGCTCAAGTCTATGAGAAACTAAATTCTATGGGCCTCAAATTGTGACATGACCAAATGCTATAAATAGACTTTACCCTCAAAGGTTTAGGTATCTGATCCCACCCCACCCAACTAAATCCCTTTGTTCCTTTACTGTCTCAAACCCATAGCTAACTTGAGCATCGAGGTAGCTGCATCAAACCACCCCCGGCACACCACTAACCATGTTTTGTGGTTGCACATTTACAATGTACTCACACTCCCTCTACCAGCGGATCAGCAATGCAACATATCCCTTGTGTGTTCTTCAGCTCTAGAATTCTGTTTTGGTTGGGGGTATAAATTTCAACCCTAGCATTTTTGGCAAGAGATATCCAACCTTTCCATGCTTGGTTAATATATCTTAATTCAACTCAGTCACTCAAAGAATGAACCATCAAGGAAGCCACCATAGGCGAAGTGCCCTTTAGGCACTACCACAACTCAAAAGACCCACATTTGAACAGCGAAATTCAACCACAATCAAAACAAATTCTTGATGTCCATCTTAAGCACCCTTGTGGCACTTGAGCTACATATAATATTGAGTCAAAATAATGCTACTGAATTCATCTTGTAGTACAAATTCCATGTGCAAAAAGCAACTCTTGGACAGTCTAATAGGAAGGAGGCAAGGTAACCTAATCAAAGCTAGCTTAAAGGCTCACCTTATGTATTCATAATGCATGGAATGCAATTCATTTGTTATTAATACTAATGGCAGCATTTAAAAAAATAGGAGTACAAACACAAATATCCATGTTAAATAGGGATGGGTTCATACAATATGGAGTAAGATAAAATATCTTAACTCTGCTTCAAAAATAACACATCAACCAAGAAAAAATCTATATATGTCCATCAAGCCATGGTTCCACATTTGACCAAAACTGCTCCAATTCATGACCTCAGCATGATGCTTGTTTTCTTTTTCAATTTTGCTTACAAAACAAGTTCAAATCATCTCACTTGTGGAAGAAGTGCAGACTTCTCAACTGCATGCTCTAGCCTCCTCACCCTTGTTTAGATCAAAGGTTCACATTAGTGTTGGCTTCTCCTTATGGTATAATTTTTTATTGCTTTCTAGTCCTTTTGATTAATATTCCTGACATAAGATTTATCTCGTTACCAAAACTTCCTAGCCAGGCTAGTCTCTGCTCTATTGTCAAGGGTAATGTATTATGAAAGATTTCAACAATTAGATTTTCCACCAGATATTTCTCTCTTCTAATGATATGGATAAACTTACACTGGCGCCTCTCTTCAGGCAAATTTGCAATTAAGAGTACTTGGGAAAAGCTTCAAATCAAACTCCAAAAGTCTGTCAGAATAAGGTGATCTAGCATCCAAAAACTATTCCAAGGCACACCTTAGTTTTGTGGTTAGCTGGGCAAAGAAGCTTTGCCTGCTTCTCATGTAATGCTGCAAATAAACATTATGATCACCTCTTTTTTCGAATGCCACTTTTCCAATTTAGTGTGGCAAGTTGTCTGCACAGAGTTGAGTTGGCCAATTTCCTACCATACATGGTCCAAAGCTACACCCATCATCCCATGTCAGGAGGTATGGTCCATCCTCATGGGAACATCCTCCTCAGACTCTCCTTTGATTCTTCGTTAGCATACAGCTTTAGCAACCTCAATCATGGAGGAAAGTTGGATGTTATGCTCCAAGCATTTCCATCAAAAGTGCTGAGAAGTCCCATCTGACCAGCCAAGCACTAGTAAGCAATAATGTGAACATCTTGAGCAGCTTCATCCAAGTGAAGAAGAAAACCCATTGACCATCACAAGTTTCCCTTGCCCATCCAATTGGCATACAGATTGCCATCTAACTGACCCGCAGAATTCTTCTGACCTTAGCTGGTCCATGGCCCATCTAACTGGCTGTTAGCCATCCATTGGGCTCTTAATTTAAGCATAATACAGCACGTTTCTTTCGTTTTGTTATACAAGACTTCCCTTGATTTACAATTATGTCACTAGACAATTTTGAGGCTCTTAGGTAGGGTTTAGGGTTTATTTCTAGTACTATTTTTTCTCTAGAAGAACATCATCAAACTCTATTACAAGTGTTTTACGATAATTGAGTAAATTTGATTCCTCTTTAGTTTGCTTGTCTTATCAATTTTCTTAAGTAGTGGTGAACCAGTTATTGAATATAGTGTAATATCAGTATCTTAACAACCCCTATCTATTTTGGTATTTGTAAGTAATGTCAAACATCATTTAAATACAAACTATGAGGTAATTGATACTAGTGAGTATATTTTATATTACTTACATCCATTTATTTTCTCCATTTAAACACAAAAACTCCAAATATTCCTTATTTTCCAGCTTGCTCTGGTTCATTTGCGCTCCTTTCACCTGTGACTAAATCAATTCCTCAGTTTGACATCAATGCGCATTGCTGCATGCTCCTAGCGCAACTATATATGAAGATTCAACATGCCAATTCCATTGCAGAACCTTGCATATTGTTCTTTTTGCAACAATATATACACACTCAGCTGACTGGCTGGCTGCCTTTGTCTCAATGAGTAATAATGATAAACTTAAAACCCAAACATGTATGGATATTCCCAATATGAGGATACAGCAAGATTCTTCTGCACATTCAGCTTTATTGATTGCCTTCACTTTCTCATTAAGTTTCTACCTCCTTTCATGAGATTTCTTAAGTACACAAGTGATCAAATGTACATAAGACTAAAAGCTTCGAACCTTATATTAAGAAAATAACAGCTTCACATCAAGAGACATCAAACATTGGGAACGCAGGTGTATTAAACTACATCTAAATTTATTAATTTTATAGAAACCATCAACCAGTCTTATGCAAATATGGTATGCTAGAACATCCATCTAATGGAAAAAATATATATAAATCCCACACTTAAAAAGTAAGATAGCACTAGGATTTGAAACATACATCAGTTACTAAGAGTTAAAGGAACTCTAACACAAGACAACACGACTAGTGGGTGCAGACATACTATCTATACTGCTTAAATGCAAGGCATCTGATGAGCTTGTAAACTAATAAAATTAAGAAATATTTATCCCAAAAAAATAAAATTAAGAAATTTTATTGATTTCCAACAAAAAAAAAAGAAAGAAATTTTGTTGACTCTTGACTTGATATAAGTACGCAATGGCATTGATATCCTATTCTTCCCATGTCCACTTTGTCTCAAACTACCATCAGGTATAATTCAGTTACTGTTCCGATAGAAACCTTTCACTCGATGAGTGGATATTATAATAAATGGCATCAAGCTTCCTACAAGGAATTTTTGGTTAGAATGAAGCATTGAGCTTTTTATTTGTGTCTGTGAAATTTGATCAGCATAAGAAAGACAACAGCAAGTGAAATTCTGCAAATGCAACCTTGAAAAATTTTCCTTTTGGGTGTCATTCAATACTATAGATATATTTCAACATATATAGGAGTCATAGCTGCATAAGAAGAATATGTTCTTACAAGTATTTGAGAGCCTGTCAGGCCCCGTGCAGTGTCAATATACAAATGTCTTCCAAGGATGTTGACTTGAACCCTAACATACAGGGTAATCAGTGTCATTGCCCACAGAGACAATGCCAATTTTGTGAAACCTGCAAGAATATGGTACACATAAAAGGTATGCTGTTGCAACTTAAAGCATCCTAGGTGAGCCAAGACACAAGAGGAAACGACATATTAACTTTCAGAAACAAAAATCTATGACAGGATTCTTACTAAGAATTTTTAAGTGCTCCCATAACTGCAGTTTCTCTGCAGGTGTCAAAGTGTTGGGCTGATCCTTTCCCCTTGCCAAACGTTCTGTCAAATGGAACAAGTCCAACTCTCCAGATACCCGACTACTTAAACAATGAATGGCATGGGGTAAAGTTGTTGTATCTGCTATTCGCTGAATATTCTCGAAATGTGTTTGCATACTACACGTCATTGAAAAAATAAAATAAAATAAAATTGTCATCAGATAAAGTTCGTGACACCAGTACCAAAGGGTAGCAATTCCTAACACCATAAAGGACTTTTTTCTTCTTTTCCCCTTTGGTAAGATAAC
The DNA here is from genome assembly GCA_024138025.1 of Combretum micranthum. Classification (NCBI taxonomy): domain Eukaryota; kingdom Viridiplantae; phylum Streptophyta; class Magnoliopsida; order Myrtales; family Combretaceae; genus Combretum; species Combretum micranthum. Next base: position 304,771 of record JAMXBD010000688.1, on the reverse strand, counting down.
ATCATAAAGTTCAAATAATACATTCAAAATTTCTTAACTGAGCTCTGAGAAGTTCATCATTTTCCCTCTGAGTCATGAGCTCTTTTTCAAGATCAGCAAGTCTCCTCCTATGAGCATTGTAGAGCTTATACAGAAAATACCCACTGCCTAAAATGCCTGCAGTGACAAAAACCTTTCTCTTATGCCTTCTCCAGAAATCTCTATGAGGACCCAAACAAAAGGAAATATCAGTCCCAGTAGTGAATCTCTCCATAACAAACTGTCATAAAATCTCACACATCATATAAAAAATTGTAAAAATCGTCATTTTGGCATCTGAGAGCATCCCAATATTAAAGACCCCATTTGGGGTCCATTGGTATCTCATCAACATCCGAAGGAACACTCCCAATGCCAAGGACCTCACAGCTCCCTCACATTGAAAGCTAGGTCAAGGACCTAGTAACCGGCATGGCCTAATACGTCTATCAATTTTACTGAATACTTTCCATCATGTCTAAACTTGTAATCCAATTTATTTGAAACGTGTGGCATAACACGTAGAAAACATGGTAAAATGGATCCAATTAAACAGTTCAGACCAAAAGTTGCACTTTTCCCATACAGAAGTCATCTTAAAACACCAACTACAACAAAGAGTCTTTTCCCTGTAATGGGCACTTTCTCAGAGGACTATTAACAAACACTTGGTAATGCAACAATAACATTTATAATACGAAGCGTAAAGAGCAACAATAACTCATGAAACATCAGCGATAGCATAAAACTAACCTCAAAGAAAGCATTTTTTTCGATGTTATAGACTCCAATGGCCCATCACCAACTCTTCTCGGAGATCAAAAACCACATAATTAAATTAAAAGCCCCCGAATGGGTCAGAAAATATGAGTACGCTGAACACAAAAAACACGAACTTTAACAAAAACAATGCTTTCAAATCAGGAACCGCCGCTACAATTGGGTTTTGACAAAACGGATTACTATTCTCTCAAATGATTTAGTGGAGGTGTGGGGAAAGAATGAAGGTTGTCTTTGAAAATCCGAGAGGTGAAACAAAGAAATTTTGAAAGAGTTAAGGGGTGAAGTTGAAGATGGGAATGTCGGAACTCCGAAGCAAACAAACACACAAATTACATAAACCTAAGAGCAGTGATTGTTCATTAAAAGGGGATGTTCTTTTCTTGTTATCTCGAAGGACTGAAGACTTATTGTAAGTAACAAAACAAAACACGGAGGCTCTCTGTTGTATATTGGGAGCAGGCGCGTGTGTATGTGTTGGTTTTCTGGTGTTAAAAGTAGTTTGGAGAATTTCTCATCTCCGATCAATACTAAGCTCCTTATTTTGTTTTAGAGGAATCTGCAATTTCTAACGGTACCGTTACTGTTTGTGATTTATATATGTTTCATAGGTTCCCACCGGCTACTTGTGGATTGGTATGTGGTCTGAAGCTTCTGGCGCATGCAGTAGATATTGAGACGAATCGATCTAAGCTTAGGTTAGCGATGTTTAAGAAAAGAGCTACATGTGGAGGAAGAAAAGCTGTAGTATAGTTCCCACATTTTATTTGGAATGTTTAGCATGTGGTGAGCCTCTTATTTTGTTTGGTTGCTATAAAGGGAAAAGGTCCAAAGAAAGAAAGAAAGAAATGAAGTCTATAGATATATGAATCTGATTACAAAGGTTTTGAGCCTAGTTCTTATTTAGGTTTAACTCTTTAGACTAATATGATAGCATTTAAAGGTTAGGCTTAGTTCAATTGAAATGATCATGGAGAATTGGCAGGACCTGATAGGATTGGCTCGTCCAATTTCAATCTTTTCAAATTGCTTCACACTCTAGATGAAAACCTTAATGGGCCTAGGTTCACAAGAAAACCCACATCTATATCCACTATAAAAAGACTCATCTTAACCATTGATCATTCGTCTTATCTGACGGACGACATCGACAACTAGATTTTTATAAATACCCCTAGTCTCACTCATATGGATAAGTGAAATCTTGGACAAATGCTATCGTGCTATCGGATTTATGTCTTAGTGAATCAATCACTTGATTTACTTAAGAACGTACACGATCTCTTGATACTTAGTGAGGTTGATGCTTCTAACTCCCTCACCTATCACACGTGTGTTAGATTCTACGAGACTGCCTACTCCTCCTCCTATACGACTCTTTCTTGATCATCCTTACATGTGCTGCTTCCCTCGGTCACATGCATCACGATAGTCACGCAGCACGCACGTGATCGTTGCACTCAGATCATACCCACACATACTTGGCGACTTCATTAGGGATAAGGAAATTGACACTTGCACGATGGCACCTCCAAGAAAGAGACATACTGACCCCATTAAGGGTATGGCTCAAGAATTCAATGCCAATCCTGAAGTTACTGAGCATGATATGCTAGCACTTGAGGATGTTAACCAACCTGTTGGTTTTCAAATTGACAATGATGCGATCTTGCATGTTGTAAAAAATATATATTGTAAGTCAATCAATCACTGCAAGAGTCCACAAGAAAATTCTAACAATTCATGACTATTTTCACTCAATAACTTCTGGTATAGCTGCTATTGCTGTTACGTAACAGGATGCAACTTTGTCAACCCCTGCTATTGCTGCGCGGCAACGCACTCCTCAGGCACCTTAAGCTCCTCAAGCATCTTAATCTGCTAATCCTCTTCCTGCTTTGAATAGAATCCTATTAGAGTTAGAGAGCAAGTCCCTCCATTGGAGCCTATAGTTACACAATTGATGTACCTCAGGTAATAAACACAGAATTTAACTTGGAGGATTCTCAGCTTCCCAGCGTACACTATGCTCAACTTGGAGGATCCTCATCCTCACAAGCTATACCATAGATTGTCATTGGTAGACCTGCTATTCAACCCAATGCAACTCCACTCCAGACTACTACTCTAACTACATCAGTTAAAGCTACTACTTCAACTCATAAAGGCACATTCGTTACGAAGGAAAATCTAGACATGTACCTGAGGGAAATACAAGCTAAGTCTAATGTAGGAGTGTTGGATCTCAAACTCCCATATAATCAACGTATTGCTACTAAACCATACCTTCAGGACTATGTAATTCTTAAATTCATGATGTTTAATGGTAAGAAGGGCAGTGCTAAGGAGCATTGCTAAAGTTTATTGAAACACTAGAGGTTTATGGATTTAATGATGATTTGAAACTGAAAGAATTTTCTAAGTCCCTCATAGAGAAAGTATATACCTGGTATGTCAATCTCCCCCTGGGATCAATAGATTCCTAGAGAAGTTCTTCTCCACATAAGAATGAGTGACCTTAACTGATATGGGACAGATTCGCTAAAAGCCTAAGAAAGACTTGATAGATTGCATTAAAGGCTTTAGAGGACGTTCCTTAGACAAGATGCATGTGATGAATGGGAGTTAGTAAAAATTTACATTCAAGGTATGTTTACTGTGAATATGTGATGCATCTAGAAAATCTCTCTTCAGTCTTATTCTCTATGCTGGTTGAGAATGCACGAATGACCAATAATTTGGTTGCACGATAAAGAGGAGCAAGTGCGAAGTTAACAAAAGAGAACCATTGGTGAATCTAGCTTAAAGTGAAGATTCTAAAGAGGGAAGAAACCAAGAGCTAAGAAGCCTAAGGCTAAGAGGGCAAAAGAAGCACTAACAGATCCTTGCTTAATGGAAAAGGTGCATGCTATGCTCGATCAGTGATTGAGGGATAAAAATCTCAAACTTCCAAGAGTATAACATTTGCCAACTTAAGAAGAGAAAAATGATCCTAAATTTTGTAGATTTCGTAAGATTATGAGGTATCCTACTAGGAATTGCTTTACTTTGAAGAGAATCTTCAATAAAAGAGTGTAGAATGATGAGCTTATCATCGAGAATAATGATGTCTTCTAGCTCATGGCAATCAACATAGTGATGTGAATGCCATTATTCATGATCCTGCCATAATGGAGTCAATAGACACATAGCTAGGACTGCAAATGAGCAGAGCTATTCATAAGCTGCTCGAGCTCGACTCGTTTCAGGCTCAGCTCGGCTCGGTTCATTTACCTAAACGAGCCAAGCTTGAGCTCCATCTCAGGTTCGTTTAGCTAAAGGAGCCGACCCTGAGCTTATCCTCAAGCTCGCGAGCTGGCTCGCAAACAGGCTCGTTATGAGCTCAAGAACAAAGCTCGTGAACAGGCTCGTTTAGAGCTCACGAGCTAAGCTCGTGAACGGGCTTGTTTAATATATATGTAATATTGATATTATATTATTAATTTATATTAATTTAATATTATAAATATAATTAAAAATAATTATATAAGCTAAATGAGCCGAGCTCAAGCTCGTTTAACGAAATGAGCTCGAGCTTGAAAAAGCTTAACGAGCTCGGGCCTGAGCCAATATATTCCAGGCTCGTTAAAAGCCCACAGCTCGACTTGAGCCCGTTAAAAAATAAACGAAACGAGCCAAGCCCGAGCTTGCAAAAGCCCTGCTCGTTTGCACCCCTACACATAGCCAGTTGGGGCACATGAAGAAAATGATAATGCACTCAAAATTGAAATTCATGGGGATGATAATGTTGTCTTTACTTTAATGAAGACTTTAAATTTGAAGAATTTCTTTGATCTTCTTAGATTTGATGATCATGCACAATCTGCAACAATAACTGCACTTAACCAAATTGCATAAGGTCACTATAGTGAGTGCGACATGGTTCAACCTAAGAAAGGAGTAGTCTCGACAAGGGATTATGCCATTACATTTACTAGCATTGATACACACTAACTTCAATCACAATCGTCCTTTGTATATGGAGAGTATACTTAATGGTTACCCTATCAAGAGGATATTTATCGATAATGGATCGTCACTCAATATCATGTCCGTGTCTACTTTCAAAGCTGTAAGAATAGATATCCAATATTTAGTGAAGCATCCCATTGTGGTAAATAATTTTGTTAAATCTTTTACAATGATAGTGGGTTATGTCAAAGTAAGCTTAAAGTTGGGCCTATTTATGGCCTTGCTACATTTCATGATTGATACACCAGTGTCCTACCACCTTCTCATAGGAAGGACATAGCTGCATAAGTATAACATGATACCCTCAACACAGCATCAATGCATAAAAGTCATTGGAATGGAAGTGATATCTTAATTCACGCGACAAAGAATCCGTTCAATCATAATGAACTTCACCTTGCTGAAGCTATCTTCTTCTATGAACATGAAAATGAAGCGGATATGAATTTAGTGGAATCCCATGCGAAATCACTACCTATAAGAGAAGAAATTAAGACCCAAGAATTTAAAAAGAGAAAAAAGCACGGTTGTCATAGAGGTGTAAAGAAACGCAAGAATTGCTTATGGTAACATGAAAATGCAAAGCACTGTATGAATTGAAGAAAGAGTTGCTTATAACCAAGAGTGTTATTAGCATGTCTCACTCATTTCCTTTTTGTTTCTTTGTAAACGAAGTGTTAGACACTTTTAACTAATAAATGAGCTGTATTACTCAATCAATGAGTATTGTTCATGAAAATACGATGGTGTGCTCACTTATTTTCCTTTTTATCGCTATTGTCGTTGCAAAATAACAGACTAGTCTTCTTAGCGTGCAAAATTAGTTTTTTTCTTTTTTTTAAAAAAAAAAAGATCAACATTAGATTGGGTAACATTACCCTTTAGTAATGAAAGAAAAAAAAATAACAAATATAACATATGATTTAGACATCGTTGTTGATAGGTTAAAGCTTAGCTTCTAGGCGCATGATGTTGATAGCTCATCTCACTTTTTTCTTGATATTTCTAGTTATCATGTAATGGAGATAATTCCCTTACCAAGCTCCATTGAGCCAAGTAATCCTTGGCACATGGTATTCTACACAAGTACTATGTAGTCGAGTAGTGAGAAATATTCCATTGACTAATAAAAATTTATTGATAACAAATGCTTTTATCACAGCATGAGCGTGATTGATAACAAATGCTACTATCGCTGCATGAGCGTGATTGGTAAAACTGCTACCATCGTTGTATGAGCGCAATTGATAATAAATGTTATTATCGTTGCATAGGCGTAATTGATCATTTTCCTTAAATAGATTGTTTAAACATTATCGCAAGGAAGTAGCAGTGCTACTTTAATGCGCATGATAATATAAGGAGTCCATTCATCTCTTATATTAGATAATATTGCTGCTTGGTTGAAGCTTTGCTCCTATGCGCATGTGATCATAAAGAAAAAGGCATGTTTTAAAATTAACTGTTGTGTTTCAGTAACAGTCTTTGTTATCTAGACATGCTCTTTGTTTGTGATGCCTATAATAGCTTTACAATTGTCTAAGGGATTGAAGTGATCCCATTAGTATGTCTTTTCATGTGTTGCAACTATATGAGAGATAGTACTCCAAAGTATATGATGACTAGATATATGTAAAGACCCGACATGCTCAATTCTTAAATTAAGCACACCAAGTCCCCAACCATGTATAACTCTTACGAATTATACGTAAGGTTGGCTTAAAAGAAGGTGTTTATATTGAACATTGCTATCCGATTTTAGGTTATGAAATCGTTTAGTTAGATTTTTAGATAACTGGATTTAGCAGCGGAAATAAATTTTATAAAACAATTTAGAAATAAAGACATTTCAAAACTTCCACTCTTCTCAAGTGGAGAATTATTAGATTAAACAAAGCTTTGAAAAAGTTAAATTAAAAAACATGGGCTCTACTATGCCCTTTAAAGAATATAACAAGTTTAAATCATAAATCCAGCTCTTACTAATACAAAACAAAAAGAAATAAAATAACTAACAACATCCACGCTCCTACTCACTTCACTCATCCACAAATTCTCTCCGAATCATCACAAATACCTAAAACCCGAGTCAAGGATCGCCAATAGCAACAACATCATCATATCATCGTCTCATCATCCATCATCACCAACATCAACAAGAACTCATCATCATCACCTTCATCAACATCATCTTTATCAACAATAAAACCTGTAAAAAGAATAAAAACAACAAGAATGAGCCGAAGCCCAGTACACAACAACACAATCACACACGGAGTGACACAAGAGCTTAACTAAATGCAAATGCGACAATCACAAGTTATTATCTTTCTTTAAAGTAAACAAATCAACACGGGAGTATTCAAACTCCGGGTATCAAGGATCTAGGATCACGTCCGCCTCCCTAAGTGGTCCCTACTGTTCATACAGACTAAGCAGCCCACCTTCCGGTGTAGCCCGTAATACTAAGGGATCCTGAGTAACGCATCACGACGCTCAGGGGGTTGATATAAGTAGCTCGGATACTTATATCTCCTAGATAAATCTATACAATAACGAAACAGTACCATGCCCCCAATCTGAGCAAGGTGCCGCTCTCCGAACCAGATTCAACGACGTAAAAGACAATCAACACTCATAAATTATTAAGTCAAGTTTAAGTTCTTAATTAATTTTAGATGCCTATCCTAACATCCAACACGCAAGTTACTGCGTACCTTATATACGAAATCCAAACAGAGTCTCAGAAAGAATTCCATAAGATAATCCAGAAGATAAATCAGATATCCACTTCTGTTAAGGAAAGAGTTCGTATAAGAAACTAAACTAAACTAATCATATACTTCATCAAAATCATATAAGAACTTAAGCTATTTATCCATTCATTTCAAACCCATTTATTAAATCCTATTTGATCAGACACTAATGTGGAACCCCATTATGGCTGCGAATATCGTCCCGCCAAAATATGGACAGTTCTCCTTTGTCTGTCAAAGTAATTCTTTTCACTTTAATTATAGTTTCTTATCACAAAACATAGCATATATAAAGCATTCATATTCAAAGCAAATAAACAATTGAAACAACATATTCCCATATTATTCAAAGATCACCCTAATTCATTCATCTAAGCTAATTATTAGCTATTAACCCATTTTAGCTTAACCTTAACCAAATTGTTTAGAATTAGTTATTTGATTCATTTTCTAAGTCAAGTTGATTAAACTTCGACAATCTAATTCATTTTAGCTTAGTAAAGTTCATTAAGCCAAGTTGGACCTAGATTAATTACTAATTCATTATACATGTAGGATCTATGTCAACTTGAACTCACATTAACTTAAACTTAACTAAATTAATTAACCTTAATCATTTAGTTCAAAAACTAAGTCAAAGATAGTTAAACTAACTCAATCTAATTCATTTTAACCCATTCAATTCTATTTAATCAAGTTGAACTTAAGTTTGTTAACTAAGTTCATTTAAGTTCAATAACTAATCATAAGAACAAATAATAAACAAATCTTAAACTTAACATGAAGGAAATTCGAATGAAATTCACATAAATACTTAACTCATCGTTTATATACTTACCAAGATCATTTAGTTTCACTAAGTCATCACAACATCATAAATCAAGCAATGGAAATCATATATACAACATAACTACTTTTAGTTTAATACTCCTGGAAATTCAATTATTTGTTGAATTTATAAATCTATCTAAATCATGCTTAATTAAATCAATCTATCAACATAACACAACAAACATCACTTAGCTATCTCATTTTAACTCAAAAAGATCCATTTACACTTAACAATAAACATTTAGAAATAAAAAACAAGTTTTAATTTTGTTTAAGAAAACACAATAGAGGGAAAGAATCAAAATTTAAGCATTGATACGTTTCGAATGTGTAAGAACTTAAAACATGAAAGTTATATATCTCTTTTTAATCTTTTTATAGCAACTTGAATCACCTCAATCGGAGATTGTATGAAAAAGTTATGTCTAAAATACGAAGAGGCTACGAAATAGGACACGGAGTAAAACGAACACCGGCACTTCAAAGTCGGCGGCGTAAATTTCAAAGCCGGCAGCGTAAAGGTTCAACACCGGCAGCGTTGGAGGCAGCTTTAAGAAAATGCATTCTGTTCCCTTCAACACCGCCTCAAAGCCGGCCGTATAGAAGCTCCAGGAGCCGGCGTTGACGACAGAATAGGTTTGTGAAAAAGAGGTTTTTTACATTTTCCTTTTATCAAAACTTCTTTAAATCATTTACTAAGCTTCCTATATCAATTCTAACATCAATAAACTCTAATAACAACTCCTAACACTTCAATCTTCCTCCAACAACTTCAAATAATAATCAAACTATCACAACTACTATTCATCATCTTCTTCCTCCTTCACAACTCAACTCCTAACAACATTAATCCAACATATACATATATAAACAACAATCCCAACTCATTTCATCATCAATTCATCAATTACATAAGCAAACAACAAGTAAAACAAATATAACTTGAAATAGAAAACTTAGCTTTTTGGCTAAATCATGCAATTCCTTCTTCTTCTTCTTGTTGAAGCTAATTCTACTTGATCTCCTCTTTCTATCTTGTCTCCTATCCTTAATTTATCTTCTTGAATTTGAGTTTTAAAGAAAGCAAAAAGAAAGACAGAAGAAGAGATGAGGAGAAGAAGAAAGAAAAGGGAAACAAAAATGAGGAAGAAGAAAAAGGGCAGACAAAACAAATAGAAAAGAAAAGGAAAGAGTAAAGTTAAATTTGGATAAAATAAAAATAGGATATAAGTTTAGAACTATCAAATCAATATCTATAGTTCCAGAAGTATTTAAGAGATGATTTCTGAACCGATATGTTATAAATTAAGATCTTAAAATAAGAACTTAATTTAGGAATTTAATTTGGATACAAGATATTTAATTTGAGTTTGGGTTTAAGAACTGATATTTTTATTCAAACAAATGAACTCAAATTTTACTAAGATTTATGAATTAGTGTTTAGGCTAAGAATCAAGAGTTTAGGAATCCTCTAAACATTTTTAGAACACATTTAGGGATTTTAGGAATTTCAAATCTCAAAACCAACTTAATTATTAGCTAATTAAATTAAGCCAACTTGTCTAATTAAATCATATAATTCATTTGATTCATTTAATCTATCTAAAATCAATTTCTAATCTAGGTGAAGATTTGGGGTATTTCAATATATCACCAATGTAAAAATAAGTATCAAGAATATCAATGGATATAGAGTTGATGAGTTAGTTTTATTGCCATGGTTACTTTTACACATTCGATACAACTCATATTGAAAAAAAAGAAAAGGGACAACATCGCATGACCAAGATGATTACAATGAAAAAAGGCACGAGTGGATGCTTATCACAACTCAATGAATTCTATGTGCAATGCACATTTGTGGTGCTTGAAGCACAAAATGTTTGTTTGTGCGTGATTCTCTCTTATGCAAGAACGCATGAAGTTCATTTATGAAATATGCTAAAAAAGTGTATGTGCATGTGACACTAGCTTGTTCATGATGCTACATTGCTCTTATATAATGCTACTACAATTAATCAATTAAAAGTACATGCATGAAATAATGTTTGTCTTCAAACAAAGTCGATATGCTCCTTCAAGATATTGCAATGATGGCCCAAGTGAGTTCAAAAGAGCATCCAAAGTAAGTATCGCATGCACTATGAGCTGTGACAAGCATAGGTGCTAGAATTATACAAAACAAGTAGGCAAGGATATGTTACAAAGTCTCAAGGAGCGCTAGTATAGGATTCATTATATACTGATTCATACATCAAATGAAACCATCAATCATTATCCATATTATCGAAGTGAAGATCCCCGAGTGCCATTTTCCAAAAAACAACACACATCATCAACAACTTGTCTCCCAATATCTAATTTTCTGACAAAGTCAACGATACATATCAGACATTTGTCTACTTTGAAATATTTATTTATTATGATACGTTTATCTACAAGATGGTGAAGAAAGCAAGCGTGATACTAAAATAATGAAAGGAAAAAAAAGGAGAAAGAGTCGTTAGTACAATGAAAATAGTAGATCAAGTTATTTACGCAAAACTTTGATTTAGAGGACAAGAGATGCCATTTGGGAACTCAAATCAACAGCATGAGACATACACAAACAACATATTAGTTAACAAGTATCGCATTCATTCACCAAATGACTAAGTATACAAGATGAGAAAGAGTCTCCTTTTATAATGATATGGCTCCAAGATCATTGTATGGCGAGTGAGACACAAACAATTGAGAAGAGCCTCTCTCATAGAGGTGCAGTGCCTAGGTCAACATGTGAGGAATGGAACACGGATGCAATGTGCGGTTCCAAGATTATCACATGAGGTTTGGGACGCAGACTGATAAAAGTGTCATCGCACAGATGTGGTCTTAAGATTGCCATTTACGCGGCCGAAACACAGAGGACGGAGAGTTTTATATTAAAAATCATGAGACATCATAGTCATTAGATGAATGAGTAGAACACACGATGGACAAGAATATTGAAGTTGAATATTTCTTTTTGCATGTGTTCAAGAATCATTAATGTTTGATGACATTAAATATAACCTTAGGCAGACATTTTATGAAGTAAGAAGATCATACTTGTAAAAATAAAGTCAAGAGAATACGTGATGAAGATTCAACACTTCAATCTAGAGCCTTGCATTGCAAGAAAATAAGATGAGTTAATTTCATAAACAAGAAAGGTTTCACTCACACAAAGTTTTATTGTTGTAAAGACATACATAAAAAAAAGTAAACAAATCCTTTGACAAATACTAGGCCCACTTATGATGGTTTTACAAAACAAGATATTAAATGAATAGAAAGGCATGAAGTACATATGCAATTTCCCAATGCAATAGCCAAATCTCTAAAAATAGTCTTTCATGTTACTTTGGTGTGCATAAGCTAGATTCAATACAGTAGAAACCATTACACGATAACATGTCAGCCATGACCGTTTCATATATCGAAGTGAAGGTAAGCTAAGACTACACAATTTAAAGGAGGCACAACAGCTAAGCACAACATGCAATAGAGTTCAAGCCCAAACTTCATTTTGCCTATATAAAAAATAAGCTATTTATGAATTTCACAGGTCCATCTGTATCATTTGAGCATATATGTTAACTACAACACAAGCTAGGCGATCTAAGACATACCAGTAGCAACCTCAATCAACAATGTACTAGAAAGGAAATAAGACAGCCTATGCACATTTTGTAAATCGTGCACATCTTTCTCATTCGATCTTTGATTGAGATGATTTGAAATGCTATGGAAAGAAAAGAATAAGATCTAAAACTTTCATGTTTTGAGTTTGGATGTATTCAGAATGAATCAATACAAAATTCATCATGAAGTCGCCATAGAAGCAACAGAAGATAGCAGGACAACATAGCTCCAACACTAATTAGAAAATCATAGACATCTACCTCATATGAACTTGGATTGAGGTGATTCAAAATTATATAGAAAGAAAAGAAATAGATCTAAAACTTTCATGTTTTCAGTTTTGATGAATTTGGAGTGTGTTGATATAGAATTGGTCGTGAATTTTCTGTATCTATAGAGTTGTGCTATGATATGTTCAAATCTAACACAGTTTCATAAATCGCACACATCTCCCTTATATGAGCTTTGTTTGAGGCCATTAAAAATTCTATAGAAATACAAGAAAGAGATATAAAACTTTCATGTTTTGATTTTTGATGGATTCGGAGCATATCGATACAGAATTGGTCATGAAGTTGCTTGACATCAGTGGTGGTATCTAATTTTTGTATATTTGATAGACTTTGGTAAATTATGGATATTTTCCTCATCCGGGATTCTTTTGATGTGATTCAAAATTCTATAGAAAGAAGAGAACTAGATTTAAAACTTTCATTTTTTGAGTTTGGATAGATTTGGAGTGTATCAATACATATTTCATCATGAATTTGCTGCATGTTAGTAGTGGTGACTGATTTTACATATTTGACACAATTTCGTAAAATGTGGACATTTCTCTCATATGAGTATTTATTGAGATGATTCAAAATTATTTGGAAATAGGAGAAGAAGATCTAAAACTTTAATGTTTTGAGTTTTGTTGGATTCAAAGTGTATCAATGTAGAATTAGCCATGAAATCGATACGAGTGCAGTGGTAGCTTCCAAAGTTGCAGATTTGGGACAGTTTCATAAATTCTGCACACTTTTCTCATCTGATGTTCAATTGAGACGATTCAAGATGCTATGGAAAGACAAGGAAAATATCTACAACTTTTGTATTTTGAGTTTTAAGAGATTCTAAATGTACAAGGTTAGTTTTTTATCGTGAAATTGTTGCATGTCAACGATAGTGCCTAATTTTTGCAGATTTAACAGAGTTGAGTAAATCGTGGATATTTCTCTCATATGAACTCCTATTGAGATGGTTTAAAATGCTATAGAAAGCTAAGAGAAAAAAAAAATACAACTTTCATGTTTTGATTTCGATGAAATCACAACACATCAATACAAAACTAGCTATGAATTTATGGAATATGTAGTGGAATGTTCTGATTCACAAATTTGATAAGGTTTAGTAAATTGTGGATATTTCTTTCATCTGAGCTCCTTTAGCCTTGATTCAGAATCCTATGAAAAATGAGAAAGATATCTATAAATATCATGTTTTGGGTTTTGAGAGATTCTAAGCATATCAAAATCGTTTTTTGTCATGAAGATTCTAAAATTGCAACAGTCTTAAGCCCTCCAGAACTCCAACTTCTGGCAAATATTACAAAAGCATGCACTAATTTGAATCCCTAAGCTCATCTTTTCTTCTCAAAACATGCCGAAAGGACTTTAAAGTCTAATGGGAATGATTTTACTTAAATGGTTCCTCGTATCTTCAAACGACCAATGTTGCCGCAGCATACTCCGAAGCACCACAATTGACATGTGCTATCAAGAAGGAATTGAGTGCTTTAGACATATTATGTTCGGATAAAATGGATGAATAGAAAGGACATCATCAAAGCAGAGAAACAAGTAGCTTTTCCCCTTTTAACTCGAAAAAGTTTCCATTTGTGCTTACAGAAGTTTATGAACTTTTTGTACGTAAGTGTCTGGAAACTTTCCTACTTGTAAAGATCCACAGAATAATCAATAATTTTGCCACCCCATTCCCAGGCTGTGGAAGAAACATACGCTTAGTTGCTTTGACTTGATTTCCAAAGATGCAAGCCAGAATAATAGAACTTATGACCACCCAATGATCGGAATGAAAGATTATAAGTCAAACGCGCAACTTCGACTAAAGGATGATAAACCAAGTGCGAGAGGAAGGATTTATAAATCAAAAAACAAGAAACTAACAGTATTTAGCTAAATGGACAAACTGCATACGATGATGAGCAGCAATAACACCCAACCAGAATTACAAATGGGAAGCTGAGCACATGCATAGCTGATTTCAAGCATCGATGACTTGCCTCAATCACTCTAGTTGCTTTCGGAGTGCTGACCTATTGTTGTCTAAAGAGGATCAAATACCGAGACAATAGCAGGATCAACCACAACACATATTGACCAAAACAACAAATCGAGTAAAGCTAAAGCGAAGCTATTCTTTTAGCATATTAAGCAGGCGAAAGGTCGAATACTTTAAAACTGATCAACAGACCTTGAACAACAGCCCTAAAGCTAAAACATACTTCAAAAGAAATGCAAAATCATAGGAATAGTACCAATACGTTTCAATAGATTGACGTCAACAGTTGTACAATAATAACAGCAGTTAACTTTAGCTCAAATAACTCATAGTAGAAACAAGCATTGAATAGATCCAATCTAAGACACAACATGCATCAAGGATCACAAAAGCAGGAATAAAGTGATAAAATTTTAGCAATGGATGAAGTTATTTACCATACATTTATGGTCAAATGAGCAAGCCTATAAACTTGAAGCTAAGATGAAATTCACAAGCTAAAGTCCACAAAGTGTCAGTTCAAGAAAGAATAGCACTTAAAATAAAAAAAAAGGGAACCCATACCCAACAAAGCAATGGACTTGCTCTAAGCCTTCTTCTTTCAGATTGCATAGATTACACAAAACTTGGCCTCCACCAGCAGACAAGGAGCAATGTTGCAGCAAACAAAAGTTACTCAGGATCGCGTTGAATATATATGTAAAAACTGCAGATAAACTAACATACACCAGCTAGAGAGACAAATGAATCAATAATCAAAGAACTAATTATAGAAACACATTACCTTCAATAATTTGCGTTGAGTTACAGATGGATTCAACCGCGCTGCCGCATCTCGAAAGTAAAAGTCGCCATAGTTAAGATGAACACCATGTTATGCAAGCTGATGAGCGAGGACACTTGAACTATTCAAGCTACCTTGATGGAGTACCCACATTGATGGGACTCTCTTGGACCAACTAAAAGCTCGATTGGGACTCATTTTAGCAAAAAAGAGTACATCACCATCAAGCCGCTAGTTTCCAAGTGAACCCACTACAATGTGTACTATTTTACAATGGCCAAGCAGAATTGGTCGAAACAAAAGAAGAACCTGTTTTTGAGGATGGAAGGCTAACTAGAATAAGAAAAAAATGAAGAAGACATGGATGAAAGGCTAACCAGAGTAAGAAAAAAAATGATGAAGACGTTGGTTTAGTACGACCAATATCTGTTATTTGTAGCTGATGGTGATGGGTGATCGGGGAACACGAACCAATTATATGCTAACACCTTGCTAATGGTACAAAATGGTACCATCCTGTACCAAATTTACCTCATTCACATGCAAGGGAAGGATACATGATTAATTTTGAAATATTGGAATACTGAAATGTTGGAGTAAAAAAGAAATCATCCATTGAAGTGATCTGTCTTTTATTTTCGGGTCTACGAAGGAGGCGTATGTGGTATTTTATGAATGAACAGCATGATAACATTATTATTTCCATTGATCATAAGAAGAACTAAGCTTCCCTTTCTTTCTCAAAAAGTTTGACAAACAATGTTTAAGAATACGATAATCCAAACAGGAAGAGAAGGACGAGAATTGGGTTTCATTGCTATCCAGACCAGAGAGGGGCAACTTCGGTATGGTAAAAAACAAATGAAATACTGAGAGTAAAAAAAAGAAAAAAAGAAAAATCATACAATAGAAGTTATATTTTACATCTAATGGGATTATATTTTACGAGAGATCAATGTTACACATTATTTCCGGAAGAAGCCAGAAGTGCTCCGATACCTTACTTTATAAGATTAATACATATTGCTCTTCACCTCGACGCAGCATGATACCAAACAACTTGGTGTGATTTATGGTTTATGGATTAATCACACATGTAGTTGTGATGTTAATGGCCAATTGAATATTCTCAAAATGGTTTGATACTTTCCCGTGTTGATAAGGAAATATTTAAATGGCTCTAACATACAAGATTGACATTATGATTCCATTGGATTTAATTCAAGTGATACTTATTGGATTTATTTTAAGATTGAGACAAATATGAATGATGACATGGTAAAGGGCTTCATAAGACCCAACTCAAGCAAAATCTTTATTAGAGGAGTAATAAGATTTCAAAATTCAAGACAAGCTCAATCGGGCTTAATTTGCAATGGGATAGACTATCCATGTGAAGTAAACGAAGAAGATTCATATTATATGCATAGCATATTATTTCAGTAGCAAAGGAACAACATCACTCAAACGAACAAAACCAATATGGTGAATAACAAGGATGTGAAAGCCATGATCAGATGGAATAAGTTATGAACTCACAAGTCAAGCCACTCAAAAGCAATATAATTTTAGTTTAAGGCAGTGCATGATCAGATAATATTGCAAGTATGCATACTAACATAGTTCAATTATTTTAAAGTGTCAAGTTGAACTTTCACATTATGAATTGCCAAGAAATTAACATATCAAGTACCGGTGCAGGTAGTTCTAGCGTACATGCACTAAGCAAGACTTTAGTCATTTAAAAGGGCTAGATCAATGCCCAAATTCCTCTTATATAGCCCGAAGGACTTTGCTCAGGGGGCAAAATATAGATGTATGAATCTGATTACAAAGGCCTTAAGCCTAATTTTTATTTACGTTTAACTCTTTAGGCTAATGTGATAGGGTTTAAAGAGTTAGGCCTAGTTCAATTAGGATGATCATGAGAGAATTGGCACGGAAGACTTGGAGTAGGCTCATTGGGATTGACTTGTCCAATTCCAACCTTTCTCAAATTGGCTCACACACTACAGATGAAGGCCTTAATGGACCTAGATCCACAGGGGAGCACATATCTATATCCACTATAAGAGGGACTCATCATAACCGTTGGTCACCTGTCTCATTTGACGGACGACATCGATAGCTAGATTCTCTATAAATACCCCTAGGCCCCACTTCATTTGGATAAGTGAAATCTTCGATAAACGTTCTTGTGCTATCGAATTTCTGTCTCAGTGAATCAATTACTTGATTTACTTAAGAACGCACACGATCTCTTAATACTTAGTGAGGTTGATGCTTCCTAGCTCCTTACCTTTCACACGTGTGTTAGAGCCTACTGAGACTATTTACTTCTCCTTCCTATATGACTCTCTCTTGATCATCTTTGCATGTGCTGCTTCTTTAAGTTACGTGTAGCCAATAATCATGCAGCATGCACGTGATTGTTGCACTCAGATCCATACCCACACGAAGTGTAAATTTGATGATATAATACGGCATAATTATACTTATAAAGGGTCTCATCATTTAGGTCATTAATAGTTATGTAAATGTGATGAATAAAGTTAAATTACACTGGAAGGCCACAATGTTTTAGGGTAATTTTATTTGAGATCACTTTAAAGAAGTGAGTTAATTGAGGTTACCATTAATACATATCAATAAAGGAAATATTTAAAATTAAAACTTAGAAGATTTGGCATCTTATGGCATATGTCAATGGTGATCTTAATTGACCCACTTCTGTAAATATTATAACGTTTTTTTAACCATTTGAAACATTATGACCTCAATTGATTTACTTATTTAAACATTATGACATCTTTTTAACTAGTCGAAACGTTATAACCTCAAATAAACTTACCCCCCAAACAGTGTGATCTTTTGATGCAATTTACCTGATGAATAAATTACGTTGAGCACAATGAGTTTGGTCTGATCAAGTGTAATCTAAGATAAAGGACTATCCTAAACTTTGTAAATTGAGTTGTTAAGATTCAATGTATATTGATGGATAAATTGCACTAATAGGTCCAATATTTAGGAATAAGTTCATTTGAGATTCTAACTTTTTGAGTGGTTCAAAAGAAGACCTAAAGTTTGGAGAAGTGGGTTGATTGAGGTTCTTATTGACAGGTGTCAACAGGAAAAATATTTAATTAAAACTTAGAAGACTTATCACGTTATGACACATGTCAATAGAGACCTTAATTAATATACTTCTCTAAATGTTGAGATCTCTTTTGAACTATTGGAAACACTGAGACCTCAAATGACTTGCTTTCAAATATTAGGACCTTCTAGTGTTTTACTTGTATATTAATAGATAGATATAAGAAAATGGATATAAAAAAATTTAATAGTAGGTAGGGTCTAATCATAATTACTAGATTAAGTTAATTCTGATCATTCAATCAAAATGATCTTTTATGTGTATATGAGTTTCCCTTATTATCACCCATTCAATTAGTGAAAAGTACATCTCTTAAAGTACCTCTCTGTAGTTTCTCTCTAACTTAGCTTTTTGTTGTGAAGAATACTAAGTAATTATATTGATATACCCTTAAACAAAACTTCCACAATAAGTGGTATTAGTTACTAACATAAGGAGTTAGAGTAAGGATGGCTTATTAAGGATAACAATGTCCAAGTAATTATTAGGCAAAAAACTCGATTGAGAAATCTGTTGACAGCACTAATTGTAAGATTTGAAAAGGTGCAGTTATGTAATTTTTTTTCTTTTTGCGAAGGAAAGATTTGAGAAGTTATAAGTTTACATAGAGGATATTAAGGAGAATTTTCACGAGTTGTAAGGGACGCTCAACCTCATTGTGAAAAGTTTGGAGGCACAAGATAATGTCCATGAAACTAACATCAAGAATCAAGGAAACAATGGATCCATCTGTTGTGACCTTAAAAAGGAGATAGAGGAACTTAAAAATTAATTAGCAACTTGTAAGGCAAAAATAGCTAATGGATGATAATGTGATTAGTTTCGAGGATAGGTGTGCAAAAGTCAAAGTACTTAAAGGAACATGGTTTGAGGGAGACAAACAATTTCATATAGGGAGTAGAATAATGCTCTGATACTATCAAGTTTGTTTGGGATGAAAGTAATGAGATTTTGTCTTGTATTTAAGGAATGTTGCAATGGTTTGGTGGATAAGATAGGTTAATAAAATTATCTTTTGGACGAAGTTTGTACAAGAGTTGGAAGACCATTTATTTCTCCTCAAATGCCATAGTAAGGTCAAAGGTGGAGGCCACACATGCCACACAAGTAGCCAAATTATTTTCAAGAAGCCATATGAAGTGCAAAACATGCACCAAATGAGTGACCATAGTCGAAGGCCCTCATAGACATAATGCTCAATTAGATTTAAAAAGAAATTAGCTTGGTTGATATTAATTTTAATATAAGGGTTTATAAAGTTATGTTTGAATAAGATGGTAGAACTTGGTTGATATTAATTTGTATTGAAGCTCTATTGTGTTAAATGTTTATTACACATATTAATGTGGTTAAACAAACTTGTTGAATTTGGTACTTAAATGATACATTTGTATGCAAATTGATACATGAATTTAGATGTGAATAGGTTTCTACAATGTATTTGTTAATTTTTGTAAGCTAACAATAAACTTAAAACAATAGTTTTCATTTTTTTTTGTTTGTCTTTTTTTTTTTTTCATATGCTTGTATCACACCCTAAACATGATAAGGACATGACATTGTGCAACATGTTTCACTTAAATGATCCACATAAAGCTCGTGTTTTTACTAACTAGGTTTTAAACCATTTAATTTTTTAAAAATCATTTATTAGCTTTTTAAGAAAAATCCACTAGAATCATGCCCATATTTTATGATTTGGAGGTTTAAAAAACCTATAAAAGAACATGTAACAAATATACTCAAATATTTAAAATTCGATTGCTACTTTGTTGTTAAACTAATTATTGACTTGTAAGTTCCAAAATAATTCCAATTTTCCAAAAAGTTGCCTTCCTTAACTTAGGTTAAAGCTCCCAAAATTACCATGATTCACTTATATTTAATTATTCATTCATGCAAATTTCCATTATCCATAAAAGTTAGTTCATGATTTAGAATTTAAGAAAATTTCTTCTTTGAAAAGGTTAATGATGATCAATTTTGAAAACTTACCAATATAAGAGAAATAAGTTCACATTTCCATAAATCTTGAACCTATACTAAAAGATTCATTCATTCTAATATTTAATGCTTGTGAGAATGTTAAAATCTCAAAGGTTATATTAGTCTTGTAAAATATAATTTCAACAAAGTAACATACACATAAAGTAACTCATGCTTATCTCATTTATTTATTCAACCATACATTTTTATCAAGTGTAAAATATTATGCTAAACATTACAACAAAGGAATTTGTTTGATTTTACAAAAAATATAAGTTTTGTAAAAATTCATTGTTGTTAATTTCAAACATTTAAATTATGACAAGCATGTCTTTAAGCCTCTGAACCCCATATATATCATTTATGTCATTTTAAACTTTAATCAAGCTTGTGTTCACCAACAACTTTGTACTCTAAAGGGATGGATCAATTCAAATCCACCTTTCTCTATTGTAACACTGAAAAGAAAAAAAGAAAAAAAAGAAAAAAGAAAAGAAAACCACACATTCCATCACTTTTGTCCCATCAAGCAAGCACTAAACATATCATTTAGTGTCAGGTTAATTTATTCCAATCCATATCAAGAAAACATATTGATGAACAAATTCAAATCTAGTAAAATATCAATGTATGAGAGCAATATTTAAGGTATGGATGCTTTGAGTATGTATAAAGAAGAATCAAAGTTGAGGGATAAAAGACAAGCTAATTGCTTATACTTTCAATTTTTGCAATTTAATGTCTCATCTTTAGATTTTGGCAAAGTATTGCTCGCACTTTCAAAGTATATACGATTTAGTGTCTATGTTAAATAAAATTTGATGAACGTTCATTTTAATGATAGGATAATGACAGGCACTTGGCAAAAGATTTCCAAAATCTAAAGATGTGGTAGGAAACTAACAAATAATTTTCATAAATATGGAAGTAGAGGTACTAATTTGCCAAAATTTAAATATGAGACACTAAATTGCCAAAATTTTAAAATACGGCACTTGACCTGCCATTACCCCAAGTTTAGGGATAAATTATCAACATTTTAAATGGTTAAGAAAAGAAACCAATGTTTTCAAAGTGAATCAGATAAGGTATTAGTAATTTATTATTGACCAAAATTAAGAAAATTTAGTTGAAAATTAACCTTTTAAATAACTTTGCAAAATGTTGATACATTATTTGATTCACTTTACAAAATATTGATTCATTTTTTTAACTACTTGGAATGTCGATATTTAAATGAATTTACCGCCAAACGTTGATGCATTCTGATGTAATTTACCAAACTCGAATCCCCTTTCTTCATTATAACAATTGAAAAAAAAAAAACTCACATTTCATCATTTTAATTCCTCAAATAAGCATTAAACATATCATTTAGTGTCAATTTAAATTAAGTCCATCCTTATTAAGAAAACATATCATAGTGTATTTTTCCCCTAAAAAATGGATTTATTCAATGAAGTAAAGTTGCATCAATTAAAAGGAATGCAAGAAAACTAATGAACAAAAAGTTATGAATATGAAAACTCCTCCCATAAATGGGCATTACCCTTCAAATGTCAAATTTCCCCCATCAGAATACAGTTTCTCTTAAAAGAACAAAATCCACTCAAGCGACAAGTAAAACTAATCTCGTATAAGTAAAAACATTATCCTATAGGCTACATAGGGGATGAAAATAAGAGGAAAATAAAAAATAACAAATACATACTAAAATATGTTTGTTATAAATTACTACTAAAACACTAATATTTATTAACTTCTACAATCTCCAATTAAATCAAATTTTTAGAGAAATGGATTTATGGTAGTGGAATCATAATGTTGATGGTCAATAATGGTGAAAATGATGGAATACGAATCCTAGATCTAAAGTAGTAAATATGGAAATATTAACATGAACAAGGAATTTGTGGATTTATAGCGATGAAAGAAATAAAAATGTTTATAAAGAAGTGGTCAACCCTAACCTCCACCCTCACCCCACCCCCCCCGCCCTCTCAAGGGTTTTTGGGGACAAAGAAAGGGGGAAGGGGTTTGGCAATTTCAATTACAATGTGAAACATGTATGAGTTTTAATGATTTTCGTATTACATTCAATATACCTATAAATAAATCTTCTACGCTATTTTCTACATCATTAATAAACCTTCATTCAACATACTATAACCTTAAGGAAGACACTAATTTCAATGAAATCTCAATTTTACTTTAGCATGCTTCGATTATCATTTAAGACGTATTTATTATAACTTGTCCAATTTTAAGTAATTAAATATTCTAATTTGCAATTAACAATTCAGTTGATGTCACACATGGAACCTAAATTTTTCCATAAAATGAAATTAACTACTTGTAGTTTGAAAAAAATCAATTTGATTCAAACAAAACTTTTCACAGTCACAAACACTACCTTAGCTAACTTTGTTAACTCCATCTACTAGTGTAGCTAAATCCTCTAAAGAGCGCATTACACCTATTACTCAACAATTAAATATTAGCATGCAAACTTTTTTTTTATTTCCTTTTAATAAAAATGAAATTAAATTAAAACTAAAAAAATATCATACCTTATTGACATAGGCACGTATAGAATAGGAAAGGGGGAAGGAAAGGAAAGAGGGAGAAGAAAAGGAAAGTACGTCCAAGAGTGTGATGGTGGTATGGTTATGGTTATGCTGTCTAGTGTTCGTGGTGTGAATCCAAGACGCGATAGTGATGCTATTAATGCATCAGAGTTCCATTTATTAGAGTAGCGATGGGTTTTTTCGATCTAACTTGCATATAAAAGATGAAGTGTTAGTCTTTTCGTAATCTACTCATTATGAAAAATGCATGAATATCAATTTTACGGAGTGAGTGAAAGAAGTTAGAGAGAAGATGAATATGGGCATGAGCACTCTAGATGGATAAGTTGAATTAAAATCTATTCTTGGCTGATTTTTTTTATTGCTTTTTTGTTTTTCATCTTTTTATTGTTAGAAGAAGAAGATTTTATATCAAACTGGATTAAGACCTCCCTTTTTTACTCATTTAAATTAAAAATATTAAGATGCTTATATTTCAATTATGACAAAAAAAAAAACTCTAAATTCCAATATCCACCTTCTTTTAAGTTTTTGAGCAAATCTCTTATATTTTTGCAAGTTTCTTTAATGAATTTATCAAAGTTGTGCAAAAAATAAAAAATTCAAAATATCAATAAACAAGTTATCTTAGATGTACTTTCCTTTTCTTTTCCTTTTCTTTTCCTTGGTTTTTTTATTTTTTTGGTTCCTCTTCCTTCTCTTTGAGATATTTTTGTTTTTATAATTTAGTTTCATTTTTCTATAAAAGGAAATAAAAAAATGGGTCTACATGTTGATATTTAATCACCAAGTGACAATTGTCAAGCACGCATTTAAGGGTTTTGTCATGTCAACTGATGGAGCTAAAAGAGTTAGTTCAAGTAGCATTTGTGACCGTGAAAAGTTTAGTCAAGTATCAAATCGATCACTTCAATCTATAAGTAGTTAATTGCTCTTTTTGTGAAAGTTCAGATATCATTTATGGCATTAACCTAAAATTTTAATTATTGGATATCATAATGAAGCATCATGAAGCATTAAAGTTCAACAAACTAAACATCAATATCTTTAGACAAGATAGGTACCAACATGAAACCCATTGCCAACGGCTACTCTACACATTCCAAAATCATCATTTAATGACTCCAATCTATTTTGTTCTTTAACCCATCAACCATGCTTGTCCAAATTTCATTTAAGCAAGCATTAATAGCTACCTAAAAGAGCTAGACATGTCATTTCTTAAGTCCATCAACCACCTTAAACCACAATATACAAACATCAATCATAACCATTAATGAATGTAACTCCAACTATTGTTTTGAATCTCTTTCTCTCTCTCCCCCTTATTTTAAACAAACTTAGCACATTCACTACCATAAATTCACAAATACATCGCTATTGATATCATTATTCACAAATTAACGATATCGATATTAGAAATGTTTTCTACCATTTTCAATAGTACTAATCTATTCATGTTATGTTTTCACTACTACAAATCACATCTACAAATCTTGGTAGTTTAAAAGATGTATTTTTTTTTCAATGGTATTAGAATAAGTTGGTTATTTTTGTGTCTATTATATTTCTTTTTTTTATGTCCCTTTTTACGAGATTTAGTTCATGTAATGCCCTAACCTAAAGGTGTTATCAGCATGCCACGTGTCCTTACTAGAATAGACACTCTAAGGCTATATATTTCTAAAACCATAAACATATATTTCCACTATCACCAAATACTCACATATAGGGTAACTTTTAAAACTTTTCATATCAAATTAATTGTCCTCATCATAAACTAGAATAACTAAATATCCAATCTAAAACATAAATAAGAAATCCTTACATATAAAAGTCTCCAAAAGAAAACTAACTAATTCATCATATGCTTCTTCTTCTCAAATTACTAATAACTAATTTCGATTGTCAGCAAGATGGTTATAACCGCTATCGCTCTCCCCGTCATCAACGAATACATCATAGCCCATCAAGTCATAAATAATAGAATCTTCACTTGTACCTATGGGAAAAAAAAGGATTGAGCAAAAATGTCCAGTACGCCAAATCGAAAGCACATATACATGAGCATTCAAATCACAATATCACATACAGCTTATATTCTAATGCAACAAGCACAAATTAATTATCTTTTCATTAGCCTGTAACCAACACAGTTTAGGACTATTGATCACTAATTCTAAACCTGGAGCAACTCATGACCCCAATGAAAACCATAATATAGATAGTATATATATAATTGCATTCCATAATTAAGCTGGTAACGACTCCTAATCTACCGGAATCATTTCCAGGTACAACTCCACTCGGGACATCACCAGACAAGGATCATCAGGTTGTCAGCATTAGTATCATACTACCGTCGTGGTCTTTACTAACTGCAGCTAAGCACAAACAACACTCGATTCAATTAAAGTTCGATAATCATTAATTCGGGTTTATAACAACTAATCCTATAAGCACATATAATCAAACACGATAAGGTCGTACCTAGATTTTCTTTCAATCCAAATCTCTCGAACAGTAACTATTAACAGAGTAGGAACCCTAATCTCACAATACTCCTGTTTAACAATATATATTGCAATCAATTCCAATTATAATAACAATATCAAACCCTAACCTAATTCCATAAACCTAATCGAAGATCAATACATCTGTTATCCCGTATGCACTTTATAGAAACCCTTTTCACAAATGCTCCAAGTTCTTAACGAATATCCACAAATTCGCTTCACAACACATACACACATATATATACAATCATCTATGAGCAAAACAACTATGAAAGTTCATAACTTTAAATCCATAGATGAAGAACAGTTTTATACTTACTTAGATCTCGCATATCCTGTTCACAATGGAAACCCTAATTCGTTCAATCAATTCTCCTGTCACCAATAATATACTATCGCTATAATCACGTTCTTATAATCTATCAATCCTAGAAATCACAAGACTAGGTTAAAAATCTTACCTTTACTTTGATTTGAAACCAAAATCCTCCAAATCTGATTTAGGGTTTCACTTTTAGATCTTGAATCTCCTTCAACGTATATAAAACTAGAATTAGACTAATTTAACTAAGGAAAAGAATTGAAAAGACCAAGTTTAGACCCATGTGCCTAAAGTTTGGCCGAGGAAGAATTGTTACAAATTCGTGGGGTCCACGGTCTACTTATAGAGAGAGTTGGCTTTGGAAAAACGCAACCCTAACTTAGGAAAAACATAGACATAAGCCAGCCACTATGCCGGCAACTTAACCACTTACGCCTGTGGCTTGGATACTTACGTCAGCGGCCTTTAGTCAGGCGTAGGCTATCTTCCTTAGGCTGGCGGCTTAAGATTTTACACTAGCGGCTTAGATGCCGGCCTAAGCCAAATTCGTCCATTTATTTGCACGGGCCATCCTCGTGTCCAAATTCATCTGCTCAAAGATAAAAATTACCCTCTTAACAACATTATATTACATATATAGCCTTCATTATGAATTATTTATTTGTACTTTACAGTTCACATGCTAGCAAGGTAAATTTTGTTCTCTTAAGAGAAACAACGGTATACCCTATACAAAACACTTTAATTTTAAACAAGATGTACCCACTTAAATGTTTAAGTCTCCATACTCTTAACTCCAAGTTTGTCAATTTTCTTATATCGATCTACATGATTAATGTGATGCTTTTTTCTTTTCAGTGTGCTGATAGTGGAATGTAGACCACAACCCACTCAGCCCATTACCATCTTCTCATGGATCAAAGGCCCAAGAAGGCCCAATAGATCATTGTGTGGATATGATTTCGGATGCAACAATGACGTGTGTGCCGCGTGACTATCGTACTATACATGACCTAGGGAAACAACATGTGCAAGGATGATCAAGAGAGAATCGTATAGGGAAGAAGAGTAAGCAGTCTCAATAGGCTCTAACATACGCGTGACAGGTAAGGGAGCTAAAAAACATCAACCTCACTAAGTATCATGAATATTGTGTATCACGCCTAAGGGGTGCCCTAAACGTAACAATCTGCCACATGCCATATAAGACTCATGAATCACTACCCAAATCCTTTGGGAGTCTTGTATAGATGTAAGGCATCCCTTTACAACAATAGAATACTCGAACCGATGGAGTTAAGTAGTTTAATTTGGCATTCACTAGCAATAGGATATAAATCAAAACACATATGTAATTAGTTACAAAGTCTAAGGGATATTCCTCCACAAAAGAATATTTAGAGATCTATTACAGTCATCCAGAGTCTCTTGATTTTCTACGGAAGTCTAATCAAACCTGAATACAACTTCTAGAGGAAACACCTAGCTCTTGTATCGGAGCTATAGCTTGTCTCGGCCTAAGCTATATGAATTTGTGCTGCAATAAATAAAAACTGTAGGGACGTAAGCTACACTAGCTTATTGAGTGAGAACTTCCAAGATCACATTTATAACACATCATACAAACAAGTGATTAGCTAGACTAGTGATATGCAACAAACATGTGAAATCAACAAACATATGACCAGCCGGAAATCATATGTGGATGGACTTATGCCCTCCATCCCTGGTTAGCAGATTAACGAATCCTACGGTACGGTGCCGTTTAGGCTCACGGTCAACCAACTTATAAATTCATTTTATGGATCACGATTAACCAACTCATTAATTCATTTTATGGATCATGATTAACCAACTTTTATACCGTTTAGGATCACAGACAACCAACCAAAGCTAATGCTCCATCCCCATTATGATATGAATGAGTCCATGTTTATTTTCAATGTCGAATAGTCAATTATACCAATTCTTTAAGTGATCAATCAATAATCGCAGACAGTCAATTCTAATTCATCTATACAAGCAATAGTTAATCATCCGGCTTCAATATTCTTATATTTAATTTCTCATATCAACAACAACCATATATAATTCCCATTCATCCCCATCATGCATATCCATTTTATCTTTGCCAAGTATCTAGTGCAACTACCATTACAATCACATACAATAAATGGAGTCGGAAGTAATACTCACTCAGCCATGTATCACTGGTCTTTTAGTATTAATAGTTCGATGGTAAAGATCCATCGATATCGGGATCATCTAAAAAAGAAGAAATACCCTAATAAGTATTTCATCACTTAACTAATCCAAACTATATATTAAAACTTAGTAAATTCGTAATTCTCGCTATTTGCGAAAGTCCTGACTTAAAATGGCCATAACATGGTCCTTTTAACTCTGAATTTCACAAATTATATATCGATTTCTATCTATTTCGAAAGATCTATCTAATTCTAATATTATTTTCAAGTTTTGAAAATGTTTGGGTCACGAAACAGTAGGTTCAGTTCTGATCAGTAACGGTTTTCCAATTCCGAAAATAGTTTTGTAAATGCTTGAAATATTTCTACTTTATAAATCAATTATACATACAATATTAATGATTTCCTATCATGAATGGAATGTTATGAGTTTAATGTATGCATGATCTTGATGATGCTTACTTAAAAGAAAATTTTAAAACTCTTTATTTTGCAAGACTTCAAGAATAACTACTTTTAAGAAAACTAGTTTCCTAACTTTGATAACTCACTTGTGTTTTGGATTAATTCTTAGAAATTTCTAGTTATCTTTGTTAGAATTGAGTCTTCATAACATCTATTACCTAAAACCTTCATCTTTACATAAAAATTTTCATTTTATACTTTGTAAACATGTTTTCAAATAGGATTTATTCAAAAATCCGAATTTTTGGAAATTTAGTTTTTGAATGATTCCTTTGAGAAAAACTTGTTTAATATATTAAAATTTAAAGCTTTACTATACCTATCCCTTAAGGACTTCATTTATTAAATAAAACTTTCATTTTGAGCTTGGAAAATAGGTGTTTTTATGGCAATAATCCAAAATTACGAATGTCTAAATTGAGTAGTAACTCAAAATTTCCTATATTGTTTCTATTCTTTGTTTTACAAATTAATCTCATTAAAACTCATTTCAACTTATAAAAATCATTAATTAATGATATCTATTACCTATACCCTTTATTTTTCATATAAGATATGAGTTTTAGAGTTGATACAAGGGTTTTTAAAACATAGCTTTGAAGTCATAGGAATTTTTCTTTGAACATTTCAAACAAAAACTTTTCCGTTTTAAGTTCCTTGTCTTATCTACTTAAAGTTCTACTAACTACAATATTTATATATACAAGACAAACCTTTATGAGCATTAATGCATGAAAACACAAAATATTCATGAGATCATGAATGTCAAGTATATTATGAGTATCTAAATGCTAGATCTACTACTTATGATGCATGAAATGAAGTTTGAAAGCATGCACATGGATTTTTATGTAAGATCTCTACTTTATTCTACTATTATATGCATGAACATGAAGATCATTTGATGAAAACACATTTAAACACAAATCTACTCTTGTGATAGCTTGATATTCATGTATTAGTATTTTCTTGTCCCTAGCAAGTGCTCATGGGCACTTAAAATGAAAATACTCATGAATAATCTTGTCATTACAAGATTTAATGGTAGAAAAAGGTTATGACTTATCACCTAAGGCTTGAATCAAATGGAAAATGAAGAAGAAATGAGTTTGTGTGTGTGGGGGTGTGTGAGGGAGGCTCACGGCACAAAGGGAAAGAGTAGAGAGGATTTGTAATTTATGTAATAAAAAGTATTAAATATAATAATTTGTTAAGAGACAAATTTTCATTGGAAAAGAAAATGTAATTGGGTGTTGTAAGGATGTAAGACTAGGTATGGCTTGTGTGTGTAGTAGGTTGTACTTGTTAATAGTAATGAATAGTAAACAAGACAATTACTTTACCGGTAGTAAAAAAAATACAGGAAAAAGGCTATATCTGTAATTTTTATAACTCGAAAAATTATAAAATTTATATTTTGAAATCTTTATTAAATTTCGGTTCTAAAGAGTATTCCGGAATATTTTTTTGAATTTCTAGTTCTGGGGCTCGCTTTTCCGTAATAGATCTCGAGAATGCTCATAATAGAAAATTTTTCGAAATCAAAACTTTTTATGGCTTGAAATATACTTTAAAACAATATTCCACATTAAATTATTTTATAAAAGTTCTTTTAATTTGAAACCAAAGGAAAGCCGGATCCAGGGTTCCTAGGTTTCTCTCACAAGGCTTATATTAATCCGGTTTAGGGTTTTGGTTTCGTTTCCGTAGTTTACTTGATTGCTAGGAAAACTGGGGTTTACATCATGTACGTTCTTGAGTGAGTCAAGTAATCAATTCCCAAAAATGGAAATTCTGCAGCACGACGATATTTGTCCAAGATTTCATCTATCTAAATGAAGTAAAAACTAAGGTATTTATAGAGAATCTAGCTGTCGATGTCGTCCATCAGATGAGACAGAGGACCAACGGTTAGGATGAGTCTCTCTCGTTATAGATACTTCCTTCTTTGTTAACTCCGTTAATGGAGCTGCAATAGTACTAAAATTCTGGATGAATCTCCTGTAAAAAGAATCAAGTCCATGAAAGCTTCGTACTTCGGTTACACTAGTAAGAATAGGCCACTCAGTGATAGCCCTGATCTTCTCATCATCAACATGAAGTCCTTATGTAACGCCCTAAAATAAGGCATTACAACCCGCCACATGTCCTCTCTTGATTAGGACATGCTAAGGCTCTAATATCCATAAATATAGAAATATCACCTGTAAACACACATAGGGTATCTCATAAAATACTCAACACAACCTGTATAATCTGGAAACACAAGAAAACTTCATAACATCCTGTCTAACAAACAAACATCCTAGTTGGCATATCCACAAGCCAATTATCCAACATAACAACTGAAATTTGTCTACAAGAGAAAACCCTCATTTACAATTTAGTCTTCCAACGACAAATGATCTAATAACTGTTCATAAAACATAATAATAAGCAAAACACAACAAAATCAAGTCTGCAACATATCTAGGCACTTTTTTTTCCATAATCCTACAATCAAAAAGTCTAACTCTCAGCTGGGTAGTCAAGTCCATTATCGACATCCCCCTGATCAAAGATCAGATCATAACCCGAAAGATCATATATAATGTCTTCATCACCTGTACCTAAAATTATAAAAAGTGAGATGCGAAGCCTAGTATGATAACTCCAATCCTTAAAAGCAAATGCAAATGCACACGCAATATATATGTATATATATATATCAAATGCACCTAGTATAATGCAAACAATCAGTTTGTTATCTTTTTATGGTCAGCAAAACAACATAGTTCAAAACTATGTATACTCTTATCCCAAACTCGAAGTAACTCAGACTCCTCTTGAAAAACAACTAACTCTTTGAAATAAGGTAATTATATACATATATGGATGAGTGGGTACTCCCCACACATCCACATTTCCCCCTCATTCTACCAGAATCATCTCTATACACGAGTCCACCCGAGATAACCTCACACATAGATCATCAGGGACCTCACCAGTATCACTGTCTGCCAAGTCTTTACTGGTCAAAGCCAAACACAACCAAGTAGACAACAAATAGAATTAGGTTTATTATGAAGTTCTGTTCCTACAACCAATCAAGCAATACTAAACTTACAAGCAAAAACAACAAGCAGGGATTGGTTGTACCTTTCTCAATTTTAGGTATACAATTCAAATCCTCAAATCTGATATCAACAACAACAAAGATAACCCAAACTCCACAAACTCCTATATCAATACCAACTACAATTCTACAACTCCAAATATCCTATTACAACATATATACATACATCAACAGATATAAACCCGTTATCAAATATCCTACAGATATGAATTCTCCAAAAACCCTAACCTGACAAGAAATCCTAGATATCTGCACCGTCTACTCCGATCAAACTTCACAAAATCCTTAAGAACAACAATGAATTGCATAAAACTCCACAGTTATCGAATATTTCACCAAAACCCTAATTTGCATAACATAAAGAACGTATAAGAATCATCTAATCATACGTTGATTAAAACCATCATAGAGGAGATACAACTCACCAATTTAGATCATCAAGAACCACACCTACATCTACCAAATTCGGATCTCACCCAAAGCTAGGGTTTCCTTCATGCAAACAATCACAAAGTCCTAAGAACTTGCATGAAATTCGCATAAAACTTGTATGAAAACATTACACTTACTTGTTTAGAGAACAAAACTCACTCCTTAGCCAACCAAATAGATTAAAACCCAAAATCTTAATCATTCCCACGTTTTCCTTCAAGAACACAACAAAACCTTAAAGATTTTACATAAATCCCGAGAAAAATATGTTGTAGATGGACTAGGATCGCTCACCTTTGATCAATCTCGCTTAAGATGGAGCCTTAACACTTAGATATCAAGAACAGACCCTACACGTTCAAAGAAAGAAATAAAGTGAAGGAGGAAGTCTGCCAAAAACCGTTGTTCGTGTTGAGTATTTATAGAATTTCATTCCTACACCGGTGGCGTAGAATCTCAGGAGGCGGCGTTCGTCGTGCAACAAAAATCCTTCGCGTCGTTCAGAACGTTCGACTCCGGCGTTAGACAATAATGCTTTTGATCTAATTCAACGCTAACAAACACACACACACATACTCTCCGGCATTCGACTCTAGCGTAAGAAATTTGTCACTATGGGCATTCTATGCCGGTATATATGCCGGCGGCGTACTCCTTCCAAAAGGCGGTGTTGGATTTGTAGAAATTCCAACATTTCATTATTCTTTCCCAAGACAAAATTTACCAAACTTAACTTGTTTTGTGACTTTGATATAAGCTTTTATATTACCATAACCCATTTATCTTCATTTTATCTTTTTTTTTCTGTGTGTTACACCTTCTTTAGACACAACAAATCCAAGAAATACGACTTCACTTTTGCAGAAGACACACTTCTTTAAATTAGCAAATAATTTCTCTTTTCTTAACACCATAAAAACAGAAGTCAGATTGATAAGATGATTCTCCAAGTTTGGACTATAAACTAAGATATCATCAAAATAAACTACCACCAATTTTCCCAAAAATTCTCTCAACACATAGTTCATCAGCTGCATGAAAGTACTACGTGCATTAGATAGGCCAAATAGCATCACCATCACTCATACAATCCGTGCTTGGTTTTGAAAGCCGTTGTCCATTCATCTCCAGCCTTCATCTGGATCTGATGAATCTACTCCTCAAATCAATTATGTAAAATATCTAAGCCCCATGTAATTCATCTAGCATATTGTCAAGTTGTGGAACAGGATATCGGTATTTGACAATGATACGATTAATTGCCCAACTATCCACACACATTCTCCAACTCCCATTCTTCTTAGGCAATAATAAAGCTGGAACTGAGCAAAGGCTCATACTTTCTCTCACAAACCCCTTTTCTAATAATTCATCCACTTATTCCTTCAACTCTGTAACCTCTTCGGGATTCATCTAATATGCTGGCCTATTGGGTAAGGACGCCCTAGGCATCAAATCAATTTGATGCTCAATAACCCTTAAAGGTGGTAATCCTTCAAGAAATTCTTCTAGAAAAACATTAGCAAATTGTTTTAATAGGTCTTTAGCCTTTCCCAGAAGAGAAGATTCTTCTT
Organism: Combretum micranthum; assembly: GCA_024138025.1. NCBI lineage: Eukaryota > Viridiplantae > Streptophyta > Magnoliopsida > Myrtales > Combretaceae > Combretum > Combretum micranthum. The sequence continues at coordinate 271,273 of JAMXBD010000688.1, read as the reverse complement.
TAACCTCTAAAGCTTGTTTTACATATAAGACATACATGGATTGCCCTTCTGCTAACTCCCTCTCAACCTCTCCTTGTGACATTAGTAACGATTCCTTTTAAAGAGAATTCAATTCTTATGTGTTTTCTTCACATTACAGTCAAATAGCCATGGACGACCTAATGAGATATGAGAAGCATTCATCGGTACTACATCAAAAAGAACTTCATCATTGAGTGGTGAGGCAAAGAGATTGGAACCAATACCTATTTGGTGACAATTAAGCATTTGTCATTAAGTCAATGCAGTCGATATGGTTGAGAATGAGGATTAGTAGGAAGTTTAAGCTTTTCTACAAGTGTCACTGCCACCACATTAGTACAACTCCTAGAATCAACTAGGGCTACGCATAGAGCTTTATTTACCAAGAACTTGATGTGAAAAATGTTCTCCCATTGTTCTTGGTCAACAGCTGGAGTGATACTCAAATTCCTTCTCATTACTCCATTCAATGGTATGACTTCGCCAACTAATGGTTCAGTTGTCAACTCCTCTCCTTCTTCCTTCGATTCGGAGCAACTACTCCTTTCCTCTTCTTCTCCACTCTCCATACTTCCCCCACAAATGTAAATAACTCGTCTATTTGGACATTGAGCTGCCTATGTCCAAACCTAAGCATTTGAAGCACTTAATATCTCTTGTTTTCTTCCCAATACCACTAGCATCCCTCGGCTTAGCAATCGCTTTTCTCTTGTCTTCATTAGATAGATCACGTTTCAATTCATGCTTCTTATCATGCTTATGACTACTGCTACTCTTCTTCTTCTCCTCAATCCAGTAAAACTTCTTACCACTATCATGTTTATAAGAGTTACTTGAAGATTTGCGCAATTTGTGTTGACGCTCCACCTTTTCCACCATCAACATTGTCTCTTCTAAAGTATCGAGCCGTGTAACTCTACAACATCCGATATCTCAGTTTTCAAACCAATAATAAATCAAGTAATCGATTGTTCTGGAGTCTCTATGTCCTAGCTTCTAATTGTTAGAATCTCAAATTCTTGGATGTATCCAACCACACTTCTACTTCCTTAGTCTAGAGTATGTGACCGCATTAGTAACTCTTGACTAAAGCAGTCTGGCACAAATCTTCACTGCAATAGTCCACATCTTAACCCTAATTTCCACATCCCGTTCTCCATTCCTTCTTCATCTAGCCAACGCATTCTTCCACCAATGGGAAGCATAACCCTTGAATTTAATGGTAGCTAATTGAACCTACTGCACATCATCACAATCATGGTAATCAAATAATTTCTCGATTTGGTCTTCCCGATCAAAATACTTATCAGCCCCTTTAGTGCCATCAAAAGATTGGACCTTTAATTTCACGATATCTATACCGTGCAATCCTCTAGGCCTTCAACCATCATGATATTTATCGAAATCATCATCATATTCTTCAATCTTACGTCCTCTCACCGGATGATGAACATATCCCCTTCCTCTTCCATGAGTATCCATTACTCCACCACAAGCAAGTTACATCCTAGGGTTTTCCTCCAATTCCTCCATGTGCCCTTGTTCAGGCGGGTCATGGGTAGGAGGGGTACCTCTAGCAATTTCTTCCATACCTCTTAGGGTTTCCCCTTGTTGCTGCATCATGTTTTGCATTCCTTGCATCATCTCCCTCGTGAAATCCATGAAGTTTCCCATATTAATGGCTTCCTCTCCCTTTGAAGTATTATCATCTCCACTCTTAATATCAGTCTTCCCCGACATTCTTAAAGAAACCAAGTTTTGCAGTAAAGTAAACAATTCACAAAATCAAGTCTTACTGAACAACAATCCAAAACACTGTCACCTCTAGTCGCAATCCGTAACCTTATGCTCTGATACCAAGATGATACAGATCAGTATATCCGATTTAATAGCGGATCTAGTGTTTCCAATTGCGAATGAGGGCTTATGATGAAATATACGATGATATAAAGGAATAGCAAAAAAATAAAGATATGAACGAATTAATCCCTGGATATGACGTACCAAAGATTAAAGCGAACTAGTTGCCCTAGTCTATCAATATGACTCACGAAGACAAGAAACAACAAAAAAATTCTATACAATCAATATGACTCACGTTAGCTAGAAGATCTAGAATATATCAATATTACACATGATCAAGGATTCGTCACAAAGGACAATTTCAATTATCTAAAGGTAGATTTCAAGTCAAAACCAAAAAGTATCCATTACATCTAAAAGAAACCCTTATTTAGACCATAAGTCAAGCAAAGGGTAAAAAGGTAAACTACTAAACAAAAGAAATAAAATAAGAAGATGCATCTAAACTATGCATGACAAGAAGAAGATCCCCCTATCTATTACAGCCATTACTCAGGCCGTAATCTTCTGGAATCAGTCTGCACTGCTTCAACTTCCATTTGACGGGCGGTGTTGTTAAATCACGGCCTTCATAATAGGTGGGACGTAGCCGTTATCTTCTCGTTGGTTTAAATCATACGATGATGATGAGCTCACCATTCCTATCACGGCTGTGTTTTTTATTACAGCTTGAGTTACGGGCGTGATAGCAGCTGTGTTCTCCACTAGAATATCATGTTTATGCTCATAATCAAATACGGGTTGTATTGCAGTCGTTATGTCGATGACGGGCAATGTTACGGCAGTGTCCGTGGGTGATCTCCTCTGCTGATGAGTTTTCAACACTTAAGCAAGTAAACCCTGTTCTCAATCCAAAGTGTTCATCATGCCCTCTAAGTAAACCCACTTCATATTCACTTGGATTATTTGCCAGAATTCTTTGAGCTAGGTTTATCAAACCTTTAGCTCTAGCTCAGGTTATTGGCCCATGATTCCTATCATAGGGGTCCCTAAATCCCTTTGTGAATCCATTGATAGGACTAAAAGGAGGTTCATTTAGGGATCAACAAATGATAATGTTAAGACGAGTTTAGTTAATTAGGAAAAATTTGTCAACTGAAGTCTTATGAAGGATTAGGGATTAGGAAGATGTGATAGATTAATGAAGCTTTACTACTAAAATTAATTTGGGGAGTTCTTTCTGCATTTAGAGAATTATAGGCTCGTGTTTTAGAGCTAAACATAAGATTCCTAATAAAGTTATTCTAGAGCATATTTCAATAAGGAATGTCTCGTATTTATGGAGAAATCTTGGGAAGATCTGGCATGTTAGGCTAAAGGGTAGGCTATAGGCCATGGTCAAAATGTGAATTTTTAGGGGGATAGATGGGTTGATACGTGTTTCAGTTTGAGGGAAATGGCTCACTCTCAAATTCCTTATGGGGAAGTAAGGAAAGAAGGTTAGTGATTATGTTGATTTTGGCGGTTCTTAGGATTAGAAAAGAATCAAGCATTTTCTACCTCAACAAATTATTGAAAGAATAGCAATGATTTGTTCTCTAACTTCATATATAGGTTCCAATCGTCTTATTTGGAGTAACTTAGCCTCTAGTATTGTCATGCCCCAAGGGATACCCTAAATATAGCAATCCACTGTATATAATATTGAAGCCCAAGAATGACTTCCTTTATCGCACAAAGACTATCACATTATGTACAAGGCATACTTCACAATTAGGGGGAACACATTGGAGTAGCGTAATTCATAAAGGTAGCAATTAAATTGCAAAACAAGAGAACTACATATTATTAAACATAAACAAAGTCAATTATATATCTTAGGGGCATACCCTGCTAATATCCTCAAAATGGATCAGAATATTATAGTCATTCATAATGCTCTCCAAAATAATAGCTTATCACATATCAACATAAAGTGCTTCTAAGGGGATCTTTATTCTAATCTCTCAAATCTTTCTTTTGAAGCACTAAATTTCACTAGTGATTTCCTTGAAGTCATATCCTTTTAGTGAAGTCTCAAGTATTTTTATTTCAACAAAGATATATGGGAGTATAAGCTTGCAACATGCTTAATGAGATATTCCCTTTATTCATACCATTGATCCATAACCCAAAAAGTTTATTAATTTCAAGCATATGATATGCATGTTATGTAATAAACACATGTCACAAATATATATGGGTATCCGTAAACCATACATAGAACAGATTTATACCCTCCATGTTAGGGGTTAAAGAATTGGATTTAAAAGTCTCTCAATCTTCACTGCTAGTCCCCAAGTACCCACTCATAACAATCGATCGGCATAGCTCGTCTTTGAGGCCATGTTTCTTGTACGACATAGTTCTCTAAAGAATGAGTAGGACTATCCGAGCACTTCTGATTCCTCGCGTAGGAGTCGTAGTCTTCAATATGTGATTTGATGGATGCAATGCGTGTCCATTTCATTTATAGCAAAGATGAGTATAATTAAAGTATACTTAAAGGTGATCAAATAAGTATCATACACACATAAGCAACATTTAATATTGACGATGTACTTAGACAACCATTCGTTGGTTTTGATATGCTTAGTATCCCTTGTCACACATTCATAGAAGCACATACACATGTACCCATAACTGCATACATATTCATTTTACCTCGTGCTTATAAATCTAGTACAACTATCTACAAGTACAAGCAAGGTAACGAATTATAAAAAAAAAAAAACTCACTCACCCATATTGCAATTCGCTTAGTCGAAATAATCATTGAAAAAGAAGGCCCGTAATCCTTGTCACCTAGACAAAAGAAATACCTGGGATGAGTATTTCATATTGGTTCTACTTAAATTTCTATCACTATTTATTCTATTTGCGTCACTTTTCCCAGTTATGAAGGTTCCAACTTAAAATGGCTATAACTTGCTCATTTTATTTAGGAATTTTTTTGCATATTCGTAGTCATTTTTTACCTACGTCGAATGATCTATCTATTTCTAAGGTTATTTTTAACATTTAGGATCATTAAGGTCACGTAAAGGCACTGTACATAATGCATTCAAATCGTCCAGACCTTGTTCTTTTCATATTGTCAAAGTTTTGTTTCATTTGGACTTCTTAAGGTAAGTATAAAATACATCCACCTTTAGAAATCATATAGGAAGAAGAATAGCTCATATTACACGCATATCCTAATGATGTTGCTTAGAAATTGAATTTTTATCAAAACTTTCTCTTATGAAAATTAGAAAAGTTTAATCTTTATGTAAAACAAGTTGTAGTAATTCTCCTTCCTTAAGTTCTTGTAAACTTGTAACTTAACTAAAAATCATAGTTTAATATTTATTTTAAAATCTTGAATACCTTATACTTATTTCAAAAACTTTATATAACAATTTCTTTCAAAAGACATGGATTCTACTTATTCGTAATAAAATACTTTAAGTTGCATTTTTCCTTGAAATTTTTTCAACTTTGGTTTTTAAGAAAAACTTAAGTGGATGACTTGTTCTAAAATATTTTTTTTAATAAAAAGGTTTTTCCATTCATTGTAAATAAGATTTCTAAAAAATTTCACATAACAAAAAATTATCAGCATTTATACTTTAGAAAATTCACTTTGACATTAATATACATATATATATATATATATATTGTAATTCTTTATTCTTAATGAAAGGATTTCCCAAGTATTGGAGATAAGGTTTTTGGAAAATATTTTACATAATAAAGAATTATCAACATTTATGTTTTGGGAAAAAAATCTATTTTAGCATAGTAACAACATCATCTATGACCATATATGTGCATGAACTTAAAATAAATAAATAAATAAACTTAATGGATGGAATTATACCAAGAACATAAAAATTAAAAATAGATAAATAAGATTATAAAGGTACTAAAACAAAGCATGATAGTCTTAACTTGTCATCAAGACTCCCAGGGACTTTAAATATACCAGTTACCATGTAAATAAAATAGAGCAAGCATAATGAAATAAAATATGGAAGTCTTAGACTTTATCAAGGCTTCCCAAGACTTAAAATATTTCCAATCTCATAAATAAAAGCAAGACAAATAATTAGAACACATGAGATCTTAGATTTATGTCAAGGCTCTCTGAGACTTGAATTACTCTAATCTCCTTCGAATTTGAAAATAGATAAGTCCAAGACTAAAAGTTTACTAGTCTTATAAGCAAATAAATAAGTAAATAAATAAAGTGTATAAATAAATAAGTGCATGAAATAAATAAAGTCAGATTAGTGAGCATGTAGACTCTAAAAGTTATAGTTACTACATATACATAGCATCGTATATCAAGTTAAATTAGTAACACGAATAAAAGAATATATTATGATTATGGATATAACACAACAACGTAGCATGACCCATTGTGTTGTCTTACATTTCCATTCCTAACATTTAGCATCTTGGGAATTTTCATGGAATATAACTAAAGAGATACATATGCATGTCACATATATAATATGTTGAGAGGGTATTTAAGAATAACTACCTAAAGGAAAAGTGGGATGTGTACAAGGTAGATATGGAGAGCGTTTAAGAGAAAAAAAATTAGAGAGAAAAGTTGAAAAGAAAATTTGATAAAGTTTTGTTATAGCGAAAGAGATGTGTGAAAAAAGTAAAGGAGGGAAGTGATATTTATAGAGAGAAAAAAGAGAAAATTAAATATATAAAAATAAATAAAATAATAAAATAAAATATGAAAGAAAAGGGAAAGGGGCAGCAGCTAACCATAAAGAGAGGAGAGAAGGAGTAAAAATTAATTTTAAGTAGAAAAAATGCAATAAAGTATAAGAGAAGTTAAGTAAAGTATAGTAAAAAATAGTGTTGGTAATGTAAACGTAAAAAATAGGTGTGTAAGAGTAGGTATAAGAAAAAGTGGACTAAGATGAATAGTAGTGAATAATAGATAAATAGTAAACAAAACAATTAAATTACCGATGGAGATAAAAATACGGGTATAAAAGCTAAAACTGACATTTTTATAAGCCGATAAAATTGTATCTACTATTTTATGACTATCTTAATATATTTCTAGTATAAATTGTTTGTCATAATATTTTATCTTGTTTTACGTATCGATCTATATATGAAAACTAATCTTGTAAGAGCTTGAAATGATTGAAATTTTGGCGAATTTAATTTTTTTAGTGTATATACTATCTATGCAGTTCATAATTCATGTTTATCTTATTTTCTAATTTATTCCACATTTTAGGTTTTTAGAAGCCATCTGATCAAGTTTAGGGTTCCTAAGGTTTAAGGTTTACTTGGTTTGACTTCGGCGTTCTATTCGCTTATTGATTCTAAGGTTCTATTTATAAGATTATCATAATCTCTATAGTTTAAAATTTTATTATTAATTGTTATCCGCTGACGCAATCTTGATCTACGTATTAGCGATCAGGTACAAAACTGTTTGGTTTAACTAATGAAATTTTGGCTTGATAAATTAATACTCTATTATAGGAAATCATTTTTATTATTTCATTATTGAATATTACCTAGATATATTGTCTCGATTTATGTGTTAGAGATCAAATGGACAAATTATTTAGTATAGGGTCTTCGAGTCAAACGATAATCGAATTTCATTTTGTTTTCGAAGGTACTCATTTTCTTAGAGTTTGATATTTAGAATTTTCTTTTTGCATTTTATTTACCAGACATGTAAGTTTATTCAACTTATCTGATATTATCTAAGGCTTTCGAAACTTATGATTGGTTAAGATCAATTTTAGGGTTTCTTAGTTTTAAGGTTGAACCCAATTAGTTAGGTTGTGGAATATGAGATTGTTTTGATGATGATACATTTTTGTTAAATTACTAACATCTGGGGTTTATGTCTTTGCTTAAATCATATGATATCTTAGGGTTATTACTTCTTAATTTGATCCCATCTAGGGTTTCTAAAGTTCGGTTTTAATTTGAGTCAATTTTAGGGTTCCTGTTTCAGTGTTAGCTCTAGGGTTCTCATCTAAGAGTATCGAAAAATATAGGGGCTTATAGGTATGTTTGCTACTTCCTCTACTTATGAACTTTTATGTAGTGCTAAGTGAAATGTTAAGTATAACAAATGGGATATAGTGTGAAAATGGAGGAGTTTGAAAACAATAAAATCCTTTTGCTGGCTTGTGTTACATGATGCATTGCTCACTAATGCTAAACACCAGCAAAGGCATCTCATGAATGATAGAAGTTGTGCTCTTTCTGGAGCATATGATGGGGACATCGACCATATTCTTAGAAAGTGTCATAAGAGTCTGGTTGTTTAGTATAAACTTGTTTTTTATGATAGGTTGGCAAATTTTTTTGTTGTTGATTTTGAGCAATGGTTTGTGAATAATTTAGTTTGTCATTTGTTAACTGATGATATTCCTTGGAATATTGTGTTTGGCTTATCCTGCTGGTTATTGTGGACATGGCATAACAAGCAGGTTATAGGTAGGAAAGTGATTTTAACTAAGGCAAGGGAGATTTTTATTCGTTTAAGGAGATCCTTATGGTGAATAAGAAGAATCCAGATAGGCAGGAATGTTAGATTATATGGATTATGCTGGATAAGGGATGGTTTAAGTTGAATGCTAATGGTGCCATGATTCAAAGAAATAAAATTGCAGCGGCATGAGGGATTGTTAAAGATTCTAATGGACAATGGAAACAAGGGTTGTTATTGAAGATTGCCTCTGGGAATTCCTTTGTCGCTGAACTTTATGGTGCTTTGCAAGGTTTGCTTTTAGCTTAGGACATGGGAATTAAGACGTTGGTCCTTGAAATTTATAACAAGTCTGCTGTTGACTAGATTTTAAAACATTATAGTGATGGGGAGCATCATTGGAATATGATAAATCCAATTTGGCAACTGCTCAATCATGATTGGAATGTGACAATTTAACATGTTTATAGAGAAAGTAACCATTGTGTAGATATTTTAGCTAAAAAGGCTTTGGACAAGGAATCCAATTTACAATTACTGGAATCTCCTCCTGGTTTTATGATTAACTTGTTTCTACAAGATCTTATTGGAGTGATCTTTAGAAGGAATTGTGTAATCCATGAAATAGCCATGAATTTCTCAATCTATATTTTATAAATGTGTTACTAAAATTACATATGATTTTGAAATGTAATTCATGTTGATGCATGAAATATGAGATATGTTGTTGTGTTAAAAATAATTAAATACCTTAGAATGGTTAAATATTGAGTTCATATATTTTTAGTGCATTAGAATGTATGAAAAATGATTAGAACAAGTCAAATTATATATGTATTTAAACCTACTATTAGCAGAAAATTTTTGTTACAAAATAAAGCTCAATACCACCTTTACTTAGCCAAAAAGTAAGCTGATTAATTAACCAAAGCCAAACCAATTAAAGGCCTTAATTTGGCAGCCACTAAAGTCAACAAATGGATAAATATTAACTTCTAAAAGTGCAAAATTTGTCCAAAATTTTAGACCAACATAACACACACCAAAAAGCTTCAAAACCCTATTTTCCTCTTCCGAAAGCTCTCCCATGGCCATATATAATTAAACGCTTCATCTTCCACAAATTAAACTCTCAAAGGCTTGCAACAAGACTCCTAAACCAAGGCATAAAGTCCTTATGGTAAGTGTGTTCGTCTTGCTTTATGTGTACTTAAGTTATGCTTTTATTATAATAGGGTTTATATGCTAAATGATGATAGGATGGTTTTTATACTTTGGTGGTAGTTTGAGTAGTGTTATGTTGCTCGAGGAGTTTGTAGTATGTGTTTTATATGAATTTCGAAGTGTTGGAATGGTTGCGTTAGGATGACAAAGGGTTGAGTAGTTAATTTTACAATGTGAAGGGTTGAATGAGGAATCTTGTTTGACATGGTAAACATAGATGTTTGATGAGTTCAAAATGAAGTTTTTGTGTATTAAAAGAAGTTAGAATACATATGGATTGAAGATTGGAGTTGGAAATGAGTTTGGAGGAAGTTTGGAAGTGAGAAATGTGGTAAAAATTTTATGTTTCAAAACAGGGAGGTCTGTAATTTTTCAAAAAATCTGTGCTGCAGTGTATGCCGTCCTAACACCGCCAGCGTAGAGGTCAACGCTTTCGGCACACATGGCAACACTGCTAGTGTTGGGGCTATCCATAGGCATGGACCAACCCCGTAGAACTCTCGAAAATTTTGGAAAATTGGAGTTACAGTCTACATTGGCTCAAAGACACCGACATAGACCATAACGCGGTCGGCGTATTGTTGAACGCTGCCAGTGATGGTAAGCATTGAGTTTTTAGTGCAGAGTACATTGGACCAACGCCGCTGGCGTTGAAGGTCGGCGTGTTCCTTGCAGTTTCCATTTTTAAAAACTTCCTCCAATATTTTCCAAAGCTTGATATATGATTGTTAAGTATTCTATGATGTTTAAATGCTCTATTATGAATTTTTAATAATTTATTTGAATTTCTTTTATTAGTTATGTTTGAAACTAGTTGATTTGTGCTTGAACTAAGTGAGAAATTCAATATTTTTTTTATACAGTGATAGATCCTCGCTCGACTAACCCTATTAGTTCCTGAGCTATTTCAGGTACGCAATAACTTGCTTGATTCTCTATTTGGGATAGACATCCTTTAAAATTACTTTAAATTAAGGAAATAAATAATTGCTTGTATTAGTGTTTTTACACCATTGAATTTGGTTCGGAGAGCGGTATCCTGCTCAGATTGGGGGCATGGTAGTTTTAGGTGCTTAGACCACCCTTGTCACTTTGAAATGACTTTATAAGTGGCTCAGTGGGTAATTAATAGGGTATTTGGTATCGATATAACACTTGCTTATTCTTAAAAGAATGTAATATGATTTAATTCAATGTTTATAGGAACACTTGAATTAAGTGATATTATGGATTGAGTTAAGTAAAGTTGGGAAACGGCTGAGAACCCTAAATGAGATTACTTTTTCGTTTTGGATAAAATTATCTAGGAAATATGAGTATCCGAGCTACTTATATCAACCCACTAAGCGTCATGATCGTTACTCAGGTTCTCCCAGAAATCCTTGTTGTCCTGAGTTTGAATACTCCAGTGTTGTTTAGCTAACTAAAGATTAACTAATAATCTAATGACTGTTGCAATTGCATTAGTTTAAGTATGTGTGGATCACTTCGCATTTGTATTCGTTACTTGTGTACTGGGCCTTTGGCTCATATTTTAACTATTTCAAGTGATGATCAAGACGTGTTTTATGCGAATATAGGTTATGGTACCAACTTTGAGGATTTTCTAGATGACCTGGAGGACTAGATTTAACTATGGACCATGATGGAATTCCTATTTTATAATAGACTAGTTATGGAATCTTTTGATGTTTATATTAGATATTATAGGTTGAATTAATTTTTTTTTAGCCTTTGTATAACGCTTGTAAGAAGCCTTTATTTGTAATATCTAAACCTAGCTATATGTATATCTTGAACTTATTTCCTTGTAATATATAATAAATGTGATGTTTTGTGTTTTTATTAGAAGTTTTTTAAAAAAAAATCGATAGTTTTCAAATTTATTAGTTGAGTATTGAGGTTTAGGCAAATAATACTTCAAACACTTCTTCTAGGACAACATTACATATGATTCTGCGGGTTATATGTGGTTGGAGAGCTGTTATCACCTGTTTTTATTATAGGGGTGATAGCAGGCCCTTACAATCCAAGACAATTTTTTTGTCTCCTCCTTGATCAATAAAAAAAGGAAAAAAGAACACGCAATGAAGAGAGCTGAAGATTTTGTTAGGGAAAGTCCTTATTATCACGCTCCTAAGGTACCCTAGTAGCAGCAAATAAGCCACACTTGAATACTATTACTAGTTAACATTCGGAGAGTGACATATTTTTCAAACAACAAGATCTTTAAGTTGCTTTGATAAGAAAGGATAAATACATGTAAGACATAAATTAGTAAATAACCATCATCACAAGTAGAGAATATCATAAAGGTATTATAGACCAAATAATCTTTCTATAAATCTTCAAATACATAATTGATAATCCATATACTAACTAATCTATACTAGGAATAAGAGAAAACAACTTATCTCGATTTGACCCATGAGCATCCAGCTCCTAAGCTCTTATCGGGGCCATACTTTTGGATGTAACTAGCTACAGTCATACAGTAAGCCTGAAATGTCTTTAGAAGTATGAGCGAAACCACATGTTAGTGAATAACCAGACATATTACATATCAAATAAGTTTATTACAAATCATATGTAATGCAATCAATCAAACATATGCTCAAATACAAGCTTAAATGATATATAATCCAAACAGAAAAAGGATTTACACCCTGTTTTTAGGGTTGAAGAACAATTACTTTATGACCCACTTGCCCAGGAGAGACTAAGTTTACAGGAAAATCGACGATTCCTCATCTTAGGGTCATCACTTTTAGCTTAAGGAAATTTTAACTGATGATCCTGCATCGATTCTTAGAAACTCCCTAAGTATTAATCATTTCAAAGCGATACTATGGGCGGTGTTCTTCGTTGCCACTTAGTTCTTGTAGAACGACGGAACAAAAAAAAACCTTAGAAGAACTAATGCTTTGGACAACCCAAGCATTAACAGAGAATCGAAATATTAAAACGTAACAGGCTGTCACCCATTTTGTATATGCAATAATGCAGTATGTACAATACATGATCGTGTTATTGAATAAGTCAATAGTTCTTATTCAGATTCATGGTGATAACATTACACACAGTAATTATCATACTATTTCACATCATCATACAATAGTATCATCACTTTCATTAACTCGTTTGGCATCACAAGCAATAAGCTCAAATCAGAATTCATTCTCATCAGGCTTTTCACACAACTATATTATTATCTTTGCATTACATATGCTACTAATTACAAGCACAAATAGTATAATAAATTTGAGTTTAGTCAACTGGAAAATCCTCTATAGTACCAAAGTCATGTAGATGAATACAAATATTTATCAATAAAAATATTATATAACTAGACTCCTATGAGTGTTTAAGTGTCCTATTTTGGTATTTGGTATTTGGTTTTGTTTCTATTACTATATTGGTCATTTAATGGTCCTATGATAACAAATATTATTATTTAATATTTTATTTTCATGTTGCTTTTCTTGATCTTGTTTCATATTTATATATTTTTATTGGTAGTCGTAGAATTTTGTATTTAGTATTTTGATACTTTATCATTATTATCATCATTGCCTTTATATCATTCTTTAGTGAGCCTATTATGATAACTAGTATTTACTTCCTATTATTTAGTTTCATCGTATTTCTCTTAATCTACTTCATATAATTATTTTGTCATTTTAAGACATCACATTATTCATAAATTTAGCTTATTTAGATTTCCATTCTTATATATTTATCTATATAAAACAAATATTTAACGATTATCGTTGCTAATAACAATAATATTTTCCTATAGTTCTTAGGGTTTAATACTTCTCTATTATTATTATTATTATTATTATTATTATTATTATTATTATTATTATTTTATTATTATTATTATTATTATTATTTTGTATTTATTTATTTACTTAGTAAAAGCTTATTTTGTTTATATATAGATATAATATATGTTTGTTATTATTTATATGTATATAATCTATTTGTGTAAAACAAACTTCACGCAAGGGAATTATGTGTGTACACCGGCTCTGACACTGTCGACGTTGATCCTTAGATGCCGCCGTTCTTTTATGTTTTATGTGTAATTTTGTATCAGCGTACACTAGCTTTAGGCTGCCAGCTTTACAATGTACACCGGCTACAATACTGCCAGCGTTGAATCTAAATTTGCCTATGTTCGTTCATTTTACGTAAAAAATGTATTTTACGCAGATTTTGTTCTAGTGCACACCGTTTCAACACTGCCGGCCTATCAGTGCACGTCGCCGGTGTTAAGCTCTTACACTACCGGCGTAGTGGCAATGTTGACACTGTTCGTCACATTCTCTAACTTTTCAAGATTCGAAATTTATATTTCTTTCAACATATGTATATTATGCTTGCATTTAAACTACTCATAAGTATTTTTCTATGCTTTACATGTATTGTTCATGGTATATCAGTACATATTATCTTTTAATTACCATTCAACCTAGTTTTTGCTTCAACATATAACATAATACATTAATGGAGCTTTAAGACTAGGTATTACCTTGTTTGAGTAGATTTGGAGGTGCTAAACTCTCCCCCAGAGCTGGATTCGAACCTAGAGTTAACAAATCATAGTTTAAGCTAATGTTTTTATTACTTAACTAACTTAGAAACAAATTTAACTTACCTTGGTTGTTTCTTTAAGCTTTGTTTGGTGCTCTAATATTGTAACTTGTCTATGGGGTTCGTGTTTGTATGTTTGGGTTGTAGTTCTTGTTGGACAAGGAGGAAAATTTGGTTGTTCAAATGGGGTATATATTGTTTTGATTTCCTACTCTTTAATGTATTATCTATAGGTATAGGGAAGAGGAACTTGCAGCTCTCTTCCTTCGAATCTTCTCTTGATTGTCAAGCAATTTGCTTCTCATTGTGTGCTGCATTTATTGTGAAGATTGTTTGGTGGATTTTGATTGGTCTTTTGCAATATTTATTTGACTTTGTTGTTGCTAAATTGACTCATTTGTTTCAAAGGTCGGCTATGCACAATTTGAGAAGATATTGGCAGCATTTTGATTCTCAATTTGCGTTGAATTCTATCATTATTGTTACAATATTATTTGTTTAGTAATTGTTTAAGTTTTGGGGAATTTTATTAAGTTGAACGGGTACAAATATGACAATTATTTAGGAGTTTTATCTCTAAAAATTTATATAAAGCTTCCACAATTTTCTAGGTTATTATCTAGTTCAACTTTGGGTTTAATATTTACGCGATTAATTATTTTTAAGGTTTTATCTCATCCGATTAGGGTTTTCTAAACTAAATAGGTTAATTTTTGTTTTAGGCTCTAATAGCTTAAAAATACTATAATTAAAACAATATTGTGATCCAAATATTTATTTGGAGTCTAGATTATCAGTTATAGATCTACTTATATTTTTATTGTGTATTTATAACTCTAACGCTTTATCTTTAGGAGATTGTCCCTCATTAAGATCCTGGTGGGAAAATTTAGGAATGAGTGATTTTTATTACTCCAATTCCATATGAATATTTCTTCTTGGATTAAGAGTAATATTACATTTAGATGCTCGGATCTCTTATCTACTCCTGCTCTAGAGCTATGTTGTTTTCTTTTATTTATTAGCCATTTGGATGGACACAAAGAATCTTATTCATAAGGACTCCAAGATAACTTTACCTCTTCATCAAAGAATTAAGCTAATAATCAATGGGTTTTGGGTTTATCATAAACAGAGAATTACCAAAAGGTAATCTTGTTAAGTTCTATTCTTGGGTTCTATCTCAACAGGATTGGATAAAAATTAATATAAGTGCATCTATGTCAACTCAAGGGCTCGCAGCTATTAGTATTGCTTTTAGAGATGGTAAAGGTACATCAATATTTGGTTATGCGCGCAAGTTTGGACAAATTTCGGTATTACAAGTTGAGCTATATGGTGTCTATTTTCCTTGTAATTAGCTTATCAAATGTCATTGAATAAAGTTGAACTCTGTACAGATTCTTGAACGATGTTCAATTGATAAAGGGATATGCAAGTATAAAGGAAAAAAATTGAATTGTAAGTTTATTACATGCTTGCAGGCGCAGTTGCCAAGCCTTTGATCGGCTTCAACTACACTTTTCACCTAAAGAGTCAAGCTTTGTTACTGACGGTTGGCATCCTGGATGCACATGCGGGAACAAGAAGATATAGGGATGAGTTTTATTCCTCTTAGTTTTGTTATTCCCTTATTGCACAAGGGTGTTGATGTTTATGTTCCTTAGGCTCCTTTGCTTTTGTTTTGTATGTGGAAATATATGGGACTAGCATGATGCTCGTGTGTGATGTACTAGATTTAATGTCCTTCTTTTGTTTATATCAATGTTTTCAGAACCGGACCGGGGTTTGACCCGGACAGGCTAGAGGGTTAGGGGTCAAGAGGTCGGACTAGGTTCAATCGGGGATTGAACCGGGGTCACGAAAAAATAAAAATATAAGGGATAATTTAATTATAAAAGACTAATATGTGTATAATCACTCAATTAAATCTATATTTAGATCAAATTCATCAATTAATTATTAAATAAATATGATTTAATTATTATATTTTATAAATTTATAATAAAGTATGAATAAATATTTAAATTTCTAATTTTTATTTTATTTTTTATTTTTTTGGATTCGATTCAACTGGTTCGGGTCGACCCGTTCAACCCGGTTAAACCGGGTCTCGCCGGTTCGTTGCAAACACGAGTTTTAAGCGAGACCCAACCCGGCCTTAGTACGGTTCCGATCAAACCGGGTTGAACCGGCCGGTCCGGGTCGGTTCTGACAAACATGGTTTATATCACCAAAAAAAGTGTTTGTTCACTTTAATATCAATTTCATCCCGATCTTGTCTTATTTCCTATGAGTGCTATTATGAAAATGAAAATCCTCCTTTAAATGGAATTTTTTTAAAAAATATCTTCATTTAAATAAAAAATTAACAAATAAAAATTCTCTATTTCATTTTTATGAATAAACAATTCCATTAGTCTCACTCGTATAGTAGAAAAGGATTGAGATGAAAAAAATTAATGTTTTAAAATTGTAGAAAGAGCAATAAAAGAAACGAAAAAAAAAATTAGGCATTGATTTCAATATTTTTAGCTTTATACTTAACATGTATATTACATACATGATTATAGAGCAAAATAAAATGTGTATTTAAAACCCTATTTTTCTAAAAGAAATTTACATTACATTGTATCAACAATTGGTGGAGATAGACATAGACACAATTCAGTTTCAAACCAGAATCGTCACTAGCGACTTTAAATTTAGAACAAGATTAGTTGATCAGTTCAGAGCTAGCTATAGAATCGCCGATTTCATGTTCCTATGCGGTTTTTTAGTCAAAAATTAGTAGGACAGGCGATTCCATTAAAAAAAAGGAAAATTAATATTAAATATATAATTATTAATATTTAAATTATTTCATATAAATAATATAATTTATTACTTATTCTACAATATTTAATTTGTTATTATAAACAACATAAATAAATATAGTTTAAAATCATATATAATTAGTTTTAATAAACCACTCATAAAAGCAAAATTCATTTCATTAATAATATGAAACTATTTTTTGTATTGTAATTTTCTTTTTACTCTCTAGATTATTTTGTAATCTCATATTAGTAACTATAATTGATATTGTATATGTTTGTATACATATAAATGTATATTCTAAACAAATTTTTAAAAAAATTTGGTTAAATAATTTAATACTTTTAGATTCAATAATTATTTTGAGTTTAAAATTTATTTTATTAAAAACTAAAATTTATTTATTTTTTATTTAAAAAAGGTAATTCTATGGTTTCAAAATTGAAATCGGGAACCGGTGTTCCATGGAACCGAGCTGGAATCGTCAAAGATAATTCCGATTCTGGTTCCTTAATTTCAAGATATGGAACTGATTGTTTCAGTTCTAGTTCACTTTGGATCCAAAATCGTGTCTATGTCTAGGTTGAAAGAAAAAATTCATGTTCATCAAACCCTACAATTTTATCCCATTGCTCTCTGATTAATAATTTTACCCTAATGTCATTTATCAACAACCTTACCCCTCAAAACCCTAATCCCTCGTCTCCTATATAACACTAGCCCTGACGTTTCTTTCTTCTCTCTCCACTCTAGACAGCCGAAACCGAAAAAGCACAACCCACCCAAAACCCTAATAGCCATGGCGGAGACACTAGTCCTGAAGGGTACCATGAGAGCCCACACCGACATGGTGACGGCCATCGCCACACCGATCGACAACTCTGACATGATCGTCACTTCCTCGCGTGACAAATCCATCATTCTGTGGGCGCTCACTAAAGAGGACAAGCACTACGGTGTGCCGCGTCGCAGGCTAACAGGTCACTCCCACTTTGTTGAGGACGTTGTCCTCTCCTCCGACGGCATGTTCGCTCTCTCCGGCTCCTGGGATGGCGAGCTCCGTCTCTGGGATCTCCAAGCCGGTGTATCTGCCCGGAGGTACTTTGATCTCAGATTTAATTTTCCATTTTTTTGAAATTGCATAATACTTATGTTTATTGGAATTAAAAATAAACACGGGCGTATTGTTTTCAATCGATATAGTTTCCTCTGATGTAAAGTTTGGGTAATTGTTAGTTAAAATTATTCATGTTTTATGATTATTTGCTCTTGAGCTTCCAAATAAAGAAGTTGGAAATGGTAATGGAATCACGAGACACAAATGATCCTTGTGGCAGAATTAATTGAGTTGAATTGCGATGGAGATTGTTATATGGGAAATGAGAACAGATGCCTGAGCTCTTGTTAAGAGAGGAAAAATGAAACTTCCTATCTTTTTTTTTTATTGGTATTATTGAGGTGAATAACATTGGGAAGCTCTGAATTCTTCTTCTGGCTTCTTGATTATTGCCTGGTCCTGGATGGTGGTTAACAGGATGTCATAATGGGATGGCATCTTTTTGAGTAAATTGACTGCATTTAGAGGATTAGGACAGAAATCATGCGAGATGCGTTTTAATTTTTTGAAACCTGCCTGTACTTTGAGGATTTGCTACCTGTTGGGAATATCATCCTATGGCTATCTGCTCTGAGTGTTCTTTTATTCTCCAGTTCTATATGTTGGAAGTGAATTGGGTGTATTCAATTATTATTTAGCTGAAAGTACTATCGGAATGTAGGTTTGTCGGCCACACTAAGGATGTATTGTCAGTGGCATTCTCCATTGACAACCGTCAGATTGTGTCTGCATCTCGTGATCGCACAATCAAGCTTTGGAACACACTTGGAGAGTGCAAGTACACTATCCAGGACAGCGATGCCCATTCCGACTGGGTCAGCTGTGTCAGGTTCAGTCCTAACACATTGCAGCCCACCATAGTGTCAGCCTCATGGGATCGCACTGTGAAGGTCTGGAATTTGACCAACTGCAAGTTGAGGAACACTCTGACCGGGCATTCTGGCTATGTGAACACTGTGGCTGTGTCTCCTGATGGCTCTCTCTGCGCCAGTGGAGGAAAGGATGGAGTCATTTTGTTGTGGGACTTAGCAGAAGGAAAGAAGCTTTACTCATTGGATGCTGGTTCTATCATTCATTCTCTATGCTTCAGTCCAAATAGGTACTGGCTATGTGCTGCTACTGAGAGTAGCATCAAGATCTGGGATCTTGAGAGCAAGAGTATTGTGGAAGATTTGAAGGTTGATTTGAAGAATGAGGCTGATAAGACTGATGGAACTACTGGTGCAACTTCAAATAGGAAGGTACAATATATGTCAAAAATTCAAAATGCATCTCCAGCAGTTTCTTTTTCTTTTCTTTTCTTTTTTCTTCTCAATCAAAGGCTACTCACACAATATACGTGTTTGTGGTTCAGGCTTCACCTCATTTTGTCATTCTGCATTTTACTGCCAAGAATATTTTTTGGTTTTTTATTTAAGTGCGATTCAGGAGGGTTATTTCTAGTCCCTGGTGGCCTATATCGATTTGCTTTAACATTTGAAGTATGAACCTGAGTGCATATACTTCATGTTGATATTTTGTGTAGTGTTTGGTGAAACAGTGTCTTAGTGCGATCGGTTTTTATTTTCTCATGGTTATTCATGGCACATTGTTGGCATACATTTTTGTTTTCTGTTGTCATATACAAAATATCAGCAGCATCTTTCCTACTATAGGTGTAAAAGATATGCGCCTGGAAAATCCTATTCGACTGTTGGACTAGTACTTTTACTATCTATGGTAGCGAAAAAGTTTAGTTTATTTATTTATTTATTTTTTAAAGACATAGTTTGGTCAATAATTCATTTCTTCTGGATAAATGTTTTCTATGATTTTGAATTATATGTATATCCAGCCTTTTTCATTTATCTGTTTCTGATGCATTTGTGTTGATGAGGGACTTGTTTGAATTGCAGGTCATATACTGCACCAGTTTAAATTGGAGTGCCGATGGAAGCACCTTGTTCAGCGGCTACAACGATGGTGTGATAAGTTTGGGGAATCGGGCGTTACTAGATAGTGTTTTTTTCACGTTGCGCTCATTACTCAGATTCTGAAATTGTAGTCTCAGTAGAAGCATGAACAATTTTTGGAAGAAAATTGGAAAACACACCATCTTTTAGTTATGATGCAGGGTAATGTTAAATTTTGTCATTCCTATGTTTGTCTTGATGTTTGGTATATTAAATCTTCAAGCAGGTTTATTATATGTCAACTTTCTTGTGATGTTTTTTGTTTGGATCTCGATTCTGCAAGTATTAAATTCTTACCGATGGGAACCTAATCAAGTTTATGTTGACTTCTAGTTGTAGTCTCTCTTACATCCAGGCTAGGCACACAGGATGGTTCTGTGGCTCCGTTTGAGCGACGATGGTGATTTTCCTTTTCATTAACAGCGTTTATCCGGATCTCTTGTATCACAGATTGGATTTTTGAAGTTGATGCGTTACAACGTGTATGATCTGCTTGCAGGATATGTATTCCTGCATGAATTCCAACATTGAAAGTAAATTTTACCTCATGGTTGCATTTAAGCCATTCGATAATCCATCAGGATGTGTGTCGAGCTTTGACGTCGACCATCTTTGTGATGTAGAAGAAACAGCCTCTTTATGTTGTAGAAGTAACAATATAGCGTATAAAATCATCTCTATTGTAATCAGCAGCGAGCAGGGAAAATGATCGAAATTGATGTGTTTTAACTGCACAGATAGCAGTGAGCACGACGAATTCTCTAATGAGGCCAGGAAGGACGAGTATGTGGGCGACTGCCACCAGGAGTAGTCTTTCTAATACGATTTTTCTCAAATCATTGAAGCGAGAAATTGACACAGCTGATAAGCGCAGAATCTGCACATATGGGTGTATATGGTCTTATCTTACTCAAAATTGACATGACTCGCTAAAGTGAAACATTGGGAAAAGCCATATACGAACTGCACATATGGGTGTGTGTGGTCTTATGTCACTCAAAATTGACATGACTCGCAGAAGTGAAACTGGGGAAAAGCCATACGCAACTGCCGCATGTTTTGGAATGAAGGAATAGTTTAAAATGGAACGGTTTGAATTGGAATAGAATTATGGATGGAAAGGCGATTCCAATCTTGTGTTTAGTATTGTGGAATATCAATGATTTCTTTGATTTGAGCATATTTAGAATGAAATGGAGTGGGTATAATTTTATAGTTACACGTGATCTTCGCATGGGTGTATATCGTCTTCTCTCACTCAAAATTAACATAGCTCACAAAAGTGCAACTTGAGAGGTGTAGAGCGCATCTCAAAGTCTATATACAATTGCTTGCATGTACGTAATGAAGGTACTTGAATTTTGTACAATAATTTAATTTGGTGATAAGATCATATTATATACAACTTGTTGATGTTCAAAATAGCTAGAATGGATACTTGTTTTGGTTAAAATTCATGTTTCAGGTCTAATTTGGACAAAGAAATCAAAACAAGAAACTTTAGAGTGAAAATTGGAAAAATTCATGGATACGCTGGCTTTTCTGACTTCAAAGCCGCCGGCGTTGAGACGGCTTACAAGATGCACCCATTCAAAGTCGTTGTTTATACTGCCAGCTTTACAAGGATTGACTCAACCAATTATACACCGCCTCAAAGCTGCCGACGTTGAAGATGAATAGGCCAGTGTATAATGAAGGCCGGCAGCTCATAATTGAAACGATGCCAGTGCAAAAAGAGTTACAACCTATGCCGGCTAGTAAGCCGCCGGCTTGAGGCAGTGTAGATTAGAGATCAGAAGCGATAGTAGACAATACATGTTCGGTGACAATTTAAAAGACCAAATATGATGGAGTGTCTAAGCCAGCACCAAAGCCGTCGGCTTTGGGACGACTTTCATTATAAATTGGTCCAACCTTTTATTTCTCATCATATACGCCAGCTAGATTTATATCTAAGCCGCCGGCGTAGAAACGGCCTACACTTGTAACCGAAGATGAAAGCTGCCAGTGCACTGCCTGTGCAAGGAAGAAGAAGCCTTTACGCCGTCTGTAAGCCGCCGGCGTAGGATCTGTAATTGCCGGCGTACAAGTTGAAACTGCAATTTTTCATTAATGCTTTGCACGAAATTTTTCCTATACAAAGGGGATTCCTCCCCCCTCCCTTCTAGTGGAGCAAGCACAAGCAGAAGCAAAAATAGAGAGTACTTCAGTATACAAATAATTTTAGCACTCCATAGAGATTTGTGAGAGAATTGAGCTTTCAAGAATTGTAATTGAAGATTGCGATATTTGAATTGGTGATATCTAATCTCTTTCTTATGCAATTCATTTATCTAAATCATTTGTTCATAATGTTATCAATTGCATATTCTTATTTGATTGTTGAATCAACATCCATGAGTAGCTAAACCTTTCTTTGTGAGAAGTGATGAAATCCTAATTTTGCTAAAATGATTCTTGAATTTATATTATAGGATTGTTAAAATTATGGAATATTTGTATTGAATCCTAATTATCTATTTTATTTCTGATTGAAATTGAATCGATAGGAATTCTGATAATTTGGAAAAAGGATTAGGATTCATAGGAATTCATGAATTGAGATTAAACAACAATTGTGAAAGCAATTAAGTTTAATATTAATTTAGAAATTGTTCTATGCGATTCATGCAATATTTTATCTTAATTTCTCACTAAGGAATTGGGAGAAGTTAATTTAGGATACTAGACAATTATAGAATTGGAATATTTATGATTGTAAATTAGATTCCATTGATAATTTGTATAGCGAAAGCTAATAGATTATTTTATAGTTTACTAAAACTTGATAGTTTTAGGTTTTAACAATTTCTTGCAAATATCCATAATCTTGATTGTTCATATAATATAAATTCAGCATGATTAGTAAAGATTAGGATGGATTCTATTCCTTCCCACATTCATCTTATATAACTTCTCACAATCTCATTTGCATTCATAATAGATAGAATTTAGTTAGTTGATTTATACATTTTGATTACCTAAATATTAGTATAAACTAATATCAATCTAGTAGTTAATTTAGTCCTTGTGGGAACGATACTCAACTCACTTCTATATTACTTGATCAAGACCCAGTACACTTACTGGTAGTATCTGAAATTATACATATATTTTACATCAGATCATTTGGTACTTGAACTTTGAGATCAATTTAAACCCTAATCAAACTTTTAGTGGTTATTGTTATTACTTTCTTAATACAGTTCACTCTGTCTGTTAAAGTAGAAAAGACAAACAATTATTGAATTTTAAAATTTTTAACACCATCTAGCAATGATAGACTATCCTTTTCACCTTAGAAAACAGAGCAAACAGAGTTAGTAAAGTCGTAAATAAATATAGTCATAAAAGTTCGATTTGATATTAAATTAATCACTTCAAAGGTCACGTATCAAATTGAATTTTTGTATAAAGTTAAAGTATTAAATTTGACATTCTCCTTATAAAAAACAATCCTTAATAAAAATATAATCTAAAATGATTTTTCAAAAATGACTTCAATAATTAATGTATTATATATTTAAACATGTACCATAATATGTATTGTTATTAGTTCAAAATTGACAGGGACTTTCAAGATGTTAAACTTAGTGATGAACCTATAAAGAAAGGTTTGAAAAACAAAGTATGATCAAGGGATACCATTATTTGCCTAAGGTGAAGGATAGAAAGAATAACTAAGTTACCAATTAAGCATAGTAACAACTATGTAGTATATATCCCTTGCCTCTTAAAGTTCTTGGAGAGGGGATTTATGGGAAAGAATTCCTTGTAGATGCCAGTATTGTGGATCATTGTGGGGATCATAGAGTAATGGGCAGTTGAGAGTGGTTATTACAATCATGGTCATTAAGCCATGAAGCCACACCCCTAATCCTTCAGGAGTAAAACAATAGAGATTGTAGGAATGTAAGCTAAGTGAATTTGGTCGGCTGTGCTGTGTGTCTAGTCTAAGGGATTAGCTAGTTGATTCAAGAGGTTGTTTCAATCTCTTGTCTATGTAAGAAGTCGGATAAGATTGGACTTACACCCGAATAAGTTAGCCTAAGTTTCAAATGAGTCAAACTGGGTCTAGGGAGCCCCTATGCCAAAATTGACCATCAATACTTGCCTTCCCATACTCCCTTTATCAATGAGTCAATAAGGGAGATGAGCTTTATGAATGTGCTCCTTAGGTCGAGTTTACACTACTCACTAGGCTTCACAAGTTAGTGTTTTGTTTGACATTATTCAATTGCCAACTGATTGCTAGCATTAGTAATGGCTAGTGACCAAGGATTTTTTCCTTACTTTTTTTTTTTTTTTGTTATGATTTGGACAATCATAACCCAATTGATGTAGTGTAAGTTTCCAAGCTGGTCAAGGTTCTGCGCACCCCCCCACAACCTTCCCCTTTCCCCTAAGTTGAGCTGATGCTTAAGGTTTTCGAGTCAACTATCTTGTAGTCGAGTTAGAATTGTCAAAGCTGGTCAGTAGGATGGCCTTTAGTGATACATTAGGTGATATAAAAGAATATCCGAGTGAATCATAGTATTTTTACTCAAAGCTTCGTAGAGAAGTCTAGTATTTCAAATTGTGGTGCACAAATAAGTGCCTTGACACATCTCAGGAGTATGATAAGTACTTAATGTCATTGTTGTTAAACGAGAGCCCACCTTTTTCACTCGTAGGGTCTAACTCCCAAAATTGTCACCCTTAGCAAAGTTGGATGCATTTAACGAGAAGACCATGATTGAGGCACTTGAATTAATGCAATAGCTATCTAAGTTAGGGATGGGTCCAATTAACCTAGGCAAAGCCATTGCTTTCTACTGAAATAAGGGTTCACATTTCATTCCCTGAGCTTGCAAGAGCTCAAAACTAAAGATATTGGTTGATTGTCCTTCTTATGTCAAGTCAGGCTAATCTAGAGGTCTATGAAATTGAGTATAATGTATCAGGGGTGCCTTTTTAGAGCGCACATAACATGGGATTGCCCATTTTTTAGAAGGTGTCATTTCTAATTTCATTCTCATTTAGCTACTATAAGTACTAGTAAGTTCAAAAGGTAGGCTGACATGCAGGAAAAGTTTCAATAGGCGTGGCTTAGAAAGAGGAAGTCTAGAAGACTAGCATAACCAATAAGGCAAATCCAAGAGAGGACTAAGACTAGCTTTACTACAGCTGGGGAGAGTGAGAAACTCTAAAAGAAAAAGGCTCCAAAGACAACTGAGTCAGGGCATGCAAAACCTAACCTGCAAAAGCTTAAACTGGCTAAAAAGGTACCTTCGGGTTCCTCTTTAGTAGCCATACCAACCTTCCAGTTTGATTAAGATTCCTGATTTGGTATCAACAAGTTTACATGGGGCCAAGGTTTGAGCATAAGGGATCAAGAGGATAATCCAATATACCTAGGGTGTGCGTCCATTGTTGGCTGGTGGATTAGGTAGCCCTCCGAGTTAGGGGGAGAAGAGGCAAGGTAGCTTGCACTCGAGTGCTGATATGATCCCAAAGGGCCAATCATTAGAGGAAGACCTTTCCTTCTAATTTTCTATGCACGTAAGTACTGAATTATGCATGTTGTGATGGCCTTACCTTATTTAGATGGTTTTCTTTTTTTCACATAGCAAATAGAGAAACCCCACACTAGATGGAAGCAAACAATCTTATGTTGGAAAGAGAACTAATAAAGGAGAAGGCTAAATATTTTTAATATATTTGGATGGCTAAGGAAGCCCTCTGACTAGCATCGTGTTCGTGTTTTGTCATAGTAATGATGAGATTCTGAGTAATTTCAACCATATTTATGCTAAGCATAACTTGTTATATCAAAAGCTAAAGTCAAGAGACAACACTATTAAGTGTATGTGGAAGGAACAAGAGGAGGATGACGGGTCATTATGATGCTGTAGAGAGACCTTCATGATGCTTAGGCGCAAGTACACTAAATAGATGATGAGCAACACTAACTCCGGGCCAATCATCAACAATTGGTCTAAGGTTAGAGAAATTTTGAGAGCACGTGAGAGGGTGTTGAAGCTCAATTGAAGACTATTGCCAAAGAGGATCGGGAGATGGAGAAGATCTAAGATGTCAATTTCTCAAGGAACAGACTATGTCACAATAAACAATCTAAAGTTGAAGGATGATTCCAAGAAAATCCAAGCTCTAAAGTAAAAAATCCAAATTCTAAAGTCAAGGGAGACCATTCTCTAGGTCATTCAAGAAAATATGCTCTAGACTTAAGGAGTAGGAGACCAAGGAAGCAGGGTTGTTGCAAGATGTGTTAGAGGCCATAGTCATGCACTTCCATAAGGAATACAACAGTAACCATGCCAATTAAAGGTGGCATGCCACTTCCTTGAGTATGATTGATAAGGTGATGAGGCAATAGAGGATAAATAGATTAATGAGGAGGGTCTATAATCAATCTATGATGAGAAGGGCGATCAAATGATTATTGATCCCGTACCCATTGAATCAACTCTTCTTATCATTGAATACTATTGCCGACCTTGCTATGGAATTTATCGATTTGTCAAAGTAGAAGGAGAAAAGACTTGTGACGCACCAATTGGTAATGCAGCGGCAATAAGTGCAGCTCAGTTTAACGATTTTTCAAAAGATGCACCTCCTCCCCCTAATAAGCTTACAAAAGCTAAGTATGAAAAGGCCTATGATTTAACCAATTAGCTAACTCATGATGTGGGTGTCAACTAATGGTGTTTATTTTGGTTGATTTTACTCTTTGTTGATGGTAGTTCCTTGAGTCTGTTGTTTTATATCTGGCTTATCTTGTAGAATGGGCCAGGATGTCGACTACATATTGTATGTACATGACACTGACATCAATGGAATGGTTACTTATTTTCTTTAAACTATTCCTTTTCTTTGGTTTTATTCTATATTATAGTATTGACGTCCTTTACTTTGCTTCCAACTAAGTGTCAAAAGGAGTCAAATTAAGTCACTTCTCTATGCATCTATTCAGATAAATAATCTAATTGAACAAATCGAACAGTTTTTGTTTGGCTTGATGATCAAGTCATGTAAAGATATGAGTCCATATCCCATACTCTGAGATTCATGTCCTATATCTCTTATATGCCCAAGATTTGTGCCATGTAATTATGGTAGGTTTAGGATTGATACCATAACTTTTATATCTTCCCTAACATGGAAGAATTGTCCTTAACCATTGGATTTGAACCATATCTAATCCTAGGGCTAAGGTTTCGCATCAGATGATCTTCTAAAGATTTGGTAAAATACCAATAGATGCTAAATCAATCATGCTTTAGTTTATAAAGATGCGATCATAGTTATATGTCGTCTTCACCAAATAATTGTATGATGTCCTCACCATATATATTAATTAAGAACCAACAAAATACCTCTAGAATGACCATATCTTGTGATTCAATGATGCTTCTAGTAGATTTGCTTTAGCTTGAAAGGTCAAGCCCTTGACATAGCATGACTGCCTTCTAAAGGAGCTATGTTCAAAATAGAACATTTGGCCTTAGTAGAAGGGCATTGGTATTCCATATCTTTCCATTGGACAAGGATTGAAAACCTTATCTAAGAATCTCACATGGAGCCTTCAAACGGTGGAAGATAAGCTATCTATGGCCACTTCCATAGGTTCACCAATTGCTAGGTCACTATATGAGGTAGCTTGATCTGCAACTCTAGTTTAAAGGAAAAGGAAGGGGGGGGGGGGAGGGTGGTGGTGGTGTGTTGGGTGGTGGTGTGTAGCCTTCCATTTCGAAAGGAATTTTGACATGAAGAATGGTGTTGTCCCCATGGAAAGTGTCTTTTATTTAGTGGCTTACGATCAATCCATATAAGCCATACATTTTTGGGTCAACTTTAACCTTCCCTTCTCTAAAACATCTAAGGATTGACTAACACTAACACACTGCATCATTTATTTCTAACAATCCCAACACATTTAGGAAACTTTATCAAGGAATTGGCAGGCCTAGGAGGTGAGTTGTTAGGTTGAGATAGTGAGGCATTGGCAACCTGAAAAATAGCTGTGTGTACTCTTAAGAGCCATAACAAATCCACTTCAGATTCACTATAATCACCCACACTCCACGTGGTTGCTTGCCTTACGCTCAACAGCCGAATCATCATTAGGGAGATATGAAGGAGCCAATTTATTTGTTAGGCTTGTTTTTAGTCAACAAGAGAGTTGTGAGTGATAACTAGTAGGATATATTTCATAACTCATCTAAGATGCAAATCAAAACTGCTGTAACACTGTCATTTGTATTAATAAAATGATGTTATCACGAGCTTCAATTGTTTTTGTTATGCATGTGTAGTCTGCTTTGTTCTTATATGTATTTCATTCAACCTACCTATTGTTGTGATCATGATTACCTCTAACTTTTGTTTAGCATATTATAACCAAGTGAAAAACGTTTTAGGCTATTGTAGCTTGTAACGCGGTTGAATTGCTAACATACACTTAGGCTTACTCAAAAGATACACCAACCAATTAATAATTAAGAAAAGTAACATAACCATGCATTTAGTCCATAGGCATATGTATAAGAGTTCCCTTAATTGGAATGGGCAACTTAAATCAATTCAAAAGGACTCATCATGAAATGAGTTGAGTAGGGGTTCAATGGATCTAGCTTTAAACTTAGAAGACTTCAAACACTTCGTTAAGTTCTTTTGGGTTTTAAATACTTGATCAACCTAAAAAGCAATTATATGGACAAGTATTTATTCCTCATATTCAACCCATATTCATTGGTACTTCATTGAAGCTAACCAAATTCAAGTGATCAAGAGGCTTGAAAAAGCAATCAACAAGGAAGTTGCTTAAATTCAACCTACGCCTATGAATTTTTCACTAAGGTTCCTTTATTAGAATGATAAAAGTGCCTGAAGAAGCAAATAGTCGAGAGTCCCTCGAATTTGACCCACACCTATGAGTACCTTACTAAGGTTACTCGAATTAGTATGTTATAAGTGCATGAAGAGGCCAATGGTCGGGAGTCCCTCAAATTTGACCTACACATGTGGGTGCTTTACTAAGGTTACCTGAGTTAATGCAATATAAATACTTGTAAAGACAAACAATCAGAAATTTTCTTATTTAACTTCAAGCTTGAAAGCTTGGAAGTGTTTTGCTAAGGTTACCTAAACTCATTGAATTGAAGCACCTAGAGAGGCAGAGTAAGAGGGTCTCTCAAACTTAGATTCAGAGCTAAAATGCTCATTAGAAACCCAACAAGGTTATTCTCGCGCAAGTTGGAGTGTTCTACTTAATTCTCCTATGGATGTGAATAATCTAATCATCATGGGCCTTATGTGGCATACCCAACATCAAACTATACGAAACACAATATTCAATAAGTTTATACAACCTCAATCTAGATAATATAATCACACTTTCATCAATCATCGATGGATATATGTACAATAATAAGAGTAAACACAATATAACATAACAATGATAGACCACTAATAACGAACTATAAACATTCAAAATAAGCAACTTGATTGGACAAGCCAATAGATTATACATAGCAGATTGCTTCACTACACATGATATAACCATACGAGGACAAATCCAACCATAATATATCATAACATTTAGACCTTGACTTGAAATACTTCATAGAGTTGTCACATTACATGCCCTTAGAATGGCTAACCGTTGAATCACTTGAGTTGGTAGGCTTAGTTTCCAAGTTGTCACACTTATCGTGGACTCACGTGCAAGTTTTTAGCATACAAGATCCCTAAACCGGAAGACTATATACTTAACCTTCTTATCATATTATCGAGCTACTCTCGGTTGGTATGCCCTGAGTTTTTCAGCAAACTTATGTCTAATTTTGCCAATGGTGTCCAAGTTAGCCTTGATGCCAATCTGATTAGCCATGGCTTGGAATTCTTGAGTTTTGATTATAAGATGCTTCAACTCAATTGGGTGGACTGCTTTAGTGTTGAAAGCTAGGCGATAGGTAGTTTACTAGAAGACTTGATGATAAGCCTATAAAGAAAGGCTTGCAAAACAAAGCATGATAAGGTGAAAACGATAGGTTTGTTGGTGCAATCACTTTAATGCTTAAGTTAATGTTTGCCTTAAGTGAATGATAGAAAGAATAAAGTAATGGAGCTACCAAATTAACATAGTAATGGCTATGCATGCATAGATCTCTTGCCTCCTAAAGAACCTAGAGGTTGGCTTACCTATTCAAAAGGTTACTTCTAATCTCTTGTCTATGTAGAGGATCATATAGGACCAAACTTGAACCCAATAGGTTATGCCAAGTTTCAAATGGGTCGGAATAGGCCTATGGAGCTCGAGTGCAAACATTGACCATCAACATATATAATATGTATATATTATATTTAAGTATAACATATATCATCATACAAAGTACATTATATGAATTATGTGTAATATGCAATATATAACACATTCAACGGTATATCATGTAAAATACATGTACATTATATTTATATCATTCATCTAGTAGCAAATATATGATTAGAATGTAATTTACTCTTCAAAAGTTAGAAGAACCACGATAACCTCTCTTTGCATGAGTTGAAATCATAGTTCATTGATTTCAAAAAATTGTGATCCCACATTTTAGCAATGCATCCGAATGTAAAAATAACGTTAAAACTTGGAATTATAATTCCACTCGAGATTTCTTCTTGCATACCAAACATGACATAAGAAAAATAGTTATTCTATTATCCTTGTTCCATATGTGATTGATCTTATGGTATTTAAATTATTTTAGACATCAAATATTGGTTGGAGAACGACTTTTAAATTTTATTTTCTTTTCTAAATCTTTATCTAGTCACGGTCTCAAAAAGGCAAGCACACCTAGAAAAATCTAGGACGTACTCCATGAAAAAGTTGGTGATTACTCCTACTTTTTCTTTTCCTATCATCTACTCTAGCAAAAAAACAGGGAGAAAATTACCTAACTAAAAATCTACTAGGCTAATCCTGAACTAATAAGTTTCACAGCAAATATAAAAGAATTAAGATATATCGGTTCACCAGGTGCATAGGTTATGCTTCATCTTAGGTTTGTCCATGTAACTCAAGAAATTCTTAGTAAAAGTTTTGTTGAGCTCTTGAACTATTGGACTCACTAGGGTAAGTTAAAGCCTCTCTCAAGATTAGAAACTTTAGATCTAGGTCAGACTATCGGAATCTCTTTACAAGCTATCAGCAACCTAGATCCACATAAAGATTAAGAACCGTTTGACTAAAACCTATTTTAATAAATTTAAAATCAAGTGATATAAGGTTTCATCACTTCTATCTCTAGACAGTTTTAAGCAACCTTATCAATAACCTAGATTTATTCATTACATGACCTTTCGATCAATTTTAACGAAATCAAACATTAACCTATATCGTACACTATACAAATCAAGATCTATTAATCTCAAGCTATTGAATTCAATAAATCTACACTTGTTCAAATTAAGCACAACGGAGTTACATGAAATTGACATAAGAATCCACAAGACCCAAGCTAAATCAACTACTCCTCCATGGATGTAACAGTACAAATTAATAGTTCAAAGAAATGATTGAAGAGCATAATGAGATGGAGCAATAAAACCATAGTCCTTAGTGAATTGAAACAATGAAGTCAAAAAGCTGCTATGAAACCCTAAAATTCTGCAGAAGTCTACGAAACCGTCTCTAAATTTCTCTCTCTATACAAAAGAAATATTTTCTTATGTTTTCTAACCTATTTTATACTCACTCTCTACCTAAGATTTCGTCAAAAGCGAGTATTTATAATACAAAAGATACTAACGTGACAAATATATTATAACAAACTTTATCGGAACATGATGAGCATGACAGGGTCGAGTCATGGCCTTGATCGCAACCTCTGTTGTAGGGCATGGTAGAAGCTATTTTAATTTCATTTAAGCACGGTTACTCTCTATTCGAACCATGGGTTGAATGGTGGCCTCAATTGATGGTCGTAGTTAGCTCTATTTCCATTTTCTTTGCCCTTGGCCGCAAATGCAAGGGCCATGGTTTGATCCTCCATTGTTGTTGTTGATCCAATTCTTAATCAAACAATCTTGTGTCTTCCTTTACTGCTCAATAGAGCTAAAAAAACAAAAATAAACAATAATAGCATAAATCTATGGGAATTTAATACAAAGTTAAGTAGATTAAGCATAAATTCCCATGATTTGAATAGAATGAAATTCACTTATCAAATATCTATATCCTAAATAAATTATTATTATATAATATTGAATTGTTAGTTGTAACCCACCATCTTGCCATTTTATAATTTATTTTTCAACCCTCACCCTATGGAACACCGGTGCCACCATCATCATAGATCCATCATCTTCGAACCAACCATTGGAGCATCCCCATTTGAAGGCTCTTGACATAAGTCTTCATGCTAAGGGTCTCACTTTTTGGAGTCCTTAGCAATAAGGATAGGTCCTTCAACTTTTTAAGATTCTCTGTCAAGGCTCCCATAAATAATGTGATATATATATTATATATATATATATTGTTAAGCGTATTGTGCAAAAGTGAGAAGTAGGCAAAAAAATTAATTGGACCAAACCGAATAAGACCAAATCGAAACCATGGATTTTTAAACAATTTTGATTAGAAAATTCCCAATCCGTAAAATTGAATCAACCATTTTTCAAAAATATAATCATATTTTACTTGTGACTATACATTTTCTTATGTTAATTGATTAAATGATGTATATTTCTTATGGTTCTATTATAATATTTATTATTTGATGAATATTGGTTAATATTAATTTATTCTTCTTTAAAATTGTTTTTTAGATTCAAGATGTATTCTTCCATTGATAACCTAATGATGTTTTTCTGTTAATCATTTTAACTTGGTGGATTATGGACTTTGCTTATCTAGTTATGATTTTTATTATATATTAATTGTTCAATGTATTTAATTAGTAGATTTCATGAATAACTTTTATTGGTAGATAATTTTTTTAAATCAAATCTATCGGTCGATTAGTGGCTAATTGGTTTTATAAGAGATTATAGATTATGACTTACTATGTATTAGTTAGCGAATATAGTTGATGACTATCTAGTGAGTGAATGATTTTATGGATAACTATAAATGAAGAATTTGTTGGATTTATGATATATTTTATAGTGATTTGCAATAACTTCGTAACATAAAGTAATTTAAATATCTTCATAAATGTAAAAGATCCAAACAAGATATTTTCATTAAACATTGATTTAATCTGTAATCCGAACCAAACCAATCTATATCCAACTCTAGTAAATATATACGAGATCCACAAAATTTAAAAAGATGTGAAGGATCTTATTCAAAAAACCTTATAGATAAAATTATGGGATTTTTCAAGGAAAAAATTCTTAAAATGCTTACATGCACCTACTAGACGTGGATGCGTTTATTGGTGTAAAGTACATCCATTTAGCCAAAGCAACACTAGACCCCGATCTAACCTAAAGCCCAAATCAAATCCCAAGTCTTAGTGAATGAGCCACCCACTTTAACTCACTGAAGCCATCTGTTAATTCTCTATAATAATTTGTTCATGTTTATGATTTTTTTTTTTTTTTATATTACTATATTTTCATAATCTGTATTCTCATAAATGGCCTCGGGATGGCCCTCGTCCACGCAAGCTAAAATATTTTCGTCCTTTATGCTAGAATTTCAACTCGGAATATTACCAGGAAGAGGAGGAGTTGATAACTCAAAGCGGACATACAGCATAGAGTGAATTCTTTTACTCCCATGGACATGATCGTTTTGGGAAATTAAGAGCTAAGAAGAATGAGCAAATTAATTATATTTAATATTATTGGACGGAGATTTTTCGAAATATAATGCTTCCCGTATTGTCAGCCAGGTAAGGAGGAAAACGTCTAAGGAATAAGAGAGAATATGTATATATAAGGGTAGAATAGACAATTTTATCGTATTACATGCTTTTTCTTTTATATTTTTGTATATGAAATGAGGGAGAATTGAATTGAAACCATCTAATATATCTTTTAAAAGACAGGTATTAGCTTGACTTCATTGACAAAAGCACCTATACGAAAATACTCGACAAAAATCTCTTCACTGTAGTTGCTAAAAATGTATAGCCATGGTTGATAATAACAGAACCCTCACCATCATCTCGATGAACAACAATTCTTCCACTATACACTCAACTTCCTGTATGCAAAAAGGACAAAACTATACAATCCACGGCCCCAATAAAGTCGGATATGAACATGGGACCAGGCATGGTTAAATACATGTACAATACAGCGTACCTTTTAAAAAGCCATCCTTCATCTGGACAGTCCTACCTCAACATTTTTAACTTCCTCTACCGGCTATAATGGACTTTAGCGTATAGATACTCACAAAAGCGGCTAAAATTACTCACTCAATGTCTTACTTCACCTTTTTGTTGGCCAGGTGTCTCTTCTTCTTCATATTACTGCGCATAAAACACACAAGAGTAACATCCTTATCCTCTTCATCCTCCTCATCTGTACTCATCATCTTGCATAAAGGACTGTGAGGTCCAAGAGATGCAACACTTTCTTTTTCATCAACAACTGCTCTTTTCCTGCCGATTGTATCAACACCTACAGCTTCAACACTTTCAGTTAATATTCTAGGCCCTTTTCATCATTTAAGAGATCATGACCCCCTGAAAATTCATTACAAAGCAACCCGGCATCTACAGCACAAGTTTTTCTCAGAGGTTGCTTGAAGCCAGACTTGGGTCCTCCGGGTTATCACCATGGCAAGAAACAGATTCATTGTTCAACCATTTCTGATCCTGACTAGGAATAGGATTGGAACCCTGGCTGCATTCACCTAATGGTTTATTGTTTAGTTTTCCAGTTAAAATTTTCTTGAGACCGCTTCTTTTACTATCTGAATTGACTAAGTTTATCAACAATTCTTCATCATCATACATTTCCTCCAGCAAGGAATGTTTAAGAGCTGACTTGGATGTTTTTATTGACTCCTCTCCCTTCTTCTGTTTATTCGGATGTGGTTGAGATGCAAGTGTCAGGCAGGTCTCATCTTGACACATATACCTATCTCCATCAAGATATACATGGGCCTTGTCTTTCTCGATAATATCTGGCAGGCCGGATTTAGTTTTCTCATGATCATCTATTGACAATGGCCTGGAATCCAGCTTTGACACTATGCAATCATCTGCATCTCCATGATGTCTATGCTTTCCAGACTGGCGCTTCATCACTTTTCTCTTCCTCAATGGAATATTATCTTTCACCAGTTTGTTGTTCTCACTGCAACTTACTCCTACAGGAACACGATTGGAAGTGATGTGCTCATCCTTTCCCAACCTCGTTAACTTTTTGGGATAACTATAAGTAAAAAGGCGCACAGAAGCACCCAAAAAGTGAAAAATTAGAATAAGCGCACAAAACAAAAAATTATGATATCTTTATACTATTTAAATATATATACCAAGCTTCCTGTGCTCCAGCACTTCGCTCATCAAGCACCCCCCATATTACCCTCTGCATTTACTCCACGTCTCTCTTGTCCAGAAGGCTGTGACTTTTTAAAGCACTGATGACCTCCTCTTGATCTCTTTGACCTCACCTTTCGTGGAACACTACTGCAAGTTGATATATGAAACATTATGACTGAGATTAAGAGCACAGATAAGATTTCTTTTTCACAAAGATGCAATTGAACTTATCCAGAAAACTTACTAAACACCTACAGGAGTACTGGCACTCCCTTCATTAGTTACAAATGCTGCCAGCAGGTCTGGCTCTGAGCATAATTGATCTTTTGCCTTTTCCCTACTATTCTGGAAACATAGTGGCTCCCTTGTGATGGCTTTTTCAGCTACAGTCACATTTTTAATTGCTGAATCAGCCCCATTAAAATGAATTTCCTTGGAGACTTGCTGAGGGCCATGCTTCCCATCTTCTCCGGTCCGCCTTGAACCCATTTCTTGTCGGACACTGGTAGAAGAAAACACAAAAACCAGAAGGCTGACTGAACCAACCTATATGTGCAAACTGCTTTTATGACTATCTATGAGTTGCCAGGAAACGGTATTCTTCGTGAAATAGTGGTGGTATATCCATGATATAAGCATGACTGAAATAACAACAAAATGGATTTTTCCTTGAAATAGATGATCAGAAAAATTACCTCATAACATCCACGTCAACTCTTGCTCGTTTGCTGCATCTCAACAATCTGTCTTGTGGCCTTATCCTGTTCTTTGATATAGACTTGTTGTTATGGTTAGCCACTGCCTTGGCCTTCCTGCAACAAGCAGTTTCAAGAACTTGTGCAGGCTTCTGTTGACCACCTTTCCCGGCTGTCTTGGATTCTACTTTCTCTTGAAAACTGCCGCAGGTACATAAAGGATAGTATGACCATGATAGTATTTTTGGACAGGATATTTTAAATCAGTAGGTCAACCAAATTCATTATACTAGAATGTAAAATCTGCAATATACTTACCAACAAGCAGCATCTTATCGTTCTCTAGTCGCAATTTTCTCCTACAAAAAGAACATAAAATTATTTTTTCTGCAATCTGATTCACTAGAGATATAAACTCACTGTCATCTGTCAATTATACCTTGACTTTTTCTTCTCTTTTGGCATAGTATTTTTATGTCTTCGTTCAGATGTAGAATGCATCGGCAGTAAAGAAAGGAAATCACTAGGACCAAGAGCTGGGCGTTCTGCTTCCCTATCAACAAAGTTGCGTATAAGTGCAATTTTTTGTATCTCTTTAGTGGCTCGAAGCAAAGGCACTTCATCTGGAAACAACTTCTTCCATCTCCTGTGTATCCAAAAAAGCACCAAACTTTGTGTTAGAATAAATAAAAGCAGCTATATAAGAATTCCTATCACAAAACCTCCTAGAATTTGAGAAACAGCAGTCCCCATTAAAGCCTGAAAGAACTACCTCCGACATTGATTGTCCGTTCGATGACCCACACAGGCAGCAACTTTCGACCATTGATATCCATGTTCTGCAATTGCAGCCTCCAATCTCGAATCCTCTTCAATTGTCCATTCACTCCAACTAACTGAAGGATCTAAAGAATTCACCCATCTGCAGAAGCAGAAATGAGCCTTCAGAACACAATCGAAACAACAAATGAAAAGCAGTAATCATGCACACCGACCTTTCTCTACATTGCATTTGAGTTCGTCCTGGAACAAACTGTGCTATCTTCTTCCAATTTCTCGCCCCAAAAAGTGTAACAGCTACCCTCAACCGTTGGTCTTCCTCTGCACTCCAGCTTGATACTCTTTTTCTATCAGGGTGTAGGGTACACTTCCATCTGCAAGTCCAAAGCAACTCTGCATTAACACCTTAGTTATGCAACTATATATGACATAAATATACTAAGATGAAAAGATAAATTTGAAGCCCAATAGGGAATTGATTTCTGGGTCTAAACAGACAAAAGAATACAGGACAACAAAATTCAAAATAGGGCTGTAAGCTAAATAAGCTTACTCGTGAACCACTCAAATTTGACTCAATGATAGTTTGAATTCGACTCGACTGTAATCGAGTGGAGTTCAAGTTCAAGCTATTATAGTAGCTATATAGTTTGAGTTTTAAGATAATTTATTTGAGTAATTTGTGAGCCAATTCGAACATTTTATATTTCAAAAAAAAAAACTTGTGTCTCTTCCAATTATTAAAGCCTATATACACATGCGTGTGTATTTTTCTTCATATCCAATGGTCCACTTTTATTATACTTTTAAGACCAAGTCAACTACAATCCCCATTATATTCTCAAATCCCAGTTATTTCTTAATCCAATTAATTTTTATTGGAATAATCGGGCTATCGTGTCAATCTCAAGCTTATCAAGTATCAATTCAAGTCTAGTTCAAGCTTTGAAAATTAAATCTCAATCGAGCTAACACTTCATTGTCTCAACTTGACTCGCTAGGAAAAAACGACTGTTGATAATCTTATTGCCAAACTACTACATTCTGGAAATTCACACCTTAATTGGAGAAAATTATGATGGAGCAACAAATATACACTAGCCTAATTATAAAGGGACAAGAGAAAAACCTATTAGAACACTGGGTGCCAGTCCGCCCTTCCATAACAGATGCTACAGCCTGCCAATTGTGCTCACCAAAAGTTTCCACTGCTGCACGAAGTTGAGCATCCTCATCACTGGTCCAGTCCCCTCTTAAATTGCTAGCATTTAAACTCCTTTGATAACGAACCAAGCACTGAAATGGGGTCCGGTTGGTTCCCAATGACACTGCTATGCCAACCCAATTATTTATTCCCTTCTCTTGGATGATATGCAAAAGGAGTTTTTCTTCTTCACGACTCCATTTTTCATGGTTGATTAGGGGATCTTCCCAATTCAACCATCTGCAGGAAAGATAGCACAAATGAGTAACATAAAATACATATATATATATATATATATCTAATAATGAGGGAAGGGAAATTTTGATCTCCACACGTGAACCCTTATCCTAAGATGCACTAGCCAATCATATTTCCTTTTTAAATTAATATTTAATCAATATCACAAAAAGAACTTTGCTCAACCATTCACATAATAAGAAAACAATAAAAAAAATTGTTACCTTGCTTCACACTCTTCACCAGAACGATTTCTAAGGTACATTGAAGCCAAATGATTCCAATTGACCTTGGGCAAAAATTCCCTGATCCTCTCTGGAGTAATTTCAATATCCTTAATTGTTGTGAGAATATTATCAAAATGATGTGAGTCTCCATCTGCAGCACTGTAAAAACATGGTATCATGAGAAGCACCTAAGAAGGTAAGAAATATACGCCTACAAAAAAGTGAGAACACAAACGTATAAAGGCAAATGATAGAAATTCTAAGGAATATGTAATACAGTGTTTATTTGTTTTTTATATAGTTTTAATAAATGTGGAAAAAACACAGCACATGATCTGTTTCAATGCCTAATACAAAAGGCGCGATAATTTAGCTCATCTTACCCAAACAGACCTTGAGCGGTAAGAAGCCAATTACAATTGATGTGTTCCGACTTCACAAAATCTTCCAAATGAATATTTTTCCAAAGTTCAATGAATACTTTTCCAAAGTTCAATGAATATTTTCACTAATCTACAGCAAAAACAATCGCAATAACAAACACAACACTTAAGGCTTATACCCACTAGATAGCTATATGGATTATTAAACTATTGCATCTTTTATAAACCATAAGTTTTGTTAATAGTTAGAAACATCATATATTTTCCTCCTTGTTAATTTGAGAAAAGAAATCGGCATGGAAATTATGTAAGAAGGAATGTATACAATATGCCCCATAAAACATCTCATAGCTTAAATCTGCATAAATAACTCCCAAAGGATAACTGACAATGGTCCATCCAGCAGTAAATTCTTATAATCTCATTATGAGAAAGATGATTAGAATGATCCAAAACCCATGCTAATTAGCAGAAAGTGCATACAAAAGCTGTGAAGTGATAAGGAGCCTGTGAACCTATGACCATATTATCTCCAAACAAATTATAGAGGAAGCTGAAAATCTGGTAACAATCACCTCATCCGGTCAATGGAGATTTGGAGAGCCATTTCCTGAAACTGCTGCTTAATTCCTTTATGGAGATTTCCTTTTCTAGCCTAGACCACTTGTTTCGATTAAATGAAAGGGGAAATAATGCCAATGCATCTCTATATCTGGCAACATGAGAATTTTCAACTGGGCCAAGCAACATGGCAGAGATCTGCTTCTCATTTACCTGCAAAATCAATGAAATCTCAGTTTATATACTAACTAGAAACTAGACTAAGTAAATAACCATCACATGTATGACCACTCCCAGAATTGGAAGTGATTGCAAATAGAGAACAATTACACCAATACTTAAAATGAAGTTACAAATCAGATATACTGATAAGTAACTAAAAAGTGCTTCAACAATTGCCATGTGGATGAAGAGTTTGAATACAGCAACAGCAATCCTATGAAAAGGAATCATCAAGATCAAAAGCAGACTACTTGGTGAGCCATGCTTTCTTGTCAGGCTCTCTCTACAGCTGATATAAAACTTCCAGAGATAACTGCAGCAATAACCTCCAATATCTATTCAAGACAGGATGGGAAGTTACCTACACATAGCTAGCTTAAAGCTACATGAGAAAGGGATGACCATAACTGAAAATACGAGCAACAATTACCTTTACATTATTTGGGTTTCTCCTAGCTGATATCAACTGTGCACAAAGATCCTTCTTCTGGGATAATGCACGCCCAGTTCTTCTTCTGCAAGAAATCTGAAAATCTTTAAGGATTTTGACACGCTCCTTCACTTTTTTGATCTCCTCAATTCTTGCTTCAATCTGAATTAACTTACTTCGTAGAAACTTCTGACAGGATCTATTCTTTTTTATGGCATCAATGAACACCTGAGCAGCCCTTGAAAAGGTGGTATCTTTAAGAGGCCTAGTGGAAGAGGTATGCCCATCCGGTTGGTGCCACTCGATCAAACTGGGATTTTGCTTCTCATCATTTCTAATATTAAGAGGGAATCATCAAGAGCATCTCCCTCGTGTGGAAAGACTTTAGAATATTTACTTTTATCTACAGACGTGCAATGAAATTTTCCTTCATCCAAAGCATCGTCGGATATATTAACCTTGTCAAAATTTTGCAAGGAGCTATCATTGCACTCATATGAACTATCTGCATTGAAATATTAAAACAGCCATTAAAGATCTCCAACAGCCAATAGATCAAGTGGTTCACTATTTAGCCACGGCAAAAACAATTATAAACATGCCCTTTCGATAATAATAATACTAATACTACAATTATACGAATAAAATCAGACGAATCTATGCACTTATTATCAGGTAAATATTGTATTAACACAAAGTACTTGCCATTTGCACGATGTACAAGGACTGAGTCTATATTTGTTTTTCCCTTAGAATGACTGTTGTGGTTATTGGTAAACAGAACCAAGCGTGACGAATTAGAGTCTTTATCGACCACATTTTCGTTGAGTGTGTTCTTTTCAGAACGCTATTTACACAAGCCACATTGATATCACCGTACTTGCTGCTTTTTACTTTGATCTAAAGAGGAAAATGCAGAGTACGGCGAGCCTAATATTGCTATTCTTTTTACTGATTTGAAATTGATGATATCGAAGAATCAATCAGCCAGAAAAGTAAGAATCAACTTACATGATCTCGATCCCCAAACCTCCTCTGAATCGCATGAAGTGTGCAAAATCATCTTCATCGTCATCTTCCAAATTCTCCGGAAGAATGGTGGCGAGAGGCTCCAACGAAAGCGGATTTGCCAAGTCGTTAGCCATCGCAAGCCGGTCTTGAATGCTTCGGACCAATTCAAGATCATCAATTTCGTCATCTGAGTCAAACGACGTGGATTGTCGACCTGCGGCGGTGGCAGTGGCGGTGGCGGCGATGGTGTCGAAATCGGTGCCTGTTATCGTGCACGCCAGTCGAAGGGCTTCCAAGTCGTCGTCCAATGAAGCGTCGTCGTATTCGGTATCGGCGGCATTCTCGCTTCCGGAAAGTTCTTCGTCGGATTCTTCCATCGGAAGACCGCGAGACATTGTGGAAGACAGGGGACTGAGAGGGAAAATATTTAGGGTTTTGGGTTTTCCATTTTTATCTTTTTCCTTTTTCAAATGTGCGGGAGTATCCCCCGCATCGCATGACTTAAAAAGGACATATTATTCGGGCAAAAAAAACGAGGAGAATATATTATTATTATTATTATTATTATTATTATTATATCTTTTTTTTTCTTTCTATAAATTTATCAATCTGTACCATATGTTTCAGCTTATTACGTTCCATGGTGCTTACTTAAGCCTCCACGGATTCCGAAGGTGAAGATTCTTTCGTTGAGTTCTTCAGCTAGGGGCTTCAATTTTTGAGGATTAGATTCTAAAAGTCCTTTTTTTTAATGAGTAAAAAAATTATACATAAATAAATAGAAGAAAAACTTTTGTTTGGAACTTCAAGAAAAAATAGAATTATTTTAAAGAAGAAAATACTTTAAAATATTGAACTTGACGTCTAAGGATTATCAGAACTTAGATGCTGCGCTGTTACGTAAAAACTTATTGCGTCATTGCATGTTTATGGCAAAGGTCTAGTACATTTATACCAATCCTATAAATTATAATTATCTAAATATAATTATAGAATAAATTAAATTTTTCAAATTTAATCACATAATTTTAATAAACTAAACACCAACACAATAATGTATTGAAGAAATATATATTTTGATTTTTACGAAAAAATCATAATAACTCATGCAATTTAAAAATCGCATGCCATCATAAAACCGTATGCTGAATATGTGACAACTGTAAGAATTTATTATTATTATTATTATTGTCATCACAGTTACTTTTGTATTTTGTACAAAAAATAAAAATAACATATAAAACTATTCAATATAGGGTGAAGGGGAATATACAGTATTTTAATAAAAGAGTTA
Source organism: Combretum micranthum (assembly GCA_024138025.1). Classification (NCBI taxonomy): domain Eukaryota; kingdom Viridiplantae; phylum Streptophyta; class Magnoliopsida; order Myrtales; family Combretaceae; genus Combretum; species Combretum micranthum. The sequence continues at coordinate 228,640 of JAMXBD010000688.1, read as the reverse complement.
TAAAAATGTATAAAAAATAATTCAAAAATTGGTATGTTGTTGAGTTTAGGTTGTCACGCCCTGAAGGGTATCCTAAACGTGGCAATCCGTCGTACACAATATTAAGCCTAGGAATGACCGTCTCAGTCATGCGAAGGCTTCCATACTATGTACAAGGCGTCTAACACATAGAGGAGACACATTGGAGAGATACATTTTATATTGATACACTTGAGTAACAATGTAAAAGAAATACAATTCACTATTCTTCAAAATACAAATCATTAAACTTCAATTATATTCATCAAAAGATTCCACTACATAAAACTATTACAAGGCAAATCATAAAACTAGCTGATAACTTCAAACATTCTTATTCCTTGCCGGAATCCCAAAGTCATTATCGGCTCCAACCATCACGGTCCCCACTTAGCGTACTTGAGATAACCTGTTCATTTAAACATCTATTAGGGTATAACTACACTAGCTTAGTGAGTAAGAACTTCCAGGATTACATTTATAACACATCATACAATCAAGTGATTAGTCAGACAAGTGATATGCATCAAACACGTGAATTCAACAAACATATAACCTGCCGGAAATCATATGTGGATGGACTTGCGCCCTCCATCCTGGGTTAGCAGATTAACAAATCCTACGGTACGATGCCGTTTAAGCTTGCGGTCAACTGAACTATAAAATCGTTTAACATACAACGATAAACTGACAAGAATTGTTTAAAGTACAACGATAAACTAACAAGAATCGTTTAACGTATAATGATAAACCAACAAATGCTAATGCTCCATCCTCATCGTGATATAAATGAGTTCAATTTCATCTTCAATTCCGAATAATCAATTATACCAATTCTTTTAAGTGATCAATCAATAATCGCAGACAATCAATTATAATTTATCTATACAAGTAATAGTTAATCACTCGACTTCGATATTCTTACATTCCATTTCTCATATCAACAACAAGCATACATAGTCTCCATTCGTCCCCATCATGCATATCCATTTTATCTTTACAAATATCTAGTGCAACTATTATTACAATCACATACAATAAATGAAATCGGAAGTAATACTCACTCGGTGTAAGGACCCGTTATTACCCTATATTTGAAATAGGAGATAACGGTTTCCCAACCACATATAACCCTAAGATTATATGTAAGGTTGCCTAAAGAATTGTTTGAGTAATTGTTTATCTAATTCCATAAAATATTATACAATAGGAGACATAGTTTTCTTTTTTTTTTTTTCAACCTTAACAACTATACATACATACCAACACATTTGCAAAGGAACAACTTAACTTCTAAATAGCTAAACACACACATATACATATATATTACATCAAAGGCTTCTACAAGCCTTAGCAAAACCTCTAAACACAACTAACTAACACTATAATTACATCATCAACCAAAAAGAATCGCATCTAATCTATTACATTCATAGGGTCCATTGAGTCCATGGTCATCTCTAATCCTCCAACCCATCAAGAAAATCTTCAAAGTCGGTTCCGTCCCCATACTCGTATAGAACTCATCGGAATCATCACCTGAAATAGATAAAATATGAGCCAAAGGCCCAGTACACAAGTAACGAATACAAAATGCGAAGTGGATCACACATCTTAGCTAAATGCATTATGCAACAATCACTTGTTTATTATTAAGTCTTTAGTTAGTAAAACAACACGGGAGTATTCAAACTCCGGACAACAAGGATCTAGTATTACGTCCGCCTCCCTGAGTGGTCCCTACGTTCATACAGACTAGGCAGCCCCACCTTCCGGCGTAGCCCGTAATACTAGGGGATCCTGAGTAACGCATCACGACGCTCAGGGGGTTGATATGAGCAGCTCGGATACTCATATCTCCTAAACAATTCTATCCATTAACGAGAAAGTACCCTGCCCCCAATCTGAGCAGGTGCCGCTCTCCGAACCAGATTCAACGGCAAACAACGACAATCAACACTCATATATCAATAGTATTTTCTTTTTAAAGTAGTTTGATTTTGATGCCTATCTAGCAAAGAGACAGGCAAGTTACTGCGTACCTGAGATAGCTCGGGAGTTAACGGGTTGACTGGGCGAGGATCTATCACTGTTTAATCAATATTAAATTCACACTTAGCTTAAGCACTAATTAACTAGTATAAAATATAAATATATCAAAGAAATCCAAATAAATTAATACAAAGTCATAATAAAGCATTTAAGCATCCTATTATATCTAGATCACTTAACAAATACGTAATTGATCATATATCAAACTTCGAAAAATTTTAAAGAAAGTTTTAAAAATTCAAAAGCGCAGGGATACGCCGGAGCCAAAGCGGCGGCTTTGAGCCGGTGTTCAATACTATGAAAATAACACTGCCAACGCTGGCAGCGCTTAAGGTACGCCGACTGCCTTCATTCTACGCCGGTGGCTTTGAGCGGCGTAGAATCCAAATTCAAAATTTTTCAAAACGTCCAGAGATGCAAACCGGCCGCTTACACAGATACGCGGCAGCCTCTCACTATACCGGCGGCTTTGATTCCCAGTAGCCGGCGTACAATGTGAAAGGATGAACGCCGGCTGACTTTTCAGCGAAAGCGGCGTTCGATCGGCCTTAAGAAATTTGATTATGTGGGCTTCCAACACCGCTCTAGGCGCGGGGCGAGCCCAGATGCCGGCGTACGTTCAAATTTTAGCCTATACGAAAATTGTTTTTGATTCCCCTGTTTTACTACAACTTTGTTCATTTTTCAAAAATTCTCCAAACTAAATTCAAACTTTCCAAAGCTTGTTATAGGATCCAAACACTATCCTAACAACATGTATCCTACTTCTAAGCATCAAAACTCTAATCACACTTCCAATTCACAACTCACTCAATCCTTCAATCTCCCATAACATTCATCCCCTCACAACAACACTCCTATAAGATACAAATTACCACTCCATTAATCACATAATCTCATCCAAACTATCATCAATGCATCAAATCAATCCCACACCAATTATCACCTCAAAATCATATCTATTCTAACATTTACAAACAATCAATATAGAACATAAAATAAAAGATAAAGTTTTATTAAACTCACATGACTGAATCTTGGCTTGGAATGATATTCAAATCCTAAAGCTTGTAATAATCTTGGCTTAGGGTTTAAGATTTTGGGATGAGAAAGGAAAGAAAGAAAGAAAGAAAGAAGATGAAAATTCGTATGAAAATAGGGCTGCCCAAAAAGAGGTAAAACAAGTCTAAATAAGTCAATTGTCATCCAAACTTAGCCATTAGGGGTATATTTGTCCTAAATTAATTTAGGCAAATTTCAAATGCATTTGGTTGAATTTAAGCTAAAAAGGGTTTAAATTTCAAAATTCTGTCATAATCTAAAAATTCAAAAGTAATTTATTAAATTCTAAACATAACACATGCATATTAATTTGAAAAGACACACACATTCATTACACTATACACACATTTATATATCAAACAATAATATTAATTTCATAATACTATACACATATAAATAACACATTCACTAATTATATTAACTACACACATATATATTTTATTTCAATAACACATTAATATATAATTTAAGGAATTCATGGCTATTTCATTCTCTCCTCCTTCAAAAAGTTTCGTCCTCGAAACTTAGCTTACCTTAACACTATTCAAATAACTCGGGTACTTTGCTTCATTTCGTTCTCGGGCTCCCACGTCGCTTCCCTCTCGGTTTGTCCAGTCCACAAACCTTCACATAAGGAATTACTTTTCTCCTCAACACTTTATCAATCTATCCAAGACTTTGATCGGTTTCTCCACTGTGCTCAAATTTGGTTGAACCTCGGTTGATGTGTAGAAATGATAGCTTCGGGATCTGATATACATTTTCGAAGTTGTGACACATGGAATACATCATGCACTTCCAAAATTTGGTGGTAGAGCCAATCGATAAGCTAATGGTCCAATTCTTTCTAAATCTCATACGGACCAATATACCTTGGATTCAATTTGCCTCTAGCTCCAAATCTAATAATCCCTTTTGTTGGAGAAATTTAAGAAACACATGATCACCACTTCAAACTCCAATGGTCTTCTCCTCATGTCGGCATAGCTTTTATACCGATCTTGAGCCGTTTTCATCCTTTGCTTAACTACTTGGATTTTATCCACTGCTTGTTGTACCAATTCTGGACCCAAAATAACTCTTTCCCAACTTCATCCCAATGTATTGGAGATCTGCATTTTCTACCATAAAGTGCTTCATAGGGTGCCATTGAATTGTTACTTGGAAACTATTGTTATAGGCAAATTCAACAAGTGGCAAATAAGTATCCCACTTATTGCCAAAATCTAGAGCACATGCTCTAAGCATATCTTCCAAGATTTGAATCGTTCTTTCCGATTGCCCGTCTGTCTGTGGATGAAATGCAGTACTAAACTGAAGTTGAGTACCTAAAGCGGCATGTAGACTTTTCCAAAACCGGCTGACAAAGCGAGAATCTCGATCAGAAGTAATTGTCTTCGGAATCCCATGTAATCTCACTATTTCTTTGATATAGATATGTGCCATTCTTTCTAAGAATCTCCAACTCAAAGGTATGAAATGAGCCGATTTCGTTAATCTATCCACGATTACCCAAATAACTTCATGTTTGGCAATAGTCTTGGGTAAAGCCGATATGAAATCCATGGTAATATCATCCCATTTCCATTCAGGTATGGATAAAGGTCGAAGTTCTCCTCCGGGTCGTTGATGCTCGATTTTTATTTGTTGACAAGTCAAACACTTGGATACATATGAGCAATATCTCTCTTCAAACCTTCCCACCATAAATTTTTCTTCAAATCTCTATACATTTTGGTGGTTCCCGGTGGATCGAATATGAAGATGAATGAGCTTCCTTCAGGATTTCTTCTCTCAACTCATATGGCACAAAAAGTCGATTCCCATATCTAATAACTTCATCCTCATCAATCTCAACTCTTTTCTCTTCCCTTCTCCAATGGCTATCTTTATTCTTTTAACTTCATCATCTTGCTTTTGACTTGTTTAATCCTTTCCAAAATTGTCGGTTGCAAGGATAATTGAGCCAATATCACATCAACTTGCTCTAATGTAACCTCAAGTTCTAACTTCATGAAATCCATCTGAATTCTCTTTGGCTAGAAATCAAAGTCACATCATCCATTTGCTTCTTCCTACTGAGTGCATCGCTACTACATTAGCTTTTCCAGGATGATAAAGTATTTCCACATCATAATCTTTAATCAACTCAAGCCATCTTCTTTGCCTCATATTAAGCTCCTTCTGTGTGAATATGTATTTCAAACTCTTGTGATCCGTGATCTTGATTCTTTCTCTCCAAACAAATAATGTCTCCAAAGTTTCAATGCGAGAATCACTGCTGCCAATTCAAGATCATGCACCGGTAATTCTTCTCATGGGGTTTTAGTTGCCTTGATGCATAAGCTATAACTTTTCCATCTTGCATGAGAACACAACCGAGTCCTTGGATAGATGCATCACTAAAAACTTCAAATTCCTTTCCACTAACAGGCAATGCCATAGGAGCTGATATCAATCTTTCTTTCAACTCTTTAAAACTCCTCTCACTTGTCATCCCACACATACTTAGTTTTTCCGTGTCAACTTTGTTAATGGGATGCAAGTTTCGAAAATCCTTCAACAAACCTTCGGTAGTATCCAGCTAATCCAAGGAAACTTCTAATCTCACTCACATTAGTAGGCCTTGCCCATTTCAAAATGGCTTCAATCTTCATTGGATCAACCGAAATACCTTCCTTTGAGATAATATGTCCAAGAAAGGATATTTCTTCCAACCAAAACTGACACTTGTTAAATTTCGCATAGAGTTTCTTCTCTCGGAGTTTTCGTAACACAAGTCTTAAATGCTCTCGATGCTCTTCCTTGTTCCGAGAATATATCAGAATATCATCAATGAATACTATGACAAATGAATCCAGATAATCCTTGAAGACTCTATTCATCAAATCCATGAATGCGGCTGGAGCATTGGTTAACCCAAAAGGCATCAAAAACTCGAAGTGTCCATACCGAGTTCGGAAAGCGTCTTCTGAATATCTTGCGATTTGATCTTGAGTTGATAATATCCTGATCTCAAGTCGATCTTAGAAAACACTGTGGCTCCCTTTAACTGATCGAACAAATCATCGATCCTAGGTAAAGGGTATTTGTTCTTAATAGTAACTCGGTTCAATTCCCGGTAATCAATACACATGCGTAAACTTTCATCTTTCTTCTTGACAAACAGCACAGTAGCACCCCAGGGCGATATACTCGGTCTGATAAAGCCCAAATCTTGTAACTCTTGCAATTGTAACTTCAACTCTTTCAATTCAGCTGGAGCCATTCCAGACAATACCTTAATTCCAAACTCTATCTCCCGATCCGATGGTAATCCAGGTAACTTCTCGGGAAATACATCCACAAACTCATTCACAATTGGCGTCATTTTGATATCCACTTCTTCAATATTTATAGCTGCCACAACTGGTTTTTCCCATAACTCCATAAACTTCATACTCCTAGGTCTTAACCTCTCCAATTTATATGTGAAACTCCCTTCAATCAAACCAAAACTTAACTCCGCCTTACTACAATCAATCGTAACCTTTAATGATTTAGCCAATTCATTCCCAAAATCACATCAAAATCAGATAAAGGCAATACTATCATATCAATAGGCATGTTCACATTTGAAATCACAACACTTATACTTTTACACACACAAGGATGCCTATTTTCAATCACCAACGGAGTAGTCACACACATAACACGATCAATCAACAATTCAGAGCAAGCTCACAATCATTCATAAAATTTTCAGAAATACAAGCATGAGTCGCTCCAGTATCAATTAGCACATATGCATCCCTATTAGCAACACTCAGTATACCTGCCAAAGTGTCTACTGAGGGTGTGTCCTCAATCTGCTGTAAGGCGAAAACCCTCGGATTTGTCTTTCCCTTCTCTACATCAACTCCACTCTTCACATTAGGTCGGTCCTTGCAATTAGCAATGTGATGCCCTCTTTGCTTGCAATATGCACAAAAGACCGGTGGTAGTTTCGGATTCTTGCACTCTCTAGACTTATGCCCAACTTGACCACATGAGAAACATGCATTGGGAGTCCACTTGCAATCGGACAACTCATGAGGACCATAGCACCTAAAACATTTCTTTTCAAATGCAAGTGTAGGAGCTTTATATGTCGGCTTTTGATTCCTTGTCGTCCCATAAATGGCTTCTTTCCTTTACCAACACCCGATAATTATCATAGGATGAAGTGGAAGCGGGTCTCTTTCCCAGAAATGCAGCTCTCTTTGCTCTTCTAATTCTACTATCGTTCTGAATTTGCTCCATTAGCAAAGCTTTGGCCACCGTATCTGATAGGGTATGCAACTCAAATTTCTTCACTTCACTTTGGATTTCTTCATTCAGTCCATTCTGAAATTTCTGAACTTTCATTCTTTCATCCGGTAATCACCTCCAGCAAAACGCAACAGTCTACAGAATTCACCATGATATTCATCTATAGTCTTGCTCCCTTGTCTCAAGTTCAACCAATCGGCTATCATCCTCTCTTACTGAATTCGGAAAATACTTGTGAAAAATATATCCTTGAATGCATTCCATGATATGGGTAGTTGTAGATTTCCACTTGTTAATCTCCACCAATTATAAGCCTCTTTCTTCATCATGTAAACCGCTAAATCCACTTTATTATCTTCCGGGTTCTACTGGCTGCAAATGTTTTCTCAAGCTCTATCCACCTTCAGCTACTGTAGGATCATTACTATACCATCAAACTCGGAACCATCTTGCTAAAATCATGTAATTTGATTTGGTTGGATTGATCATTTACAGGAGCAGCCTCATTTGATCTCATTCCTTGCTGTTACCTTGCTGCATGAGATGCTGAGTTTGTTGATACATCATCATCTGATATTGCTGCATCATGGCCATCATATCCCTCATCATACTGTACATCGAGTTCGGATCACCAGTGGTATTTGTGACATAGGAGGAATGGGTGGCATAGGTGGAGGTGGAGGAATCTGAGTCGGTGGAGGAACTTGTGAAGCTGAAGCCGATGCAGGCGATGGAGTAGTCTCACTGCTCGGTGTAGAAGATGAAGTAGGAGCAAATGTAGACGATGACTGTGGTGGTGGTGGCATACTTTCTCTATCAGAATGTTGCCTGGTAGACCTCCTCAACCTGTCCATCTTTACAATTGCATAGATATATTCAACACACATTCACACATGTATCTAAATTCCTAATCACATGCAAAACTTATCAAGTTAACATTTACATTCATACATAAATGAACAAACAATTCAACAAGTCATCAACAAACAATAAGCAATTAGTAAACAAGAAAACAAATAACAAATATATAAAACAAGCAAGAAGGAAATTACACACAACTATTTGGATAACTTAATTCTTTTCTATACTACTTAATTGTGTCTAGGTCAAGTCTTAAATAATCATTACAATTAGATAAGCAATTAATCAAACTCGCTCTGATACCAACTGTAAGGACCCGCTATCACCCCTATATTTGAAATAGGAGATAACGGTTCCCCAACCACATATAACCCCTAAGATTATATGTAAGGTTGCCTAAAGGAATTGTTTGAGTAATTGTTTATCTAATTCCATAAAGATATTATACAATAGGAGACATATTTTTTTTTTTTCAACCTTAAACAAAACTATAACTACACTACCAACATTTTGCAAAGGAAGTACAACTTAACTTCTAAATAGCTAAACACACATATATACATATATATTACATCCAAAGGCTTCTTACAAGCCTTACAAAAATCCTCAAAACACAACTCAACTAACACTATAATTACATCATCAACCAAAAAGAATCCATCTAATCTATTACATTCATGGGTCCATTGAGTCCATGGTCATCTCTAATCCTCCAACCCATCAAGAAAATCTTCAAAGTCGGTTCCGTACCCCATACTCGTATAGAACTCATCGGAATCATCACCTGAAATAGATAAAATATGAGCCAAAGGCCCAGTACACAAGTAACGAATACAAAATGCGAAGTGGATCACACATTCTTAGGCTAAATGCATTATGCAACAATCACTTGTTTATTATTAAGTCTTTAGTTAGTAAACAACACGGGAGTATTCAAACTCCGGACAACAAGGATCTAGTATTACGTCCGCCTCCCTGAGTGGTCCCTACTGTTCATACAGACTAGGCAGCCCCACCTTCCGCGTAGCCCGTAATACTAGGGGATCCTGAGTAACGCATCACGACGCTCAGGGGGTTGATATGAGCAGCTCGGATACTCATATCTCCTAAACAATTCTATCCATTAACGAGAAAGTACCCTGCCCCCAATCTGAGCAGGGTGCCGCTCTCCGAACCAGATTCAACGGCAAACAACGACAATCAACACTCATATATCAATAGATTTTCTTATTTTAAAGTAGTTTGATTTTGATGCCTACCCTAGCAAAGAGACAGCAAGTTACTGCGTACCTGAGATAGCTCGGAATTAACGGGGTTGACTGGGCGGATCTATCACTGTTTAAATCAATATTAAATTCACACTTAGCTTAAGCACTAATTAACTAGTATAAAATATAAATATATCAAAGAAATCCAAATAAATTAATACAAAGTCATAATAAAGCATTTAACATCCTATTATATCCTAGATCGCTTAACAAATACGTAATTGATCATATATCAAACTTCGGAAAATTTTAAAGAAAGTTTTAAAATTCAAAAGCGCAGGGGATACGCCGGCACCAAAGCCGGCGGCTTTGAGCCGGTGTTCAATACTATGAAAAAAACACTGCCAACGCTGGCAGCGTTAAGGTACGCCGACTGCCTTCATTCTACGCCGGCGGCTTTGAGCCGGCGTAGAATCCAAATTCAAAATTTTTCAAAACGTAGAGAGGTGCAAACCGGCCGCTTACACAGATACGCGGCAGCCTCTCACTATACGCCGGCGGCTTTGATTCCCAGTAGCCGGCGTACAATGTGAAAGGATGAACGCCGGCTGACTTTTCCAGCGAAAGCCGGCGGCGTTCGATCGGCCTTAAGAAATTTGATTCTGTGGGCTTCAACACCGCCTTAGGCCGGCGGCGTAGAAACCCCAGATGCGGCGTACGTTCAAATTTTAGCCTATACGAAAATTGTTTTTGAATTCCCCTGTTTTACTACAACTTTGTTCATTTTTCAAAAATTCTCCAAACTAATCAAACTTTCCAAAGCTTGTTATAGGATCCAAACACTATCCTAACAACATGTATCCTACTTCTAAGCATCAAAACTCTAATCACACTTCCAATTCACAACTCACTACTCAATCCTTCAATCTCCCATAACATTCATCCCTCACAACAACACTCCTATAAGATACAAATTACCACTCCATTAATCACATAATCTCATCAAACTATCATCAATGCATCAAATCAATCCCACACCAATTATCACCTCAAAATCATATCTATTCTAACATTTACAAACAATTCAATATAGAACATAAAATAAAAGATAAAGTTTGTATTAAACTCACATGATTAAATCTTGGCTTGGAATGATATTCAAATCCTAAAGCTTGTAATAAGTCTTGGCTTAGGGTTAAGATTTTGGGATGAGAAAGGAAGAAAGAAAGAAGAAAGAAAAGAAGATGAAAATTCGTATGAAATAGGGCTGCCCAAAAAGAGGTCAAAACAAGTCTAAACAAGTCAATTATCATCCAAACTTAGCCATTAGGGGTATATTTGTCCTAGAATTAATTTAGGCAAATTTCAAATGCATTTGGGTTGAATTTAAGCTTAAAAAGTGGGTTTAAAATTGGCCAAAATTCTGTCATACATCTAAACAATTCAAAAGTAAATTTACTAAATTCTAAACATAACACATGCATATTAATTTGAAAAGACACACATTCATTACACTATACACACATTTATAGATATCAAACAATAATATTAATTTCATAATACTATACACATATAAATAACACATTCACTAATTATATTTAAACACACACACACACACACAACACACAACACACATATATATTATATTATTCCAATAACACATTAATATATAATTTAAGGAATTCATGGCTATTTCACTCGACCATTGGATCACCGGTCTCTTAGTACAAGTAATCCAGTGGTAGGGAATCGTCGAATTCGGGATCACCTAAAAGGAAGAAATACTTTAATAAGTATTTCATCACTTAACTAATCCAAATTATCTTATTCAAACTATCAAATTCGTAATTCTCGTCCTAAACGGGAATTCTAATTTAAAACGGCCATAACTTGATCATTTTAACTCGGAATCTCACGAATTATATATCGATTTCTATCTACTTCGAAAGATCTATCTATTTCTAATATTATATTTAAGTTTTGAAAACTTTGAAGCTTCGAAAAGGTCGGATCAGATTAGGGCAGTAACAATTTCAATTTCCGAAAAATAGTTTTGTCAATGTTTGTAATGTTCCTACAATATAGATTTGCTATGCATGCAATATAAATGATTTCCTAATATGAATGATATGAGATGAGCTCAATGTATGCATGATCTTGATGATTTTTTCTAAAAGGAAATTTTATAACTCCTTATATTACAAGACTTCAAGGGTAACAACTTTTAAGAATACTAGTTTCCTAACTTTGATTATTTTCATTTGTTTTGGATTTATTACTTAAGAAAATATAATTATTTTTGTTAAAATAGAGTCTTCATTATATATATTATTTATGACCTTCATTTCTACATAAAAATTTTCATTTTTCACTTTGTAAACATGTTTTTAAAATTGGTTCATTCCAAATCCGAATTTTGCAAAACTTATTTTTGTGGTGATTCCTTTATGTAAAAAATCATTGGATACTTAGAAAATTAAGGCTCAATCATGCCTTACCACTAAGGACTTCATTTCTTTAATAAAACTTTCATTTTAAGTTTGGAAAGTATGTGTTTTCATGACATCACTCCAAAATTACGAATTTCCTAAGTTGACTAGCAACTCAAATTTTTCCTACTACATTTCTACTCCTTATTCCACATATTTTTCTTAGCAAATCCCATCTTAATTTATCAAAATCATTACTTGATGATACCTATGACTTAAACTCCTCATTTTTCATATAAAACACAATTTTTGGAGTTGGTAAATGGATTTTTAAGGCATGGTTTGGAAATCATCCAAATTTACAAATTTTGGACAAACTCAATTTTCATATTTTGTTTCTATAATGCATCATGCATATATGTATTACCTACAAGCTATTGTCATGAAGATTATGAGATGATCTACCTATATGTATACATATAATATCAAGAATTCTTTTTGAAAACATTTACTTTGTAAAACTTTGAATTTTACTAGACTTAAGAAAAATAGTTTTTCTTCTTGCAAAATCATAATTTATTTTATCAAAACTCAACCTTGATGATCTATATAACCATCACCTTCATTATTTCAATAAAAACCTTCATTTTGAGGTTAGAAAATAGGTGTTTACATAGGTGGTTTGCCTAAGTACGAATTTTACAAAATTTTAAAGAAGGAAAACATTGCTTAACCTATTCTTGGAAAACATTTGTTATTCTAAGATTATATTTTGATAAACTTCTTTTATCCTTATCAAAACTTGGTCTTTATTATATATATACCCTAGGACTTCCATTTTCCTATCAAAATTATCACTTTGACATTTGGAAATAAGTGTTTGAATTGTGGCTATTTTCAAATCCGAATTTTGAAAGATTCATTTGAGCTTGTTTTCTTTGTAAAACTCATTTAGTCTTTCAAAAAAACATTTCATAATCAAACCTATCCCTTAAGGCTTCCATTTCTTTATTAAAAGTCTTGTTTTGAAGTTAAAAAATAGGTTTTCAAATTAGTATTGGTTGGGATTCGAATTTACAAAATTTATTTTTGGACATATCTTTTGATAAAATCTATCTAAACTTATGAAAATCCATTCTTACATATCCTATCCTAAGAGCCTTTCATTTCTTAAATAAAAACTTCTTTTTTGAGTTTGAAAATATGTTTTTAAAGTATGCCTTGGCCAAAATCCGAAAATAGAATTTTTTATTTTGAAAATAACTTTTGATTCTTATAAAAAGAAGTCTTGATGATACACATATATTAAGCCTTCATTATCTTAAGTAAAAATTACATTTTGACACTTGAGAAGTGGTTTTTAAATGGGGGTATTGCCAAAATACGAATTTCATAATTTTTGTTCAAGTCCAAATCTAAGATCTACACATAATATGAACATACATCTAAATGAAACCCATGGTAGTGCACAATAAACTCATAAATCTAAACTTTACTCATCAAAATCACTCATTTATGTTATCTATACCCTAAGCCCTTCATTTTAAATGAAAAATATACATTTTGAAGTTGAAAAATAACATTTCTAAATATGGTTTATTTTTCATCCGAATTTTCAAAAATGATTTTTGTTGAAAATAAAATAGATCTTGAGTTTTCTAAAACATTCCTACTATCCTCATGCTACTGCAAGTTGTTCATGAATATAAAACAAAGTCTAATGCATTTTGTGAACTCAAAACACTAGATCTAGTCTTCTAAACTAGTTTTAAATGCATGAATACGTTGTGAATGAGAAATATATGCATAAATCATAAGAGATAACAAAAATAGTAACTCAAATAGTAAGATCTATGGCATAAACAAAAATCAAAGCTACAAAAAATTAGATCTACAAAATATATCAACTTTAAATAAGAAAACAATTATGATATAAGATAATAATAGTGGAGAAGAGGAGTATTTTATTTTTTGCATCATCATCCTAAGCTTTTAAGCTTATGAAAGATCATTTGATGCATGAAACTTTCATTACACTTTACCTATATCACCTATGGAGGCTTTGAGATGAAGATTTGCTTAAAAATCTTTAAGAAATATGCATGGAGGCTCATGGAAGAATGGGGGCAGCTTGTTCTTTGTATGAACAAGGGCAAGAAGAAGAAGAAAAGAGAGGAAAAAAGAGAGAAAAGGTTAGGGAATGAAAAAGGAAAAATGAGTAAATGAAGGAGAGAGTGAAAATAAGTGTATTAAATGAATAAAAGAGAGAAAAAAATAAAACAAGGGCGGCCAATATGGAACATGCAGCACGTGAATTGTGAAGAGAGGAGAGAGGGTTTTGTTGAAATTTGACTCAAAATTGAATTGTATAATTAATGTGTAATGTAACATTTTGAAGAAGGATTGAAATACATTTATTTTTAGTTAAAATAGGAGTAAATGAAGGACAATGGCAGCCATAAAGAATGAAAAATCTATCATGAAGTGTGGGATAATGTGTAGAAAGATTGAAGTGAAAAGCCAGTGATATGTGTAAGGTGTACTTGAAAGTATGGATTGTAAAAGTACTTTCTTAATAAAATAAAATAAATAAAATAAAATTAGAAAATTTATTTCAAATATTTGTAGTAGATTTTTCATAATTAAAATTAAATAATTATCTGAATTGTTTAGTATTTTAACAAATATGTTACCGGTATGATCAAAATACATGAATAGGGGCTATAAATGATATTTTTATAACCCGAAAAATTCTAAAAAATTATTTTATGAAAATATAAATATTTTTCAAATATTGAATTATTTTATTTTATTTTTAGTATCGGGTCTTAAACAGAATCTGATCTCATAAAAGCTCGAACTAACTAAATTTTAGAAAAACAAAATTTTCTATAATATATAAAATATTTATCTAAAAATATAAGACTTTATAAGAATAATAAAATCGTGTAATGAAATAAAAGTGAATAGTGCAAAAGACTAATTAATTCCCGGTAGTAATCGAAAATACGATAAAAAGGTTATAACTGTAACTTTTATAATCCGAAAAATTATATAACTGATATATTTGAAAATCTTATGAAATTACGAGTCTAATGGTACTATTGGTATATTTTTTATATCTCGAGCCCAGGACACGCTTTCGAAGTCTGTATCCAAACGGATTCGAAATAGGTAAAAAATTTACCAATCTGATTTTTTTAAACAAACTTATATTACTATGAGCTATTCTACATATTTAAACTACATCTCAACCTCTAGGGTTAGGGGCGCTAGATTACCGGACTTAAACTATTGCATACCACTTAGAGTTTCCGGGTGATTTTCCGGTTTAGGTCCTTACCAATTTGGAATCTGATATTTCATGTTTATATAACATATTTGATTTGAGAAAATTTATTTTAGATTTTATTTTGTAAGTATTTAATATCTTTTAACGTTTTCGGAATTCTTAAACTGAGTTTTATTTCCGAAGGTTAATCATTATTTACTTTTTCTTTTAATAATTTGTTTTTAGTCTTTATATTACCCGATTTTATAAGTCGGAGTTAATTATGGAATTCTTTGAACGTAGTGGTTTTGTAATTAAAGTATGTTGAGTTCTTATTTTGTTTTTCAGGATTTTCATTTTCTCAAGATTAAGAAGTTTCTGAATTCATTCGTGATTTAGGACTAGTTGAAATTTGGTTTTAATTTGGAGTGATTTTTAGGGTTTATTTTCGAAGTTCATCTTGAAATTATTTACTGAAATTTTCCGGGGCTTACATAGGTTATCTTGGATTTACCCTTTTCAAAATATAAGTTAAATACAAAACTTTGTACTTTCTCTCCCTTATCTTAACCCCAAGCTCTCAAACTAAAATGAAGAAACGAAAATATAAAGAAATTTGAAATTACAAACTCCAAAAATATAAAACAATCCATTATAAGCCTTAAACAACGTTTTTCAAAGTAGAAACCAGTGTCATCAAAACCAAACCGAGGTTGAACCAAACATGCCAAAGGATCAGGGGTCGAGGGGTTTAACCAGGATTCGAACTAGGATTAAAAATATAACTTATATTTTAGTTTTGAAAGACAAAATGGATATAAATTATAGAATTAAATCTACAATCAAATCAGTTCCATTAGTATAATTATATCAATAAAAAACTTAAATCCAATTCAAACTAATTTTTTTTAAAAAAATTATAATTGAAATTAAAATCCCACATTACGTATTCAAAATTCAAAATTACAAACACTAAACATTAAAACCTACCTCTCACAAATAACCAGATTTGTTTCCTATATGTTTATTTATACTATAAATTTGAGTCTATTAATTTTATTCCTAACACATAATTATAAAGTGTTATATTTGCGAAACTTGTCAAATATATATCTTTTTTTTTTGTCATGCAAATATATATCTCATTTAGATCTTCACTTAATTACCCTGCCATGCTTAGAATTTTTTCAATGCTGTTGAGTGTTGAAAAGCAAAAAAAAAAAAAAAAAGGACGAATGGTATGACAAGCCACACATACCCACAAAATTGATAATGGCAGAAAACTAGAAACACTTTTCTATAGTCCCATTAAAAAACTACAAGTATTTTTTACGTAGCCTAAGCCCCATAAACAACGGTTTAGCAAAAGTATTTTTTTTTTCCTCTCTTCATCATCTCTTTGTCACTCATACAAAATAAGAGTAGTAAATAGTAAGCAGTGCATACAACTATCAGCACACAATTTTTGTTTCAAGCTTAAAAACATTGGTCTTTCTGTGTAAGTTGTTAGTGCCAATTTAAACTCGGTGAACCGATGTTTTATAGAAAAGAAGGAGGAGTGATGGCAGTTAGAGCTGAGTATTGACCATAGATACCAAGTTGGTTGGTGATATTTGTGACGTGCCATAGATGGAGACAGGAGTCGCAAGTCGTTCATGTTTAGCTATAGATATGATAAAGAAGAGTATAGGAGGAGAAAGACAAAGAATGGTGTTTGGGCAGCAACATGTTTGTTTTTAATTTTTCATTTTTTAAGGTGGTGCATTTAGACCTGTTTGATGCGACCAGATAAACCAATAATAGTTAAACCAGCGGGGTCAACCAGGTCCGGCGAGTTCAATGCAAAAATGAGCTAGCATAGATCGGCCCATTTCTAAGGCTAGTTCCAGTCGAACCGGTCGGGCTGGTCCGATTTTAACGACATTGATTGAAACAACCTCAATCGGGTTAACCCAAGATATCCATTGCAGGGCTCAAAAATTAGTCATCGAAATAACGTAATAGGTTTTGTAACTTCTTGTAGACACTCCATTTTTTGCCTATTTAAAACTTCAGTTTATAGTAAAAATTAATATTATATTAAGCCTGCAAATTACAAAAAAAAAAAAAGAAAAAGAAATCATTCTCAATGTATAAAAAAAAGAAAAAATAATAATTAATTTTTAAAAATATTTTTAGGCTTGATATAATACTAATTTTAATTATAGATTTACTTTGAACCCAAATAAATACTCAATGTAAATAACTTGATTCATTTTGAAAACCTTAAATATAATTTTTATATAAACTAAAACAAGGCATAAGTTAACAGCCTATATGAATAAGTCATTGACATGCGTAAGGAAGACTTGGATAAGCACACGTGTCGATGAGCGGATTGAGCATCTATAGATACCCGGCAAACAAGAACAAGATAAAAAAACATAAAAAAAAAAAAAGAAATCCATATAGGAAATCCACAAAAAATTTTTTTTGAAGCTGGGTCTTAAAGAAAATATTCTTTGATTTCTAATTGAATAGGTGAAATTTTAATGGCAATTGCAGAATGCAGAATGATTCGTGCCAGTACAAGCTTTTGATTTGCAGAGGGGAAGCATCGCCAATCTAAGCCCGAATATCCACTAACCAAGCTACCACCGTCCGACCAACCGTTTGGAACCATGCTACCTCATAGCTATTAGAACCCGACTCGTCAGCTGCTGGACTCCAGCCCGACCAGCCGTTCCTCGTCATCGTCGTCGTTTCTTCATCAACGTGCGTCCTAGTCATCTTAGAAACAGGTGCGCTTCCAATCTCTCTCTCTTTTATTTCAACAATAATAATAACAACCACTGTATTTATATTGATAAAAGAGAAGAAATAATAGGGCAATATCATATATGTGTGTGTGCATTCTTGTTTATACTTATAGTAGAGTTTTAGAAAAAAAAAACAACTACAATAACAACAATAATAATAGTAGATAATAATTGTAATGTCGTAATGATAATCTAGTAAATAAACTTATGTGTTTGTCTCACTATAATCTACCCTGAAAACCTATAAAGCGTAAAAATTAGTTACTGTTTATTTTTTGTACTAAAAGTTTAAGATCTTTTGTCCTATAATGCAATTTTTTTTATTGGCTTGTATAAGAGATGTTATTAATATTCCTTTGTGTAAATTTATGACTTTTGGCATGACAGTTTTTTTGGTACTCTGTTAATGTGAATACATACATATAAATATAGTAATATTATAGCAAGAATTTTTTTTTTCAAATGGAATATAACATGCGATAATTTGAATCATGAACGAAGGACGACATCCTATGTAAATATTCGATCTCATGTTCACCTCTTGTTGAAATTTTGATATTAACAATTTTTTTTCATAGTATGCCAGTTGAGTTGATTGTTATGATATATGGATGTATGATTCAAATATTTTGTCATGTAGAAAAAACCAGTTTCCATGAAATCATCAAAAACCTAACTTAATTGATTTAAGACCATAATAAGAAAATCTATTTTTTTTTTTTTTTTTTGCAAAAATGTTAGAGATTTAATAACTTAATGGATTATATTTCAAAAGATTTAAAAAAAACTAACACACTAAAATTTTCATCAAACAAAAAAGAACTACGTAACGTCTGATCTCGATTAGTGGTACGTAGACACCTCCGGAGCGACAAAAAATCTAAAAATATATTTTTTGTTCCATCACATTATCTTGTAAATTTTGAGTTAATTAATTTATAGTAAATACTAAATGGTCTTATCATCAATTTGTATATAAAATTGTAAATTTAGGAATTCATGATATTTGATTCATTTTTTAGCATTAAAAGGATAAATTTTAAATTATAAATTTTAAGTAGTAACCATATGGTTCTAATAAGGTAGCCTCCGAATCCAGAATTTATGGTTTATAAAGTTTGGTTTTAAATCAAATTTTTTTGGCAGATTAGTAGCTAAGTTAGGATTAACCAACCCATTAATCCTAACTTATAATTTTCCTGATTCCAATCTGGTGGCAACTCCAAAATGTTTCCAAAAATTAAATTTCTTTTAATTCTTATTCGAGGGTCTGTATAAAATGGGTTCGGATTTAATACATATCGAATTAAAAGAAATAAAACCATAAATGAAAAATCCAAGCTCGACACTCCTCCTACATCAAAAGTTATGTTTTTTTAAGCCACTGCTGGAAAATGATTTATTTTCATTCTATATTGTTTGTCCCACTAATCTATATAATCAAAGCTACTCTCATCCACACCAATCGAGGAAAAAGAATATGAATCATGTTCATTGTTGCAATAAGTAGGTTGAAGTTGTTTCTTGAAAAGAAGAATTTAACTATTATATGAAAAAGGTTTAGTTGCAAAGAAACCATTCACTTTATAAATTATAAAATTGTTCATGGTCAACCTGAGCATTAAGTGGGCAGGTTAGTTGTAAACTATCAATATCTAGCGTAGTTTGTGAGAAATGACTATTAAAGTTGTTTCCTTAGATTATCTTCCTTTCCAAACACTCCACTTTTGTATTCCTAGTATTTACCATTGCCAATGCTTTCATAGACTAAGGGCAAGAAAGTAACCCAAGAACCTGATCCTTATAATCCTATCGACTTCATCTTGAGTCCTAATGACCCCAAAGAACCTACAAGCGCCTATGCAGGTCCTGGTGCTCTTCCCATTTTCTTTGCTCTTTGCAACATTAGGAGCATTTCAGCAACTTAGAGAGTATTTTGCACTATATTGTGGAGCAAAATATTGAGTTGATAAATCATAGCCACTAGCTGGACAGACCTTAAATTGGGGGCTAACGCACTTTCAAGGAAGTAGTGAAAAAATCCAACCATCTCATTCTCAAGCAATAGCATCCTAGTTATTACCTGAGGTTTCACACCAAAATGGTCGTTTTCAAGTCTAAGCTTAGTATCGAGTGCAAGATAACCTAACAATTTCCCACCCTCAAGTGCATTAGGGACTGAAAACCCTTCAATGGCACCAACCACCTCTCGAACACATATTAACAATTCATCTCCTGTCGATCTTCTCATGTATCGTTTTAAGGATTTGATGCATGAAGAGATTATGAAAGAGTTTAGGATAGTATTGGAAATTAAGGAGAGCAAAGAGAATGCCTAAACTCCGAAAGCATCATTGTTGATGATTAAACCCCTCGTCTTTCTCTTCGACCATAAAGTTGCCTAATATTAAATGAGTGATGGAACTACGGACCTGGATGAACACATGTGCCAATACAAGGACTAGATGTTAGTCTTCAGCTTAATTGATGCAACTTTTTGTGTAAAGTGTTGTTAGGAATAGCGAAAAAAGCTACCTGCGATTAGTTCCATCAATTGCCTATAAGGTCATTATTAATTTTGAGGAGTTGGCAACTACCTTAAGATACATCTTATAGCTAATCGTCCTGTAAAGACACTTCATCACTTTTTGCTATTAAGCAAAAGAAAAGTGAGTCCTTATGGGACTATGTTACTTAATTCAACTAAGCGATGATTGAAGTTTATGGCTTGGATTTAAGCATTCTTATCCAAGCAATCATTAAAGGGAATCTCACAACAAAAGTCTTTTTCACTTCTTTCATAAGAACAAACCTAAGACGTTTGAAGAGTTACAAAAAACGTTGGAATATATTATATATATATATATATATACAATGTAGTTTTATCTTCACCCATAATGAAATTGAGAAGTCAAATCATGACCAACAAAAAAGATAAGGCTATTGTCACAATTGGTATCTACACTTTGACAAAATATGTAATTAGGCACTTGAACTTTGAAATGAATCAATTTAGTACTTGAAAAAACTTTTCATATATACACAGTACCTCTATCAAATACTTTTAGGTATTAAATTGACCAATTTCAAAGTTTAGGTACTTAATTGCATATTTTGTTAAAGTTTAAGTACTATCGTAATATTTCCCAAAAATATAATGAAGATAACAGATCCATTAAATATCGTTTAGTCCCCTTAGGGACTATAAACGATCTTTCACAGAATGCAATGGACCAAGAGGGAAAAAGGTTCGATGTTTTAATTTTATTCCACTTAATCAGCTATAGAAATAAATCTTCTTGAGGATATGATACTTGGACATTTTACTTGGACCCAACAGAATGAAAGAGAATCCTAGTCATCAAGATGGAAGCAAGCATTACGATTACCACAAAGATGTAGGGGATAAGATTAATGATTGTATACTGTTGAAAGTTGCACTACAAAAGTGACAAAGAAAGTGTTCTTAAAACAATATGAAGCAAACATATCCAACAGAATTGAGATATGAACTCAACAAAGGACATTAGACCACAATTAAGTTAGTGGCTACAGGACCAATCCACTTATGGAGGACGATGCCTTAGGAATAGTCAATGTTGTTATGGAGGATCTCATCCAACCACCATTTTCAAATTGTTCTAAAAGTGATAAAGGCAAATAGATAATGGTCATTACTAAAAAGGAAAAATTAGATATTTCCCTTGCATTCATGAACGAAGACCATGAGGATGCTAAAGTAAGCCATTTGGATGCTCTTGTAATCTAAGCTAGAGTAGCAAAATTTGATGTAATGAAGGTCTTAGTTGACACTAAAAGTAGCATAGATATCATTTTCAATCACGCTTTTGATCAGTTGCACGACGATAATGTACAAAAGAAGTTGAAACTTTATAAGCACAAACTTTTAGTTCAATAATCATCTTGTCAAAGCAAGGGAGATTATTACTCTCCTTATAAAACTTGGTAATGGCAAGCACTGAGCTCAATATGACATCGAGTTTTTAGTAGTGAATTGTTGGTCACCATATAACATGATAGCAAGCTACTAGCTTGTTTACTTTTTGCACTGTCCCTTGTCTACTCATTTCAATGTTAAATTCCCTATGCTTGTAGGTGTTGGCATTTGCAAGGAGGACTAATAATTATTCAAAAAGCTCTATGTTAAAATGTTGGCCAATAATGAGATATACCAAATTGACTTCTCAGTCGGACAACCAATAGAGAAGGAAGGGAAGCCAATACAACCAACTAAGGAAACCCTAACTTAATGACACTGCCAAATAAGTCTATAAGTACCCTATCATCTCTCGAGCTAAAATTCGAGTTAACGATATTCCTCAAATGCAATCGGGACGTGTATTCATAGTCTCTTGCTGACATCCAGGAACAAACCTATAGGTCATCACCCATAAAGCTTAGTAGAGATTCAAAAAGTAAGTTGGTACAGCAGCAGAGATGACATTTTGCTATAGCTCAACAAGCTATTATAGGAGAAGAAGAAGTTCAAAAGTTGTTAAAGGTTGGATTTACAAGGAAAGAAAACTACCCCCAGTTAGTTTACCAATGTGGTGATGTTTAAGAAAAGCTAATAGGAAGTGACATATGTACATCAAATATACTTACCTTATTAAAGCTTATCCAAAAAATTATTTTCCTCTCTCGTGAATTGTCTAACTTATCGACTTAATATCGGGCCACTTGTTACTAAGTTATATGACTGCCTTCTTTGGATATAACTAGATAATGATGAAGTTGGAGGATTAAATTCACATATTGTTGATAACCAATTATGGAACCATTGTTGTAAGGTCATGCCAATCAGCCTAAGAACGTAGAAGCGACATATGATAGATTGGTAACTAAAGTGTTTAAGGAACAAATTAAGCGAAATTGGTGGTACATGTTGATGACACGATAATTAAAAGTAAGGAGCCCGATAATCATTTTAGCGATTTGTGAGGGACGTTCAGTTGCCTTAGACATTGTTAAATAAAACTCAATCCATAGAAATGTGTTTTCAAAGTATCCTTCAAAATATTTTTGGGGTACATGGTTACTTAATGAGGAATTGTGGCTAATCTTAAGAAAATTTAGGCTATCCTTGACAAGCAATTATCGAAATCCATGAAAGATGTGTAGAGACTCACTAAAAGAATAATAGCTTCATGCAGCTTTATATTAAGAAGCATTGACTAATGCACAGCATTCTCAAAATGTTAAAGAATTCGATGAAATTCCAGTAGTCTGACAATATGAAGCTGCTTTCATGGAGTTAAAGAAATTACCCACCACATCGGTTTTGACAAAACCGGTCCTAAGAGAAGAACTATTCTTGTATTTAGCGGTTATTGGCAAAGCCATATTTTCGATCCTTGCCAAAGCTAATGACAAGGATAGCAACCAATCTACTATGTGAGTTGAATTTTGCAAGGAACTAAGGAAAGATATTAAAGGCAAAAAAATTGCTTCAACAATGGTCATATTTTCTAGGAGACTCACGCCGTATTTGAAGCCCACCAAGTAACCGTTTTAACTGGCTAACCTCTCCAAAACATCTTTACAAGTGGCACACCTCCGATCAGATGCTAAAATGTGCCTGTCATGGTACTTTAGATGTGGCAGTCCGCCACATACGTCTTAAAGCTTAAGAATGACTTCTAAAGTCATGCAAAACTTCAATACCATATGTAAGGCTCTATCACAATAATAGGAGACACCAGCGAGATAAGTAATTTCGAGATAGTAATTATAGCATACAATAATCTAGATAAACATTTAACTTCAAAATTTTAAAATATGGTATTTACATCATCTTAGGGCATTCCCCAATAAATCTCCAAAGATCAACATATAATCTTAGTTTTACACAAAATGAAACAATACTAGAACCAAAAGATTTTAAATGAAATCTATTAAGATCTTTAAAAGGATTTTCCCCAAAACTTTCCAAAACATAATTCCACCTTGATATATGGAGTCATCGGTAAAGAGACATCGGTCCTATTTCAACAAAAGTCTATTGGGGTGTAAGCTCAACTAGCTTATGAGAATATTCCCAGATTAGCTGTAAACCCGGTTTTCCTAGCAACCAAGTAAACTTTGGAAACCAAAACCCTAAACCATTAGCTTAAGCTTAGAGAGAAGCTAGGAACCCTGATCCGGTTTCCTTCGGTTTAAACTAAAAGAACTTTTTTAAAATAATTTAATGTGGAATATTATTTAAAGTATATTTCAAACCATAAAAAGATCTTATTTCAAAAAATTTTATATTCCGGCCTTTCCCAGATCCATTATGGAAAAGCGAGCCCCAAAACTAAAAATTCAGAAAAATATTTCGAAATACTCTTTAGAACCGAAATTTAATAAGGATTTCAAAAATATAAGTTTTATAATTTTTCGGTTTATAAAAATTACAGATATAGCCTTTTCTCGTATTTTCTTTACTACCGGTAAAGTAATTGTCTTGTTTACTATTTATTACTATTCACAAGTACAACCTACTATACTCACAAGTCACTCCCTACTCTTACATCCTTACAAACACTCAATTACATTTTATTTTCCAATAAAAATTTGTCTCTTAAAAATTATTACAAATCAAGACTTTTATTACATGAATTACAAAATAAAATTGAATTAAACTCTCTCTCTCTCCCTCCATTTGTGGCCGGTGCACCCCCTACATTTTACCCTCAATTTGTTTTATTTTACTTCCTAATTATAATACAAACAAATCCTAATTTACCTACTATAAATAATCTTTTACTTTCTCTCTCTTTCATTCACTTCATTTGTTTTTCAAAATTACACAAACTCTCTCTCTTTTACCCCCCTTGCCGTGACACACACACACTCACACAAGCTTGCTTTCTTCTTCATTTTCCTCTCATTTCAAGCTTTAGGTGATAATTCATAAATCTTCCTACCATTAAATCTTGTAATGGCAAGATTATTCATGGGTATTTTCACATTTATGTCCTCATGAGCACTTGCTACGGACAAAAAAATACTACTACATGAATATCAAGCCATCACAATAATAAATCTTGTGTTTAAATGAGTTTTTGTTGGAATATCTTCATGTTCATGCATATAATAGTGGAGTAAAGTAGAGATCTTGCAGAAAAATCCATATTCATGTTTTCAAACTCCATTTCATGCATCATAAGTGTAGTAGATCTAGCATGTAGACGTTCATATTATACTCGACATCCATGATCTCATGAATATTTTGGGTTTTAATGCATTAATGCTTATAAAGGTTTTGTCTTGTATATATAAATATGATAGTTAAAAGATCTTTAGTTAGATGAGACAAGAAACTTAAAAAGAAAAACTTTTGTTTGAAATGTTCAAATGAAAAATTCGTATGACTTCAAAACCATGCTTTAAAAACTCTTTTATCAACTCCAAAACTTGTATTTTATATGAAAAATGAAGGGTATAGGTAATAGATATAATTAAGTGATGATTTTTATAAGTTGGAAGGAGATTTGATAAGAGGAATATACAAAACAAAGAGTAGAAATAAGATAGAAAAATTTTGAGCTACTAGTCAACTTAAGAAATTCGTAATTTTGGAGTATTGCCATAAAAACACCTATTTTCCAAACTTAAAATGAAAGTTTTATTTAATAAACGAAGTCCTCAAGGGATAGATATAATAAAGCTTTAAATTTTAATGTAGTAAGCAAGTTTTCCTCAAAGAAATCATTCAAAACTAATTTTTCCAAAATTCGGATTTTGGAATAAACCCTATTTGAAAACATGTTTGCACAGTGTAAAATGAGAATTCTTATGTAAAAATGAAGGTCTTAAGTAATAGATACAATGAAGACTCAATTCTAGCAAAGATAACTAGAAATTCTTAAGTAATAATTCAAAAACAAAAGAGATTTATCAAAGTTAGGAAACTAGTTTTCTTAAAAGTGAATATTCTTGGAGTCTTACAAAAGTAAAGAGATTCTAAAACTTTCTTTTGGTAAATATCATCAAGAACATGCATACATTAAACTCATGACATGCCATTCATGATAGGAAATCATCAATATTACATGTATAATTGATCTATAAAATGGAAACATTACAAACATTCACAAAACTTTTTTTTTTAAATGGATTATGCTACTGATCAGAACTGATCCTATTGTTTCATGACCCAAACATTTTCAAAACTTTAAAATAATATTATAATTAGATGGATCTTTCGAAGTAGATAGAAATCGATATATAATTTGTGAAATTTCGAGTTAAAATGACCAAGTTATGGCCGTTTTAAGTTGGGACTTCCGCAAACGACGAGAATTACGAATTTACTAAGTTTTGGTATATAGTTTGGATTAGTTAAGTGATGAAATACTTATTAGCATATTTCTTCCTTTTTAAGTGACCCCAAAATCTACAATTCTCTACCACTAGATTATTTTTACTAAAAGACCAGTGATCCATGGCCATATGAGTATTACTTCCGATTTCATTTATTGTATGTGGTTATAATGATAGTTGCACTAGATATTTGGTAAAGATAAAATGGATATGCATGATGGGGATGAATGGCAATTTTGTATGGTTGTTATTGATATGAGAAATGGAATATAAGAATATCGAAGCCGGGTGATTAACTATTGCTTGTATAGATGAATTAGGATTGACTGTCTGCGATTATTAATTGATCACTTAAAGAATTGGTATAATTGACTATTCGGAATTGAAAATAAATATGGCCTCATTCATATCATAAATGGGGGATGGAGCATTAGCATTAGTTGGTTGTCTATGATCCTAAACGGTGTAAAAGTTGGTTAATCACGATCCATAAACGAATTAATGAGTTGGTTAATCGTGATCCACAAACGAATTTATAAGTTGGTTGACCGTGATCCTAAACGGCATATTTGAGTAGTACCACAGTATTCGTTAATCTGCTAACCCGAGATGGAGGGCAAAAGTCCATTCACATATGATTTCCGGCTAGTCATATGTTTATTGAATCCATATGTTTGATGCATACGACTTGTCTGGTTAATCACTTGCTTGTATGATGTGTTATGAATGTGATTTTGGAAGTTCTCACTCACTGAGCTAGTATAGCTTACGTCCCTGTAGTTTTTATTTACTGCTGCACCGATTCATATGGCTTAGACTGAGACAACTTACAGATCAGGTACAGGAGTTAAGCGCTTCCTCTAGAAGTTGTATTCAAGTTTGTTTAGACTTTCGTAGGAAACCAAGAGACTCTGGATGACTATAAAAGACCTCTAAATGATATTCTTTTGTGGGGGAATGCCCCTCAGATTTTGTAACTAATTATACACGTGTTTTGATTTATTTTCTAATGCTATTGAATGCTAAGTTGAACTCTTTAACTTCATTGGTTCAAGTATTCTATTGTCGTGAAAGGATGCCTTACATCTATACAAGACTCCTAAAGGACTAAGGCGGTAATTCATGAGTCTTATATAGCATGTGGCGGACTGTTACGTTTATGGTACCCTATGGGGCATGACATTAGCGTACTCATATAAACAAATTCAAACAAGTTATTAAACAAGTATATGAAATGCATCAAGCAAGTAAGCGAGCAATACATATAATCTATTGGAAAATCATATGTTTGAATAGATTTACCTTCCATTCGGGATTAGGTGTTTCGGGCTCTTTAAAACCCATCTTTAAAATCCGATGATGTAGTTTATTTCGAGCTCCTACTTGCTCCATCCTGAAATAGTTCTTTCGGGCTCTTATTCGCCCATCCTTGCAAACTTGCGGGTTCTCGCGAACCCCACTACTATACCCTAGTCCCATCAAGCATAGTAGCTAATGCAATGTGACTCGCTACGTGATATACATGAATCAATTAATATAACTCTTAATATGTGATTAAGGTAATTTAAAGGTGATTATAGAATTTGCAGACACTCCATTACGATAATAAAACACAATTTAATTAACAACAATTCATGTCTTGATATGCTTAGTATACTTTCAACCAATATTATCATGCATATTCCATTTTCGTCATTTTCCTACTTCTAATGTCTCTAGCTACAAACACAAACAAGTATGTAAAAGTAGGAGATAAATTCACTCGACCATCATTGCCAAAATTCTTTACTCGTAATAGTCCTCCGAATACGGATCCTTAAAAGCTTCGCTACCTAAACGAAAGAAATACCTGGAATAAGTATTTCGTGGAAGTTCTACTTGAACTTTCCAATTCTATTATAGTATTTGAGTTAAAATTCGGATAGAAAGAAATTCCAACTTAAAATGGTCATAACTTGCTCATTTTAACTCAAAATTTCACATATTATATGTTGTTTTCTACTTACTTGAAAAGATATATTCATTTATAAGGTTATTTTTGTCATACAAAGCCATTTGGGTTGCAAAACATCATGGTACACAATAGCTACGAAATTCCTAGCTTTTAAAAATACAAATTTTCCAACTTTCCTTCATTCGAAAAACCTTAAACCAATACATGGATATATATACACATATTGTATGCATGATTTTTATAGTGTTATCTCAACATTAATTTTTCACAAAACAATTTGTCTTTAAGAGTTTTAAAAGATGAAAACTTTGAAATTTTCCATTTTAAATTGCTAGAAAAAAAAAAACTTAAAAATTCTTGGGTTGTTATGAATGAGTGTTTTCCTATTATAATTTCATTTCCTAACTTTTCAAATATAAATTTAATTTTTCAAAAATTTGGTTTTCTTGAGATACCTACCAATTTTTAATTATAATAGTTGAAAATTAAGTTTTCAAAATTTTTCTTAAGTGGTTGATGATTTCTAATGTTTTAAGTTATGTTACACGTATATTTCCTCTTTCTGATTATATTCTTCTACTTCTTTGTGATTAAAATTATCATCTTCAAAACTTTTTTTCTTGGAAAAATTTTATTTATCTAAGTGGGTTTATAATATAGTGAGCTGATTTTTTTTTCTTAACTTTTGAAAATTTGTCTAGTTCTTAATATTTGTTATAAAGATGGTAAAAATTTCTTATAAATAAGTTTTTTATGAGAGATTTGTATAACAAAGAGTCATTAGTTTTAAGTTATTAACTAAAGTTTTTATGTTAAATTTTTGAAAAGTGTGTGTGTCTACTTTAGTTAAATTCTTGAAGAATTCTTCATTACTAATACTCTAAAACTCATGATTAGCTTGCCTAAGCTTTTGAAAGGAATTTATTAAAAACAATACTTAGGTCTTTTGTTGAAAAATCCTTTGTTAAGTGATAAGAAAATTAGTTTATTTTTCTTTATTAAAGAAAGAACCCATTTTTATCTTTATTAAGAAAACATCATTTCAATCATGCATAAATATGATTATGTAGCAATGAAAAAGGTAAGGATAATACATAATAAGATAGAAAGAAATATAATAAGCAAATAAACATAATAATATGGTCGAGTATTGGAAGTCTTAGCTTCATCAAGGCTTCTCGGTTAAGTATTGGAGCCTTAACTTCATTAAGGCTTTCCGAGACTAAGAATAGACTAGTCCCAAAAAAAAAGAAAAGAAAGAAGGGAAAATTCATAATAAGAAGAGCATGTTAGTAAAAATTTAGTAAGCAATTTAGGCTCTAAGAAATATAGACATACATATACATAATAATATATATAAAGTTAGATTAGAGCAATAATAATATAACAACATAATAACAATATAATGGGAGTTTAGGCATGAACAAGAACAAAACATGAATATTCATTGCTTCCATAATCTTTTAGGTTTAGGAAACATACACTATGGTCGTGTTAAGTTATGACATGAAGGATAAATATTATAAATTTTACTTAAGTTATGTATTTATTGAAGAAGAAGAAACGTAATTGTAGTAATATGTGGATAGTAATTTTGTGGAGAGAAAAGAGAGTTTGGAAAAGAAATTTGGAGAGCGAATTTGATAGAATTTGGTTAGGAAAAATGAGAAATGTAAAAGAAGTGGAGGAAAAGGTGGTATATATAGAGATTTGTGGAGGGAAATTAGAAGTAATAAAATAAAATGAAAAAGAAAAAAAATAATGAGAGAAGAGCCGCCGAGGGGGGGGAGGGGGGTGGAGGGTGGGGGTGCGCTGGCAGCCCACATTATAGGGGGAAAAGAGAGTGTGTGAGTTGATTGAATTTGTATTTTTGTAATGAAAAGTAAATAAAGTATAAGAAGAGTTATGTAAAAAGTTGTATTAGAAATGAAAAGTTATAAGAATAGATGTGTAGGTTGTAAGGAAAGGTAGAAATAAGTGAATAGTAATGAATAGTAGAAATTATACGATGAATAGTAGACTAGGCAATTAAATTACCAGTAGTAAAGAAAATACGCGTAAATATGTTATATATAATATTTTTAGCTACCGAAAAATTACAAAACCGATATTTTTGAAATCCTTGTATAATTACGAGTCTTTTGGTGTTGTCGGAATATTTTTACTATTCCAGCCATAAGGGTATGTTTTTTGGGAACAAATCCGTTCAAGTTCAAAACAAATCAAATTTTGACAAATTTGATCTTTTTAAGCTATCTTATATTATTTCGAACTATAATCCACCATTAACTTAGTTCTATTGTTCTCAAGTTTCGAGCGTGGGATTGCAAGAGTTAAAACTACTAGATTATCTTGATCATAGTTGACTTTTGAATTTCCGATTTGACTAGGGTTAGAGTTTATTCCAACTTTACCATATAAATTGAGGGATTTACAATACCATTAAGCTTAAGCTTATGGAGTATGATATAAGGCCGTGGACAAATCAATGCCCAAGTTCTAGTCAACTTTGTGATTGAATATATCAGTTGTTGGGATTTTCAAAGATCAATATCTATAAAAAATTGCACAGCAAAAAAAACTTTTCAGAAATCTATCTGTGATTTAACAAAATTGCATAAGGGATTATACGTACTAACCTTTTATTTGTCAAAAGATTATAGACTTATGTTTGTTAGACTTAGGTGTTGCTTTTCGCAAATGAAAACACACCAAAAGATACTCAATAGGAGGGTGAATTAAGTATTTAACCTTGTCACGCCCCGTAGGGTATCCTAAACGTAACAGCCCGCCACATAATAAGTAAGACTCTCGAGTTCTCTACCCGAGCCCTTCGGGAGTCTTAATTAGATGTAAAGTGTTCCCTTATGACAATAGAATACTTCGACAAATGGAGTTAAGCAGTTTAGTGTGGCATTCAATAGCCATAGATAATAAATCAAAACGCATAATTATAGTTTACAAAACCTAAGGGGCATTCCCCCGCAAAATAATAACAAGTCCATTACAGTCATCCAGAGTCCTTAGTTTCCAATGGAAGTCTATACAAAAAGAAGTGGATTAAACTTCTACGGGAAACTCCTATCTCCGGTACCTGTGCTGTGGCTTGCCTCGGCCTAAGCCATATAAATTCGTGCTGCAATAGATAAAAACTATGGGGGCGTAAGCTAACTAGCTTAGTGAGTAATAACTTCCATAACACAATTAAATACAATCATTCAAGCAAGTGATTATTCAAGCAAGTGTATGCACCATACAAATGTGATCAACAAACATATGACCAACCGGAAATCATATGTGGATGGACTTGCGCCCTCCATCCCGGGTTAGCAGATTAACGAATCCTGCGGTACGACGCCGTTTAAGCTCACGGTCAACTAACAATATTTCGTTTTATGGATAACGATTAACCAACAAATTCGTTTTATGGATCACGATTAACCTACATATTCGTTTTATGGATCACGAAAAACCAACCAATGCGAATGCTCCAACCCCATCGTGATATGAATGGATTCAATTTACATTTGAAACCGAATATTCGTTAATTCAATTCTTTCAAGTGACCAACAAGTGTTTGCAGACATTCATCATAGGATATTAACTAATCAGTCAATAGCTTAACACCCGGTTTCGATATTCCTTACGTCCCAATTCACATATCAGTAGTAAACAACATATATAATTCCCATATACCCCATCATGCATATACAAGTTCTTTTTATCTTTGCCTACACCACTAGTGCCACTACATTACAATCACATTCATTAATTGAGAGTGGAAGTAAAACTCACTCGGCCATTGGACGCCAATCTTCCTAGTAGTAATAGTCGGGAGGTAGAGTGTCGTCCTACTCGGGATCACCTACCAAGCAAGAATAATCCTAATGAGACTCTCATTATGTAACTAAATCAAGCTATACATCTTAACTATATGGATTCGGATTTCTCGCTATTTGCGGAAGTTCCGACTTAAAACGGCCATAACTTGGTCATTTTAACTCGGAATTTCGCAAATTTTATATCGATCTCTATCTACTTCGAGAGATCTATCTATTTCAAGTATTATCTTCAAGTTTTGAAAATAGTAAGGCCACGGAACAGTAGGATCAGTTCTGTTCCACAATTTCTCCAATTCCGAAAATTCGTTTTGCTTTTGATAAGAAATGTTCCAAGTTGATGATTCATGCATGAATGGTATAGAAATGAATTCCTAGCATGAATGCCGTGTAATGAACTCAATATATGCATGGTCATGATGATTTTGTGATAATAAACTCTTATGAACTCTTAAGCATTAGAAAATTTCATAAAGGTTATTTCTAAGAGGCTATTCTTCCACTTTACACTTCTTAGGGTTTCTTTGACATTTAATCTTGTAATCTCCTTGTTATCTAAGTGAAAATAAGTTCTCAAAGTCTATATTAACCATGGACTTCATTCATGCATAAAAATTCCCTTTTTTCTTTTGGTAAACATGTCTTTAAACAAGCTTTTTGTAAAAATCCGAATTTTCCAAATTTCATTTTCTTGCATTTTTCTTAAGGAAAAACTTGTCTAATGCATTAAAAATTGAAGCTCCAATATATATTATCTAAGGGCTTCATTTAGCTTATAAAACATCCAATTTAAACTTAGATACTAAGTGTTTATATGGGCATTACCCAAAATTACGAATTTGACTACACATCCAAAGTCAATATTTTCCTTCTAACTTCACTTCTTGTTTTCTTATTTTTATTATGCCTAAACTCATCTAAATCATGAAAATAATTCCTTCACATGCCTATTACACATACCTTCATTTTTCTTATGAAATATGAGTTTAAAAATGATTTTGGTGGTTTTCAAAGTAGGGTTTCCATTTCATCCGAATTTTCAACATTTCATATTTGACAAAGTCCTTCCTTTTTCAATGTTCTTGCCTTCTATATATGAATATCCACTATCTAACATCTCTATACATATACAAGACTACATTTTTATGATCATCAATGCATGAAAATAAAAATAACTCTATGATCATACATGTAAATGACAATGTGGGTATCTAAACTTTAGATCTACTAAGTATGATGCATAATCATGGATCTCATGGCATGAACAACAATATATATGCAAGATCACTACTTTACATGCATGAACAAGATGAGATCTTAACAAAACACATAAACATTAGATCCATGTCTTGTGATGGCTTGATATTCTTGTTCATGTGTTTTCATGTCCCTAGCATGAGCTCATTGGGATTAAATGAGAAAACACAAAGATATAGCTTTGCCATTACAAGAGTAGGAAGAAACAAAGCTTAAATACACATACCAATGGAGTCTTGAAGTGAAAAAGAGAAGAAAACAAGTTGAAGTTGTGAGGGAAGGGGGAGAGGGGCTCACCATCACTTAGAGAGAAAGGAGAGGGTTTTGTTCTTTTACAAATTTGAAACAAGAAGAAAATGAAGAGAGAGAGAGAATATTTAGTATATATATTAAGTGTATTAGGGTTTAGTTAATAAAAATGAAGTAAAAATAATTTAATTGAGAGGGAAACTAGGGGGGGGGGGGGGGGGGCCGGCCACATTTGGTGTGTGTGTGTTGTGTTGAAAAATTTGATATTTGTAATTTAGTAAATTAAAATGTAATAAATGTGATAATTATTAAGAGACAAAATTTCTTGGAAAAGAAAATTGAAATGAGTAGTTGTAAGGATGTAAGAATAGGGTATGGGTAGTGTGTAGTGTAGGTTGTACTTGTGAATAGTAGACAAGACATCTACTTTACCGGTTGTTCCGAAAACACGGGAAAAGCTATAACTGTAATTTTTATAGCTCGGAAAATTATGAAATTGATATTTTTGGAATCCTTATAAAATTACGGTTCTAATGAATATTCCGGAACATTTTTCTGAATCCGTGGTCCGGGGCACGCTTTTCCGTAATTGAGCTCGGGAAGGCCCGGAATTGAAAAATTCCCGAATTTAAAACTTTCAAAGGTTTAGAATGTACTTTTAAACAATAATTCAATTCATTTACTTCATAATATTTATTTTATATAAAACCGAAGGAAAGCCGGATTTAGGGTTCCTAGGCTTCACTCACTAGACTCAAACTGGACCGGATTAGGGTTTCGCTTCCAACTCCCGGGGTTTCTTGACTACTAATACCGGGGTTTACAACCTCCCCACCTTAAATAAAGTTTTGTCCTCAAAACGGAACTGACATACCTTGCCCTTCAAATCTCGGGGTACTTTTCCGGATTTCCTCTTCAGCTTCCCATGTTGCTTCCTCAAAGGCATGATTCCTCCATAACACTTTACGTAGTGAATGTCTTTGTTTCGTAGCCTTTGAGTTTTCTTATCCAATATCTTCACTGGGTGCTTCATATGTCAGGTTTTCCTTCAACTGAATTGGTTCCAATTCCAGAATCCTTTCTGGGTCGGCAACGTATCTTCTCAAAACTGACACATGGAATACATTGTGGATCCCGGACAAATTTGGTGGCAGGGCTAGCCGATA
Source organism: Combretum micranthum (assembly GCA_024138025.1). NCBI lineage: Eukaryota > Viridiplantae > Streptophyta > Magnoliopsida > Myrtales > Combretaceae > Combretum > Combretum micranthum. The sequence goes on along the minus strand of JAMXBD010000688.1, from coordinate 193,858 downwards.
TGCTAGATCTCCGACTCTTTCCAGGATTTCGAAGGGTCCAATGTATCTCGGGCTTAACTTCCCTTGTGTACGCATCCTCTTGATACTTTTAATCGGGTTTATCTTCAGGTATACATGATCACCCACCTGAATTCAAGCTCTCTTCTTTTCAAATCTGCCCAGCTCTTTTGCCGGTCCTGAGCTTCTTTCATTTTCCGCTGAATCAACCTCACTTTATCCGGGCTTCTTGTACCATTTCCGGCCCAATTGCTACCTTTTCCACTTCATCCCAAAACAAGGGGATCTACAACGCCGTCCATACAAAGCTTCATACGGTGGCATCTGGATGGTGGAGTGATAGCTGTTATTGTAGGCAAACTCGATTAGGTGCACATGGCTATCCCAATTCCCTTGAATTCCAAGGCACACGCTCTCAGCATGTCTTCTAGGGTTTGGATCGTCCGCTCAGACTGTCCATCGGTCTGAGGGTGATAAGCCGTGCTAAAGTGCAATTTAGTGCCCAAGCTCTTTTGCAAGCTTGCCAAAACTTGGACACGAATCTCGGGTCTCTATCGGAGATAATCCCTGCAGGTATACCATGTAATCTTACGATCTCTCTGATATAGATCTTGGCTAACCTTTCCATTGAGTAGGTCATATTTATGGGTAAGAAATGCGCCGACTTAGTCAATCGGTCCACTACTACCCATATTGCATCACAACCAGATGGAGTCTTGGGAAAACCACACACAAAATCCATGGATATCTGATCCCACTTCCATTCGGGAATGGGTAAGGGCTTTAGCAATCCGCCCGGTCTTTGGTGCTCTACTTTCACCTGTTGGCATACTGGACACTTCATCACATAATCTGCCACATCTCGCTTCATACCATTCCACCAGTAGCGGCTCTTCAAATCCTGATACATTTTGGTGCCTCCCGGATGCATGGTATATCCGAGTTATGTGCTTCACTCATTATTTCCTTCCTCAACTCCTCGTCCTCTGGTACACACAGCCTTCCTTTCATTTGGATCACATCTTCATCATCTACGGCAAAGTCGAGGTACTTTCCTGCTTGGGTTTCCCTTTTTATCCTTTGTATCACCTCGTCATATCTTTGGGCTTCTTTGATTCTCTCTATAAGGGTCGGTTCCAGTGTCAAGTTGGATATCTCAAGCTCAGCGCTTTGACCTATGAACTCGATCCTTAGCTTCTCAAACTCCTTAATCAAATCTCTTTGACTCGTGATCAAGGCGGCTACTTCCCCGTGATTCTTCCGACTTAGGGCATCCGCAACCGCATTTACCTTCCCTGGACAGTAATTTATTCCCAGATCATAATCCTTTATTAATTCTAGCCACCTCCTTTGTCTCATGTTTAGCTCCTTCTGTGTGAACAGGTATTTAAGACTCTTATGATCTGTATATATCTCACACCTCTGTCCGTACAGATAATGTCTCCATAACTTCAAGGCAAAGACGACAGCAGCTAGCTCCAAATCATGCGTAGGATAATTCTGTTCATGCGGTCTTAATTGCCGCGAAGCATATGCAATGACCTTCCCCTCTTGCATCAGAACGCATCCAAGGCCATTCCTTGAGGCGTCACTATGTACCGTGTAGGGCTTTTCTGGGTCTGGTAAAACTAGAATCGGTGCCGAACCAATCGTCGCTTCAATTCCTGAAAGCTCTGTCCCTCTTGTCCGTCCAAACGAATTTCTCATTCTTTTGAGTTAGTTGAGTCAGTGGCTTGGCTATCTTAGAGAAATCCTTCACAAACTTGCGATAGTAGCCAGCTAATCCCAAGAAACTCCTTACTTCAGTAACTGTCTGCGGTGGCTTCCAATCCACTACAGCCTTGATCTTTTCGGGGTCAACTGATATCCCATCACCAGTTACTACATGTCCAAGGAATGATATTCTGTCCAACCAAAAATCACATTTGGACAACTTGGCATACAACTCATTATCTCGTAAGGTTTGCAACGCCAATCGAAGATGCTCCTCGTGTTGCTCTTTGGTCTTTGAATATATGAGGATGTCGTCTATGAAGACTATCACACACTTATCCAAAAGTGGCTTATAGACTCTATTCATCAGGTCCATAAATGCAGCTGGTGCATTAGTCAGTCCAAATGACATTACCAGGAACTCGTAGTGTCCATAACGAGTACGAAAAGTCTTAGGTACATCCTCAGGCTTAATCCTCAACTGATGATACCCTGAACGTAAATCAATGCGTGAGAACACACAAGCCCCTTGCAGTTGGTCAAACAAATCGTCAATTCTTGGCAAGGGATACCGATTTTTGACAGTCACTTTATTCAACTCCCGGTAGTCAATACACAATCTCATCGATCCGTCCTTCTTCTTCACAAACAAAACGGGTGCGCCCCATGGCGATACACTTGGTCTTATAAATTTCTGATCCAGAAGTTCTTGCAACTGTGTCTTTAGCTCCTTCAACTCAGCCGGTGCCATCCGGTATGGCGCTTTAGATATCGGTTCGGTATTTGGAGCCAAAACAATCTCAAAGTCAATTTCTCTTTTTGGCGGTAATCCCGGCAAAATTTCTGGGAACACATCCAAGTATTCATTCACCACTGGAATATCCTTTTCCTCACGGGTTTCCCCTTCATCCAAGACACCCTCAATCGGTATTATCTCCTCATCCTCCATCATCAACTCAAACGAGCTCAACTCACCCCTTCTTGGGACTAAGGTTCCTCCCAAATTCTACTTTTCTCCCGATTGATCATAAAAACATATGTCCTCTTTGGCAATCCACTATTGCTTTCACTTTACTTAACCAACTCATTCCGAGGATGATTTCGTATTTGTTCATTTCCAACATTATTAAATCACTTTTGGAGTGGTGATCGTAGATTTCTAATGGACAATCCTTTATCAGTTCTCGGGTTGACACAACGCTCCCTGTGGGGGTCTTAATCTTCAAGTTAACCGTGGTTGTGGCTACAGGCAATCCAAGTCGGTTGGCCAGACTATAGGTGATGAATGAGTGGGTTGCTCCCGTGTCAAATAAAACATAGGCCTCCACGCTATTCACTCGTATGTGTCCTGTCACCAGGCCGCCATCAGCATTCTCGCTTTGATCCAAAGCTGCTAACTCCACTTCTTCATCTTCGTCTTCTTCCCACATCTATTGGCCTTCCAAATTGTACAGCCTCATACCATGCATCGCTGAAGCTGCCCGACTTCCGCTCTTATTACCAGACCTCATGGGGTAGGTATTACTCGAGGTTCTGAAGGGTCGGGTGGCCATGCTTTTCCGTTGAGAACATTCGAAAGCTAAGTGCCCTTTCTCTTTGCAAATAAAGCAAGTCACTGCCAGCTTCTTCGGGCACGTATAAACCATGTGGCCAGCATCACCACAAAAGTAACATTTGTTCCTCAACTGCGGCATTGCCTAGGCGCATGCGTCCCCTTACATTTCCAGCATGTGACATTAGTCTTGAACTGGGTCGGCTTGCTGCTAGATACTCCTCTTTAAACCCTTGGTACGGCCTGTACCTTTTTCCTTTGAACCCTGAGCTCGAGGCATCAAACGGCCTCTTTCCAAATACCCTCTTTTCAGGCTCCTGATATTTCCTTTTTCTAGCCCCTTCAATTACCGGCCTTCTCTACCATTTCAGGGTAGGTCCTTACTCCAAACTCTTCCAACTTAATCCGCAACTCCTCATCTAAGCCTCCCAGGAACACTTGCTTCTTCAACTCTTCTATCCCTGAAAGACTCAGGTGCATACTGCAGCAAGTGGACGAACTCAGTCTCGTACTGTTCTACCGATCTCCCCTTCTGCTTAACATGGAGGAAATCAGCACTATATTTCACCCTCAAGCTGGAGGGAAAATAATTGTTCAGAAATTCCCCGAAAGGTTTCCCAAGTGGCCGGGAAGTCAAATTTCTTCTCTTGGAGTCCCACCAGACCGTGCATTATACCTCAGCATATATGTCCCATATTCCAACTGCAGATAAGGTGGAATCTCGTATGCAGCAAAAGAACGCTCAACTTGAGCCAACCAGTCCTCGGCTTCATCCGGTTTACCGAACGCTCCATCAAAATACCGGTTGCTCTTAATAAAGTCTGGTAAGGAGCTTCGGTGGGGTCTCCTGTATGGCGGGGGTGGCGGCAATGGCACATTATAAATGCTCCTCTTGTGAGCAGGCCTCTGCAGTCATTTCCCGATGATCTGCGGGTGGGATGTGGGGCCGAATCCCGAGCACTTTGCCTAGGGTGGGTTCTGAACTGGATTCTGATTTGAATGAAGGTGTTCAGAAGATTGGCCAATTGTCCAATCGCATTTAGCACATCACCCTGTTGGTTTTGGGGTGCAGCTCCTTGGGGGTTAGGTTGTGGCATAGCCGGTTGATCGGCTTCGTTCGAATTAGACCCTTGTTCCCGATTCCGAATTCGTCGGTTTCGTCTGTTTATACAATGTTTAATGAATTTTTAGTATCTTTAGTAAGTTTTAAATTTCGAAGGAACAAGATTATTAACAAATTCAAAAATTGCGAGAATCTGGAATCAAACTTGGAAAGAAATGGAATTCATAAATCCATAAAATCATAAGAAAAACAAAATAAAATAAAAAAATTTCACACATAGAGTAACAAGTCGGAACTTTATAACAATAATGTGAATGAATGAATGTTTATGTAATCTATATGCGGTCGATGTTCTTTATGCCTCATGACTAGTATGCATGCTTTTCACAACTCCTTTTCTTTAAAACAAACTTGACCTTTTCATTACTTTAGTGAGCCATACAACAATATTACATCAAGATTTGGTCCCCAAAATTTGGCTAACTAAGTTCCAATTCGATTCTAGACAACTTCCTATTTCTGGAACATGACAAAATACAAGGAAAAAGAACAAATAAAATGCTAACTATCCTGAGATCCTAAGGCAAATTGGCATCCCGCATTGCCTACTACAAAATAAGAAAATCAGGACTCCTCTTGGACTTCATGGGTTAGCTAACATCCCGGTCTCTACTCATCACTAGAGTCATCGGGGGTCGGGCTAGGAGGTCGTCTCCTGCTGGTAGAACCACCGTCGTCCCGTCGGATGAACAAACTAAGGTATTCCCTCGTAGTCATCCTCCGTTTCCTAGCAGGTCGGACTAAGGGTTCCGGGTCTTCACTTTCTTCCTCTTCCTCGGTACCTTGCCCTTCCCTCGGGCTTACATCATTTCCTCACCTCTAACCTCCGGCTCACCCACCTGAGTCTCTATTATCTCATTCACTCTCACTGGCTCTCCACCCATGCCTTCTACCTCCATAGGCTCGGGGGCTACAGGCTCAACTACCACCATATCAAGTACAGGGGGATTTTCCCCTTCACATAAACATCCCTCCACATCAAAGGATCAACTCGGGCTCTACCCTACCACTATCAGGTATCTCCAGCTCCCGATTAAAATCCCATACAATCGGGTTGGGTTCCGGATTCACTTCAGCTTCCGGCTCGGCTGGTGGGGTAGGGGTTCTAGGAACTACATTTTCTTCCCAGTTAGGATCCTCCTCAGGGTCCTCTTCCTCTTCTTCTCTTCTTCATCCTCTCCAATCACAGGTGCCCCATTCAATTGCATACCTATATCAATAGCTGGAGGTGGAGCTATCACTCGGGGTGGAAGGATATCTAAGTAGATCGCATGCCAGTGATATGATTCCATGCGTCTGCTAAATTCCAGTCAGGATGATCATACAAGTTATCATGGGCATACACATATAAAGGCCTATGGGATCCATACTCTAAAATCTGGAGGGGTTCGGTTCCTCCACCCTTCAAAATAAAGTAGCTTCTCTAGTCATGGGCTCACGCCCATAATCAACCATGATCCTCTCTAGAGTATAAATTGTCTCCAATTTTGTCCAGCTCCTTCTTCCCATGGGATCATACCTCAATCGATCCACTACCGAAGCCCATCTGGTATATCTCAATCCATCCTTCCACAACTTGTACATTTCCCCTATAGTCCGGGGATGTCTGGCTAAGGCAAAATCTTCACACAGTTCTCTTAGCCTCAACCTATATTCTACCATTCTCATCATTTCTCTTCGTGAAATTCCTGGCCCTCTCCCTGGTCTCACCCAGGGAGACCTACATCAAAACAATACTCCTAATCAGACTTAGCAAGAAAACGTTTTTAACTCCATTTAACCTATTAGTTAGATTTCTAAGTCCGGTTTCTTTTAATTCTATTGTCTTGCTTTATAACCTAGGCTCTGATACCAACTTAAACTGTCACGCCCCGTAGGGTATCCTAAACGTAACAGCCCGCCACATACTAAGTAAGACTCTCGAGTTCTCTACCCGAGCCCTTCGGGAGTCTTAATAGATGTAAAGCGTTCCTTTACGACAATAGAATACTTCGACAAATGGAGTTAAACAGTTTAGTGTGGCATTCAATAGCCATAGATAATAAATCAAAACGCATAATTATAGTTTACAAAATCTAAGGGGCATTCCCCCGCAAAATAATAACAAGTCCATTACAGTCATCCAGAGTCCTTAGTTTCCAATGGAAGTCTATACAAAAAGAATGGATTAAACTTCTACGGGAAACTCCTATCTCCGGTACCTGTGCTGTGGCTTGCCTCGGCCTAAGCCATATAAACTCGTGCTGCAATAGATAAAAACTATGGGGCGTAAGCTAACTAGCTTAGTGAGTAATAACTTCCATAACACAATTAAATACAATCATTCAAGCAAGTGATTATTCAAGCAAGTGTATGCACATACAAATGTGATCAACAAACATATGACCAACCGGAAATCATATGTGGATGGACTTGCGCCCTCCATCCCGGGTTAGCAGATTAACGAATCCTGCGGTACGACGCCGTTTAAGCTCACGGTCAACTAACAATATTTCGTTTTATGGATCACGATTAACCAACAAATTCGTTTTATGGATCACGATTAACCAACATATTCGTTTTATGGATCACGAAAAACCAACCAATGCGAATGCTCCAACCCCATCGTGATATGAATGATTCAATTTACATTGAAACGAATATTCATTAATTCAATTCTTTAAGTGACCAACAAGTATTGCAGACATTCATCATAAGATACTAACTAATCAGTCAATAGCTTAACACCCGGTTTCGATATTCCTTAAGTTCCATTCACATATCAGCAGTAAACAACATATATAATTCCCATATACCCCATCATGCATATACAATTTCTTTTATCTTTGCCTACACCACTAGTGCCACTACATTACAATCACATTCATTAATTGAGAGTGGAAGTAAAACTCACTCGGCCATTGGACGCCAATCTTCCTAGTAGTAGTAGTCGGGAGGTAGAGTGTCGTCCTGCTCGGGATCACCTACCAAGCAAGAATAATCCTAATGAGACTCTCATTATGTAACTAAATCAAGCTATACATCTAACTATATGGATTCGGATTTCTCGCTATTTGCGGAAGTTCCGACTTAAAACGGCCATAACTTGGTCATTTTAACTCGGAATTTCGCAAATTTTATATCGATCTCTATCTACTTCGAAAGATCTATCTATTTCTAAGTATTATTTCAAGTTTTGAAAATAGTAAGGTCACGGAACAGTGGATCAGATCTGTTCACAATTTCTCAATTCAAAAATTTTTTTGCTTTTGATAAGAAATGTTCCTAGTTGATGATTCATGCATGAATGGTATAGAATGAATTCTAGCATGAATGCCGTGTAATGAACTCAATATATGCATGGTCATGATGATTTTGTGATAATAAACTCTTATGAACTCTTAAGTGTTGAAAATTTCATAAAGGTTATTTCTAAGAAGCTATTCTTCCACTTAACTTCTTAGGGTTTTTTGACTTTTAATCTTGTAATACTTGTTATCTAATAAAATAAGTTCTCAAAGTCTATATTAACATGGCCTTCATTCATGCATAAAAATTCCCATTTTTCATTTGGTAAACATGTCTTTAAACAAGCTTTTTGTAAAAATCCGAATTTTCCAAATTTCATTTTCTTGCATTTTTCTTAAGGAAAAACTTGTCTAATGCATTAAAAATTGAAGCTCCAATATATATTATCTAAGGACTTCATTTAGCTTATAAAACATCCAATTTAACTTAGATACTAAGTGTTTATATGGGCATTACCAAAATTACGAATTTGACTACACATCCAAAGTCAATATTTTTCCTTCTAACTTTACTTCTTGTTTTCTTATTTTATTATGCCTAAACTCATCTAAACTCATGAAAATAATTCCTTCAACATGCCTATTACACATACCCTTCATTTTTCTTATGAAATATGAGTTTAAAAATGATTTTGGTGGTTTTCAAAGTAGGGTTTCCATTTCATCCGAATTTTCAACATTTCATATTTGACAAAGTCCTTCCTTTTTCAATGTTCTTGCCTTCTATATATGATATCCACTATCTAACATCTCTATACATATACAAGACTACATTTTTGTGATCATCAATGCATGAAAATAAAAATAACTCTATGATCATACATGTAAATGACAATGTGGGTATCTAAACTTTAGATCTACTAAGTATGATGCATAATCATGGATCTCATGGCATGAACAACAATATATATGCAAGATCACTACTTTACATGCATGAACAAGATGAGATCTTAAAAAAACACATATAAACATAGATCCATGTCTTGTGATGGCTTGATATTCTTGTTCATGTGTTTTCATGTCCCTAGCATGAGCTCATTGGGATTAAATGAGAAAACACACAAGATATAGCTTTGCCATTACAAGAGTAGGAAGAACAAAGCTTAAATACACATACCAATGGAGTCTTGAAGTGAAAAAGAGAAGAAAACAAGTTGAAGTTGTGAGGGAATGGGGAAGGGGCTCACGGCATCACTTAGAGAGAAAGGAGAGGGTTTTTTCTTTACAAAATTGAAACAAGAAGAAAATGAAGAGGAGAGAGAATATTTAGTATATATATTAAGTGTATTAGGGTTTAGTTAATAAAAATGAAGTAAAAATAATTTAATTGAGAGGGAAACTAGGGGGGGGCGCCGGCCACACTTTATGTGTGTGTGTGTGTGTGTGTGTTTAAAAATTTGATATTTGTAATTTAGTAAATGAAAATGTAATAAATGTAATAATTATTTAAGAGACAAAATTTCTTGGAAAAGAAAATTGAAATGAGTAGTTGTAAGGATGTAAGAATAGGGTATGGGTAGTGTGTAGTGTAGGTTGTACTTGTGAATAGTAGACAATACATCTACTTTACCGGTTGTTCCGAAAACACGGGAAAAGCTATGACTGTAATTTTTATAGCTCGAAAAATTACGAAATTGATATTTTTGGAATCCTTATAAAATTACGATTCTAATGAATGTTCCGGAACATTTTTCTGAATCCATGGTCCGGGGCACGCTTTTCCGTAATTGAGCTCGGGAAGGCCCGGAATTGAAAAATTCCCGAATTTAAAACTTTCAAAGGTTTAGAATGTATTTTTAAACAATAATTCAAATTCATTTACTTCATAATATTTCTTTTATTATAAAACCGAAGGAAAACTGGATTTAGGGTTCTTAGGCTTCACTCAATAGACTCAAACTGGATCGGATTAGGGTTTCGATTCCAACCCGGGGTTTCTTGACTACTAAGTATACCGGGATTTACAAACCTAAAATGCTCAAACAATCAATTTTTATGCAATAGATCAAATTAAACTTTAACAACAATAGATATAACAAAACAAATTATGATATGGAATATAAAGGAGATAGGGACAAAAAAATGTAGCTCATATTTAACGTGAAGTTCGACCCACTTCCTTCTCTTTACAATCCACAATTGCCTCTAATCGAGGACTTCACAAACACTTTATTAATCACCAAATAAGCACACTCAAGCTAAGCAATACACAAGTATACAACTCACAGGAGATCAAATATTTCCTTCACTTTTGTGGTGCTCTCTTATAAAATTACAAAGATAAGAACACAACACTTTAAATTGTTTTTCTCTCTCTCAAAGATTTGCAAAATAATAAACAAGAGAACATTATTTAGAGACAATTCTTGATTTGTTAGTTTGCAAATGAAAACCCTAAAAAATGTCATCTGAATATCCAAAGTAAAGCGTATTTATAGTCTTCAAAAACTTAAATATCCTTTGGAGATAATATCTGACAAACAGTGACAATTATTATGCATAATGGTCGAATTAATTGCCCATCAGTTCGTCGATTTATGCTCCTACTGGCTCATCTGGTCCATGGATCTCACATGTCACTCCTTAACTTTTGCCTCTTTGCACCTTAGTCGTGCCTTAGATCTAAGACTTGACTTGCACTATGTTTAGTTTCACTGGATCGGCTTGCAAGTGCTGTCCTTGCAGGCTTAAAAAGCACAACACACATACCATAATATAGATTTCTATATATCCATTTATTTCCTTATAAATTATCAATCATATTCAAGAGAGTGTGTTTATAATATCTTTTCATAACTTTTGCTCTCATCAAAATCACATATAAAATAATTCATTCTTAACAATCTCCCCTATTTTGATAAGGGCAAACAGTTATGTAAATGCTATTTGTCGTTCACTTCCCTCAATGAAAGTTTCCCAATTATTTTGTAATAATAGCAGTAGACTAAAGAGCTTAAGATCAATCCATTAAGCATACAATTTTCTCCTCCTTAATCATACAAGTATTTCTCCATTTAATCATCCATTATTTGTACATTTATTTCCATTTCTCTCCTGTCACACCCCAAAGGGTATTCTAAATATAATAGTCCGCCACACTTAATAATAAAGCTTAAGTATGACAACCTCGGTCGTTCCCATAAGCTTCGATATTAGGTGTAAGGCATGCTCTTACAATACTTAGAGGACCATACTTTGAAATATGAAGCTTAAGAAGATATAATAACAAATTAAGAAATGCAAATCATAATATTGATTCATTCATAAATAATTGTCTTACAAGCCTTGGGGGCTTTCTCCCGTCAAAATACTAGAATCTATTACAAGAATTTTTCTATAAAGTCTACATCTAAACTAATGCTAAACTTCATCTGAAAGTTCCTCAACCAAAAAGGGAAATATTCGGCTGCAAAGTCCACGTAGCCTCAACCACAAATAACTAAACTGCAAAAGATATCTATAGGGGTATAAGCTAATAGGCTTAGTGAGAATTATTTCCATAAGTAAATACTTGAGTAGCAAAAATTCAAACAAGTTATTTAAGCAACATACACGTGAACGAGCAAGGCATATAGTTTTTCGGGAACTATATGTTGAATGGATTTACGCTCTCCATTCGGGGTTTGGTGATAAGTGATCTCAAACAAGTAATCTTAGTTAAGTTATGTTTTTGATCATTACCGCCAAGCATATTAAGTCTACTCAGGTTGAGCCATGCTTTCGGATTACTGCCAAGCATTGGTTTAATTCTATGTCGCCAAGCAATCGCTTTAGACCATTGCCGATAAGTATTGCTTTCGACCGTATTACTATCATTTTCACCAAAGGATAACAACCTCATGCAATGTGACTTACTTTGTGGTATGCATGAATCAATTTATTTAAGATATCATAACATCATTATAGTTAATTTTAAGGTGCTCATAAAATTTCAGACATATCAATTTCTATACTAAGACAAGCAATTCTTTACAATCAATTCCTGCCTTGATATTCTTAGGGTTCTTTCATACAAATTTACATACATAGTATTTTGTCTTTCCTCAATTCTAATGCATTTATACTACAAGCACAATTAAGTACACAAGTTAAGGAAATAAACTCACGTTGCCATTGCGATACTTTCTTCTAAATAGAGAAGTCGATCGAATAATCTACTTAGTCAAAATAATCCTCAGGATACGGGTATTCTTCCTCGAGATCACCTGGTCAAGAAAAATACCCATAATGAGTATTTCTTGATAACTCTCTTGAAATTTGACAAGACTATGTCATGAGAACGTCAAAGTTCGTGTAGAAGACAATTCCAACTTAAAATGGCTATAACTTGGTCATTTTAACTCGGAATTGCGCATATAATATACCGTTTTCTACCCATTCGAAAAGATCTATCCATTTCAAAAACCATTTTCATCAAACTAAGTTATTTAAGCTCTAGAATAGTGGCGATCGGATTCACCACGAAATTTTCCATCCCAAAAGCATTTGTTTCAATCATCAAATCATCCATAAATTGCTTTGATAGATATATGGCTCATATTTCATACATGTTCAAGGAGTTGTTGTCCAAACAAAATTCTTTAGTAAAAACAATGTTAGTCAGAAGTTTGGAAAATCATAATTTACAAGAAATCCTTCTTGTAAATCCTTTAAAAATGACTATTTTGATTTCTTTGTTTTCAAAAAGTATTTTATGTTTATTTTATTATTTTCTTTGATGACTTTTCTTCAAAAATGAATTTCCATTTTTTTTCCTTTTGAAACTTTTAACGCTAATGTCACTTATCTTATTAGTTTTCTATGCATTCCTTTGGCCATTATTTGAACTTTTTAAATCATAATTTGAAAAATTAGATTTCCTTTTTATAATATGTTTTAAGGAAAATATTTTCATAACAAATAATCATCTTCCTTATTTTTAGAAAACAACTCTATTACTTCTAAAGTTATGGTTTGGAAAAAGTCTTTCAAAATAATGATATAAAATTATAATGAGTTCTTTTTAAAGCTTTGAGAAAATAGATTCCCTTTATTAATTTGAAAATTCTATATTTCTTTTAGAACTTTCTTTTGGTGACAAAGATCTCTTTTGTAAAAAGTATAGTTTAAACTTGTTGGTTTAGACAGCAATCTTTATTTTGCATGAATATAAGAATAATAACAAGCAAAATTATAACAAAAAAAAAATAGGAAAATAATATACATCAAGTATTGAGAGTCTTAGCTTTAAATCAAGGCTCTCGGACTAAGAAATGGACTGGTCCCGAAAAGGAAAGACGATTGTTTTGACTTGATAAGGATGAGTCTAAAACTAGAAAGATTAGTCCGAAAAATAGAATGAAAGTAAATAAATTGCATTGCATGAAAATAGATAAATAACAAGTGAGCTTATATACCCTAAAGAATATATATAGATACATAAATTATTTAATTAGATATAGAGAAGAAGTTAACATAATAGTAACAATAATATGTGTAAAACATAATAACAACATAAAAATAAAGAAATGAATTTTCATGAATAAGAACAACACATGAACATAGTGTAGCTTCCATAAGAACAAGTTTAGAAAACTCACACCATGGTCATATAAAGTTACATGACATGGTGGTAAAAAATATATGGAAAGAAATTTTACCTAAAGAAAATATGAAGTAGTGTGTGTGAATGGGTTTATGTAGAGGAAAGTTTGAGAGTATTTTGAGAGAGTTTTTGGAGAATATTTGGAGAGAGTTTTGAGAGGAGATTTTTGGTAGTGAATTTGTGAGTAGATGAAGTGAAAGAAATGAAAGAGGAGGGGTATTTATAGGAAAATGAGGAGTGAATTTGTGATATAACTAAAGAAAAAATTGAAAAAAAAAAGAGAGAGAAGAGGGGGTGCCGCCACTATTGGAGAGGAGACAGAGAGATGTGATTTTTTTGTATTTTTGTTAATTAGATGTAATAATGTGTAAGGTAGATGTGATATAAAGTTATGAGAAAGATAAAAAGTAAGGAAAATAGGTATATAGAGTGTAAGAGTAGGTGTTAGAAAAAAGAGAATAGAGAAATAGTGTAAAATAATAATGAATAGTTTAATGTAAGTAGATATGAACTAATAAAGTACTGGTAGTAAGAAATACACATATAAATGCGATATCTGATATTTTAGCTACCGAAAAATTATAAAACTGATATTTTTGAGAAACCTTATATTTTTACGAGTCTAACGGTGTATTCGGAATATTTTTACTATTTCAAGCCCCGAGACACATTTTTCCAAGACTGTATTCATTTGGGTCAAAAACGAATTGTAGTTTTCCTAATATGATATTTTTAAATTTTCTTATGTCATTACAAACTATTCTACATACTAATCTATTACTTACTCACTTAGGGTTACGGACATGGAATTGCCGGACTTAAACTTGTTACATCTAACTAGGGTTTTATTGACTTTAAGGTTTCTGGTTGACTTTACGATTAGGGTTTTAAGCTTAACCAATAGTAAAACTTTGGGGTTTACATCCCCTGTAATTATACCATTATTTGTCCCCCTCAAACCTCATAAAAAAGATTTATATAAGATAGTAAACAAAAAGAAGAAGGAGAAATAGTCACATTGAGCAGCTATGTAAGACATTCAATAAAGAAATTGACCAAAGCAGCATAAAAAGTCATCTAAGTCCAAACATAGAGATTTGTGCAAAAAACAAGCATAAATAAAAAGAAAGATCATGCAGGAGGATCATCAGATGGAGGTAGAGGAGGGAATGCGATAGAAATTATCCATGAAGCCATGATACAGAACTATACTGAAAATATGAGCAAGATCAGAAATAGGTCTCTATAATATCAAATTTGATGTCCACAGATCTTGAAGCTGCTAAAGAAAGGAAATAGAGGTATTGGGAGCTGAAGAACCAGTACGTGGAACTGGAGGCTCATCATCATTCGAAGAATTGTATCTATACTCGAGCCCGGAAGCAAAGCATCTCTACAATAAAGGTTCTAAAGGCTTCTTTTTTACCCATTGCCCATCTTGCCTTTTCCAAGTCCCTGAACTGATAGTATTGAAAAAGAAAGTAGAGACCTGAACAAGTCGAGTCTCGAAGCGAAATTTGACACCTTTGCTCCTTAACAACTGGGTGATCAACCTTCTTCCTCCTAGAGCTACTTGAGCAAGCTTATTGGTCACCTTCTTAAAAGTCTTAAACATCTAATCAAAGAATTGAATCTTATCTCCTCTTAAAATGTGAACCACTGTAGTCTGTTGTCCTTTGCGCTGAACATATTTGTCTTTTAAAAACCAATGAAGAACCCAACGCCTAAGAGATAATCGAGAAGAGTATAAATTGCATGGTTCATGCTAATTGAGACCCATTTTAGGCATAGTAAACAGCTCCTTGTAATATTGAGCACCATCAAATGTACCGTGCATCCTAACTCCAATATCATTAACCCCAATCAGGCTACAAGCATCATGATATGATATCTCAAGTCTCCTACCATATAGATATGAATACAATACAGGTTGCACAAAACTTGAGCTATTAAACCCAGACTCCACCTCAATGCCCAAATTACCATCATCTTCTGGATAATAAATTAAATTGTAGTAAAATAATCTAACAGCCTCCTCATTTATTTTAGCAGGAAAAGACATGGTATCTGTAATGTTATTTATAGTCACTCCAGTCATTTGGGAAATTCTAAAGAATCGTAACACATCTGCATTATAGTTTCTACCCACATCAAGAAAAGATCACTGAACTAGGCATTCATGTCAATGCTTCCGAGTTGGGAACAGAAACCCATCAAATGATGGTAGAGCAAGTGGTGCTTGGCTTTTGGCAGTTCTTGGGCATAACCCAAAGATCAGATGAGAGAGAAAAGAGTGATAGAGAGAGAAAAGATGAATGAATGAAGAGAGATGGCAGGGTAATGGTGGGGAGGTAGATGGAGGAGAGAGATAAAGATGGGAGATGGAGTGACTTTTAGTTTTTACACAAAAAGATTTTAGAGGGAAAAAGAGAGAGAGAGCACAAAAGGAGAGGAAGAAAAGAAGGAAATGAAAGAGGAGAGAGAGCACACACACACATGCATGTGAAAAACAAGCCACTGGCGAGCCAGTATGTCGAGCCTGGATTTTTCAATTTATGGTTTAATTTCTTTTAATCTGATTTATATTAAACTCGAACCCATTTAATATGAACTCTCGACTAGGAATTAAAAGAAAATTCATTTTTTGAAAAGAAACATTTTGGAGTCGCCACCCGATTAATATCGAGAAAAATTGTAAGTTATGATTAATGGGTTGGTTAATCCTAACTTAGCTACTAGTCTACGAAAAATTGATTTAAAACCAAATTTTATAAACCAGAGATTTTGAGTTCAGGGGCTATCCTATTAAAACCATACGGTTCCTACTTAAAAATTCATAGTTTAAAATTTATCCTTTTAATGCTCAAAAAATAAAACGACAAATAAATTAAATTTTATGAATTTCCATAATTACAGTTTTATTTACAAATTGATGAAGAAATCATCTATATTTACAAATAAATTAATAATTTGAAATTTACAAAATATAGTGGAATAAAAATATTTTTTTTTTAGATTTTAAGTTGTTCCGGAGGCGCCTACATACCTGCTAATCGGGATCAAACGATACGTAGTTCTTTTTTTTTATAAAAAATTAATTTGTTGGTTTATTTTAGATTTTGGAATTCTTTTCATTTTAAGTTTCTTAATTTTTGAGATTTTTAAGAAAATCAAGAAATTTTTCAATATGAGCCCATAAGCTATCAAATTTATTTGTATTAAAAAAATAAATTTTTTCTAAGTGACAAAACCTTTTCCATGAATATTTCCAATTTTTTTTTCATTTTTATTATTATATATATATTTTTTAGAAAAAAAAACTTCATATAATAATAATAATAATAATAATAATAATAATAATAATAATACACTAACCTGGGTAGAATTCAGATATGGAGCGGGTCATGTTTCGGACTGGGTCGGACTCAGAGCTTTAATCGGGTCGTCAGAGTTGGTGGTGGTTGTTTGAAAACCACCAATTGGGTGGTATGGAGCAACCAAAATCTACTGAATCGATCAAACTAAGGGCGGCAAGCAACTCGACGGTGATAGTTTAGATCAAAGTCGGCTGAGGAAGGTGGTTTCAAGCTTCCAACTATGGCGGCCGACGGTGGTTTTCCACGAAAGTGGTAGCCGAGCTTCTGGAATCAATCCAAAACTTCCAACAAGTAAATCAGACCTTCCTAAAGCTCCCTATCATACTCAATTTGCTCGAAAATTTCCTAATCCTAGCGAATTCAAAAAATTCGAATTCAATCTAAGAACTCTGATCTTGGATTTGAACTATCTTGAATGTTTCTTGAAGTTGTGGGTGTGTTTTTATGTGTTTGATTGCTTGTTGATGATGTCGGAATAGTGAATTCGAAGTCTTATTTATAGGATTCAAATTGGGGTGTGGTAGCCGCTGTGGTTGGTGGTGGTGGTTGGGTTCGCACGAATTTGGATAGAATACGTGATTACATACCCAATTGGGCTTCTAAATGGATGATAATAGGAATAGATAATGATTTTAGAATCCCCAACATATCAAATTTGAATTTTTTTCCAAATTTCATTACTTGCAAAAAAAGAATTTTTTGCGAACTTTGAATCCAAATTTGAAGTCCAAATTGTGATTTTTGGATCTGATTCTTGGTTCTAATTTGTAGTACTCCATGCATACTCCCAGATCCCTCCATCAATTTGATGAAAACGAGCTTGAAAGAGGATAAAAAATGGACTTGAAAACAGGCTCATCGCGCGAAGAAATCTGATGCCAGAGGAAGAAGGAGACATGCGTGCATGCACGCGCGCCCCATATGAGCAACGCGTGCAGTGCGTGTAACACACGCGCGTGGTTGAAAAATGAAAATCCGCTTCCATGCGGATTCAAACCCTGGTCACCTCTATGTATATGCATGTGTTTTACCCATGAGGTCGTTGGCCTGTGCCTCGGTTTTTCTATTTATTGAAATCATACTTAAGACTTTCGAAAAATAGGTTTAAATAAATAAATCAAATTATTTAATTAGACATATGATTAATTTATAATGAAATTAATATTATATTAGGCTAAAAAAATTTGTACTAATTTATATATTTTTTTTTTGCCTTAATATGATGTTAATTTTTATCATAAATTAAATCTTAATTAGGCAAAAATTAGGTGTCTACACGGTATTAATAAAATCGTTGAAACAAAAAGCCTAAAGCCAATCGAGAGTCAAACCAAGCCCTTAATGGACCCCTCGAGCACATATGGGTAAACCGGTCCTTGATCTACTATGAGCCAGTGCATTATTTTGGGTAACATAGAGGCAATCAAGCATCATGTTGTCCCTTGGATATGCATACCAGTGAGCTGACCTATAGAAAGCGTGTAGCATTTACAAAAAAGATTATTCAAAAGCAAATCATATTATATACATATACACATGTTGAATATATTAACAACTTGTTTAGCCCAAAAATAGGTTCTATATCAATTTGGATCCATGATATTTAGCGCGCATCATTTTTTTTTGTCATGTCCAATTCTCTTCGTAAAGTCCAAAAACGATTATCACTCAAGGTTTGTAAAATATAAGAATTTGATTGTTTAATTTCAATAAATTTCAGCTGGTATCTCTATTAAAACATAATCTCTAATGAAAATGATGCCTAATTTCGATATGCTTGGTTCTTGAGTATTGAATCGGATTTTTTGTTAATTTATGGTAGGGTATTATCACAAAGAATTAGAACATTCTCATACTATAAACCATAATCAAGCAAAGTTTGTTTCATCCATAAAACTTATGCATAACAACTACCGGCAACTATATACTAAACTTCAGCAGTTGAAAGTGCAACTACATTTTGCTTCTTTGAGTGCCAAGATATTAGGGAGTTTCCAAGAAAGTAGCATGTGCCACTTGTGTTTTTCCAATCAACTTTGCACCCAACAAAGTCAGCGTTGGAGTATCTAACTAGATCGAAAGGGCTAAACTTTGGATACCATTTCAACAGTATTTGTAAGATACTTGAATATGTGTTTTACTACATTCAAGTGTGATTCTTTAGGACAAGATTGAAATTGTACACATGCATATATAGAAAAAACATGCTATCAAGTCCTGAAGCTGTTAAATATAACAATCTATCATCATACCTCTATAAAGCTTTTCACAAGCATTTTGCCATTTTCATTTTTATCAACTTTTACATTGTGCTTGTTGATGTAGATCTTGTTTGCAATTATCAATTTTAAACCTTTTTCAATGGATCTTTAGTAAAGGTCTTTTTCTTCAAATCATAGATTTCCTTTGCCTATTTGTAAAGGTCTTTCTTGAAAAAATTTCTTAGCCATTTGTCTTATTTATCTTTTTATGAAGGAACCATTTTTATCAAATTTTTTCTTTTGAAAAACAAGGTAGAATATAAGGATTTAAGTAGCTTTTGAAGTAAAAGAAGTAGTTTATAAAATTATAGTGGGTTCTTTTTGTAACATAAAAAGAAAGTTTATTTTGTGTTATCTTATAGATTTTATTCTTTACTAACTTATTTCTAAGTGACAAAAATCCTTTTTCTGTAGAATTTCAAAGTTGGACAACAATCTAAATGAACATGATATGAGAATAATAATAACCAAAATAACATAAAGCATAATAATAAAGTCAAGTATTGGAGTCTTAGCTTTTCAAGGCTCCCGGACTAAGGAAAAGACTAGTCCCATAATAAGATAAAATGAAAGAAGGAAAAGCTTGTTTTGACTTGATGAGGACAAGTCTAAGACTAGAGACAGTCTAATTTCAACAAGGATTAAATAAATAAATTGCAATGGAAAAGTAAATAAATTGCTTTGCATGAAATAAATAAATTGCAAGTGAGCTTATATGCTCTAAAGAATATGTATATATAGTATAGATATATAAACAACAACATAAACATAATTGGATTGGCATGCAACAAGAACAATATATGAACATAATGTAGTTTCCATAACTTGTAGTATTTGGAAACTCACACGATGGTCATGTAAAATTACATGACATGAAGAAGAAGAAAGAAATATAAAGTGGTTACCTAAAGAAGACTTTGATATGGTTATGTAGTTATGTTTTGGTTTGTTGGTAGAAGTTTGAAATTATTTGGAGAGAGTTTTGAGATAGTATTTTGGGAGAGTTTTGAGAGGAAAATTTGAGAGAGTTTATGATTTGTGGGTAGTGAATGTGTGAAAGAAGTGAAAGAGAAAGGGGGTATTTATAGGATTTTGAGAGTGATTTTGTGTGATTAAAATAAAAGAAAATTAAAACAAATTGAGGGCATTAGAGAGGGGGGGGGGGGGGGCGGGGGGCGGCGGGGGGGCGCCGGCCATGCATGGGGAGGGGTAGTTGTTTTATTTTTTTTGACTTTTTGAAGAAATAAAGATGTAATATGTAAGGTAGATGTGATAAAAGTTATGGGAAATGTAAAAAGTTAAGATTATAGGTTATGTAGAGTGTAAGAGTAGGTGTAAGAAAAAGTAGAGATAAAAGAATAGTGTAGAATAGTAAGAATAGTGTAATGTAAAGTATAGACAATTAAAGTACCGGTAGTAAGAAAATACGCGTATAATAGCTATATCTATTATTTTTACTTACCGAAAAATTACGAAACTGATATTTTTGGAAAACTTATATTTTTACGAGTCTAACGGTGTATTCAGAATATTTTTACTATTCCGGGCTTCTTGACACGTTTTCCAGAACTGTGTCCGTTCGGGTTCGAAGGACACCCGAATTTCGCGAAACTAAAACTTTTATAAAACCTATGGTTATTACGAACTATTTTAGCTAATAATTCCAACTTCGTTTTTCAGGGCCAAAGAAAACGGCAATGCCGGATTTAGATGGATATGGTAAACTAGGGTTTTGTTGACCTTTAGGGTTTCGTTTGACTTCCGGTTTAGGGTTTTATGCTAAACCGATTTCGAAAATTTAGGGGTTTACACATGTTGATCATGTTCATGACACAGGCCGTGATCCTTTTAAATAAAAAATCTTCTCTTCTAGTTCCTAATTGTCACAAGCATGATATGGGACATCATGATTCACGGGCTATGAAATGACTGTGACAAGGCCCGTGATCTTTATTGTATTCACAAATCTCTATCGTCAATGTGTAAATGGCCTTCATTACGGGTGGCATGGGGGGCATGATGACAATTACAGCTGGGATCACGAGCGAGATTAGAGTTGTGAAGTCCTTTGGAATTCGATTCCTATCAAAAGCTTATAGGGGGTTTTCTTGAGAATTGGTCTTATGAAAACTTTATTTAATATATAACAAGTAGTATTTACAGCTTTAGCCTAAAAATATTTTAATAAATTGTTTCCACACGACATGCTACTAGCCATTTCAATTAAGGTTTTGTTTTTCCTTTCGGCTATACCATTTTGTTGTTGAATTCTAAAAGCTGAAAAAGTACAATGCCATATTTATAGTAGAAATCATCGTTTCTTAGTTTGCAAATTCTTTTCCATGATCACTTCGAATAGATATAATGTTAAGACCTTTTTCATTTCGGACAATCTTGCAATATCTAAAAAAGACATTGTTTATTTTGTTTTTAGATGGAAAGAAGAAAGTCCATGTAAATTCAGATCATTGACAATAACCAAGGTTTTTTTTTTTGCCTCCTAAACTTAGAGTTTGAGTAGACCAAATAAGTTCAAATGCAATGGTTCTAATGACCTTAAACTTTTGTAAAGTTATGTTTTATTTAAGGCTTATATATATATATATATGCAATGTCTTTTTTGTTCTAAACAACCTTCAATCCTATTATATCTATCCACGCCACGGGGCATGCTAGTGTACAGTACTCATGTAACTTCCTAGAAGCCTTAGTTGGTTACATGAAGTGTATTTACTACTAGGGTACTCTGTGGGGGTGTGACAATAGTTGGAATCAAAGTATAGTTGTAAGAGCAAGAAAGAAGTTGAATATATATACAACTCTTATAAGAATGTTATAGCTTAGATTGAGTAGAATTTAAGTGATGAAGAGAAGTAAGTTTGGATCTAAGTGAATAATGTAGACATAAGTAGCTAGAAATTAAAGTGTTGTTTATGCTTTAGTATGATGAATTGCATAATATGTGTTATATACTAGTGCTGATTGAATGTTGTAATGCATATCAAGAGTTTCAATGTTTGTAATGCTAAAGTTGATTGTTTAGAAATTGACTTTAGAGGATGTAGAAGGAGAGTAAGGAATGCTCAAGTTCCTGCACTAGTGGTTCAATCTGAAGCTTCTGGACCTGCTGAGTAGAGACAACTTAATCTATGGAATATAACCCTACCACCTCCTAATAGATTAGAAGATATTTTGCAAGCCATACAGCAACAAAATACTTTAATTATACAAGCTTTACAAGGGGGTTAATAACCTAGAGTTATACCATAAGTTGCTTCAGCTAAGGTGTTTACTACACCTCCGATGGCACCTCAAAGATCTAGGAATCATATCTTACCTGTTCCACCACCTACCGCTATGCATGAAGAAGTGGATCAATACGTAGAATGTATTGATGAAAGTCGAACACCATCTTTAGCTCGACATGAAATGCCAATGCCTCTACCAATGTACCCTAACCTCAAAGGAATTTGCTTCTTGAGTTTTTCAAGTGTAATAGATTAGCTAGCTTAGGTTGAAAGGTCATTTAATGTATTTCAAGTACAAGAGGCTCTTAAAGTATCATAGGAACTTATTTATTGGGATTAAGAGCTAGATTGTGGTAAGATTCCAAGGAAAGAAATCTACCTTAACTTGTTGAATGGGGAGTTTTCAGAAGAGAATTCTTAAAAGAATATTTTCCCAGTAATATGAGAGTCAAGTATAGCATGGATTTAATGAATTTGGCTCAAGGAAATCGGAGTGTTGATGAATATGAAAATGAATTTAATCGATTGCTCCAGTTTGCTCCTACAGTCTACAAAGACAGTAATGAATTGAAAAAGGCAATGTTTATAGCGAGCTTGGAACTGTCATGTCCTAAGGGTACCTTAAACGTAGCAGTCATCACATAATATTAAGGCCTAAGAATGACTACCTTAGTTATGCAAAGGCTTTCATATTGTGCACAAGGCATACATCACAATAAAAGGGGATGCATCAGAGCAGCATAATTTATAATGATAACAGTTAAGTAAAAAGGCAAGAGAAACACATACATAAACATAAATAAATTAAAGTACAATTCTTAGAGGCATACCCCCGCTAATGCCTTCAAAAATATATATATTAGTGTTTCATAGTAGTCGCCAAAGTAACAACATATCACATGTTGCTCATCAAGGAGTTCCCAAAAATGAAACTTCGTCCTATGCTCTCAATTCTTTCATAAAGGCTCAAAAGTCCACCAATGATTTCCTTATTGTCTTGATCTTCAAATGGAGTCTTGAGTATTCTTGTTTCAATCAAAAGTCTATAGAGGTATAAGCTTATAACATGCTTGGTGAGATACTTCCCATCATTGGCACCCAAAATCATAAGCAAACAAGTTCTTTAGTCAAGTATATGTTATGCAACAACCACTTGAAACACAAATATGTATGGTCATCCGAAAACCATACATAGAACGGCTTTAGCCCTCCGTGACAAGGATTAGGGTATTCAAATTGAGGCTCTGCATCCTTTATTGCTAGTCCCTAAGATTTTGCTCATAGCGATTGGTCTACTTAGCTCCTTCCTAAGGATGCATTCCTCGAATGTCTATAATTTCCTCGAGAATGAACAGATCTGTGCTTGCGGCAAAATTTTATAGGTTTTCAAGCTCCTTGTGTAGGAGTAGCAACATTTAATGAGACTCGATAATATGCAATGCGTGATTATTTATTTCTTTTTCTTAAGCCAAATCTTGTTAAGGTTCTTTAGGGGAGCTATCAAACAGTTTAACACTCATAAACAACCATACATATAAGTAACCAAAGCAATTAAACAAACAATTCAAGGTTTCGATATGCTTAGTATTTCCTTTATCACATAAACATAGAATCACATACATAACCCATGAGTTCTCTATACATATCCATTTTTATCTTTTCTTAGCATACTAATACCACTATTTTATAAGCACAAATAAGGTAATGAAATTAGAAGAAGAACCCACTCGTCCATTAGAGCAATTCCTAGTTGAAATAATATTTCGGAAGTGGTACATCAAGTCCTCCATCACCTAAACAAAAGAGATACTTGAATGAGTATTTCATATAGGTTCTACTTAAATTTTTAACTCTATTTATTCTATTCGTGTTATTCTTCCCGGTTGTGGAAATTCCAACTTAAAACGGCTATAACTTGCTCATTTTAACTCGGAATTTCGTACATTAGTATTCGTTTTCTACTTGATAAAAAATATCTATCTATTTCTAAGGTTATTTTTAATATTGAAGATCGTTCAAGGGTTGGAATAAGGCAATGCAAATTATTCATAAACATTCCAACCCTTGTTTTTAAAATTTTTTTATGTTTTCACTTCATTTGGACTTTTATAATCAAGTATAAAAATCTCCCTTTCTTTAGAAATCATATAGTTATGATAATAACTTGTATTTATGCATAATCGTAGTGATTTTGTTCCAAAATAAAAATTTGTAAAACAATCCTTTATGAAAAGTACCAATGTTGAGTTTTATGAAAAATCACCTTTGGACTTGTAATAAAATTCTTTACCTTAAATTTTATAAATACGAGACTTAACAAAAATTCATTTTTCTTGATAAATCAAATTTATTCCTATTTTGTCAGTGTTAAAATGGACTTCTACTGGTCATTTTATTGATAAATATTATGAATTCGACACTTAAAATTATTAATTTATGCTTTTAGGTTTTTAGGGAAGATATTTTACAAAAAGAAAGCAAAACGGGTCAAAAATGCAAAGTTCGGATGCAAAAGTGGTCAACATGACAAGGACGTTCCATGTCTTTCGACCATGTCAAGTAAAACCACAATCGATGGCTAAATCTAAAGTATTGAAGAGACATGATTTGTTGCAAACCATGTCAATATGGGAATTTAACTTTGCAAGGGACATAACTAGGACGCGACCTGTCACTAGTTGTGTCGTTTCCAGAAATGAACCACAGCTCGTGACATAACTCTAGGACAAGCCATGTCTTAGTCGTGTCAATTCTTACATTAAGAAAAAAAGGCTGGACATGCTCTATGACACGACCTGTCACTTACCATGTCAATTTGGTAGTATGTTAATTTTGAGAAACGTCTTTGTAACGGAAAAGTAACCTCCAATTTGTTAAAGAAATGTTTATTGGGCATTGAAGGAGCTTTGCTTTGGAAAGCTAAGAGACCCGTAACTTTCCATTTCCACTAATGAACATTCATTCCATAAACTTAAAGATCATTATAAAAGGAATATGGAGGGAAGAATCAAGAGAAGCCATAGAGGAGAAGAAGATTTGAGAGTACTTGAAAAATTTGTAGGTATCTAGCAAGTCAATTTTGAAGATATTTTCTTATTGTAATTCCAGTTATAATTGATGAAGACTTTTACTATGGAGGAGTAAATTGTTTTGTTTGGATTTTGATGAACCATTGCTTAATTTCTTGAATTCAATTATGTTATGCTTTATTGTCTTGAATCAATAGTCTGAAATATTAGTTCTTATTCTGATTTTCATGCAAATTAATAGAGATATTGTTTGTATGATTAGAAATGCATGACTGAAAGGAGTTGAATGAGATTCTAGACATAGATCGGCATGATTCTTTAGGATTAGGGTGAAACCTAATAAAGGAATTATAGAACAATAAAGCTATATAAAGGGTTTTAATCAGGAAGAAATTCCAGTTAATCAACCAAGGATAAGATTCCAATAATCTTGAAAGAGATATTGGAATACTTTCAAAACTCTCACCATTCAAGAAAATTGGCAGTACTATTGAAATTATCTTTGGTAAATTTACATATCAACTAGTGGGGATTTAAAATCTTAATAGTTTTTGCAATCGGATTTTCTCTCTTTTCTACTAGTTTTAGTATTATTATATTAAAATAACTATCATTTGTAGGTTGAATAATAGAATAATGGTAAGTATTAGTGCTCATTAGCCGTTGTGGGAACAACACTTGTGCTCTAATATATATGCTGTCAACAATAGGTATACTTGCCTTAAATACAATCATAGCAGATTTTGTGTATAGGTTTTAATTTGTTGGCTATTAGATCGATAACAGTTATTATATATATATATGTATATATATACTTTGGAACCTTGAAGATCTTATATTTACTTTAGAACTTTATTTAACAATCTATTTTACAAGATATGAAATTTACTCCTTGTGACGTAATACTTCTAAGTTTATTTCTCTTGGATTTTTCTTAAATTTGGTTTTAATTCTTAGATTTTGTAAATGTAAAAGTCAATTAAAGAAATCATGGTTTTATGTTTATTTTGAATCAATGAATATTTCACTTTCACATTAAACTTCTTTTAACTAATTATTTTCCAAAACATGAATCTTCATGTGTTTGTGAATAAAAATTATTCTAAGTTGTATCATCTTTAGAATGTTTTAAATTTTAACATATGAGAAAAATTAGGAAAATGGCTTATTTTATAAATCTTTATTTTCAATAAAAAGGTTTGTGTGTATTGTAAATAAATTTTTAAATTTTACGTGACAAAGAATTATCACACGTATATTTGAGAAATTCGTTTTGATAATTTGAAAAATATACTCGAATGTTTTCTTTAGATTCTTTATTCTTAATGAAAGGGTTTCCTAAGTATTGAAGATATGATTTTTGTAAAATATTTGGCATAATAAGGATTATCCACATTTGTATTTTTAGGAAAAAAAATCATTTTAACAATATTTCCTAAGCGTTGATACTAAGGCCTTTGAAATTCATTTGTAGATTTTCTTATCTTTGATAGTTTATTATGACAACATCACTTATGGCCATGTATGTGATGAGTAACATATAACAATATACTTAAAGATATAATCACTAGCATTGACTTATCAAAGTATATAAAAAAATAAAGATAGATAACAAAAAATAACAAATATAACAAAATAAAGGCATGAGAGTCTTAGTTTGTCATCATGACTCCTGGAACTTAAATAAATTTAGTCACCATAAAAATAAGAAAATCATAAAAAAAAAATGGAAGTCTTAGATCTTATCAATGCTTACTGCGACTTATAATAATTCTAGTCTCCATAAGAATAAATAATAGCAAAACATAAAGAATAAAATTGGAAGTCTTAGATTTTGTCAAGGCTTCTCAAGACTTGAATATTTCTAGTCTCATAAATACGAGCAAAGTAAATAATAAGAAATCATGGGAGTCTTATATTATATTCAAGGCTCCCTAGAATTAGATTATGGACAAGTCTCCTTTTATTTTGACGTGATTAAGGAAAAGTCTATGATTAGATATTGACTGGTCTTATTTATTAGCGAAATAGATAATGAAAGCATGAAATAAAGCATTAAATAAAAATTAGATTAATAAGCATTTAGGCTCTAGAAAATATACATATTATATATACTTATTAACATATACAAAGTTAATGTTAGAAACAATAGCATAACATAATTATGGTTATAAAGTTCAATAAGACATGAACAAAATGTTGTTTTTATGATTCCAATCCCTAACAAAGCATCATGGGGATTTTATATGAAATCAAAACACACATATTTTTTATGTTATGTTAACATAAACTAAAGAGGGGGTTTAGTGTTTTACCTAAAGTAGATGAAGATGGATGAAGAAAAATTTGAGAAGACAAATGGTGTGTTTGTATGATGTATATATGGGTGATGCAAAAGAGAAGGGAGAGAGGGGAAAGTGTTTCGAGTTTGCAAGAGTTTTGTTATGTGAATAGAAATTGTGTAAAACGTGAATGAGTGAGGAGTATTTATAGAGTTTTGATATTAAATTTTGGAGTCAATTAAATAAATGAAAAAAAAAAGAAATATAATGTAGAGATAGAGGGCCGACCATGAGGGAGAGATGGGGGAAAATGTGATTAAAAATTAATTTTAGTAAAAAAAAAATAAGTAAAATGTAAAATAAGTTAAGTAAAAAGTAATATTTGAAAAGAAAATGTAAGAATAGGTGTGTAAGAAACGTAACAATAGGTAAAAAGAAAAAGGTAGAGATAGATGAGTAGTAGTGAATAGTAATTGAATAGTAAATAAGAAAATTAATTACCAATAATAATAAAAATACACGTAAATGGGTCATGTATGACGTTTTTAGTAGCCGTAAAAATTATATCCGATATTTTTATGAATCTTTATTACGTTATGAGTCTAGATTGTTTGTCAGAATATTTTCCTTGTTTTGTGTGTCGGTGTCCTGATTTTAGAAACTGATCGCGTTCGGGTCTAAAACAAATGAGTTTTTGGCAAATCTAATATTTTTGGGTTATATGTAATTTTTTCCAATTATAATCTGGGGTTAACTCATTTTTATTGCTTTCGGGTTTCTAACACGGTCTTGCTGAATTTAGATCTTCTAGAACATATTATTGACCTAGGTTGGCTTTTAGTGTTTCGTTAAAGTCTGGTTTTAAGATTTACTCACAATATTATCACATATCAGGGGGGTTCGCACTTATAATATATATTTGTTTCATAACAAGAGCTTACTCTATTTTATAATTTATTTAATATTTTCGGATTCCCGGGACTGTCTAATCGAGTATGGGATGTCCAGTGTTAAATATTGACTCAGTTTGACCTTGGTATTAGTTTAAATTTTGAATCTAAAATTTACCTATAATGTTACCAAAGAATCTAGGGTTTTACAAGTTTTATCATTAATTGTTATATGGTGAGGTTATCTCGGTTTGCATGCTAAGAAGCAGTTTGGTTTAACTGATAAGATTTTAACATGATGAATTAATACCATATTATAGGAATTTTATGTCGTATTATTTTATTATTAATTATTATATGAATATATGGCCTCTTTTTACGTATTAGAGATCTAATAGATGAATTGTTTAGCGTAAGAGTTTTGAGTCGAATGATTGTTAGATTTTTATTTCCTTTTCAAAAGTACTCTTTTTCTTAGGGTTGGGTAATTAAAGTTTTCTATTCCCATCACACATATTAGACATTTAGGGCTACTAACTTTTTATTTGATCTCATATAGGGCTTCTTAAAGTTTTAGGTTCTAGTTTCGATACTCGCTCCAAGGTTCTCATCTAAGAGTATTGAAAAATCTAAGGGGCTTACAAGAGCTGCACTATCAAAGGAGATTAACAGAGTTTGAGATCGAGGATTTCCCTATGTTAGTGGAGAACGCCCGAGTCATTGAAAGATCTAAAATATATGAGTTTGAAAGATATAAAAAGAGAGGTCAAACTTTTGGAAAAAGATCCTATGCTAATTTTGGTATGGCTTCCTCCTCCAAAAAGGCTAATTTTTCTAAATCATTTGGAACATTGATGGGAGGCATGTTGAGGAAAAGTAATGTTATTTGTTGGAAGTGCAAGGAACCCTATTACCCGAGAGATTATCCCCAGCTTTGAAATCGATGTTATTTTTGTGGAAAGATTGGACATGTTTAACACTTATCCAAAGAGATCTAGAGCCTTATGCTTTATCTGTAAGAAGGTGGGACATGTATGGGCTAATTATCCTCAAAGAACTTAAAACGAAGGAGTTAAGCAACCTAAAGAATCTAGTGGAGCAAAGGAAAATTAAAGTAGAAACGACCAAGGAAACTAGCCCACTGGATCTAAGAGGATGTTTGCAATGCGTGGAGATCTACCGAGTTTGCAATGCATGGAGAACTACCGATTGAAGAATACGATGAGGAATATGATACATATGAGATGGAGAACCCCAATTTGATTATAGGTATGTATCCGAGATTGACCTGTAAGTTTGCTATGCATGTTTGTTGGATGAGTTAAGTAGAATTCTATAAAATGGGAAGTAATTAGAGTTAAATGCTAAATAAGAACAATTCAAGTGAACAACACACCTACGTATGCCTAGTTTGATATTGGTACCATGCATTTTGTCACGCCCCGAGGGTACCGTAAACATGACAGTCCAATGTACGATATTAAAGTCTAAGAATGACCACCTTAGTCACGTAAAGGCTTTCATATTATGCACAATGCACACATCACAACAAATGAAACTTATAGAAGTGGTGCAACTTATATTGATAACGATTAAGTAGCAAGGCGAGAGAAACATAAACCATTAATCATAAGGTCAATTACAATTCATACGGGCATAACCCCCCCTTAAGTTTTCAAATCTACATATATACATTTCCAAAGAATCTCTAAAACATAATCATATCATATATTACTCATAGAGAAATTTTTAAGAATGCAAATTCCCTCTATGCTACCATTTCTTCCATAAAAGCTTAAAAATCCGTCGATGATTCCCTTAATGTCCCCTCGATCTTCGAATGGAGCTGCAAGTACACTTGTTTCAACAAAAGTCAATGGGGTGTAAGCTCACAATGTGCATAGTGAGATATTCCCTTTATTCGTACCGTAAATTCAAACAAGTTTATTAATTTACATGCATATGATATGCATGCTATGCAATAAACACATGTTACAAACAATTATGTATGGGTATCCATAAACCATATACACGATGGATTTATGCTGTTCGTATCGAGGGTTAGGGAAATGGTAGTTGAAGGTCTACATGATCTTCATTGCTAGTCCCTAAGCATTCTGCTCATAGTGATCAATCGGCACAGCTCATCCTTGGGATGTATCCCTGATACACCTTAGTTCCCTAAGAATAAGCATGGCCGCGGGCCTTTTTTTATGGTACGAATAAACTTGGCTTCAGACTCTCCGATTCTTTATGTAGGAGTAGCAGTCTTTCACATGTGATTCGACGGATGCAATATGTGTCCATTTAATTTATATCAAGGCGAGTGTAATTAAAGTATGCTTGGAGGTGATCAAACAAGCATCCTACACGCATAAGCAACATGTAATATCGATAATGTACTTAAACAATCATTTGTTAATTTTGACATGCTTAGCATCCCTTGTCACACATACATAGAAGCATTTATATGTAAATCCATAACCCCATACATATCCATTTTATCTCATACCTACATTTCTAATACAACTATCTACAAGCACAAGAAAGGTAACAAAATCATAGGGGAAAACTCACTCATCTATTAGAGCAATTTTTAGTCGAAGTAATCGTCTAGAAACGACACGTCAAACTCCTCATCACCTAAACGAAAAAAAATATGGAAAGAGTATTTTATAGAGGTTATACTTAATTTTCTAACTCTATCTTGTCATTCTCGTCAAAATTCGATTAAGAGAAATTCCAACTTAAAACGGTCATAACTTGTTTATTTTAATTCGAAACTTCATATATTAATAGTCATTTTCTACATAATCGAAAATATTTATCTATTTTTATGGTTATTTTTAAAATTTAAGGCCATTAAGATCTTAGGAAAGGACGGTACATATTCATCCTTGATTCTTAACCCTCATTTCTTGCATTTTCCAAAGTTTTACTTCACTTAGACACTTTATAGTAAACATATAAATATTTCTACATTTAAAAATCATTTAGTATTGATAATAACTCATTTTATATGCATAATCTCAGAGATGTTGTCTTATAAGTAAAATTTTGTAAATAATCTTTGTGAAATGTTGAATTTTATAAAAAAATCATCATTTGACTTGTGATTAAATCCGCCATTTTGTAAACATGTGACTTAATAGCAAAATTATAAGTTCGATATATATATTTTGAAATCTCAAAACTCTTGTATTTGTTTAAAAATTTTATTTAATAGTATAGTTTTACTTATTTGTGATATGAAACTTTAAGTGTATTCCTTCTTGAAATTTTCATAAGTCTAGTTCTTGAATAAGATTTTGAATTCTTAAATTGTGAAAGAAAATCATAATTTTATATTTACTTTGCTTTCATGAATATTTCATTTTCATATTAAGCTTCCTTTTAACTAATTATTTTCCAAAACATGAATCTTTATGTGGTTGCAAAGAAAAAAAATCAATCTAAGTTGTATCATCTCTAAAATGTTTTAAGTTTTAACACATGAGAAAAATTTAAGTGAATAGCTTGTTTTAAATTTTTATTCTCATAATAATTCTTTATCAATTAATATTTTTTCAATAAATGGATCTTTTTGGAAGAAAACTAAGATTTTTAGTTTGTTATAAGTGATTTCTAATTATTATAATTATTATATAAAAAAATGAATTTACTTCTTAAAACTTGATTCCTTAAATTGTATACCGGTTATATTTTCTAAGTGGATATTAACCAGCGAGTTGTTTTTTAAGTTTGTTTTAGAAAAATTGTTTTTTCTTAGTATGCATCAAAATATTAGCATATGTCTTATAAATAAGTTTTTAAGAAAAACTTGCATAACAAATAATTATCAACAATAAAAATTTATGATAAATTTAATTTAATATTTTGGTAGGAGTGTAGTTGACCACTTATTCTAAGTCTTACTGGAAATTCTTTCTAAGTATTGGAAATCATTTTTCTTGATAGTTTAGCCCCATTTTTATATATAAAAAAAATCCATATTGTCATTTCGAAAATCTTATTAAGACAACAACATCATCATATGACCATGTATAAATATGAATTTATTAGTTATATTATGAGATAAATTATAAACTCATGTAGAAAAATAAAAGAATAGAAAATTAATTGATCAAATATAAGAACAAAAATATGGAATTTTTAGCTTATTATCAAGACTTTCCGGATCTTAGAAACGGACAAGTTCCATGAAATTAAGAAAAGCAAAATTAAAAAAAAAATCATGGAAGTCTTAGATTTATTTCAAGACTTCTTGGGACTTAGAGATGAACAAGTCCCATATATGAAATAAGGAAAGTAAGAAAATAATTATGAGAGTCTTAGACTTTGTCAAAGCTCCCCTAGACTTGAATATAACTAGTCTCATAAATAAAGCAAAGTAAATAAATAAGAAAATCATGAGAATCTTAGTTTAATTTTCAAGTCTCCCCGGACTTAAATTATTGACAAGTCCCAATTTTGTTTTGACTTAACTAAGGATAAGTCTAAGACTAGAGATTGACTAGTCTTATTTATTGTAAGCAAAAGAAGAAATGAGCAATGAAATAAGAGTATCGAGTAAAAGTTAGATTAGTGAACATATAGGCTGTTAAATATATATATATATACACACACACATACTTATACATAATAGCATACAAAAAGTTAAGTTAGAAATAACAACATAACATAAACATGAATTTTAGACATGGAGTTGAACAATACATGAACAAGATGTTGTTTCTATAATGTCATTCCCTAGCATAAGCTCATGGAGATTTTGCTTGAAATCAAAACATACATATTGTTCATGCTATGTTAACATATATTAAAGAGGAGGTTTTAGTATGTATCTAAGATAGATGAAGAAAAGGAAGTTGTAAGAACAAATGAATGGGGTGTATGTGTGTTGTTAGTGGCACGAAAGAGGGAGTGGGAAGGAGAGAAGAGACTGTTTGAGAAATAATTTTGTAAGAATTTTGTTATGTTTAATAATGGATGTATAAATAATGAAAGAGGGAGGGGGTATTTATAGAGTTTTGAGGACGGAATTTGATGGAATAAAAATAAATGGAAAAAGAAAAGGAATTAAAGGGATAGAGATAAAGAAGTGGTCGGCACATCATGGAGAGGAGGGAAAAGAGTGATAAAAAATTAATTTTAGTAAAGAAAAGTAAGTACAATGTAAAAGAAATTTAGTCAAAAGTAATATTGGAAATGTAAATGTAAGAAGTAGATATATAGGTTATAAGAAGTAAGTAGTAAGAAAAAATTGAAATAGAGGAATAGTATTTCATAGTAGTGAATAACAACTTGAATAGTAAACAAGACAAATAAATTATCGGTAGTAAGAAAAATACAAGTAAATGAGTTATATCTTATATTTTTAAAAGCCAAAATATTCTATAATTGATATTTTATGATTCCGCATCTAATTACGAGTCTAAGTATATTATGGAAATATTTTTACCGTTTGCATGCTAGGATCCTAATTTCGAAAACTGACCTCGTCTGGGATCAAAACGAGATGATTTTTAGCAAATATGATCTTTTTAGGTTGTGAGACATTATTTGAACTATAATATATGTTCATCTCATTTTTATTGTTTTAGGGCTTTTAGTGCAGCCTTATCAGATCTAAATTCTCTAGATCTTAATATGGACTTAGGTTGGCTTTTAAGGTTCCAGTTTCAATCCCAATTTTAACATTTACTCATAAAATCTAAGGGTTTATGGTTATACTATTTTTTTAGTTAAAAAAATCAAGTTTACTATATTTTTATGATTTATTTAATATTTTATAGTTTTCGGGATTATTTAATCTAGTTTAGGGTTTCTAGCATTATATGTTGACTCGGTATGACTTTTGGTATTAACCTTAAATTTTTTACTCTAGGATTCATCCAATAGTCTAAGGTTTTATAATTTTGTCAATACGTATTATTTGGACACACCGTCTCAATTTGCATGTTAGAGACTAGATAGATAAATTGTTCAGCGTAAGGATTTTGAGTTGAATGATTACTAGATTTTCATTTTTTTTTAAGGTGCTCTTCTTCTCAAGGTTATGAAATTTCTTATTTTGATTATGTTTAGGGTTTCTAGAGTTTGGTTTTAAGGTTTAGATTTCATTATCAGCTTTAGGATTATTTTCTAAAAGTATAAAAAATTTTAAGGGTTTAGACATTCTTTTATCAACACTAGTCTGGTTAAAAGAGTGGGGCTTGTTTTGAAACGATGAACAAAGCTTTGGGAATTTGGACTCCAATTGGAGCAATGATAATCACTAGTGAAGTTATTAAAAGAGTCCATTAGAAATAAATAATAAGAGAAATACTACCGATCTTATAATAACAGACATGCAAAAGTATGATGTTATTTTGGGAATGACATGGATGACAACTACAAAAGTTAAAGTGAATTGTCAATTAAGACAATTTCATTTTTTAATAATGAGAAGAAAATAGTTGTTTTCATGGAAGAATTGATTAAGGGTAATAAAAAAAACGCGAGGACTATTGAAGAAGTTAGAGAAAAACGTGGATGAGTTAGAAGGAACTATGATCTATTCGATGAAGAAAGGGTAAGATAAATTAGATATTCAAAATATTCTGACAGTATGTGAGTTTTCATATATTTTTCCATATGATTTATCTTAGGGATGTAATCGAATGGGTCGTTATAGAGTACTCGACCCGCTAAAAATCCTAAAAGGTTTCGAGATAGTTTTAGAATTAGAAATTTTTTTTAATAAGTTATAGGGTTAGGTTTCGAGTTTATAGTGTAACCCGATGGGAAAAGCAACACTATATAAATTTAAAGTAAAATATAAAAAAATTTAAAAATTATTAAGTTTATATGGCAAGGAAAGGACTAAAAGGAAAAGCGAAACCCTGGCCACTTTCCTTTCCTGGTAGTCACTACTCACGACTCTCTCGCCTTTAATCTCCGTCTCTTGCCTTTTGTATCTTGCTCTCACCATCTATCTCTTAGCTCTGTCATCGTTTGTCTCATCTCTCTCACTCTCGCCTTGCTCTCACCCTCTCGCTCTCAGGCCTAAGCTCTTAGCTCTTGCCCTTGCCTTCTCGCTCTCATGCTTGCCTTGCTTTCTCACTCTCGCTCTTTGGTTTTCGTTTTAGTATTTTTTTTTATTTTGTCCTACCACGACTAATAAAGTTGACTTAAGTCACAATTTTAGAAAATCTATAGGGTTGGGAAACATTCGATCACATTATTCTTTTTTGCATTGGTTTTCATTTTCTTATGTTGCTTTTATAATTGCTTTTACTTTTTTTTTTTACATTGCTTTTATAACAAACTTGATAGAAGATACATCTTTTATTTATTGTCGTTTAAAGGAAAAAAATTAATATTTGCATATACCATAGTTCGTTGTATTTATTCCTCCCAACTTACTCGAGAAGTGTGCTTCAGGTCAATGTTGAAATGGTATTCCTCTTTATGTTAGAATTTCGGGTCAAATTAAATTGGGTTATGGGTTCCTTTAAACCTTGTAGGGTTTGGTTTGGGGAATGATGAGAAAAATCCTATCGGGTTTTTCTTGGGTTATGGGATACCTATTAAGAATCAAGTCGTATTCGGGTTTCAAATGACCCATCCCAAACACACCCCAGTTGCATCCCTAATTTACTCGAATTGCCACCTTACAGAGAGGTTGAGTTTACTATAGATTTGACGTCGATAATTAAACCAATATCAAAGTGTCCTTATAGAATGGCACCTGTGGAATTAAAAGAGTTGAAAACTCAACTGCAAGAACTTTTGCATAAAGGTTTTATTCACTCCAGTGCTTCCGCATGGGGAGCATCTGTATTGTTTGTCAAAAAGAAATACAGAACACTGAGGCTGTGTAAAGACTACAGAAAATTGAACAAGGTTACAATTAGGAGTAAATATCCTTTGCCACAAATTGATGATTTGTTTGATCAGCTTAAAGGAGTAAAGGTGTTTTCTCGAATTGATATAAAATTTAGACATCATCAAATTTGGAGTAAAGCAGAGGACATATCTAAAACGGCATTTCAAACTCAACATGGTCATTATGAAAGTTTTAGTAATGCCTTTTGGATTAACTAATGCTTCAGTAATTTTTATGGACTTAATGAATAGAATTTTCTGACATTTATTGGATATCTGTGCTATGGTTTTCATTGATGATATATTGATATATTCTCCTTCTGAAGCACATCATGTGGAATATTTGAGAATGGTGCTGTAAGTGTTGAAAGAAAACAAGTTGTATGCTAAGCTGCCAAAATGTGAGTTTTATTTAAGATAGGTACCTTTTCTTAGACATGTGTATATCGGGTGAAGGAATCTTGGTTGACCTTAGAAAATTTAAAGCCATTATTGAGTAGAAGAGGCCATAAACAATAGCAGAAGTAAGAAGTTTTATAAGATTGGCTGAGTATTACAGAAAGTTTGTTTAAGAATTCTTTAAGATAGTTTGCCCTTAACTCAATTGACAAGAAAGAATGAAAAGTTTGAATGTAATGAGAAGAGGGAACAAAGTTTTCAAGAACGAAAGAGAAGATTGACATTTACTCCAATCTTAGTTTTACTCAATGATCAAGATGTGTTTGCTTTTTATAGTGATGCATCTAGAATTCGATTGAGTTATGCTTTGATGCAAGGTGGAAAGGTCATTCTATATACATCTAGGTAGCCAAAGCCTCATGAGATGAATTATCCAACACATAATTTAAAATTAGCTGCTATTGTCTTTGCTTTGAAAATTTAGAGACATATATGCATGGGCAGAAATGTGAGATTTATATGGATCATAAAAGTTTAAAATATCTATTTACTCAAAAAGAATTAAACACGAGACATCAAAGATGGTTGGAATTAAACAAGGATTATGACATGATCATTAATTGTCATCTATGGAAGATTAATGCAGTACTTGATACTCTAAGTGAGTTATAGAGATTGCTTTGATGATCACTAAACAAAAAGAACTCATAAGGGAATTTGAAAAGTTGAATTTGGAATTTACTCTACAAGATCCAGAACTTGAAATTGCAAAATTGATTATGGAACCTACCTTACTTCAAAGGATAAAAGTGCACAAAAGCAAGATAAGGATTTACAAAAGTTTATTCAAGGACTTACACAAGAAAATATAAAAAGTTTCACTCAGATGAAGAAGGAGTTTTCCGACTGAATAAAAGATTATGTGTTTTGAATGGTGTAGATTTGAAGAAAGAGCTGATGCATGAAGCTCGTTATTCTCTATATTGATATTCTTTATAACTTAAAAGTTAAGTTTTTGAAAAACAAGTTTCTAAAAGCATTCGTAAGCAAAATTTAATTAATAGACAACACGAATGACTCAGTTAACATTTAAGCTTCTATTCTTACTTAGACTATTTTACAAAAGCTATTGTAATAGAATTGATCCAATATACCATTCATTCAAATTATATTAAAACTTCATTAATTTAATCTACTCTTTGATTCTATTAATGGAAAAACTTGGGGGGTCACATTCCCCAAACCTCACCCCCACCACCCCACCCCATCCCCCCCCCCCCCCCCCCAAAAAAAAAAAAACAAAAATAAAAGAATCTTTGTCCTCAAAGCTTAAAGTTTACCCGAGTCTTCAAACAATTGAGTACAATTCTTTTTTATCTTTTCTTCTAACTCCCATGTAATTTCTTTGATCCGAGAATCCATAAAACTTTAACATATTTAATCTCTTTGTTCCTAAGAGTTTGCATCTTGAAATCCAAGATTTTTGTTGGATTCTTCTCATATGTCAAATTTTCTTTAAGAGCAATGGGTTCCAACTAAACCACCTTATCCAGGTTTGGAATATATCTCCTCAATACTGACACATCATGTATAATAGCAAGATTTGGTGGAAGCACCAATCAATATGCCAAATTCCCGACTTTATCCGAAATTTCAAAAGGTCTAATATATCTCGGGCTCAATTTTCCTTTAGTTTCCTCTATGCAAGCTCTTAATTAGTCTTATTTAATATAGACATGATTTCCTACATCGAATTGGAGCTCTCTTCTTTTCAAATCTGCCAAACTCTCTGTTTATTATGAGCTTCCTTATCTTTTATTTAATAATTGCCACTATGTCAATTGTCTCTTGTACCAATTCAGGTCAAATTGCATATTTCTCCAAGTTGTCCCAAAACAGAGGTAATCTACATTTGCGTCCATAAAGAGCTTCACAAGGTAGCATACCAATACTTGAATGGTAGCCATTATTATGTGCAAATTCTACAAACGACAAGTGTCGATCCTAATTGCCTTTAAATTCCAATACACAAGACCTTAGCATATCCTCTAAAGTTTTTATTGTTCTTTATGTCTGTCAATCCATCTAAGGATGATATACAGTATTGAATTTCAACTAAGTTCCCGTAGCTTTTTTTTAAACTAACCTAAAATCTTGAAACAAATCTTGGATCTCTATCTTATATAATTCCAACTGGCACTCCATGTAATCTAACTATCTCTTTAACATATATTCATGTCAATTTTTTTAAGGAATACATCATATTAATGGGTAGAAAATGAGTCAATTTAGTGAGTTGGTCCATAATTACTCATATTCCATCATAACCTACATTAGTCCCTGGCAGAGAGCTCACAAAATCCATTAAAATCTTATCACAGTTCTACTCAAGAATAGACAATGACCGTAACAATCTACCTGGCTTTTGGTGCTCCTTTTTCACTCTTTGGCAAGTTTCATATTGACATCATAATCGACTACATATCTTTCATCGCGTTGCACCAATATGCGATCTTAAGATCTTGATATGTCTTAGTTTCCTCGAGATGAATGGTATTTATAAGAAATTTCCTTATTAACTAGAATTTACAAACCAAATTTATCAACTTTGTATTAATCTTAAGTGATTGTTGATTTTAATGTTTTAGATGTGTAAAATCAATGTGTGCATTAAACTAAGCCATTTTTAACACACAAACCAAGCTTAACTTCTGCAAAATTAAGCTCTTTTGTCTACCATAATTATCATACAACCACACCCACATTATGATTTTTAAATGCCTTGAAAGTAAAAGTTTTGCGATATATATATATATATATATAAGCTTAGTTATCATTTCTTTTGATATAAAATCACTCTCTTTCTACTCCTCTTCCATTCAACATAATTTTCACACCACACACACACTCTCTCTCCACAATTCTTCTTCAATTTCTCTTCTCAAATCAACAAGAAACTCAAGTTAAGCTTCTATCATCAAGGCAAGACACTAATAGGTAAGCTAACTCTTATTACTACCTTGCTAATTTTGTAATATAAGTAAGTGTAAGTTAAATGTTATTGTAGTTGATGGCATATCTATGGTTTTTATGAGTTTTGTTGTTAGATGGGTGAAGTAGAGATATACAGTTGTGTTTTAAAGTCCTAGAGCATGAATGTTATGGATTATGTTGGTGTGTTGGGTGATGTTGAGAGTAGCTAAGGGTTGGATGATACAAAGTTGAAAGGGGGTGAATAAAAGTCTTGTGTGATGATGTTATAGTATTTTGGATGGAAGCAAGACTTTTGAAGTTGGTTGAAATGTGTGAAATTGTGAAGTTTGGAAGTATGTTTGCTAGCATCTTCATATGAGACGTGGTACATTCTGTGTATTGTTTTGGGTGGATACGCCCCTCCTTATGGGGCGTGGTAGCCCCTGCGTTCACGTCTGGTTGGATATGCCTCTCTATAACAGGCATAGTAGCCTCTGTGCCTAACCAAGTTGGTTGCGCCCTTTGATATGGGTCGTGGTGGCCATTGTTTATTTGCTTGTTTCATACACCCTTCCATACAGGCATGGCAAGGGGAACATGGACTTGTGATCTTTTTATACGCCCCATATGGATCTTAAACCTTGTTTTCTTATTTTTG
The DNA here is from genome assembly GCA_024138025.1 of Combretum micranthum. Classification (NCBI taxonomy): domain Eukaryota; kingdom Viridiplantae; phylum Streptophyta; class Magnoliopsida; order Myrtales; family Combretaceae; genus Combretum; species Combretum micranthum. The sequence goes on along the minus strand of JAMXBD010000688.1, from coordinate 153,616 downwards.
TCATGTTAGATCCTTGGTGATATAAGTCTCTTTATCTTATATGAACTCTAAATCAAGAGCCGAAATTCCAATTGATTACTACGATGACTAAAGAGAATGCACGGGAGAGTAAATGAATCTTTCACTTGCGATTAAGTATAATTGTTAGGTTCTCTCAAAATAGGTTTTGATGATAACAAAAATATAAAAAGTTTACTAATGAGTTTATCAAGTGTGTAGTTTCAAGTTAAAGAGAAAGAAGAAAAGTATTAGGAATCCAGAAGGTTGCCTGTGAGAAAAATGAATAGTATCAGGAATATAGAAAGTTGTTTCAAGGATAACAAAGAAATCCATAAGGTTTCACAGAACCTTCACCTGCAACTTTTGACAGCAAACTTCCTTCACACAAATTTACAATTCATCTTCCCAAATGAAATAAAAAACATTCCAGATTAGTACAATTAAATATCTTGAAGGTCTAACTCCGAGTAAATGAGTTTATTTGGGTAATATACTCATTTGTTTCACTGAAGTTGGTTTATAGCCAAGGGGATTTAAGTGTTCTTCAAAGTTTCTCTCTCTTATCATCTATCAAGCTTCAAACAATATTAGATCTTGTTCAAACAAATGTTACACGAATTTTCTCTTCAAGACAAGCAGATTATGCATATCTGCATCCATCAAGACAAGAACAAGTATATTCTTAGCTATTTTTTATGGGATTCATTTATGAGTTAAAAAAGGGAACGTTATCTACTTTTGGTTTAGATAAAGAAGAAAAAGATCAAATTATGATGATCAGTTTCAGTTTTCAAATTTCAAATCAAGATAAATGTCACCACAATATCTGGAAGAAACATATCTCATCTTATCTTATACCCAATTGAAGAAATGGAAGAATTCAAATTTGAAAAAGATAAGGAACAAAAGATTTTGAGCTAAGGTTTTTAGAAAAGATTATCCACATCTTGCAACGATTTTTTGAACATTAAAGATCAGATTTGAAATATAAGAAGTTTCTCTGCAAGATATATAGAAGACATGAAAACGAAGCAGCCAAGAAAAAAAAAAGGAAACAGAGGAGATATAGAGATATATATACAAGAAATAAAGAACACGAATTTCTCTCTCTCTCTCTCTCTCTCTCTCTCCTACAAATAAAAAACCAATATCGAGCTTTCTTAACTTACACATGCTGCAATTTTTTTAAGGATATACTCTGCTACGGAAGAAAGAAAAGAGAGAACTCCCTTTTGCTCACAAAAAGATTTTCATGAACTGATATTGTGCATTTCGTTTCTTATTGCAAATCTTACAATTCTATTCTTTTATTTGTAAAGGAAGGAACGTGTTGTTGCCTTCTTAGTTGATAGTTCAATTACAAGATTAGACTATGTAGATCGATTGTAGATGGAGGATAACTGTGAGAATCGAGTAGAGAGGATTATACAATCTTGTAACTTGAAGTTATTGGATATAGTGGAACAAAGCTGTAGGATAATGGGGTCCCCAGCTCGGAGCTGGAAGAGTCGACTAACGCACAAGGCGAAACTAACATAAATTGCTACATGATTTTCTATTCCCTATTCTTTTTATTTTCGCAATTTATTTTTTATAATTATTTGTATTGTTCTCATATTTGAAACCGAAGGGGAATTATTTTTAAAAGGTGAAAATTTTATTAATAATCAATTCAATCCCCCTTCTTGATTATTAAAGTGGGACCAATAGTAATATAGTTGCATATTATAACGTCATAAAATAAGGATATTATAACCGCCACGTATCATTCTCTTTATAAGAATACGCCAAGGCTATGAAATATTAATCCATCATATTATATAAAAAATACAACTTCAATACTCACATATAAAGGGTACCTGTTAAACAATTCATCATATAAATAATACTCTTTGATTAACTTGTTGGCATAAATCGAAGCTAACATCATCTTGACTTATAACTTAACTGAAAAGTCCCATAAAGAAATCTTAAACTCATAAAGTAAATAAAATATTTCAAACTAATAATAATTTCAACTTAAACTTCATAGATCATTAAATCATCTTCCTATCTCTAGGTATCTAAAATCTACCTCTACTGATCCTTAGCAGGAAAGTCAAGTTCACTATCGCCATCCTCATAATCTATAAAGATGTCATATCCAGTAAGATCATAAATCACCTAATCTTCTCATGTTCCTGAAAAATGAATGAATGAGCAAAAACGTCAAGTACGCCAAACCACATACAAATGCATATGCACACGCATATATATTCAAATGCAACTATTCTTAATGCAATAACACAAATTATTATCCTTTAAATTAGCCAGCATACAACACAATTTAGAACTATTTACAGTCCAGTCTTAAACTGGAGTAACTCATTACTCCATAAAAACAAGCATATAGAAAATAGATAATTATACATATATTGGTATTGGAGAATCATCCACACACCGTGGCCTCTGCCAAAACCTAATCTACCGGAATCATTTCTATGTATGAGCCCACTAGGGACAACCTCACACATAGATCATCAAGTGCTTCGTTAGTATCACACTCTGCACGCGATCTTTATTAACCAAAGTCAAACACAAGCAATAAACAATTTTGTATGTCATATGGAATTAAATAATTTGATATTCTGACCCTATACACATACAACAAGCAGATATAAACCTACAAGCACATACAACAAACAAGGTAAGGTCTTCTGATTCAATCTCAAGGAACATGACTCAAATTCCACAAATATCCTGATCATATAAACACATAAATTTCAATACATGTCTTTCATATAACTATTTAAATCCAAATATATCATAAAATCCTAATCTCCAAAGAATTATAAAATCACAACTTATTCCTTAATTAAAATCCAAAACTGTAATCCCCCTAATTTTACGTAACCTAATTTTAACAAATACTAAAAATGTAATATAGAATTATATAGAATATTTGGAAAAGTAGTAAAAATCATCCAAATTTTTCTCGATTTAAAAATGTTAAATGTGAATGAAATTGATTATAATTAGAAAGATTAGAATCTTTACCAATAAAAAAAAAATTCGAAATACAAACTGTAACAAATATGATCTCAAATAATTTATAAACAACGATAAACCAATCGTTAATATAAATTCCTTAATCATTTTTCCTTGAGTTCAATACTTAGGAAATAAATCCTACGCTTGTTAAATAATGAAATAATAGTGTTCAAACTATTTTTAATCTGTTAATAATGTTAAGTAGCATAGACAAAAATGTGTTGTTTTATTAACAAATTAGTATAAATAACTCTTATACAGTAAAACATAATAATTGGTAAATGATAAATAATCCAACAAGAAGTCACAAATTTAAATTACAATAAAAAGACGATTAATTTTAGAACCTACAAGTTATAAAATTATAAACTAAAGATAAATCACCAGAATTACAAAAGATACGATAAGATAAAAAATAGATTGATATCTAGAATCTAGATCTTAAATAAATATTTAAATTTCACTAATATTCTAATTAAAAGATTTGGAGATTTTAGAAATTGAAATCCCGAATTGTTAATGTAACCTTCAATAATTTTCATAGCTAGAAATGAACAAATTAGCAAATATGAAACTAATATCAAATATATATTCAACAAAAATCTTAGGATAAAATGACTTGTAATAAGCTTATTCATAGTTTAAAAATCCGAATAAAAATTTCTTCGAACTTATTAGATACCAAAAACGAGATTTCGTATCTTGAACTAATAATTCAAGATATAATTAAAAGTAGCTTTTCATTTAAAAAAAAAACAAAAGATAACCTATTTGTAGAATGTATTGGCTATAAAATGATAACTAAAATATAAACAGCTAGTGTTATAAATACGTGATAAGAATAAAAATAGATCCATAACTAATTATCCAGAATTCAGATCAATATTTAGATTGTACCATAAATTTAGTTAGGAAATTTGGAGTCTATAGGTGCCAAAATTTTAATTTAGCCTATCAGGTCAAAAATACCTTAATTGCATAAAATAAAACTTTAAATTATTTAATCATGTAAAAATTCGAAACTGAACTTTAGTTGATCTAGAAAATTTGTAGATACTTTAAATAAATTTTTAAAGATAAAATCCTTATATATGATATATAAATAGCATATAGTCTAGTTAAATATGAGAAACCTTAGATATTATAATATATATATATATAAGCATGTTACAAATGTCAATAATTAATATAGGTGGGAAATGGGAGATGAAAAGTTGGCCATTTAATCCTAGAATGTTCACGCCACTTGCCTCTCCTATTTGTGCAAATTGTACGATTAAAGTCAAATGGACAATGACCTATTGGCTAATGAGGAGCCCAAATGCCTCAGACCATTGAAAGAACAAAGCTTCTAACAACTTACTACAAAAACCGGCCCTATTTCCTCTTGCATATAAATTTAAAATAAAATTTGACCAAACAATACAAATCTATTTTTTTTCTCCGTCGTTTGTGCCTTATAATTCGTACACCAAAACAATAAGAATTGATCATTTGACTAATAAAACCTCCAGTGGAAACTCATTAAAATGACACATAAATAACAAATTGTTGACTTCATACAAATTGCATTAGATAAGATCAAAACCGACCTTAGGATTCCTTGCAAGTTGGCATGAAACAACTTGCCTTTAAATTGGCTAAACTGTTGTACAGAAGCATCTCGTCCATATACCTATCAAAGGCCGTCCCATTCTAACTTATATATATTAATATACATAATAACAAACAAAGATCATAAATCCTATGCACTTAAAAAAACCTTAGCTTTCATTTCTTTCTCCATAAATAAGGCTAACATCATTTCTCTTATTTCCTAAAGCTTGAGATGCTCCTTTCCCAGACAAAGAATATGGGAAAAAATTCACATTTTTCCACTAGAAACCCAACCGTATGTTACTTTACATGACAAACAAAACACAAACAAATCTACAATATTACACAACACATATCCATTGTGAGCTTTAAAAAAAAATCCTCACTTAGTTAAAAACAATTCAAAGTCACGAAATCAAGTCTAAAAGGTAAGAAAAGCCGCTTTTCAAATTAGTTTATTCTTAGAACAAATAGAAACTTATTTCTTATTTCTAAATACTAGGTTCGATCATTAAAAGGGAGAAAATTTTGTCATCTATATCTCAATCCAACATAGGTAATGTCTCTTTATCTATAGCTTATATTTTATTATGTAGAAAATTAAGAAATTTCATAAGATAAGATGCCTATGAGTTTTTTACATATTGGGTTAAGCTATGTAAATATAGATAATTATTTGATGACTTGTCAAATTTAAATCATCCATGTTCTATATAAGGAATATATTACATTTAGTATTGAATATCCTAGAAAACTAACTAGCACAATAGAGACAAGAAACTTAGAATTTGGATCTAAAGAGGAAGAACCAAAAACCATAATCAACTTACTTAAACTTTTCTAATAAACCATTGAAGGCGTTACATATTATATAATATAATATATTTAATAAACTACATTGATATGTTTATTATAAGCCAAAAATAACCCCCACCAATGAAAAGTACATGAAAAATCATATGAAATCGACTACTCATTTGTTGAAAACAGGTTAGATATCATAAAAACAAAATTTTATTTTTGCTGTCAGTTTTACATGAAAATAGCAGACTGTTTTAATGTTTTACGCTCCCTTAGAGATCTTGTTTTAGTGAAAATAACCCCATAAATGGATTGTACTCTGAAAATACTATGAAAATAACTATTTATTCATAAAAAACGGATTAGAAATGAGTTAGATATCATCAAAACAAATTTTAACTATAGTTATCATGATTCACTTGAAACATGTATATGTGTTTCATAAATTTACAAATTTTACAAGTCTCTTTTCTTGAAAACAATCCCACTACTAGAAAGTACTCGAAGAGTACTATCAAATCGACTATTTATACAGCGAAATCGGATTTAAAACGAACGAGAAATCACAAAATAGAAATCCACTCAGTTTTCACTCTTAATAAACCAATATTAATGTTACTATTATTCCTATTAATATGATTATGATTATTACTATTATTATTACTACTGATTATAGTATTCAGTATTATTGACATTTTCATCAAGAGTTATTAGGATTATTAATATTATCATCAATACTATTATTATTTTTGTCACTAATGTTATTATTTACTAATAGTATGAAAATTGTTGTTATTATTATACATTTATTTATTACTAATATTGATATTAACATTTCAAAACTAAAATTATTGATAATATCATATTATTAAACTTAGCTTATTTGCAATAAAAATAAAATTGAAGTACAATAAAAATTTGATATTTAAACTCCATAAATATACAATTCTATTAAAATAATTTTTGAAAAGTAAATACTAGAACATACCTTATAAATACTAATTTAAGAGACAGATAAGATTGACAGGCAAATAATTAATAAAAAAAATATTTTACTAAAAGCAATAGGACTTAAGGAAAAGACAAACCCCTTAAATAAAAATATAGATAACAATTAAGATCAAGAGAAGTAAAATGAAAACAAATAACAGATAAATATTATTTACTATAGGGGTTAAAACCTTAAAAAGCTTTATACAAATAATAAAAACCGTATCAAATACCGGTACAAAATAATTAGACACCTATAAGGATTCAATTAAATTATGGAATAACACAATAATTAATATAATAGGCTTATTCTAATATCCGACGATTGAGATCAGCGTCTTTAATTATAGGAAGGCTTATCTTACAGAAAATGAATCTCTGTTATTTCCTTTCATAGGAAAATAGATCAATTCCCGAACGTTCAGTAGCTTATACAATAGTTTAGTAAGGACCACAAGTGAGTTACTTGACTTTATCACGTTGTTTGTGCTTGCAGTGTAGCTACATTTAGAATAATATATATTCAATTGATATGCATGCAAGATTGGGGATGCATGATGCGTGGTGTATGATTGAATGACAAATTATCATAATATAAGTGATAATTCTATCGTATGATAAATATTGTATGAAGCACGATGATGATTGTCTGTAAATAGTATGATCACCTTAAACTTGATTTACACGTACTGGTACTATAAATGAAATGAACATGCATTGTATGATTTGCATAAACTGTATTTGAGTATGTGGCAGCCTACTACGTGTTAGTATTTCGGTTCTCTAGTAATGCTTGGTTTTTCTAGGCAAGAGGCTATTAGTTCTACACAAGATTATCTTTGTTCCGTCGGTTCCATGGGAACTAACTAGTAATGAAGAACGCCGCCCATCGTATCCCTATGAAATGAATAACACTCAGTGGAATTTCTAAGGCTTAAAACATGAATTAAGTGCCTAAAGTATAAATAACATAAAGAGATAACTACAATGAGGATTGTGGCTTTCGTGTATACTTAGTCTCTCTTGGATAGGTGGGCCATAATATTGTGTTCCTTTAACTCTAATGAGAGGGCATAAATCTCTATCCTGATTTGGATTCCAGATCATCCAAGCTTGTAATGCGCATATGATTGATTGTTGCATTGCATATGATTGATAATTATACTTGTTTGTTATTGGTTGATGTATGGTTTGGTCAGGTTATCTCATTGAGCCCGTGGTTTGCTCACCCCTCAACAGTTTTTGTGCTGGAATAACGCTAGCTGAGCTTGGGTTAGGAATGTGTGAAGAGTGCTTTTCCACCAGATTTATTGGAATTATAAATGCAGGTTATGATAAACTTGGCATACAAAGTTTGATGGTTTGTATAAACAAATAAATGTTGTAAATTTGTTAGTTGTTACCTAATTTTCGTTATTTGGTAGGAGATAGCGATTCTCTGCGATTCTGACAGATTATGGAAAAATCGGAATCCATCGTGAAATTAGATAAAGATCTTATATCTATATTACATAATGTAAATAAATATGATGGAGTCTTGTAAACTATGACTTGCAAGACGGTTCTCATATTACGGGTTCACACATGGTATGATAACTTTAGATTAATCCTATTAGGCCTCCTTTTGAGGTGTGACAAAAACCCTCTAACAAGATCAATCTACTCAACAATCTGACCAAATCCTATATCACAATTTAATACCAATCAAACCACAGAATCAATATAAAATCATAGCTATGATAGAGGTTAAGGATTTTATCAATTTACCTATGATCAAACCCTTGATTCTTTTTAATCAGAATACAACAATCCTTTAGAATCACCAATCTCCACAGTAGATCTCTAGACCCTAGAACTCCGTTTCATGCCAAATAAGGGTGCAAACGAGTCGAGCCGAGCAAGCTCGAGCTCGGCTCATTTATTTTTTAACTGGCTCGAGCCGAGTCGGGCTTTTAACGAGCCTAGAATATATAAGGTCGGGCCCGAGCCAGTTATGCTTTTCCAAGCTCGAGCTCGGCTCGTTTAGCTAAACGAGCCGAGCTTGAGCTTGGGCTCGTTTAGTTAAACGAGCTTGAGCTCGACTCCTTTAGCTTATATAATTATTTTTTAATTATATATAATATTACATTAATATATATTAACAATATTTATTGATAATATAATATCAAATTATATATAATATTAAATGAGCCCGTTCACTAGCTTGGCTCTCGAGCTCTTAACAAGCCTGCTCACGAGCCCATAATAAGCCTGTTCGCGAGCTTCAGGACAAGCTTAGGCTCGGCTTGTTTAGCTAAACGAGCCTGAGATGGAGCTCGAGCTCGGCTAGTTTAGCTAAATGGACCGAGCCGAGCCAGGCCTGAAACGAGCCGAGCTAGAGTAACTTGTAAATAACTCGGCTCGTTTGCAGCCATAATGCCAAATAACCAGAAATCTTCAAAAACTACTTTTATGAATTTTGTAGACACCGCATTTTTACATTTATTTTTGCCAAATTATTTGTTAATCTTAGTATACATATAACTAATGTAATGCCCTAACTTGTTGGCATTACAACTCGCCACGCGTTCTCTCTTCATAGAACACGCTAAGGCTATAATTTCCACAAACAACATAAATATCACCTATATAACTCACAAGGTATATAAAAATATTGTAGTCCTCAATAAAATAAATCATATGATAAGAATATAATTCCCATAATCAATAAACTAGACCTTGTTGACATAACTGCAGGTCAACAAGTCAAACCATACCCTAAAACTGTCACAACATGAAATCTCCAAATACAATTTAAAATTTCAATAAACAAAATATAAATCAATCATTAAAGTCTTCTCAGATCCATCCTATATCATCTATGACTAAACAACTAGTCATCAGCAGGGTAGTCAGGACCGCTAACGCCATCCCCATCCTCATAGATGATATCAAAACCCGAAAGATCATAAATCACATTATCATAACCTGCACCTGAAATGTAATAGAATGAGCGGCGAAGCCCAGTACGATAATATCCAATCCAGTTCAGGCAAGATTATGTACAAACAACATGTATAAATAAATGCAACTAAACTAAATGCATACAACAGTTTATTATCTATTTTAGTTCAGCAAAACAACATAGTTCAGAATCTAGTATACATAAATCCTGGACCCAGAGTAACTCAGACTCTGCTAAAAACAACCAACTGATTTGAAAATCAATAATCATATATACATATATGGATGAGTGGGTACTCCCCAAACATCCCAATTCCTGAACACCTAAATTCTACCGGAATCATTTCTTAGCACGAGTCCACTCGGGACAACCTCACACTAAGATCATCAAGGTACCTCACCAGTATCACTGTCTGCCAGGTCTCTATTGGTCAAAGCCAACCACAACCAGACATACAATTATTAAGTCGAATATTTATTAAGTTTATTATGCAATTCTGTTCCTACATCCATTCACAAGAATTCTAATCTATAAGCACATACAACAAACAATGGATTGGTCGTACCTTTCTAAATTTCAGGAATCCAAATCAAATCCTCAGAATTTGATACCAACAACACAAAGTCAACCCAAACTCCAACAATTCTTATATCCAAATCAACCACAGTTTCACAACTCCAAATGTCTTGTTACAATATATATATATATCAACAGACATGATCGCAATATCTTAACATAAAACAACCTATCTAAACTAACCTGATACAGAACTTCCCAAACTTGAATTATACTGATCAATAACCCCAAGCACCTCCAATAATATCAAAGAACGGATATTTCAAATCCTTAAATTAGAATTTCCACCAAAACCCTATAAAACATTTCATATGATCAATATCGAAATATCAAAGCTGTCCAATGTCGTATAAAGAGGATTCAAAACTTATACTTACTGATATGGAACGTATAATACTTGTTTCTTCTCTTCCTATTCTGATCAAAACACAAGCTAGGGTTTATTCTTCAAAATCCTTCATGAAATATTCATCCAAACCCTAAGATACTTATACAAATTTGTATATAATCCAAATGAGAAGATTAAGATCACTTACTTTTAATTAGTAACACCCTCCGAATGATTCTCCAGGCCTAAATCACCAAGAACGCTTTAGAACTCTCTTACACGAAGGGGAAATGATATAAGGAAATGTCTGTCGAAAATTATTTTCGCGTCTCAATTTATAGAAATTTGGTCATACACCGGCTTTACGCCGACGGCGTACCTGCAGATTTTGCCGGCTTACACCATACGCTGGCCAGATCTACATGAACGCTGGCAGCGTTCGTTGAGGCTTTGATTCCCAGTTCAAATCGTCGCTTCATACGCCGGCAAATCTTGGACCTACGCCGGCGGCTTTCATGCCGGTGTAGAAAAGAAACCCTATGAACGCCGGCAGCTTTCCTCCCAGCGTTAAAAAAAACGCTACTGTTCCCATCCTACGCCGTTTGTATGCCGGCGGCATAGATTCTCCAGGAGACGGCGTACAATCTGTTACAGAGTACGCTGGCAAACTTAAGACATAGGCCCGCGACGTTCTTCATCAGAGATGCCGGCCTTTATTGCAGAAGTTAAGAAAATAATCCAATTGATGCCAATCTTGTTCTAACACGAAATTGATCAAACTTAACCTATTTTTAACATCAACATAAAAAGGCATATTAGAATCCAGTAGCTTGTGAACACTTACGACTTAAAATTATTTAGTATATTACAACTAAATTAAACAAATTTTATGCAACAATAAGTATTACGAATGAAAATTAGAAAAATAAATCAAATTAATGGAAATAAATATAATGGATGTAATATATATCATATAGTATTATAAAAAAAAATCATTGTTTATCGTCTTCAACATCCAGCGCCCGATGGGTCATTTTCGAGCCTGTTTTCGGCCTATTTTCGGACCCATTTTTTACAAATCAAATACACATTTTAAAACTAGTCATGGAGTAGTTTGTTTTGATATATAATTTAGGCATTTTGATCAATAATAAGGATTTCAAATCCGGATTTAAAAGTTGAAAAAAAAACTCATTTTTTTTAGTTTCCAAAAAAAACTCAAAATCCGTAAATTTCGCTAAAAACATGTGTTGAACGTTAATATTAGAACGTTAATGACAACTATAAGCATTTAATTGAAGATTATAACCGTTGTAGGCCGATTTTTTTGGATTTGAATAAAAAACATCTTGAAACCCCAGCTCTATAAATAGAAAGAAAAAAGAACGAAAGGAGGACATAAAGTAACACGAAAAAAGAAAGAAAAGAAAATCAAATATCATCTGACTCAGGAGGTCGAGAACTTCCATCCCCAAAAGTTGGTTACTATCGAAAAGCTTCAAAGGCCCATCGTCAGAAGAAATCTGACCGCCTCCCATTGCTGATGAAACCCCCTCGTCGCGGCCGATCGCCAACCGCCATCATAGCCCCTAAGAGTGCTCGCCATCGCTGGCCGACATCGCTGTCGTTACGCTTGCTGGAGCCATCGCCGTCGAAGCTGCATCATCAGATTCCTCCCCACCTGCGGACGCATTTCCTCCTCCGTCTAGGTAAGTAAGTTGCTGTTTGTTTCATTGTTTTCTTATAATAATAATAATAGCAAAACTAAATTGTGATTATTGAATTATTCTAGTTTAAAAAATAATAATAATAGAAACCTGTATGATAACATATGTTATGTGTATTTGAAATTAATTGGTATTTGTCCTTTGCCTTGTAAATTCATAATCGCTGTTCTTATCAACAATGTGATTTCATGAATAGTTAATAATATGATTATGACGTGTTTATTAATATGATCTTTTACCATGATATGTATTTTGTTTAATATTTAGTATGATATAAATGTTCCATGATATGTATGTTCTATTGATATCTTGTTTCCATTCACATGAAAATCTTAATTTAACTAAAATTCGTTATTGATATATGGTGTCTCATCATACCATGATTTTTGAAAATTTCGAACTTTGTGAATATTTGATTTCATCGTTACATGTCTAGAAGTTTTCCTAATGGTATAAATTGTAAACCCCTAAAATTTTGGAATCGGTTTAGCATAAAACCCTAACCGGAAGTCAAACGAAACCCTAAAGGTCAACAAAACCCTAGTTTACCGTATCAACCTAAATCCGGCATTGCCGTTTTCTTTGGCCCGGAAAAACGAAGTTGGGATAATTAGCTCAAATAGTCCGTAATAACCATAGGTTTTATAAAAGTTTCAGTTTCGCGAAATTCGGGTGTCCTTCGAACCCGATCGGACACAGTTCTCGAAAAACGTGTCCGGAAGCCCGGAATAGTAAAAATATTCCGAATATACCGTTAGACTCGTAAAAATATAAGTTTTCCAAAAATATCATTTCATAATTTTTCGGTAAGTAAAAATAACAGATATAGCTATTATACGCGTATTTTCTTACTACCGGTACTTTAATTGTCATATCTACTTTACATTACACTATTCATTACTATTCTACACTATTCTTTTATCTCTACTTTTTCTTACACCTACTCTTACACTCTACATAACCTATTATCTTAACTTTTTACCTTTCCCATAACTTTATATCACATCTATACCTTACATTACATCTTTTATTTAACAAAAGTCAAAAAATAAATCACTCTCCCTCTCTACACTCAATGGCCGGCGCTCCCCCTCCCCTCCTCAATTTGTTAATTTCATTTATTTTAATCACACAAAAATCACTCCTCAAAATCCTATAAATACCCCCCTCCTCTTTCACTTCTTTCACACCACTTCTACACTAAAATTACTCTCTCAAAATCTCTCTAGAATTTCTCTCCAAGAAGCTCTTCAAGAAGTTCTCTTTAAGCTCATCTTCTTTAGGTAAAAGTTCTTCAAGAAGTCTCCATGTTCATCTACTTAGTATGAGCTTAGTGTGTGTTTTCTAAAACCATGAAGGTTAAGAAAGCAACAATAGGTTCATACTTTGTTTTTGTTCATAACCACAATTCCTTTATGTTCATGTTTCCTTTATATTCATTTATGTTCTTTATGTTCATTTATGTTCTTTTATGTTCATAACTATCTACTATATCTATATACATATATATTTAGAGCATATAAGCTCATAATCTTGCAATTTATTTACCTTTCATGCAATTTATTTACTTCAATGCAATTTATTTATTTCAAGTTGTTTTTAAGACTAGTCTCTAGTCTTAGACTTGTCCTCATCAAGTCAAAACAAGCTTTTCTTTTTCATTTTATTTCATTATGGGACTAGTTTATTTCTTAGTCCCGGGAGCCTTGAAAAAGCTAAGACTCCAATACTTGATTTTATTATTTATGCTTTATGTTATTTGTTTATTATTATTCTCATAATCATGTTCATTTAGATTGTTGTCCAAAAGTTTTATTTTCTAAAGATAATGAAATAAAAGAAGACTTTTTGTCACTTAGGAATAAGTTTATGTGAAACATAAAAATATAAGATAACAAAAATAAACTCATTCATTTTCAAGTTACAAAAAGAATTCACTATGAATTTAGAAACTATTTTTACTTAAAAGCTAGTTAAATCTTTGTTACTCTACTTTGCTTTTCAAAAGAAAATATTTTGTTGACAAAAATGGTTGTTTTCATAAAGAAAGAAAATAAGATGGAGAACTAAGGAAATTTTTAAGACCTTTGCAAACAAATAGGCAAAGAAAATTTATGGTTTGAAAAGAATAAAAATTTCACTTTTCAAGAAAAAGTTAATAAGATTATAGAAATTAGTTTTTCTACAAAAAGTCCTTAATTGTTCCACTTTGTTTTATAAGAAACCAAATTTTCATGCATGGTAATTTTTGAAATAGGAGACATGAGAAAAAGAATGAGAAATATCAAGTAAAGATTTTTGCCAAAACAAGTAAACAAAGGAATTTACACAAGAAAATAAGGAAAAGCATATTTTCTAGAAAAACTTCAAAAATATTATTAGTGTAACTTAGAAAGTAGAAAATTTTATTTTCAAAAGTCACTTAGAAAAAGATAAATAAAACCAACATAAAACGTTTTTAGAAAATAAAGAAAACAAGGTATTCATTTCAAAGAAATTCAAAAACAATTTCCGAAAAGCTTCAACCCGACATTGTTTTACTTAAGAAAAATAATTTGGACAACAAACACTTGAGCATGCTTAAATATGAGTTATATAGTTATAAAAAGAGAATTTTTCAACTATATAGATAACTAAGTATTTATCAAACAAATTTTGATTTCTTGAACCAAAGTTGTTTTTACTTAAAAATCCGTGGTGAATTTTGTCACCAGTTTTTCGGAGCCTATGTGGCTTTGTTTGTGGGAAATAATTTTAGAAATGGGTAGATCTTTTCGAGTAGATAGAAATCGGTATATTATATGCGCGATTCCGAGTTAAAATGACCAAGTTATGGCCATTTTAAGTTGGAACATTCTTTATACGAACTTTAACGTTCTTTGACATTGTTTTGTCAAAATTCAAGAAAATCTTCAAGAAAAACTCATTATGGGTATTTTCTTTGGTTAGGTGACCCCGAGGAAGGATTCTTACCCGGACTATTACGAAGTGGAGTGTGTGAACGACTCATCCGCTTAGAGGAATAGACGACAATGGCATCGTGAGTTTATTTCCATTAAATGCTACACTTGTTGTGCTTGTAAATTAGTTGCACTAGAGTTAGGAAAAGATAAACCGATATGCATGTAAAATAATTCCTTGAAAGAATTCTAAGAATATCGAAGCCCGAATTGTTCTAAGTGATTGTTTTAGTATAATATTGATTTGTGTGAAATTCCTTGATCACCATAAAGTTGAAAATAATTATGTTATGACTTTATAAATTAATGAACTCATGCATACCACGAAGTGAGTCACATTACATGGTTGGGTTATTATCCTTGGGTGAGAAGGATAGTAGGCTCATGTCGAAAGCAACACTTGGCGGAAGATCCGAAAGCGATTGCTTGGCGGCTTAATGGAATATGCTTGGCGGTTGATCCGAAAGCAAGGTCAAATCAAGTAGGTTCGGAATACTTGGCGATGAGTGCTCGCAAGTATAAAAGTTTTTATTGGATACTTGGCGATGAGTGCTCGCAAGTATAAAAGTTTTTATTGAATGCTTGGCGATGTGTGTGCTCGCAAGCTTAAATTTCTATTATTAAAACTACTTGTTTTGAGTATCACCAAACCCCGAATGGAGGGCGTAAATCCATTCAACATATAGTTCCGAAAGCTATATGATTGTTTGCCCACGTGTTTGATGCATTACATATGTGTGATTAACCAACTTGTTTGAATCTTGTTACAAGAAGTTATTTATGGAAATAGTTCTCACTAAGCCTATTAGCTTATACCCCGATAGCTACCTTTTGCAGTTTCCATACTTATGGCTAAGGCCACGTGGACCATGTGGGCAGGTAATCCCTTTTGAATATTAGAAATCTGAATAAAGTATAGTTTAGTATTAGCATGTTAATAGATTTGTAATTTAGGGAGTTGTCCCTAAGTTTCTAAAGTTATGCCATGGAAAATTATTTATTGTGATTCTTCTTTTCTTAATATGTTTTTATATCTCCTTAAGCTTCATTAATCCATGTATGGTCCTCTAAAATTGTGAAAGTAAGCCTTACACTTAGTATAAAAGCTTTTGGAAATGACTAAGGTTGTCATACTTAAGCTTTAATATTGAGTGTGGCGGACTGTCACGTTTAGGGTATCCGTTGGGGTGACATAAATTGATCTTTTGTTATAATGTTGTTATTATGTTAATGAGTACAATTGCATGAACTTATCTTTTAGTGTTTGTACCTTAATCTTGATATAAATGTTGAATTGATATGCTTGCATGATATGTGATTATGACTTCTTGTTCAAATTTTTTGTCACATAGAAAAGTTCAATTTTCGTAAAAAAAAAAACCTAAAATTGATAGATTTAGGATCCATATCAAAAGCAATTAATTTTGGTAAAATTAATAAAATCTAATAAACTTAAAGTGATAAGATTTCGAAAAATTCTAAAATTAACCAACAAATTAAATTTTTCTAAAAGAACTACGTGTGGTCTGATCCCGATTAACGGGTACATAGGCACCTAAATAGGAGACTTAAAATATGTAAAAAATTATTTTTGTGAATTTATTTGATTTGTTAATTTAGTTTAGAATATATGAATATTGATAGAATTTGATAAAATTTGATTAATTTGAATATTTCGAGTTCTTAGATTATATATGATCATTGATGGAATTTGATTAGATTAGTATTTTTGTGCATATTAACCATAGGTTTAGTTAGTTAGATCTTTCTAAATAGTTTAAAATTTGAAGTTAGGGTTTAAAAAAAAGCAATTTAAATTTGGAAAGTTAAAGTGGTAACCATTTAGGTTTTAATAGCTAACCCTCGAACTCAAGTTAATTTATGGTTCTTGTTTTCAAAATGATTTTTTCACAGATCAGTAGCAAAACCAAAATCAACCTACCCATTGGTTTTGGTTTATTTTGAGTGGCAAACTGGTAACTCCAAAATATTTTAAAAATTCAAATTTCCTTTAATTCTTAGTTGAGGATTCGTATTGAATGGGTTAGGGTTTTGTACAAATCGGATTAAAGGAAATTGAACCGAAAATCGAAACCCAGACTCGACAAATTTATAAAGATTAACAACATAACACTTATCAAAACTTGATAAAAAATCCTTCCCAAACAACGAATCTCTAGATCTCCACGAAATCCAAGGTTTATCTCAAATCTCTCATTCAAAACAACAATAAACCCTAAGAAATCTCATAGTTAATAAAGATCCTAAAGAAAATATAGGTTTGATTACCTTAAACCGACTTTTGAAATCTCGTTTGATTAAAGATCAGATATTCAAACCAAATCAAAATGTTCTCCAGTTTCTCATTCAAATTCACAAACAAAAACCTTAAGGATTTTTATTGGCTTTATTGAATCTCAAATACAAGGAAAGAGATTCACTTACCTTATTTGAATCTCCTCAAACTCCAATGGATGCCAAGATCGTCAGAAGAGAGGATTTCTAGGTTTAGGGTATGTTTTGGAAAAGGGGAAAGCCTAGTTTATATAAAAAACAAGTAATAACATCTCTTCATATTAATAACGACTCTTTATCTTTAGTAACGTCTCTTCATCTTTAATAACGTCTCTTCATTTGTAACAATGTCTTTGTATCTTTAATAACATCTATTCATCTCTAATAACGTCTCTTTATCTTTAATTATGTCTCTGTATCTTTAATGATGTCTTTTCATCTTTAATGACGTCTCTTTATATTCATTCATACATCTGGATAACCAAAAAAAAAACCAACAAAAGATTAATTAAACTTTAGGGTTAACCATAAAACTCTCTTATTTTATATCAAATGAATCTTTGCCTTTCAATATAAAATAGTTTTTGTATATTACACATATAATTTAAAAATATGACTAAACTTGATTTATGTATAGGGATTTGGGAAATCATTGCATGTTGCTTGATGTTGATTGGATAACACTTGTAATGTTAGAAATAATAACTAATTGGTTGATATCAATAAGTGAATGTTGTTATTGTTTGTTTGGAATTTGATTGTCGCCAAATAAATTAATATAAATCTTCAATGACTTATAAATGAATAAAATATGCTTTGCACTATATGATTGCATTTTGAGTATTCACGTCACATACTTCATTTCTATTATGGTAATGCTTGAGTATCTCTAGTGAATGGTTGAAGATTACCATAGGAATTGTCTCATGCCCCAATGGGTACCTTAAACGTAACAATCGCACATCAATATTAAAGCTTAAGTGTGACAACCTTGGCCACTCCAAAAGCTTCGATATAAGTGTAAGGTGTGCTCTCACAAATTTAGAGGACCATAAAGAATTATGAAGTAAGAGATATAATAACTTGTTAAGAAAAGATGATTCTAATATTCATTTACTTATATCAATGATTTTACAAACTTAAGGACCATTTCCCTTAATCACAAATTTATCTCAAGAATATTGTACATCTTATCCAATACTAAACTCTCTAGGGTTCTTATCCAAAAAGAAATTACCTGACTGCAGGGTCCTCGTGGCCTCAACTGCAAATAGGGAACTGCAAAGATATCTATGGGGGTATAAGTAAAGGTTGGTGAGAAATTATTTCATAAATAACTTATTGTAACAAAATTTCAAACAAGTTATTTAATAAAACAAATGGAATGCAATAATACGTGGGCAAACAAGGCATAATAGTTTTATGGGAACTTATGTTGAATGGATTTGCGTCTTCATTTGGGGTTTGGTGATACATAACCTCAAAGAGTAGTTTTAGTAAAAAGTTTTGCTTTCGATCATATCGCCAAGCATATGAAGTCTACTTGAATTGAGCCATTGCTTTCGATTTTCCACAGCATTTCTTAAGCCGGCCAAGCAATCGCTTTCGGACACTGCCAAGTGTTGCTTTTGACATTAGCTTACTATTTTTCACCCAAGGATAAATAACCAGATGCAATGTGACTCATTGGTATGTATGAATCCATTTATTTATGATATCATAAATTATTATTGTCCAATTTAAGGCGATCAAAGAATTCATACAAGCAAGTGATATACTAAAACAAACATTTAAATAAATTCCGGTCGCTATTCTTAGGTTCTTTCAAGGAATTATTTTACATACATATCCATTTGTCTTTTCCTAACTCTAATGCAACTAAATTACAAGCACAACAAGTATAATATTTAAAGGAAATAAACTCACGATACCATGTCGACTATTCCTCTTAAACAGATGAGTCGCTCACACACTCTATTTAATCGAAATAATCTTCAGGATATAGGTATAATTCCTCAGAGTTACCTAGCCAAAAAAAATACCCACAATGAGTATTTCTTGATGATTTTCTTGAATTTTGACAAGACAATGTTCAAAAGAACGTTAAAGTTCGTATAAAGGAAAGTTTCAATTTAAATGGCCATAACTTGGTCATTTTAACTCGAAATCGCGATATAATATACCGATTTCTACTTACTCGAAAAAATCTATCATTTCTAAAACTATTTTATCAACTAAACCATTTAGGCCCCAAACAGTGTGATAAAATTCACCACGAATTTTCCAACTCAAAAACAACTTTGGTTCAATCAATCAAAATTTGTTTGATAAATACTTAGTTATCTATATAGTTGAAAAATTCTCTTTAGGTTACTTAGCTCATATATTTTATTCATGCCAAGTCTTTGTTGTCCATTCATTTTCTTGAGTAAAATAATGTCGGTTTGGAGTTTTAGAAAGATATAATTTACAAGAATTCATTTGTAAATCTTTTGAAATGAATATTTTGTTTCTTTGTTTTCTAAGGGTTTTTTATGTTTGCTTTATTATATTTTTAAATAACTTTTTTGAAAATAAGTTTTCTTCTTTCTAAGTTCTCAAATAGTGCTATTTTCCTACTTATTTTTCCTAACAATTTTTCTTTGTCTATTTATTTTGTAAAGATCTTTATTGAAAATTCTTCATCCTTTTCCTCATGTTATCTTTTTCATAAAATCATTCTTGCATAAAATTTATTTTCTTTGTAAAAAAAAAGTGGGATAATAAGTGATTTAAGAAGCTTTTTATAGTAAAGTAGTTTCTAAAATCTTAGTGGGTTCTTTTGTGACTTGAAAAGAGATAACTTTATTTTGTTTAAACCATAGATCTTATACTTTACATAAACTTATTTCTAAGTGTCAAAATCTCATTTTTGTCAATTATTTTTAGAACTTGAAATTTTGGACAACAATTAAAATGAACATGAATCATGAGAAATAATAGCAAACAAAATAACATAAATAATAAAGTCAAGTATTGGGAGTCTTAGCTTTTTCAAGGCTCCCGAGACTAAAAAGTAGACTAGTCCCAAAATAAAAATAAAACAAAAGAAAGAAAAATTTGTTTTGACTTGATGAGGACAAGTTTAAGACTATAGACTAGTCTTAAAATAACAAGGAATAAATAAATAAATTGCAATGCATAAAATAAATAAATTGCAAGTGAGCTTATATGTTCTAAATAATATGTGTATATATATAGATAATAAATCTTAGATATAGTAACGATAATATGAACAGAAATAATAACACAAACATAAATAGATTTTCATGAACATGAACATGAACAATACATGAACATAATGTAGCTTTCATAACATTTAGTCTTTGGAAACACACACTATGGTCATGTAAAGTTATATGACATGAGAATAAGAAAAATAATAGGAAATGGTTTACCTAAAGAAGACTTTGGTATTGTTACGTGGTTTTGGTTTTGTTGTAGGTAGAAGTTGTTTTGGAATTATTTTGAGAGAGTTTTGGGATGATATTTCGAGAGAGTTTTGAGAGGAAATTTGAGAGAGTTTTTGTAGAGAATTTGTGTAGTAATGTGTGAAAGAAGTGAAAGAGGAAGGGGTATTTATAGGAAAATGTGGAGTGATTTTTGTGTGATTAAAATAAAGATAAAATAAACAAATTGAGACGACATGAGGGGGAGGGGGCGCCGGCCAAGATGAGTAGAAGAGGGAGATAGAGTTTATTTTATTTTGTGATTAAATAAAGTAATATGTAAGGTATATGTGAAATGAAGTTATGGGAAAGGTAAAAAGTAAAGGTTATAGGTTATGGTGTGTTAAGAGTAGGTATAAGAAAAGTAGAAATAAAATAATAGTGTAGAATAGTAATGAATAGTGTAATGTAAGGTAGATATGACTAATAAAGTATCGATGGTAAAAAAATACGCGTATAATTGCGATATCTGTTATTTTTACTTACCGAAAAATTATAAAACTGATATATTTGAAAAACTTATATTTTTATGAGTCTAACGGTATATTCAGAATATTTTTACTATTCCGGGCTCCGGAACATGTTTTTCAAGAACCTTGTCCGATCGGATTCGAAATGAGTTGTGGTTTTACAAATATGATATTTTTTACGTTTCCTTAGATAATCACGCACTATCTATATTCTAAAACTCCTACTTACTCTTACTAGGTTGCTTATTCGGGATTACTGACTTAAGCTATTACGTTTAACTAAGGTTTTGTTGACTTTTAGAGCTCTGGTTGACTTCCGGTTTAGGGTTTTAAGTTAAACCGATTTCAAAAATTTGGGGGTTTACAGTTGCCAATTCTATAATAACTAAGTAGGCTTGAAGGACGTTGCCCGATGAGGATTGACCTGAAATGATGATGCTTAGTGGAAATTCTAAGAACTAATGGAGTTTATGAGACATTGTATATATGTTTACGAATGATAATAATAACAAATTTTTGGAAATAATTACTCTTTCCTTTGTTCTTTGGATTTTCTGGACATGAATTATTAGTGCTGGTCCTTTAACCCTCAATAGAGGGTATAAATTTCCATGAGTTTAGGTTTCAGTCACGCAAAGTATGTTTGTACATATGCTTAATTGTCACATTGCATATGAATGTTAATTAAACATTTATGGATTTGTCTACATGGTGTTATTGCTCATTGAGCTTGTTATGCTCATGCTCCTTTAAACTATTGGTTAACAAAAATTTAAGCAAGAAGACCTAGACTAAAACTAAGTTTGGGAGTAGAATGATAAGATCATATTTTATACAACTTGTTGATGTCCATAAGAGCTATAATGGATATTTGTTTTGATTAAAATTCATGTTTCAGGACTAATTTGGACTAAGAAATCAAAACAAGAAATTTTGAAGTGGAAATTGAAAAAATTGAAGTATACGCCGGCAGCTCAACATTCAAAGCCGCCGGCGTTCAGACGGCTTACACTCAAGACCGCCACTTACACTGCCAGCTTTGCCAGCCTTTAAATCAACCAACTTTACGCCGCCTCAAAGCCGCCGACATAGAAGTTCAACAGGCCAGCGTACATGGAAGGCCAACAGCCTAGAATTGAAACATCACCAGTTTTGAAGGTGTTGGTCCCGAAATGATAACCAAGAGGGGGGAGGGGGGGGGGGGGGGGTGAATTGGTTAATAAAAATTTTGACCAAATTTTCACACACTTGGTTATACTAATAAAATGACTTTTGATCTTTATAAAATAAATGAATTTGATATGAAAACTTCTTTAAAAATAATAAACCAAAATTATCCTATATGAATAATCTTCATGAATATTTAAACTATAGTTTGAAAACTTTCTTCTCGGAACCTTCTGACCAACTCTCTGACTCAAGAACAATAAGAACAACACTCTCTGATTAACCTTCTGATTGACGATCAAATGCAATAAAACAAATTAAAATTACACAAATTAAAGAGAGATGAGTAAGAGAAAATGCAAAACGAATTATAGAGGTTCCGCCTTGAGCGTCAATCCTCTCTTCTAGCTCCAAGCCAGGGTCACCGTAATCCACACCGGTATTGTTCCACTAATCCAATAAATAAGAATAGTTACAAGAAGTTCACAATTCACTCAGCTTGATTCTCTCAACAACCAATCTACTGAGCCTACTTGCAACTCACAATCACTAAAAAATTTATCAAAATCTGAGGAAATAAAGTAAAGATCATCGACGGTTTTTGAACAATACGAAGAACAATGAAAATAGTGACAGTAATTTCGCTCTTGAATACTTTTTTAATTCTCGTTATTTTTGTTCTACGTTCTGCCCTCTATTTATAAGTTGTTCGTATATATTTGTTCTTCTCAACACTTGAAAACAATCTGTCTGCGTTCCAGATTAACTTGTTTTCCAGATTTCTTGCAAAAATGAAGATTTTTCCGGATATGTCGAGTACAATATCTCTTCAAGTCTATCCTCATCTGGATTTGAATTTTGAATTGTCTGATAAGCTTCCTCGAGAGTGAGATAACTTCAAATCTCTACAATCTTGCATGAATATCTCAAACAAACAATTTCAAACATTCCTCTTGTTGATCACGTCTTGAATCTGTTCAAAGTATCACGCCTGGGATATTTATTTTTCTGTTTCATGAATTTCTGACTTCGGACAAGCTCCTGAAATCTTGTATATATATTAAAAAATATCCAAACATTACTTGCATAATCTTATCCCAAATTAATGTTCAAATTACTTAAACTTCCTCATCTTAAAAAAAATACCTTGTGGATTATGAACCAACTTTTGTGGAACAGATTAGATATATTTCCCAAATATATTTAATCATTGGAGCTAGGTCTTCATCATATCAAATAATTTGTTTTTCTTCATATCGTATCTTCTGACATTCCTTCTGCCTTTCATCTGTGTACTTGTTCATAGCTAACGTTCCTTCTGCCTAAGCTTCTGACTTATCATTTTTCCTTTGTTCATAATAGATGTTCCTTCTGCCTAAGCTTCTGACTTATCATAAATATTTGAATCCTCTTGAATAAACTTTCTGGATAACTTTCTGATAAAACATACTCAAAATAATCGTTATTTCATTAATTTTTGTTATCATCAAAATCCTTGATTGAGAGAAACTAACAGAAGGAGTTACGTTCTAAGCCGGAGTCTAAGCCGCCGGCGTTGAGGCTGTGTACATCAAAAATCAGAAGTGACATGAATACAACACTTGCTTAAAGGAAATTGAAGAGACAAATCTGTTGGAGTGTCTAAGCCGGTGTCAAAGCCGCCGGCTTTGGTGGCAGCTTTCGTTATAAATTGGTCGAACCTTTCATTTCTCATCACATACGCCGGCTAGATCTACATCTAAGCCGCCGCGTAGAAGCGGCCTACCTGTGTAACAAAAGTTGAAAGTTGCCAGTGCACTGCTTGCGTAAAGGAGAAATTGAAGATACGCCGTCTGTAAGCCGTCGGTGTAGGATCCATAACTGCCGGCGTACGAAGTGAAACAGCAAATTTCATATAATGTCTTGCACGAAATTTTTCTTATAAATAAGGGTTCTACCCCCCTCCAACAATCATCCACATCCACAATCCATAAGCAGTAGCAAAGTAGTATACTTCATATAGAAATAATCTAGCATTTTCATAGAGATTTGTGAGAGAAATTCGGGAGCTTTCAAGAATTGTAATTGAAGATTGCGATACTTGAATTGGTGATATCTAATCTCTTTCTTATGCAATTCATTTATCTGAATTATTTGTTTATCATGCTATCAATTACATATTCTTATCTGATTTTTGAATCTACATCCATGAGTAGCTAAATATTTATTTGTGGGAAGTGATGAAGTCCTAATTTTGCTAAAATGATTATTGAATTTGTGTTGTAGGATTGTTAGAATTATGGAATATTTGTATTGAATCCTAATTATCTATTTTATTTCTAACCGAAATTGAATTGATAAGAATTTTGATGATTTGGAAAAAGAATTGAGATTCATAGGAGTTCATGAATTGAAATTAAACAACATTTGTGGAAACAATCAAGTTTGATTTTTAATTTAGAAATTGTTCCATGTACTTCATGCAATATTTTATTTTAATTTCTCACTAATGAATTAGGAGAAGTTAATCTAGGATATTAGATAATCATAGAATTAGAAGATTTATGATTATAAATTTGGTTCCATTGATAATTTGTATAGCGGAAGCTAATGGATTATTTTATGGTTAACTAAAACTTTGTTTTGGTTTTTTACAATTTCTTACAAATATCCATAATACTAATTGTTCATATAGTATAAATTCAATATGATTAGTAAAGATTAGGATGGATTCTTTTCCTTCCCACATTCATCTTATATAAATCTCTTACATTCTCATTTGCATTCATATAGATAGAATTAGTTAGCAATTGATCAACTTTGATTACCTAAATATTAGTATAAGCTAATACCAATCTATTAGTTAATTTAGTCTCTGTGGGAACGATACTCTACTCATTCTATATTACTTGATCAAGACTCAGTATACTTGCTGGTGGCATCTGAAATTTTATATACACTTCCCGTTCAGATCATAGAATAGGATGTAAAGCCTATGTATTTATGATTTTGAAGGAAGACCTTGGTTATGTAATAGAGATTTAGAGTTTAATGATTGTAATAGTATAAGTTATTTTGTGTAATCCTCTTAAGTTATTTTGTTAGAATTATTTTGATGACGTATTTGAAGGCAAAGTTATAAGCTTATGTGATGACCTTAGACTTTTATAAAGTTATGTTTTATTTATGGCTTATATATATGTAATATTCTTCTTATTTTAAACAACCTTTGATCTTGTTATATTTATCTACATCACAGAGCATGCTAGTTGTACAATACTCATGTAACTTCCTAGAGGCCTTAGTTGATTACGTAATGTATAATTACTACTATGGTATCTTGTGAGGCTGTGATAGAAGACCCAAGCTTCTTAGTGCTTAGGGAAAGCCTCATACAACTACGGACATCGAAATTATGATCGTCCCCACTTGCTTCATACATCCTTAGCTTGATGAGAGTTCATGAGGCGATGCACATTGAGACCCACTAGCCATCGATGTATAAGCCTCTAGCCATCCTACCGAAGTTGACTAGATGATACAGAGGCTCGACACCATGAACGACATCTTGTAAAGCTCCCCAATGTCAAAAGTGACAGCGACCAAGTCGCCTTTATCTGTAGTCGTGTAGTCTGCAATGCTACTTAATAAGACTAGAACCTCACACGTAGAGACTATGACGAGACTTCTAATCCCATGGACCACTTGGCTTGGTTTTAGTGGACCATGATGCTACACGGCTTTTGAGATGTTACATGGTGCAAGACGTTCCCAACAATCTTTTGAAGAGTCGTTAGGACATAGTTTAACAAACTCTCTAAAGGAGCCATTGCGTCATTCACTCTGTTTAGCGAGTTGTTCACAGTTCACTTCACGTCTGGCAAATCACTAGAAAAGAATTTGTGCATGGTCAAGCATAGATTGGATGAATCTTTGCAAGACTATCTCACTTGGTCCAACAAAGCGTGCTTAAATATCCCAAACCTTAACTAAGGAGTTGCCTCGGAGGTCATAAAGCAGGGGATGCTTGCTAAAAGCCTGTTTTTCAACTTCATCTCTAAATTCCAGCTCACCACGCTCAAGTAGGTGAGAGAAAAGATATAGAAATACATATGACAATAAAACACTTGAAACTCCGTGGACTCATGGTGCTTCTGTTCTTAGCACCCTGAAGAGCTTACAACTAATTTAAGTATTAAAGTGGCCATGTTGGATAACTCATCACGCACTACTAACCAAGTTTCTATACTTGTAGGTCTATGGTGCACACATACGATCCTTTCACTTAGAAAGAAGAAACTCTACCAGCGATTCAATACTTGTAACAAACCTGAAAGCTTAACGGAGAAAAACAGACCATCAAATAATAAATATAAGTATAATGCAACACATTTTATATATCGATTGGAAGGGAAAGTTCAAAAACTCATTTCGCGGCAAAAAACGTCCGGAAATGTAAGATCAATGGTATCGCACAGAACGCTCGAAGTGTCAATCCGATGATTAACCAATACAATTTGAAAAAAAAAAAAAAAAAAAAAACGAAAAAACACTGGCTTCGACCAAGCCGCGCCTTCACCTCCTCATTTGCTAAAATTCCCGCCATTTTCTCTCCCATTAATTTATAGACCAAGTCAAACCCAACCAAAAAAAGGAAAAAAAACCTCAAAGAAAAAAAACCTAAAAAAAAAAAAAAATAATTAATCTCCAAATGGGCATCAAGGATCTTCTCAGATTCATGAAACCCTACATTAAACCCATCCACATCAAGAAGTACTCAGGCAAACGTGTAATTGACTACCACCCCATTTCATGATTTCATATTTTCATTTCAAATTCAGTTAACAAAAATCTCATATTTTCCTATTCTCCATTTATTTTTTCCCTACTATTTTCAGGTGGGTATTGATGCATATTCATGGCTGCACAAAGGAGGTCAGTCCAGCATTTTGCTTTCTGGGTTTTTATTAAAGTTTGATTTTTTACAGCTCATTTGAAGTTATTGTTGTTGTTGATGAAATATAATTCTTGTTATTTAAAAATTTTTAATCATGTGTATTTTGCAGCTTATTCATGCAGCATGGAGATTTGTCTTGATACAAAAGGCGATAAGAAATTGCAGTATTTGAACTACTTTATGCACAGAATTAATTTGCTAAAGCATTACAAGGTGACACCGGTGTTGTGTTTGATGGAGGAAATTTACCTTGTAAAGCTGCTACAGAAGACGAAAGACACAGGCAGGTCCATTTATTAGTTAAATAATGAATTAAAGTTCATAATCCCAATTTTTTACTCTGTTTAAAGAATTTTTCATTTTATGTATTAGTGGTGTCATTAGTTTATTATTATATTAATTATAACTGTTTCCATGTTTTTTATATTAATATTCAGAAGGAGAAAGGCAAATCTGGATTTAGCAATGGAGAAGCTCAAAGGAGGGGACATTAAAACTGCTTCCGAGCTATTCCAGGTCCTGAACTTCGAACAACTTCTCATTTTCTGGCTTGTAGGAAGTTTAAGATGATCATTGAGTTAAAGTGTAAATGTAATATCTGAAAGTGCATTGATTTTTAACTGTTTGTCCATGGGAGAGTAACAACAAGCAAAGTTGCTTGTGTTGAGAATTGAGATATTGGTTTTGCTTTGACGTGCTTTTGGATTTGTTTTAAGACACACACATTGAGATTTCAACCAAGAATTCAGATGCTTAATATGCATGCCTGATTTTGTAGAGAGGAGTAAGTATTACCACTTCCATGGCCCATCAACTGGTTCAGGTACACTACGAATGCATCTTTTTAATTTTAATTTGGTTACTAGTTTGATTTTTTTCTTTTCTTCCTGGATAAGAAACACTTTTCATCATTTTGATTGGTGGTCTCAGATTTTAAGGTTGGAAAATATTGAATATGTCGTAGCTCCATACGAGGCTGATGCAGAATTAGCATACCTTTCAACTCTAGAGCCTGAGAAAGGGGGAATAGAAGCTGTTATCACGGAGGATAGTGATCTTGTGGCATATGGTTGTCAAGCCGTAAGAACTTTCAAAGATTTTAAATACTGAAAGTATTGGTTTATGGTATTGTAATTATACCTGCCTTGCTCTAATTTGAAATGTTCATAAACAGATTATCTTTAAAATGGATCGGTACGGCAATGGTGAAGAAATGTTGTTTGAGAAGGTCTTAAATTCCACAAACTGCGTACCTACCTTCAAAAATTTCACTGTTGAGTTATTTGCAGGTAAAATGTCATACAACAAGAACACGTAGTTGCCTGTTCATTTGACCTTGAGCACCATATTAAAGATATTATCCATTACTAAAAAGTCCTAATCCAATATTTCCAGACTAATTGATGGAGCGTATAAACTCGAGTATGCATACATGACTAGCGAAAAGCTAGATTTCTATGTGGTAGCAAATTCTGATTTTGACAGAACACTTATGGCATATTCTGTTCGAGCAATGGAACAAATAGGAGTAGAATTGTAATTCTCAAGGAATGGGATAAAGAAGTATTAGTTTTACTTATTTTTATCTTTTGAAATCTCATGAGTAGCTATTCCATTGATCTGCAAGGAATTTCAATGCTTCATCTAGTCATAGCAGCCATTCTGTGGAATAGTGATTCTAGTGGCCAAAAGCAGGAATAGGTCAGCAGGAGAGGAATGCTTTGATTCTATTCTTATGAAGTTAACCAAGTGTGGCATTAGTACGCTAATGATGTTGATTTAGTATATATACAATGGACTGATCAAATTACCATATGTGGAAAAAAAAAGGGCTAATGTATTTCCTTTTTCCGATCAGGGATGTGTGTCTTGGCTGGCTGTGATTTCCTTCCATCTGTACCTGGGAATTGGAATAAGAAAAGCTTATTCCTTAGTTTGCAAGTACCAAAACCTGGATCGTGTAAGTAAATCCAACAATTAATCTACATCATGGTAATTGACAATTTGTGCTGTTTATAATAGCCTGGAAGGTTGAGCTGTAAAAGAGTTGACCACATTTCCCGTTCAACTATGAAGTTATGTGATTGAAATCTAGTTTCATATGAGAGTCTCCAAAACATTCATGCGAATGCTGTATATTTTGTTTTGAGTGGCTCATCGGGTTTCACAGGCATGAGTACTAACATCCAGACCAATGTGGCTCCACTGATTCTAGGAGCTACATTTCCATACTCATGGAGTTTGGCTAATACCATTTATTGTTGCACTACTTATGGCCAATACTTCCTATATAAATTAGCATCAGTGTCACAAGTCTCTAAAGTTGCTGTTCTTCTAGGTTTTATCAGTACTGAAACTGGAGAAGGGAAATCAAGTGCCTGAAGATTATCCCAAATGTTTTCGTGAGGCAGTTGCTGTATTTCAGCATGCTCGAATGTATCTCCACTGCACTCGATTACTTTTAAGTTTAATCATCTCATGGTTTGTTCCTTTCTAATTATTTCCGTTCTTTATTTTGCCTTTTTCTTAGATATGACACCGTCACTAAGAAGCTCAGACACTTGAAACCACTTCCACAGGAGGTTCTTCAATCTTTGACAGGAGATCTAAATTTTCTTGGCCCGTATCCTTCAAATTTCAAAATTTTCCAATGCTTCCCATCCACATTAGCTCTGCTTCTGGCAAATTCATCCATTTTAGTTTGATACTAGTCATATATAAAACTTGATATCAGCCAAAGGGCTGATGTAATTTATTTATGTTGTATATTTATATGTTCTTGTTTGAAAGCTTTACCTTGACCAGTTAATTGTCAGAGAAATCCCTCCTTCAGTTGCAACTGCAGTAGCTGCAGGAAACATAGACCCTCTGACAATGGAGGCATTTAATTACTCAAGGGCTACTGGGTGTGAACCTCCTAATGCAGCTTCCAAACCAGACCAGCTTTGGTAGAATGAGACTATTGCTATATCTACGCAAAAAAAATGCTTTACCGCCTTTTCCTCAAAGCAAACCAGAGAAGTGGAGATTACAGGTGACCATCCAGTACATGGTGTGGTTTCCTATATTGAGTTTATTTTTAGTCAGTACAGATGCTTATGTTAGTCAAAATGGCCAGTTAATTTACTTGTCTATTACGCTGTGAAGAAACAAATTGACAAGCAATGTGTGTATGCATGCATTCCAAGTATAACATCTAAAAAGTGGTATTATTGGGAAATTGCTAGTTTTCCTTTAGTGGCATCATTCATTATGTGTTTATTTTTGATGGTTTCCTTTTCTGCGGCATGTGCAGTGAGGCAGATCTCGACATTGGATGACTCTAAATATCTAAAGAGTGATGCTCATCTCGAGAGACTAATAATGCCGCCAATGAGGTCTGTAGCTGCAGCAAGTGCAGTTGATGGAGAAAGCATTCATTTAAAGGTTCCCAATAACAATCCGTTTAGGATAAGAAATACCAGTCAGATTCATTCAGATCATGAAAAGATCATTGAAGAGGCTTCTGTTTTGGCCGAGGCAAAGATAGAGGTTTCGATATCAAATATACCTGAATATACAACACCAAGTTGTCTGACTGATCAAAACATGAAAAGAAAACATGGTGAAGTCCAATTGGATTTAGACAAGGTCAGAATCATTGAAGTCTCAGAAGTTTCAGAATTAGAAAATCCTAAAATCTTCTCCACCCCGTTGAATTCTCAGGAGAGTGTGAATTCTAAACCAAAAAATGTTGGTAAGGAAAATAGGCAAGACAGAATGAAAAAGAAATTAAAGAAAAGCAGTGGCAAGAGTTCAGAAACCAAGTGTACTATCTTGAATTATTTTTCCCGTGTGTAATGGTAGTGCTGAAATAGATTTGCATTTAAGTAGAATAATTCAGGTGATCGAGTTGCTAAAAGCTGTGCTGAGACTTCACTTGCTTAATGTGAACAGAGAAGCATGTGATGTCTCATTTTCCAGCTTTTCATCCATCTATAGACCAAGATAAGGTCTTACAACGGTCAAATTGTTGATCATGTCTGGAATGATAATTCAGATGAGTGATGCATCTTAATGCGGTGCGTTTGTATATCATTCAGAAATTATCTATGATGGGGCATAAACTTCCGAGTTCAGTCCATCAAATAGGATTATTTTTAATTAGTACTGGAAGATTGAAGTGATTTTTAGCATTAATATTCAGTTAAAGCCTGTGATTATCTGGAGATGCTCAGAAGATGCGGTATGACCTGGAACCCTTGTTTATATCCCGCTTTGATCTTGACTCAATTGACAATGGAAATCGGAACAAGAGGACACGATTTTATATGGACACTTGTTTTTCTCATATCCTATGTGCAGAAGGAAGTGAGCCACTAAACCACCATGCTCAGAACGAGTAATTATGCCCCATTTGTGATTTTATTCAGGGAAAAGTTTTGAACTGCATCTTTTGGTTTCATTAAATGTCTAAACATGACAACTAACACCTCTTTTGCAGATCCTAAAGAAAGATGGTGCCAAAAATATGATTTTCTTGGTCCAGCTACATTGTTGATTATTATAGAATAAATGCAATAGCTCAACCATAAGCTTATATTAGATAGTTGGCTATTACATTTATTTTGTAACACCCTCCTTTCCTTGAGGGGTGAGATTTAAATGTTAACAAATGCCTATCAAGTGAATGACTTAATTTTTAATGGGGATGTAATGTATGCATAGGGATTCAAACTCTTGACCTCCTATTTTTATGCTATGATAAAGTCTAAAGAGTTAGCATCGATCACAACCTTAACAAGATATCACATTATATAATATATGTTTAAAATTACAAAAATACCCATGAGTAATAAAACTAGCATGAACATGAAAAGGTAAGACTAACTTCAAACAAGAAACTCGTGCTTTGGATTAAGTAACAGCCATGAACAAATGGAACCAAAGTCAGAAGAGTTCATCAAACAGCAACTATCAGCTTTATTGAGTAGTGTTAATTGGCCTTGCTGATAGATCAGCTATCCGTTACAAGTAGCACTACCACAAACATGAAAAGGCAAGATTAACTTAAAACAAGAAACTCGTACTTGGATGAGGACTTGTACTTAGTTGCATAGACATCATTTACCAAAGCAAGGACACAAACCAATAGCTGCCCTTAATTTTTCTTCCATCTGATAAGTAGTTGCTTAAACCAGTAGGCAGACAATTTAGGATATCTTTTGAGGTTTGTGTAATCAACATAGACAATGCCAAACCGTGCTGTGTAGCCTAGACGCCACTCAAAGTTATCAAGCAATGACCAAGCAAAATATCCAACAACATTTGCTCCATCATCAACCGCCTTCTTCAGCTGAGTTATATATCCCTTGTAGAAATTGATCCTTGTTGTATCATGCAATCCTTGTGAAAGTGTGACATTTCCCGGGTCATCCATCCCTAAATGCATACGATATAATGTGACATTAAGTTGCCAGTTGAGGTTCTAATAGGTAAGCAAAACCACATTTTCTTCATGGAGTATTATTATATATTCAGAGTAAAGCTATTTTAAATTTTTAAGTCTCACCATTCTCAGACAAGATAACGGTTGGGTTCCCATATCTCTCTTTAATGTACATTAAGGCTTTGTACATACCCCACGGCACATTGTAGAGCCAATATGAATTCGCCTGGAATAATTAAAACCTTTTCTTAGCAACGTTCAATAGTCAATTCCAAAGCACAGATATAAAGGGAAATTCATTACCCTTGGACCAATAGGCACTCCATTTTTTGCATCTGTAATTACAACGGGAATACATTATTAATATTTTCCAATATATATGTGCAATGATTGGCAGTAAGATCTTCAAACGGAAAGGAGTGTGAAAACTTACAGGCAAATCCAGCATTCCAGTCCTGTTGGTCCTAAGGCAGCATGTTTTTGCGGATGTGGATTGTATATGTAGTAAGTAGTATATTGGTTTATGCCGACAAAATCAATTGAGCCTTTCACCATCTTAACCTCCTCTTTTGAGAACCTTGGTAGCCTCTTTCCAACAATTTTTTGCATAGTTTGTGGGTATTCACCATAGACAATAGGATGAATGAACCTACATTATTATACTAATTACTTCTATTGAATTTGATGTAATGCAGATATGAATTTTTGGTGTCAAGATGATATCGAATATCAAGTATATAGTAAAATCAAGCTTCATTAGATTGAGCACACTAGATTTAAGCAACAGGACTTCATGTTCATTTGCATACATGCAATTCTAGTAAATGTAAAATGCACATTTACCATCCAACATGGAAGTCTCTAGCTCTCTGAGCTGCATAATTGTCAGCCTTTGATCTTGTAAGAGGTTCATACCAAACAAAATCCAATAGAATTCCAATTCTTCCCTTTTGTTTTGCCTGAAAGCATTCATCATTCAACAAAGAATTTATTGAACTTTTATGGAATTGTAACAATAAGCAAAAAATAGCAATTTGATGAAAGACTTGAATGTTTTACTTGATATTTTTCACGGTATCTTTGAACAGCAGCTGCATGTGATAAGATTAAATTGTGGGCGACAATATAAGGCTCAGTTGCTGAATTTCCGGCTGCACAATTTCCAAATGGTTTTGAGCATCTCCCAGGAGCAAAGAATCCATTATCATACCCAAGTGCTGCAACTACTCTCGGTTCATTGAAGGTCATCCAATTCTTGACTCTGTCTCCAAATGTCTTGAAACAGAAATCTGCATAATCAGCAAAGTCTTTCCTGCAAATTTTTAAGAGAAGTAAATGGACTTTAGCATACTACATAAGCATAACAAATGCATTCACAGACATTCAAACCACCACACACTGATTTTGAGGTTTCAATGTGTTTAGCTTCGATTTCAAAACACTAATTTAGAAAGCATAATAGCAAATACACCCAAAACTATTTGTGGGGCTCCATTTAACCCCTTAAGTTCATGATGAAGCTTTCACCCCTACATGACCATTAAAAAGATGCACTTACCCCTGCTAAAACTCCTAAAACATATATAAAGACCCATAAAGAGCATAGGTTTTGGGCTCTAGTGCCACTTTGAAGTATAAGTGCATATTTTAAAAATTTTGGGAAGGTAAAGGAAATTTGGAAGTTTAGAGGGTCTATTTATGCTTGACCAATAGTTTTACGCATCTATTTGCAATCTGAGCAATTCAAAATAAACAAAAAATTACAAAAAATGTGAAAACTCAAACTCTCATCACTAGGGATTATAATCATGGCTTATTTCTCAACACAAGCACTGTAGGTCTCCGATATCAAGAATATCATAGCACTTACACTACTTGGTGGTTCAACAATCCACCATATCTCTTCTCAAGTGCTTCAGGAAGATCATAGTGATACAAATTTGCATATGGTGTAATGCCTGTAAAACTCATTGTGGTTAAAAACAAGCTGTTCAAAAGAAACTCTGTTATGGAGCTGTTTCATGAGACACCTTTTTCAAGCATGTAGTTGATCAATCTATTGTAGTAAGCAACACCTTTCCAGTTGACCTTGCCAGTTCCATCTACATTCATTCAGGTAAATAACCAATGTTACTAGGGATTTACCATATTTGAAAACCTATGGATTTGAATGAACATTGTGGTGCATTACCAGGGAAGATCCTTGACCATGATATGGAGAACCGGTAGGCGTCAAAATTTAGATATTTCATTAAATTCACATCTTCCTACAAAATCACAAGGAGATTGCAATTGAGAACTTAGAAACTAGTGCCAATATTATCAAAACAAACCGATGACTATTACTGTTTTCATATATGTTCCATTTTGCAATGTCTAAACACAGTATTAGAGTTGCATCTCATGTGTAAATTTGAGTTTTGGCTCCCTCATTTAGTCCCTATCTAATTGTTGATTCACTATTCACTTGAAAAAGGTGTGTTTTAATAAAGAAGTACTATAATATAATAAGGGTAAATTGCAAATACACCTCTATCTATTGTGGTATTTGAAATTGTCCACTTATCCCAAAATTTCACTGAAAGTGATTTTAGACCCTATTTACTATCACGCCATTGGATTAAATAATTAGAAGAAAAACTAAAAGCACATTTTTATTATGGGGCAAAATGATCAAGATACCATTTTTTTTTTTTTTTTTTGTGGGAGATTTGAAGGGCTAAGGTGCATAATTTAAAAAAAAAAAAAAAGGATATAAGTGGACATGAAGTAAATATAAGATGCATGTATATAATTTACCTAAATATAAATGATTAAACACCACATCAAATCTATAACTTTTAGATAGGTTGCATTCCGGAATTAAGGTAAACATATTAACCATCCCATCTTTTTATTGTTGGCCATTATACAGTTGTTAAGCAAAGTGCTTTCACTCTTTCTGCAGTTTATTCTATTGAATCCAATTTATTATTTTAGTGATAATTGTAAATATTTCTCAAAACAATCTATTAGGTGCAAGCAAACCCCTAGAATGCTAAAATCCAGCAGAGCTTTCAGAACAACTTTTTTCAAGGCAATTACATTCGTGTGAAAGTTGTGGGAAATAAAAGGTAAATTTCATTGT
The DNA here is from genome assembly GCA_024138025.1 of Combretum micranthum. Classification (NCBI taxonomy): domain Eukaryota; kingdom Viridiplantae; phylum Streptophyta; class Magnoliopsida; order Myrtales; family Combretaceae; genus Combretum; species Combretum micranthum. The sequence continues at coordinate 117,753 of JAMXBD010000688.1, read as the reverse complement.
GGGAGATAAAGGTATGTTTCAAGGTTTAAGGCTATTCTACCCTTGCCCAATAATTTTGGGGACAATGTTGCAGTTAATGCTTATTCTTTATAAGGGATGTGATGAGGGCTCAGAGTACATTTGCTTCGTTAGTTTGACGTTTGATTGAAATCTGTTTCATGTTTGTTCTAATTAGATTATTTCTCAAAAATAGATATTTTTATCCGTAAATAGATCTTACAGATTAGATACAAATAAGATATAGATATAGATCAAACATAGATAAGGCACAGATGAAAAATAAACAATTCAAACAGACTCTTAGAGGAATGGAAGGTCAATTATCAGCCTCTTTGTTATTGAATTCTCATAAAATTTTTATTAAAAATAATGATGAATTTGAAAACCCCGAAAAGATTAATATAGATTTAAAATTACAACATTATTGAAGATATGCGCAAACAAAGACAATGCGTGTGCCTGCCAGCTACCATAGATAATAGACGCAGTGATGATGGAGATATCTTAACAAGTGCACTAAGAAATATCATCAAATTAATAAATTATGTCTAACCTAAAAAGAAAAAGTCGCACATAGAATTATTATCATTATTATTAGCATCATTATTTTCTTCTAATTATACTAAGAGATGGAAATCTAACCACAAATGACGAAGACCGACCGTCTCGAAAATTTAATTACCACACAAAACTACGTACAAGTGATATAAGTGGCTTTCATTCTTCTAGTAATTTTGTCATGTATGCAAATTTTTATAGATATTTATACATCACCTATATAAGCATAACATATAATATTTAAGAAATCTTTTTGGCACAATGGAGATGTGATTGAGGACATATTTTTTTCTCGTTGATAGGAATTATCCAAAATTTATTATACAGATTTAGGATCGTTGGTTGCAAAATTTATTCTCATCCCTTCCAACCCCGTGCGTCCGACAAATTTTAACCATCTATTCTCCTATTTCTTGACCCAATTGCGTACAAAATGATGCCAAAGTTTCAATCTTCATGGAGTGAGAATGAAAAAAATCAAACTTGTTTCACCATAATGAAAGAGTAGCGTTCATGACATCTAAAGTCTAAACAACAATACCTCGACAGTTAATGTGCCTCATGAATCCAATTTTTGTTGTATTTGTAATGTTAATTATCTATATTACACCGCAACCGTTTTATAGTTGGGGTGCTATTTTATTAGTCCAACTCCCTTTTTTTAAATATTTTTAATGTTATCTTAATTCCAATCTTACAATCCGATGGCTAGGATGTAGTATCACATTTTATGAAATCGGGATAATGTTGTCATTTTTCCCAGCACTCAAAATCAAAGTTTCCAAACATCCAAAGATATTCTGGTCTAACAAAAAATGGATCTTCTTGGGTTAAGTCACTCACCTACGACTTTTTCACCTTACAACTCATAACTTTTATACATACCTTACCATATCAATAACCTATCATATTTATAACATTTTAAATAAACTTACAATTTTATACAAGATTCATCGTTGGATTTTGCATCTTTTCTATAAGTAGCTTGATCCAGATCCAATCCATAAAAGACATAACTAGGAACAACAAGCAACATTGCCTTCAAAAATATAAAATTTCCAATAAATGGATGTTTCTTTCTTTTCTTAGGAGTCTACCCGACAGTTAGGCCTTATTATTCTTTCTTTTATATTGTAATAAATTATATTAAACTATATGTCAAGCAAGCCCCACGTTGGTAATGTTTGGTCCAAATATTCCACAATTTATTGTCCTCTCTTGAAAATATCAACAAAAAAGTGATAGTCTATTATTATTATTTTTTTTGAGCTATTAAACATGTAGGTCCTATAGATATAGACACACACACACACATATGTATATGCATACGGAGAACAGATCTAAAAATGGGAAAAAAGACAAGAATCGCCTCTATCATGTTCCATTAAGAACAATAAAAACTAAATGCTCAGGAAAATCATATAAGGAAAATCATAAACTCACCTTATATCGGTGATATTGGTCGACTGAAACTTCCCCAGTGCCGTTATTAGCAACAATCCCTATTTTCAGATACAAAGCGAAAAGGCATTACATCATTAAACCTGGAAGAAGATCAAAAACAATAATTTGAAAAAAGAAATCCTCACTTTTGAAAAACTTAAAAACAAAATTTCAATATGGTGGGCGGCCATAGGAATGTGGCTTATGGTTATGGAGATCGAACAAGGACAACTCTAGTATCATGCTTTCCAAATGACACATTGTCCACAAATAGGACACAAATTTTTGTCGCTTTGTAATCATATGCTACCCACATTTATGAAGAATTCCACATTTTGAGTTTATATCCATCCTCCTATGTAATAACACCAATTACCATGTGCCTCGAGCTGCCATGTTGTCCAAAGCACAAGACATGCAAAATTTATAAAAAAGTTTTTTACCGGGAATTTTGACGAAGACATCCCAGATGCTAGGACCACGACCATCTTTATCAGCCATTCCTTCGACTTGGTAAGCAGATGTTGCCGTTCCAAATGTGAACCCTTTTGGAAAGCTTTTTCTGCTTAGACCGCCGGTGTCAAAATGCATCCCTTCAGGATTCAGTACTTTGTCTTCATGGCTGGCCTCGTTGCCTTCAGCCACTAAAACTTCTATTGCGAAGAGGCTTATTAAGAGAAAAAACAGTGTATATAGTGGACATTTCATCTCAAAAGCTACTGCCAATTCTCTCCAATGAGAATGTGTGATTGAGAGAGAGAGGTCCGCTTAAAGTGTGAAGAAGAATGAGGAGGAAGAGCTTATTTATAGGAGAAAGAGGGATATTTTCACACTGTATAAAATCCAAGAAAAAGGACTTGCTAGAATTACTATTTCATTTTTTATAAATTAATTCTTGTAGATTTACCATGAAAAATTACTTGGAGTGTTCGCGTAGAACCGAGTCTGTTTGGGTGGTTAGTTTTTTATTTATGCATTCGTATTCGTATTTCTATTTATATATGTATTTTAATTATATTTAATCTGTAATTAATTTATTTAATTTATCTATAAATAAAATTATTTATTTTTTTTATCTATATTTATTTGTATAAAATTTAAGATCCGTTTAAAAACGTTTATATGCCATCGGAATATATATGAAACAAACATACCTAAATTGTATATATTTTATCGGAAAGAATGAAATGATGTGTACCGTGAAAATATAGTTAATAGTCTCTGATGGTTTGATTTTAAATACACCGACACTATCCGTTGTTTTTATGTTATTAGCAGAGAGATTTTTCTTACAAGAACAAGGGTCTTCCTACCTTGTTAAAATCTTAGACAATTGCACACACAGCTCCAACGTCATAATTGCTTAACTATATAGAAACCCTTTCACACGTTTAAATTCAAATTTTGTTGCTGTATAATTATAAAAAAAAAATACATATAACCTTTAATTATCGTTAAACTTCAAAAATTATCTTAAAAAGAATTATATAATTATTATTGTAATTTTTTATTCTAAGTTGTTCTCAAAAAGTTTGAACTCTTTTGTTTTTATTCATTTTTCCTTTTTAATAAAGATATTATTTTAATTAAATATTATACTTGATTTGAATTCAATTACTCTATGTATTAAGTTAAATATCCTAAAACTCAAACTTAATTATGTAAATCTTTTCAATCTTGTAACAATACATGCAAATAGAAGAAAAATTTTACCACCCATGAAAATTAAGGTTTTGCTTAGAAATCTGTTTTTCATCTGTATTTATATTTATATCTAATTTATATCTATATTTTATCTGTATTTAATCTTTTTTATGTATCTATATATAAAAATGTTTAATTTATATATTTATTTTTTAATAAATAGTTTACTTGCAAATGTCTCCATATCCGCAGCCAGTGCGGCTAGGGAACGAACTGACACCATCCATGAGCATGCACGGTCCAAATGAACGATTGCTCCACAAAAACTTTGTGTTATCCAAGTTGGTTCTTTTTTTTTTTAAACTAAACACAGAGTGAACTCCCGTGAATTTTCTGACATTTTTATGGAGGGTTTAAGACTTTAAGCCATTAATAATGTTACACTTCCGGCGGTACTCAATCAGTCGATGACAGTAGAAATGGAGGATGGGTCAAGCTGCCACGGGTACAATTGGATAAGGTGCCTAATATATTATTGATTGCAAATCCATATCGAATCCGATAAAAATTTGACCATCCACGTATGCAACGAAAAAAGAGGGGGTAAAAAAAAAAAAATTTACGGGCCCTATAATATAAGGGCAGACTTTGCTTTTCTTTTTTCTTTCGTTCTTTATTTTTATTTTTAAAATAGATTACTGGATCTCTTCATATAATTTTTTTTTGGAGTTCATATCTTTAATATATGGTTAATAATTCAAATCATAAGGAAAATCACATTATAATTATCATAATGGTTGAAGAATTTGGATAACTTTAATAATTAATCTGTAAATAGAGAGAAAAACATTAAAATATATGGCAATAATTTATAGGAAAAATCAAAGAAAATAAATACTGGAATGCTGATTAGTCCTCATCATGTTGGTAGACAGAACAGCTCACGGTCCGCACTGGAACGTCCGGTTGAGACTTGAAGTTGCACGTGGCTTGAGGATGGGTATTGAGTTCAGAGATTTTTAAAACGACGTGGATTTTGAGGATAGACAAGAACGTCGTCTCCTTGAGCAAGCTTAAAAGCTACACAGATAAGCCTTTTGTCAAATGAAAATGGGAATGGACCCTCCAATTATTAAAAGACAAGAGGCTTTTTTGACCGTATTCTTTTTTTCTACACCATCGAGGATGAAGGACCAGACATGGAGCATCTTTTATGCAACTACGAAGTCGCTTTATGAATATTTTAAGGATTTAATTTTTAGGAAAAGGTATAGAAATGAGCCTCAATCCATCCATCGTTTCTAATGTGTTTTAAAAGTAAAAAAAAAAAAAAAACATAAATATATCATCAAAGCAAATTAATAAATGTTATCGAAGCAGCAATAATAAAAATGGAATAAAACAAATAAAGGTTTAGATATATTAAAGCATAGTTATTTGTTCATCTATTTATTTATTTTATTCATTTTAGCCCAAGAGGGAACAATAGTATCGAAACACATAATATTTATTTATAAATATTCCATCATATTTATCTTTGTGGGTTCAGGAGTAAATATTATCAAAGCAACAAGTCGTTTAGGAAAAGAAAAACAAAAACAAAGAAAGAAGAGAAAGTGAGGAATTGCAACCCGGCTAAAGCAATAAGAGAACACGAGATGGGCCGGGATAAGCAGCGAAGGCATCCGGATTTTGAAATTAAATACTGACTATTTCTCTTTAAGGATATCCTTGTACATATATCTATAGAAATCATATTGTATTTTTTCCTGTGTTTTTCTAAAGTCTAATGTAATAAAAATGGTGGATAAGAAAGGAGATTAGGAGGAAGAGAAGAGTTTAAGCTTAATTGATTGCATTTGCTCTATACTAATCTTTGCACTTATGATAGGAATCATGGATCACTTGGACGACCACCTGATTTAGAGAAGAAGACAAAATTTGGAAAACATCAACAATGGAGATCACGCCCACAAATACGGCCGTAACGTTGCCCATAATCTCAATAACGGCCGTAGCATAGACTATGGTTGATTTTGATACTAGATGCATTGTTCCCAAGGAGATAACAACCTCTATAACACCCATGATCTCGACCATAATTGAGCAAATAATGCCTGACAAAGTTATCTCAGATCTGTCTTGCTTTCTTTTTAAGTGATCTTTTAATTAATTTCTTTTGTTTAGTTATTTTACATATTTATCCTTGCCCAAATTATGGGCCTATATAAGGGTTTCTCTCTGATGTAATAGGTACCTTTTGAACACTAAACTTTTGACTTGAATCTTACCATTGGTAATTTGATATTGTCTTTGTGATGAAATCTTGATCATGTGTAATATCGGTCTATCTTTGTTGTTTCTTGTCTTCATGAGTCATATAAATAAACTAAGGCAACTAGTTTGGTTTATCTTTGGTGCATCATGTCCAAAGATTAATCGTCCATATCTTTGATTTTTGTTATTTCGTTCAATCATTCGAGAAAATTACTATACATTCGCAATTGGAAGCACTAGATCCATCGTTAAATTGGAAACACCGATCCATATCATCTCTGGGTTGCGAGTTGTGACTTGGGGATCCAGTATTAGGGCTTTTGCTTGTACAGTTGATTTCTTAGAAAATGTTTGGGAAGATTGAAATTAAGAGTGGAGATAGCAATACTTCAAAGGGGAGGAAGCTATGAATATGGGGAACTTTATGAATTTCATGAGGGAGATGATGCAACAACAAGAGAAAGGCTTAAGAAGAATGGAACAAATAGTTAGAGGCACCCCTCCTATCCATGAAACACATGAACCAGGGTATGTTGATGAATTGGAGGAAAACCCTAGGATACAATTCCCTCACGATGGAGTAGTAGATGCCCGTGGAAGAGGAAGGGGACATGTACGACATTCGGTGAGAGGATGTAGGATTGGAGAATATGATGATGATGTCGATGAATTTCATGAAGGTCGTAGACTTAGAGGATTACGTGGTATAGAGATCGTAAAAGTTTCATCTTTCGATGGTACCAGAGGAGCGGATAAGTACTATGACTGGAAGGACCAAATTGAAAAACTATTTGAATACCATGATTGTGATGATGTGCAGCAAGTTAAATTAGCTGCAATTGAATTCAAAGGACATGCTTCTCATTAGTGGAAGAATGTGTTAGCTCGTCGAAGGAGGAACGGTGAACGAGATATGAATACTTAAGCTGAGGTGCAAGGGCTATTACAACGAAAATTTGCGCCGAAATACTATAGCCAAGAGTTACTAATGCAGTTGCATACTTTACGTTAAGGGAGTAGAAGTGTGGCTGAATATATCCAAGAATTTGAGATTCTAACCATTCGAAGCCAGACCATGGAAACATCAAAAAATCGATTGCTCATTCATTGTTGGTTTAAAAAATGAGATATCAGATTTGTAGAGCTTTAGCGGATTGATACTTTAGAAGAGGCAATGTTGATGGTAGAAAAAATTGAAAGGCAATAGAAAATCTCACAAATCTTCAGGTAAGTTTTCTAAGTATGAAGGTAATGAAAAGTTTTCTTCACATAATGATGAAAAGGAGGTTATTAGTGGTCATAAGGATGTTAAGATGCATGAATTTAGTTATGAGAAGTCCAATGATGAGAAAGCAAAGTCGATGTCTAAATCGAATGACTCTAGTAGTATTGGGAGGAAAACTAGAGAAATTAAATGTTTTAAATGCTTAGGTTTTGAACATATTGCTGCTCATTGTTCGAATAGACATGCTGTTTATATTCGTAGAGGTTGTTTGGAGAGTGATGACGAAAAGGAGAAAGTTAATCATACTAATTCTAACAAGGAATGTGAGGAAGAGGTACAAATTGAACAAATATTAGGGCTTGCTATTCCTTTGAATGGTGTGTTTTAAGGGAGTTTGAGTGTGGCCACAGTAGTTGAATGAGAACGTGTCACGCCCCAATGGGTACCCTAAACGTGACAGTCCGCCACACTCAATACTAAAGCGTAAGTATGACAACCTTAGTCATTTCCGAAAGCTTTTATATTAAGTGTAAGGCTTACTTCCACAATTTTAGAGGACCATATGTGGAATAATGAAGGTTAAGGAGATATAAAACATATTAAGAAAAGAGGATTCACAATAATTAATTGATCATGGCAAAGACTTTACATTCTTAGGAACAACTCCTGAATCACTAATCTATTATATACATATTAACATGTTAATACGGAGCTATACTTTATCCAAATTTCTAATGTTCAAAAGGGATTACCTGCCCGCATGGTCCACGTGGCCTTAACCATAGGTAAGGGAACTGCAAAAGATATCTATCGGGGTATAAGCTACTAGGCTTAGTGAGTAAATCCCAAAAATTCATACTCGAAGTAAATTATCAATCAAGTTTATTATTCAAACGTATGAAATGCAACAACCACGTGAGCATACAAGACATATGACTTTCCGGGAATCATATGTTGAATGAATTTACGCCCTTCATTCGGGGTTGGGTATTCAGACCAATTACAGCCACAACTTTTAAAAACACTTTTATAGATCTTACCGGCTCCTATACGCCATCAAAAATTTGTAGTTATTACAGGCTCCTACTAGCCATAAAAAACTTGTAGTTATTACAAGCTCCTACTAGCCACCAAAAACTTGTAGTTATTACAGGCTCCTACTAGCCACCAATTTTGTAGTTTTTACCGGCTCCTACTCGCCACTTACATGATATACCGGTTATGTCTACCACCACTATTATACACTTGTCCCACCAATTGTATAGTAGCGAATGCGATGTGACTCAACATATGAGGTGCATGAATAATTTCTTTAATTAAAGTCTAGTAGTTACGTTTAAATTCTTTCAAGTGATCAATCAACTTTAAACATTTCAAGATATTAATTCACATACAACTTTATTACAAACAAATCGAGTTTCGGTATACTTATTATTCTTTCAACGTATTATCATACACTTCCTTTTGATTTTTCTTAAATTCTAGTGCAACTAATTTTACAAGCACAATCAAGAGTATGAAAAATAACGGGGAATAAACTCACGATGCCATTTGTCGTCTATTCCTCTAAGCGGATGAGTCGATCACACGCTCCACTCAATTGCAATAGTTCTCGGGGTGAAGAAATCCTTCCTCGGGATCACCTAACCAAAGAAAATACCCATAATGAGTTTTTCTTGATGATTTTCTTGAATTTTGACAAAACAATGTCAAAGAACGTTAAAGTTCGTATGGAAGAATGTTCCAACTTAAAATGGCCATAACTTGGTCATTTAACTCGGAATCGCGCATATAATATACCGATTTCTATCTACTCGAAAAGATCTACCCATTTCCAAAATTGTTTCCCACAAACAAAGCCATATAGGCTCCGAAAAGTAGCGACAAAAATTCACCACGGATTTTTAAGTAAAAACAACTTTGGTTCAAGAAATCAAAATTTGTTTGATAAATACTTAGTTATCTATATAGTTGAAAAATTCTCTTTTTATAACTATATAACTCATATTTAAGCACGCTCAAGTATCTTGTTGTCCAAATTATTTTTCTTAGGTAAAACAGTTCGGTTTGAAGTTTTTCGGAAATTGTTTTTATAAATTTCTTTGAAATGAATACCTAGCTTACTTTGTTTTCTAAAAACGCTTCATGTTGGTTTTATTTGTCTTTTTTCTAAGTGACTTTTGAAAATAAGATTTTCTACCTCCTAAGTTACATTAATACTGTATTTGAAGTTTTCACAGGAATATGCTATTTCTCATTTTTCTTGTGTAAATTCTTTTGTTTACTTGTTTTGCAAAATCCTTACTTGATATTTCTTATTCTTTTTTCTCATGTCTATTTTTCAAAAGTAATCATCCTTGCATGAACTTGTTTTCCCATAAAAACAATGTGGAACAATTAAGGATTTTTTTTGTAGAAAACCAATCATCCCAACTTTTTTTTTCGGGCCAAAGAAAACGGCAATGCGGATTTAGATGGATACGGTAAACTAGGGTTTTGTTGACCTTTAGGGTTTCGTTTGACTTCCGGTTTAGGTTTTTATGCTAAACGATTCAAAAATTTAGGGTTACAGAACGACAGGAGAATATATTCCATATGAAGTTCATGGTGAATGGGGCTGTTTGTGTAGCTAAAATTGATTCGAGTAGTTGCATGCTTAATATTGTGGTAACATCGCTTGTGGAGAAATTGCAACTTCTAACCACTCCCCATGTAAACCTCGTTTTCTTAAGTAAACCTGAGATCGATTTTGGGAAGATTTAAAAATCGAAAAACGTAAATCCTAAAGGAATATCTCTAGACCAATTGGACCTAGGAATCTTATGTTTGGCGATATCAAGAAGGAAACCCCAAGGGAATAAAAACGAGTTAACTCCAGAGTACAGATCTAAATCAGAAAGTTAATCGGAAACCCTAAGTCAACAAGATCTCAGAATAACTTAGCAGTTTAGATCCGGCAATTTCGGATTTTTTCAAACCAAGGAGTCGAATTACAAGCAGGAAGTGTGGAATGGCTCGTATTAGTATTAGAATGCTAAACAATATCCGATTAGTGAATTTTCGACCTATTTCGAGCCCGATTGGATACAAGTCTCGAAAATAGTGTCCCGGGGCTCGGGATATTAAATATATGATATTAGTATCGTTAGATCTGTAATTTCATAATATTTCTAAATATTTTAGTTATATAATTTTTCAGGTTATAAAAATTACAGTTATAATCTTTTTATCGTATTTTCATTACTACCGGTAAATTAAACGTCTAATTAACTCTTGTTTTCTTATACGCTATTCATCAAGTACAACCTCCCATACCCTATTCTTACATCCTTATAACCTATTCTTATAATTTTACATTATTTTCTTACAAAGTTACTTTTCCAATATATTTTTTGTACACAAACTACTTATTAAGTTTGAATTTTATTATACAAAACAAAACAAATCAAAACACACTCCTTTCCTCTCTCTTGGAACCGACGTGAAACCACAACACACACCCCCCATCTCACAAAACCCTAATTCATTTTCCTATATAATCTCTTTTTTCACCTTTCACTTTTTCACTTTCTCTCATTTTCTCACAAAACCAAACTTTAGAAGTTTCTTTTCCTCTCCCTCTCCATCTCCACTCTCTTGTCGTGACCCCTTACCCACACACACTCACACACACAAAATTTTTTTACCCCAAGTTTCATTCTCCAAAACATCTAAATAGGTAATAGATCTTAACCCTACCACACTAAAACATGTAATGGCAAGATCATACATGTGTGGTTCCACTAAATTCCCTATGAGCTTTGAACTAGGGGTATGGAAACACTTAAGCATGAGATCCTAACCATCACAATGTTGTAGATCTTGAAATACTAAGTTATCTTGCTATATTATTGATATATGTTGTTCATATAGAAATTTTGTACATATATTTTCATTTTTACTCACATCTATATATTGTCATTGTTATATTTCACTCATAACATGAGTAGTATAGTAGATCTATTGTTTAGAGTAGTTAAAATGACATAGTTACTTGTTTTCATGCATGAAAAACTTGCTACATAATATTCTTAAGGAAAGTGTTGATCAAAACTCAAGATCCATTTTGTTTCTTACAAAAAGTAAATTTTAAAATTCGGATCTTGAGAAAGACCCATTTAGAAAACATATTTTCCAACTTGAAAATGAAGGTTTTACATGTAAAATGAACGGTTTAGGTAATAGATATCATCAAGTACTGATTTTTATGAGTTGGTCATGGTTTTACTAAGAGAAATATTCAAAACAAGAAAATGATTTCAAAAGTCAAGTTAGATCTATGATTCAACTCCAACAAAAATGTTGAAATTCGTAACTAGGGAGAAATGCCAATAAAACACCTATTTTCCAACCTTAAAACAAGGGTTTTATTAAAGAAATGAAAGCCTTAGAAAGTAGGTTTGATTAGGACTTAATTTTAGAAAGAATAAATGAGGTTTTCACAAGAAACAACCTCAAAAACAATTTTCTAAAATTCGGATCTAAAAATGGTTTCTATTTAAACACTTTTTTCCAAATGTCAAAATGGTTATATTAATAGAAAAATAGAAGTCTTAAGGAATAGATATAATAAATACTTGATTTTTATAAGAATGAATAAGTTTTATTAAAGTAAAAACTTAAAATAGAGGAAAGGTTTCCAAACTAAGATCCAACAATAATCTCATTTCCAAAAAAATTGTGGAAAATTCGTCCCAAGGCAAAACCCACACTTAAACATGTATTTTCCAACCTTTAAATGAGAAAATTTGTTAAGATAATGAAGGCATTAGATATATAGGTCACCAAGGCTTTATCATAGTAATAATAGGTATGGATTTTAAAGAAATGAAGCTAGTTTTCTCAAACAAGCATTCATGACATTATTTCAAATTAAAAGTTTTTCCGAGAATTCTTTCAACCAAAAATCATTAAGGAAACACACATAAATAGCTCATATCATATCATGCATGATAATAACATGTAGATATTGCATGTACATATGATGTACTTGATAGAAAGAATGCAAATTTCACAAAACAATTTCGGAATCTCAACTTTTAGTTACTGATTAGATTTGATCCGAATTTTTCGAAACCTAAGCATTTTCGAAATTTAGTAATAATATCATAAATAGATAGATCTTTCGAAGTAGATAGAAATCGATAGCTTATTTGTAAAATTAGGAGTTAAAATGACCAAGTTATGGCCGTTTTAAGTTGGAATTTCCAATTTCCACGGAAATTACGAATTTAAAGAGTTTTAATTGAAAAGTTTGGAATTAGTTATGGTATGAAATACTCATAGGGGTATTTCTTTCATTTAGGTGGTTTTTAGATTTGGGGAAAATTTTTATTTTTGGATCGTTACTGTTAATGATCGGAGACCATGGCCGAGTGAGTTCACTATCTCAATATTACATACTTGTGAATGTGCTTGTAATGTTAGTGCATTAGAATTAGGGCAAGATAATAAATTGACTGCGTGTATATGAGTTCTTCTTGGGTGAATGGATGATAAGAATATTGAAATGAGCTTGTTGTAAATATTTGAATGATGTAATATAGAATTGAATTGTCTGCTATATCTATGATCACCCATAAATTGTTAAATTTATATGCCATGATCTTATAATTAAATTGGCCATGCATACCATATGTGAGTCACATTGCATAGGTTATTATAGCTTTGTGGGAAGAAAGCATAATAGCTGGGTAACGAGGAGCTTGTAAACTCGGATATTGGTGTACTGGCCGAAAAATTAAATGTTGCCATATGGGTCGGAATTGAAAATGTGTGTGGGTGGGCATCTGTATCAACCACAATAAAAAGTAAGAAAAATTGAAATCATTGGTCGTATGGGCCTGAAACACCTAACCCCGAATGGATGGCGTAAATCCATCCAACATAAGACTTCCGGTTAGTCTTATGTATTGTATGCTCATGTAGTTGTGCATTCATATGTGTCATGCCTCGATGGGTACCCTAAATTTGGTAGTCCGCCGTACACAATACTAAAGCCTAGGAATGACTACCTTAGTCATGCAAAGGCTTTCATATCATGTATAAGGCGTACATCTCAACCAAGGGAACGCATCAGAGTAACGCAATTTATATTGATAATAAATAAGTAACAAGGCAAGGAGAATACTTATCATAAAACATAACTGGTAAATTACAATTTAGGGGTATATCCCTCTATTGTCTTCAAATCAAAACAAATACATTTCTTAGAATTTCTAAAACACTAACATAGTATACATTACATATAAGGAACCTTACAAAATAACTTCATCTTTTGTTTCCATTGCCTTCATAGAAGCTTAACATCCGTCCATGACTAGCTTAGTGAGATATTCTTTTTCATTCGCACAATGTTTTCAAACAAGTTTATTTAAATTTTCACACATATGCTACGTGTACAATGCAATAATCACGTGATTACGCAAATATATATAGTTATCCGGAAAACCATATATAGAACGGATTTACCCCTCTGTATCTAAGGTTAAGGAATCGGTGATGAAGATCCTCGATCTTCTACTGCTAGTCCCCAGGTCCTTACCTAAAGCGTTCTGTTGGCTCGGTTTCGAACCTAGAGTTGCATTTCTCGGGTGATTTGGATTCTCTAGGAAGGAACATGGCCCGTGTCACAGCACGATAACAGCCAACCCAACTCTACGCGTAGGAGTAGCAGCCTTCCGAAAGATATGTGACTCGATGGATGCTATGCGTGGGCATTTTATTTTTCTTAAGCCAAACTTTACTAAGGTTTATTAGGGAACGATCAATCAATTTAGCAAATAATAAGCAGTCATACAAGTAAGTAAACAAAAACACTTAAACAGAAAGTTTGAAGTTGTGATATTCTTAATTCTCATTTCACGCATAAACATAGAATCGCATATATATACATATCCTCGAATTCCCCGTATATATCCATTTTTATCTTTTCGTATTATACTAATGCCACTACTTTACAAGCACACGCAAGGTAACGAAATAAAGAGGATTAACTCACTCGTCCATTTTGCGATCTTCTTAATCGTAGTAATCCTCAGGAAAGGTAATCTTGTATCCTTCATAACCTAGATAAAAGAAATACTTGGGATGAATATTTTATAGAAATTCTATTTCACTATATTCGTTAAAATCGCTTAGAATGAAATTCTAATTTAAAATGGCTATAACTTGTTCATTTTAACTCGGAATTTCGCATATAATATACCGTTTTCTACCTATTCGAAAAGTTCTATCAATTTCTAAGGTTATCTTTGTCATATAAGGTCATCTAGGTTCCGAAAACATTAGGTACAGATTTAAAACGAATATTTCTAGATTTTGCAAAACTATTTCCTAACTCAACTTCATTCAAAAATCCTTTAGTAAAAAATGTAGATATATATGACTGATAAATCCTTTTAGTATATAGATAAGCTCATTTTATATGCAAAAATTCTAATGGTAGTGTCTCAACAATTTATTTCATAAAACAATTCATTTTAAGTTGTTAAAACTTTAACTTTGACAATTCCTTTTCAAGTATTTTGAAGAAACCTAATATTTTCATAGGTTATTATAAATGAGTATATTCTTATTTTATTTTCTTCATTCTTTTTTCAAAAACAAGTAAATTTTCTTTAACCTTAGTCTTTCATAAATTTTACTTCTAGTGATAAAAAACCAAATTTATCAAAAGTGTATTAAGTTGTTGAAAACCTATTTATAAATTTGTATTTAGAATGTTTTTAGAAAATGAGTCTTGTCTTCTTATATTTATTATTTAAAATATAAGTTTTTATTTTCTAAAAATTGTTCTTTTATTTCTTTTGAAAAGAATCCTCTTTATTGATAAAATCCTTTGTTTTTAATCTTATCTTATTTATATTTTTTAAAATAAATTTCTTCTTTAAAAACTTGAAAATCATTATTTTTCCTAAGTGAGTTTATAACTTTATGAGTTGAATTCATCTTAACTTTAAAAACTAGTTTGTTTCTTAGTTTTGTTATGGAGTGAAAAAAAGTTTAATCTTAAGCTTTTTGTAAAAACTTTGAATATTAACAAATTATTTTACTAAAACTTAGGTTACCATAATATACAAAGAAAGTATTTATTTCTTATGTTTCCTTGGTAAAGCTATCTTTGTTATTTAAGAAAACTTTGAGAAAACTTGTATTACTCTATTTCTATGTTGTTGATAATAACTCCATTATTTTGTGATAAGTCACATAATAGAAAATCTAGTTTTACGTTCCTTTAATAAAGTAAAATTCTACTTTTAAATTAGTTCAGACAATATCATTATGTAGATGCAAGTATTATGAGCATGTAAAATAATAAGAATATGAGAACATACTATAATAAGCAAAAAATAAAAATATCAAGTATTGAGAACCTTAGCTTCATCAAGGTATCCCGGTTAAGTATTAGGAGCCTTAGCTTCATCAAGACATCCCGGGACTAGCAATAGACTAATCCCAAGAGAATAAAGAAAATAAAAAAAAGGTTGTTTTGACTTGATATGATTAAGTCTAAGTCTAGAAAGACTAGTCTTAAAGAAATAGCATGAAATAAATAAATTGCAAAGCATGAAATTAAATAAATAACAAGTGAGCTTATATGCTCTAAAGATTATATATAAATACATAAATATATTTAGTTAGATAAGAATAATAAAATCAATATAACAACATGATAAAATAGAAAGTTCATGTGCAAGAACAAAACATGAACATGTTGTTGCTTTTACTGCTCATATGAGTTTCAAAACAACATCATAGTCATGTTAAATTACATAACATGGATAAACTAAATGGTTGGAAGAAGTTCACCTAAAGTGTTTATGTGGTATGAAGATAGTAGATGAAATGGGGTATTATGTGAGTAGTGATATGTAGTAGATAGTTTGTGTATAAGGAACGATTTTTGTGAAGAATTGGTTTAAGAGAGTTTTTGTAGAGAGAAATCTTGAAGAGAGGATTTGTGGAGAGATTTTGGGAGAGTTTTGATAGAGAAATGAATCGTGTGGAAGAATGAAGGAAGAATGGGGTATTTATAGAATTTTGGAGTGAAAATTAGATGTAATTAAATAAATTAAAAAAGAAAATAATTGAAGAGGGAAGAGAGAGAGAAGTGGACGGCAATCGCATGGGAGGAGAGAGAAATGTGATTAGAAATTAATTTTTGAAGAAAAGTGTAAGAGAAGTTTAGTAATATGTGGTGTAGAACTTTTATGGGAAAAGAAAATTATAAGAAATAGGTATGTAGGTGAAGGAATAGGTAGTAAGAAAAAGTAGAGATGGAGAAATAGTAATGAATAGTAGAAAAGTACTATGAATAGTAACTAGAAATTAAAATACCGGTAGTAATAAAAATACGCGTATAAATGCGATATCTGTAATTTTTAGTTACCAAAAAATTCTAAAACTAATATTTTTGAAAACCTCATATTTTTACGAGTCTATTGGTATTAACGGAATATTTTTTTCGTCCGGTGTACCTGGGCACGATTTTTGAAAACTGATCTCATTCGGATCCGAAGGACATTAGAATTTTGTGAATCTGATATTTGTAAGCTTCCCTATATTATTACGAACTATTATCAATAATTATTTTCATTTTGTTGTTTAGGGTTTAAGAGCGCGGGAATACGGATCTTAAACACTAGGGTTTGTTGTAAGTTTTGTTGACTTTTAAGATTCCGGCTTGACTTCCAGTTTTGTTGAGTCATTCATAAGAGATAATTTTGGAGTTTTGACCATATTATATTTTTAGTTCGATATCTATAGTTTATATTGGTCCTGAAAAGATTACCAAGAGGGGAGGTGAATTGGTTATAAAATTTACTTTTAAAAATTTTGAATAAATTTCACATCACTTAGTTATTCAACTAAAATGGCTTTGAAACTTTCTTAAAACAATAAACTAAACAAATAAAAACTTTGAACAATAATTCAGATCAAAATAATTTGCTTAAGCTCACGAAAAATCAAATATCAATTCAAAACATTTACTCTTCGAAACCTTCTGACTAACTCTTTGATTAAGAAAATATAAGTGAGTTACTCTCTGATCAACCTTCTGCATAAATCATAGTTATGAACAACAAATAAAATTGCATGAATTTAAAGAGAGATAAGGGAGTAGAGAGAGCAAAGTCGAATTATAGAGGTTCCGCCTTGAGCGCCAATCCTCTCTTCCAGCTCTAAGCTAGGGTTCCGGTATTCTATACCAGTTGTGTTCCACTATTCAATCAAATCAATAAAGTTACAAGATGTTCTTGCCAATTCTCTTTGGCTACAATTCACTCAGCTTGATTCTCCTGAGCAATCAATCTACTGAACCTACTTGTAACTCTCAATCTCTCACCAAATGAATAAATCTACATCAGAGGAAATAAAGTATGGTTCCTCAAAATTTTCGACAAAAGAAGATAAATGGAATGACAGTAAATTTGCTCAAATCCAAGGGAAATTCCTGGCCCTTTGTTTTCTCTTGTTTTTCACATGATTGTGCTTGCTTTTCTCTGTCTTGGGTGGGTATACTTATCCTTGCATCTTCCAATGGCTAGGAAATCAATTAGATAAATTTTGCTCATTATTTTGTGCATAATATCAGCTCATTTTTTTCTTCAAAAACTACAAATTTTGAATAACTTGAGATCTTGTTGTTGTTATCTCGAAATTCTTGCTCTAATGGATAAATTTAAATCTCCAACAACTTGTATAATTATCTTGAATTTGAAATCACCGTTGTTGACATATTCCTTCGTCTGGTACTGTTCATGCAAAAAAAGATCGTGTTTTCCACAAATTTTGACTTCTTGTATAGACAAATAATCATCAAACAAGTTCTTGCATATTTAGATCATGTCTTCCATCCCAAATTAAAACTTGAATAAACTATTGAAAATGGAACCTTGTAAGTCATAGTTTTTCCTTACTATCAAAACAGAATTTTCTAAAAAATTGAACTTTAATCCAACGAAATTTGAATCCCCATGGATATTGAACCAACTTTGTGGAACACATTGAGCATATTACCCAAATATACTCAACATTGGAGATGGTCTTCAATATATCAAATCATAAAAAAAAATTCAAATCTACAGCTCACTGTTCGTGTTTAGTAACTTTTTAAAAAAGTTGCAGGTCACCTTCTGACGAACCTTCTGATAGTTTAAAAAGCCAGCGGAGTACCTTCTAATTAACCTTCTGACAGCTTATTTGTTCTTGAAATCTTCTCCAAACACTTTCTAAAGTATTCTTTGCATAGAGCCTCTTTTGAAATCATTCTCTTAAGTCATTGTAAACTACTTTGATTATATTGAATCCTTGCACACTTAATGAATATGTTAGTAATTACTTACTCCTTTTTGTTATCATCAAAATCATCATTTGAGAGAAACCAACAGTTTATCTCATTTTATTTGTGATTATTTAATAGTTTTCAGTTCTCGGGATCCTTTAACCGAGTCTAGGGTTATGAGTTGACTCGTTTTGACTTTTGGTGAAATTGAAATTTCTGATTCCAAAATTCACCTAGGGTTTTAAGATCTTAGCATTTCTTGTTGAGCGTTATTTGAATATATCGTTTTGATTTGCGTTTTAAGAATTGGTAGATGATTTGATTGGCGTACGGATATTGATTCAACCGATAGTTGGATTTTATATTTTGTTTCGAGGGTTCTCATTTTCTCAAGACTAAGAATTCTCGTTTTTTTATCTTATTTGGAATTAAGTTTTAACTTGGTTTGATTTTTTTTTTTTAGGGTTTAGATTCCGGTGTTTGACTCTTAGGATTATTTTCTAAGAATTATGAAATTTTCAGTGGTTTACAATATGGTTGTTAATAACTTGCTAGTTATATATTGCTGTTGAGCATTTAATTTTGGAATTGGAACTCACTAGGCTAGCATAGCTTACACCCCCACAGTTTCTTTCTAATGCAGTTCTCGTACCTATAGCTGCGTCCCCAGACCTGGCCAAATCAGGCAATGAGAGACTGGGAATTATCTCCTTAGAAGTTCACTATTGGTTTGTATAGTTCTTAGTAACAAACCTAAAAGAATCAATTATTATAAAAAAGATTATACTTAGATTTATGTGTAGCAGGGGAATGCCCCTTAATGCTTTGTAATTGATCCTGAGATATTTGTGGTTTATATTTTTATGCTTATCCTGTCAAATTGGACTACCTATCTCTAACTGTTTATGTATTCTTTTGTCATGAGGGGACGCCTTGCATACTAACACAGGACTTCTGAATGACTGTGGTAGTGATTCTTAAGTCTTGATTAGCATGCGCAGACTATTACGTTTAGGATACCTTTTGGTGTGACACCCCGTCTACAACCGTATCAGTTGCATTGGATTAATGACAAAGGATTTGGTCATGTCACTAAGTAGGTATCGGTTCCTATTTCTTTACCAAATTATTATACTGATAAGTTTCTTTACAATGTAGTGCCAATGAACGCATCCCATATTCTTTTGGGGCGACCGTTATATTTGCATGGAATTCTTAGTCAAAGAAATTCTTTCTTTTGCAAGGAATTCAAGTTTTCTAGGTAAATTCATATTAAACACAAAGTATGTTTTTTGCAAAACTCCTTGTACTTAATCTATAATATTCATCTTTATTTTCATATTATTTCTCTTGAATATGTACTTAATGTTTACATCTATGAAGAAATAATCATCTTAACTTAGGGTTTTTGAATCCAATACCTAATTTATGTGATTTCAAATGCATTTCAATTGAATATTGATTAGGTATTTGTATTTAGTAGCTCAAACATAATTTTGTGGGTTTAATTGTGTGGTGCACCTTTTACACCAACGTCTAATTTCAATTGAATAGATTGAGAGATAATTTTTTTGAATAGATTTAGGCTGTTAACGAAGTTGCTCATCATCACCTTGAGAAGAATGGTGAAACTTTGTCACTTGGTTTTAAAATTCCTTAAAATGGGCTTTTGATCAAAGGATTCTTAATCTTTATGCGGATCTAGATCGCTAATGGCTTAGAAGAAATTTCGATAGTTTGGTCTAGATCTAGAGTTTCTAACCTTGAGAGAGGCTTTAGCTTACCTTAGTGAACCTGATAGTGCAAATATACCAATAAATAACTCTTCGAGTTTATTAAGAAATCACATGATAAAAAATTGGTGAAGCAAATCCTAAGCTCTGTCTTGCATTAACAACCTATATTCTTAATTTGTCTTGAAAACATGTGTATAATTAGTTTTAACCATAGCTTAGTTTCTTTCTTTACTTTGTTTTTCTAAATTTTTCTTTAGCTAGATAATAGATGAAGATGAGTAAAGTAGATGTTAACGATTCTCAAGGAATACGACCTAATATTTTCTATATTATTTGGTAAGTACACTTGCTTATGTTGGTAAATGCAATCGAAGTTAAACAAAACTTATTAACACTTCATAAATTTTTGGAAACTTCACCTTCGTGTTTGCCTGTTCTTAATGGTTTTAAAATATACCAACAAAAACTTTATAAGATAGTTTGTTAATGCAAGATTAATTTAGGATTTACTTCACCAAGTCCATATCATGTGATTTCTTAACAAAATTTATGAGTTATTTATTAGGTATACTTGTATTGTCGAACTTACTAAGGTAAGTTAATGTGTAATTCCCTTAATTTTACATAACCTAGTATAATGATTACCAAAAATATAATATAAAATCTTTAATAACTTGAGAAAAGTCGCAAAAGTTACTCCCGATTTTTTTTTCACAATTTAAAATTTTTTAGAAGTGAACAAGTTTACTTATAGTTGGAAAAATTAGAATTTATACCAGTAAATTTTGAAATGCAAATATAAGTTTCATCACCTTACACAATTAATGATCATTGATAAATTGATCGTTACGATAAAAAAAAATTCAATATTCTTTTACCTTAAGTTCAATGATTAAAATAAGTAAATAAATAAATAAATAAATTCTACACTCGTTAAATAATAATACAATGATTTTTAAAATATTTCCAAAATTTTAAAACTGTAAAGTAGCCATAGGAAAATTTTGATCATCAATAAATAAGATAAATGATTCTTAAGTAATAAGAGACAATATTCCATAACACGAGTAGACAACTCCATAAATTATTAGAATAAATCTTAGGTTTCAAATGCATAGGCTACTTTTAATTTTAGAGCCTATTGATTATAAAAGATAGTTTAAAGATTAATCAATAGGGTCACAAAATATGCAATAGGATTAAAAACAGATCAATATCTAAAAATCTAGATTTCAATTTAATGTGTGGATTATGCCTACATTCTAGTTAGGAAATTCTGAGCCTAGGGAGGTTAAAACCTTAATTTACCCTTGTAATTCTCGAGAATTTTTATAACTAATAAAATGAACTGGTAGTAAATATGAAACAAATAAAACTAACAAAAACCATAGTTAGAAGCTTTAAATATTATGAGTTTGTTTATGACTTAAAACCCTAAATAGAAAATTTTCTAGATATTAAAAGATATAAAAGACAAGATTTTGTAAATCTGAATCAAATACGTAGAATACAAGCATAAGTAGCCTTAAATTTCAATTGCACTAGAAAGCTAGTAACTATAGTATGTGTAAAATAAAAACGATAATTTAAAGATGAATCGTTATAATTATAAATGCGTAATAGAAATTATAAACAAATTCATAACCATCAATCTAGAATTCTAATAAAAATTTGAATCATACCATAATTTTAGTTGGAAAATTTGGAGTCTATGGGTACCGATTTTCTATTTTGACCTATTGGGTACCAATTTTCCTAATCGCATAGGACAAAACTTTAAAAATACTCAATCGCGTAAACTTTAAATTTAAAATTTGAACTCAACAATACTCTAGTAATATTTTAGAACCTTAAATAAATTTTTGAGAATCAAACTCTCACATAACTGATGTAATTATATGCATTTGGGATAGTTTTTGACAAAATTACCTAGATATCTAATTCTATAATTACCCCACACCTAAATTCTAGCTTATACAGTGAAAAAAAAAAAAGAAAAATGGAACACATGGTCGGATTTATTTCCAAGAGAAGCTACCCATGTCTTGCTTGTGGAATTGGAAGAGATAAGCACAACAAAGTCAATAAGGAGGACAATTGAACCAATAGGAGTTAACCAAATAACCCTAATAATTAATGCAAATTTAATGACTCATTTGAAGGAGCTTGTTGGGATCAATAATTTTTTCCTTCACTGAAAAGCAGTAGCAACAAATAAATACCATTAAGTCCCTATTGTTCCACCGTAAGATGCTAGAGAAATTCACAAAAAACCTCATTCTTCTGTAAACCCCTGAATTTTTCATATTCTTAGAAAATAATCCTAGAGATCAAACACCAAAATCGAAACCTTGCAAATCGACTCAAGTTAAAATCGAATTCTAAATAAGATCAAATACGAAAATTCTTAATCTTGAGAAAAAGAGAACCCTCAAAACAAAATAAAAAATCCAACAATTGATTTATTTAACATCCGGTAAGCCAACCAAATCATCGATTTGATCTCTAACATGCAAATCAAGATAATATATTCAAATAATGCTCGACAACAAAATACTAAAACCTTAAATCCTTCGATAAATTTTAGAATTAAAAAAAAAATTAGATTATCTCCAAAAGTCAAGCGGAGTTAACCTATAACCCTAGACTCTGTTAAATAATCCTGGGAACTGAAAAATATTAGATAAATCACAAATAAAATAAAATAAAACATAGATGTTGAACCAAAAATATAAAATGGTCAAAAACCCAAAAATTTACGATCTTATGAATAACTTAACAAGCTGGAAGCCCGGAACCTTAAAAGTCATTAAAGTCTATAACAAACTCTAGTGTTTTGATCCAGCAATCTCGTGCTCTTAAACCCTAAACAACGGAACTGAAGTAATTATTGATAATAGTTCCTAATAATATAGGAAAACTTAAAATATCATATTCGTAAATTTCTAGTGTTTTTTAGATCCGAACATGATCAATTTTTGAAAACCATACCTCGATATACCGGATAATAAAAATGTTCCGATAATGTCGTTAGACCCATAATAATATAAGGATTCCAAATATATCATTTTTAGAATTTTTCGGAATCTAAAAATATCTGATATAGCCCTTTTATACTTATTTTTATTACTCGGTATTTTATTTGTCTAATCTACTATTCATTATCCTATCTTACTATTCATCACTATTCATCTATCTCTACTTTTTTTACTACCTATATATCTATTTTCTTACTTTTTACTTTTTTTTCATATAACTTTATTTCACATCATACTTTACATAATATTACTTTTTATTTTAAAAATTAATTTTTCACTCACAAATCCTCCCTCCCTCTCTCCATTACCCCTTTCCCTCCACTTCTTTCACACCTTCAATTTACGTAACGAAACTCTTTCAAACTTTTTCCACAAATCTTCTCTCCACAAATCCTCTCTATCGAAACTCTCTATAATCAAATTCTTCCAAAATCTTTCTCTACAAAATCCTTTTCTACATGTAAACCATTTACCACATATCACTACCCACATAATCTACATCTATCATTTCAACCTTCAACAAAACACTCTTAGGTAAAGCTTCTAACCATCTATTTATCCATGTCATGTAACTTAACATGAATATGGTGTTGTTTCTTAAAACTCATATGAGTTGTAGAAGCAACAACATATTCCTGTTTTGTTTTGGACATGCCAAGAAGTTCTTTTTTTATTATCTTGTTATTATGATGATCTTATGTTGTTATTATTGTTATTATGCTTCTAACTTAACAATATATATTATATAGATATTATCTATATGTATATCTATATATTTCATGGAGCCTAAATGCTGACTAACTCTTACTAACTTGCTTTTATTATTCTTAATGCTCTTATTATTAATTTTTTTTTCTTTTCTTTTTGGGACTAGTCTATTCTTAGTTTCGGGTTACCTTGATGAAGCTAAGGCTCCCAATACTTGACTGAGTTACTTAATGAAGCTAAGGTTCTCAATACTTAATATTAGTATCTTGCTTATTATTTGCTTGTTATACCTTTCTTATATATTTATTTTCATACTACATACTCATATAAATGCAACATCATAATGTTATTGTAAACCCCTGAATTTTTCGATTATGGTTTTGGAATACCAAATCAAAAACCCTAAAGTCTAACCCAAGTTGAAACCGAACCTTAAACAATTTCGATCACGGAATTTCATAAGAGAATTTTCAAAAACAAAAATAGAAAGTTCAATAATCGACCGATTCGAAAATCCGAATATGAAGAGATCCGCCTATCCGATCCCTGAGTTAAACCTTTCAATTTCTAGGGTAAAGATGGATTAAACCCTAACCCTAGTCAAACGGAACTTCAAAAGTCATGAAAGTCAAAACAATCAAACAATTTCAACTCCGGCAATCCTGTGTTCTCAAACCCTAGAAAACGAAATTAAGTTAGTGGCTTAAAATAGTTCGTAATAATATAGGGTAACATAAAAATATCAGATTCGCGAATTTAGAGTGTCCTTCGGACTCAAACGGGATCAGTTCTCGAAAAGCGTGTCCCGAAGCTCGGAATATTAAAAATATTCCAATAACACTAGAAGACTCGTAATTAAATAAGGATTTCAAAAATATCAGTTTTAAAATTTTTCGGTAACGAAAAATAACAGATATAGCTCGTTTACACGTATTTTTATTACTACCAGTATTTTATATGTCTAGTTCACTATTCATAGTACTATTCCTACTATTCATTACTATTCACCTATCTCTACTTTCTTACATCTATTTTTTACTACCTACATACCTATTTTCTTACTTTTTACTTTTTCAATACAACTTTATTTCACATCTACTTTACACTTTATTTCTTTTCTTTGCAAAAATTACAAAACAAATAATTTTCTCTCTCTCCTTACCCCTTGAAACCGCCGGCCACCCCTTCCTCTTCTCTATATTATTTTCTTTCCAATTTATTTTATTACATCTATATTTCACTCCAAAAATTCTATAAATACTGTTGAGATGAAAATTACTCTTAATTTTTGGGAATAAATTAGATTAATTTGTTATTAATTTTATAGAAATTATATGGAATTGGTACTTAATCGTGATTTATATGAATATCAGGTCTTTGAAGCCAAAAGAAGTGAAAAATACAAGATTGGAGCAAAATTGAATCAAAGGAGAAAAATTACATTGAAGGCCGGCTGTGCATATTCTTAGGCCGTCGGCCTTTATCATTCTGGACATCACGCACACAATAAAGGCCGCCAGCTTATCTATCAACGCCGCCGGCCATTACAACGCTGGACGCACGAAAGGAGATCAAAGCCGTCGGCGTATCTGGGCTTCTTGCCGGCCATCCTGGGAATTTCGCCAGCCTTCTTGTAACGGCCGGGTAAATGAAAAGCTGTAACGGCCGGGTAAATGAAAAGTTGTAACGGCTGGGTAAATGAAAAGCCATGAAGCATTTAGGCTGGTCAATTCATGATCTAAACGGATCCAGCCTTTGTCCCTACGAATTCCATAACTTCCAAACTTATATTTATATATTATTTAGGGTTCCTTTCAAGAGGAATTCATTCATTCCATATTTAGATACAATTTTGTAAGAAAACCCTAGAGAGAATTCTAAGGGTCATGAGTGGCTAAACTCCAAATCTAGCCAAAGGGATTATTGCAAATCAATTCAAGAGGGATTGTGAGACCAAAGTGGTTTGATTTCATTGTTCTCTATTTTGAATATTCATATTTCATCAAATTTATTTGTGATTGTTTGTCTATTATTGATATAACTTTGGATCCGGTTGTATTAGATAACAAACATTAATCAATCAATTAGGACTCATATCCGTAATTGTATGAATCTCCTAATATAAAGTGATGAAACAACACGATAGTCATAAAATAGATGATTATTTGTTTTTGTTGATGAAATATAATCTATTCTAAATGATCCATGCTCTATGAGATTGTTGATTAGGGTTAAGTCTCTCTAATTTCTAATGCAATTGATAGATTAAACCTTAAGAGCTTGTTTAGGGTTGTCTATTCGATTAGGAATAATCAAAGATCTTATCTTGGTTATTTAATATATAAAAAGAGATTGATTTTCAGAGCTTGTTGAAAATTATAACTAACCTATTCAAAATAGGAATAATAATTATTGAGTCAAGGATCAATCCCGGGAATTGAATTGTAATAAGACCTAGGCTAGATAATCTTTTTAATATAGAAATTCTTGTTAATTAGATATAGGTTTATTTTAATCGTGTGATTTCAAAAACCCCTTATTTTATTTTCTTTTTCTCTTCTTAATCTCGATAGAAACTTAGGAATTTTACCAGTCCCTGTGGAGACGATCCTGCTCACTCTATTTACAAATATTTAAAGCAGGTTGATTATAAATTATTATTTTTGTTGGATTCGACAACCACCAAATACCCCCTCCCTTCTTCATTCTTTCACACACTCATTTTACATAACAAAACTCTACCAAAATACTCTCTCAAAACGTCTCTCCAAATCTCTCACAAAATACTCTCTAACAATTCCTACAACTTCAAGGAGAAAAATATCAAACACAAAACCCATTCATTTCTTTCAAACCTTCCATTAAACCTTAGGTAAAATCCTACTTAATTTCTTCATCATGTTCATACAACTTAGCATGAGCTTAGTGTATGTTTCTTAGGCTCATATGAGTTAAAGAAGCAACAATATGTTCATGCTTTATTTTTGTTCATGTTCTGTTTTTGTTCATGTTCCTATTTTACATTATGTTATTATGATGTTGTTTTTATTGTTGTTATTTTTGCTCTAATCTAACTTATGTAATATTATGTATACTATGTATATATATTTATTTAGAGCATATAAGCTCATTTGTTATTATTTATTTCCAAGTCTTGCAATTTATTTATTTACTTGTTTTATGTAATTTATTAAGACTAGTCTTTCTAGTCTTAGTAAGGGTTGAGCCAAACCCATGTGGGACAATCCTTCACGCCATGTAGCAGTGGTCCCCAAAAGGCTGTGCGCGAGAGAGTCTTCCCGGTAAGGACTCCGGGGCCCACAGATGAGGGCGATGCTACTGTGAAATGGTAACGCTGGGGAAGCCCACATGACTTACACCCAACCCTTTTTACATGCATATAAGCCTCTCCAATACACCCATAGCACAACCATTACACTTAGACTTGTCCATATCAAGTCAAAACAAATTTCTTTTCTTTTGGGACTAGTCCATTCTTAGTCCCGGGTTGCCTTGATGAAGCTAAGGCTCCCAATACATGACCGGGATACCTTGATGAAGCTAAGGTTCCCAATGCTTGATTATTTATTCATGTTTATTTACTTACAAGTATTTCTTTCTATCTTACTATGTTTTATCTTTACTTTTACAATGCTAAATAATCATATTCATGCATGATTAAGAATGTTGTTGTCTTAAAATAAAACAAAATAAAAATCGGTTTTTTCAAAAGTAAACTAGATTTCTTAACAAAAGGAATTTTTTCTCAAAAGATCTAAGTTTTGTTTTTCCAAAGGATAAGCTAATCATAATTTTTAGAAGAAGTAGTAAGTAGATTTCTTCAAAAGATAAAAGGACTTATTTCTTTTCTAAATCAAAATTAAATACCCCATAAAGGAAGAATTTTTAACCATAAAGGATTTTAACTCAACCATATCTTTTATAGGACTTAATTATGTTTATTTTAGACTTTAAAAAATCACATGCTATGAAAGCATCTTCAAAACTTGCACCTTAGAATTGTTATTATCCTTTCAAAATTAAAATGAAGTTTTACTAAGTTCTAAAGTTAACAAATCTTTATTAAGAAAGCTTTTCTTATAACTTGTCTAAAGAAAATTTTTTTACTATAAAACAAGTTTTTCAAACCAAGATAAAATTAACCCCCTATTTTAAAGACCAACTTAAAAAAAAAAAATTGTCAAGAAAATAAAGTTTTAAAGGTATATCTATGAAAATATAAGGAAGACATATATTTAATACCACTCCAAATATTTGAAGCTTAAGGAGTATTTTGAAAAGCTTATTTTCAATCACTAGAAATAGAGTTGGTAAATAACTTAAAGAACCAAAATTTTTGAAAATGAATTTACTTTTGAAAAGTAAGAAAAAGAAATAATAATAAAACATTTACACGTAACAACTCAAATATATTTTTGTTTTCACAATTCAAAGAGGAGAAATTTTCAAAAGTCTTGTCTTTTAAATCCCTAAAGACAAGTTGTTTATGAAATATCAATCTTGAGACAACACTACAAAGATCATGCATATATATGAGTATAAATATATGTCCAAGATTTTTCAAACTATATATATATCCATATATTTTTCTTAAGGAATTTTGAGTAATGTAAAATTTGGAAAAAATCATATTTTGAGAACTATAAATTCGTAACTATTCTGTACCATGTTAGTTTGCAACCCAAATGGCTTTTTATGACAAAATAACTTAGAAATGGATATAACTTTTCGAGTAGGTAGAAAAAGATATATTATAAGCGCAATTCCGAGTTAAAATGACCAAGTTATGACCATTTTAAGTTGGAATTACCTTCTACGCGAATTTTAACGATTTTATGAAATAGTTTTTGATAAGTACCATAGAATCAACAAGAAATACTCATTATGGGTATTCTTCTTGATTAGGTGAAACCCAAGGAGGAGCATTCATACTCGGAGGATTATTTGATTAGTGGATTTATCGATCGACTCATCCGTAAGAAAGATAGATCCTCATGGCCAAGTGAGTTTATTTCCTACCTTTCTCGTATTTGGTTGTGGTTGTAGCTAGAAGCACTAGAAGTAGGAAAAAGATGAAATGAATTATGTATGATAATATTGATTGAAAGAACGTTAAGCATACCTAGGCATGAATCGTTGTTAATTAACTTATGTTTTGCTATTATTCTGCGGAGTGTGTGCAAAATTATGTGATCACTTTTAAATTACTTTAAACATATACTATGAATTATATTAATTGATTCATGCATATCACGTAGTTAATTTCATTACATGAGCTGCTAATCTCGATGGGACAAGAGCTTAGTAGCCGGGTATGCAGTAGCCAGAAATCTGCAAGATGGGTGATAGGTGCCTGAAAGAACTATTTTAAGATGGGCGATAGGTGCCTGAAAGAACTATTTTGTGATGGCTAGTAGGAGCCTGAAATAAACTACATGAGTTGGATTTTAAGTTGGGTTTTAAAGAGCCTGGAACAAAACCCTGAATGGAGGGGTAAATCCATTCAAACATATGATTTCCGGTAGATCATATGTATTGCTTGATCACATTTTGATGCATTCATATGCTTGTTAATAACTTGTTTGAAATTATTGATACAAGTACGATGATTCAGGAATATCTCACTAAGCTAGTAATGCTTATACTCCGATAGATCTTTGTTGTAACAGGACAATATCTTTTATGCCCGATGACTTCGTATACTCAAGTGGGATGATGTCCTAGTAAAGCTTATGGAAATCTTTTGAAGATCATAGGTTAATTATCCTTTAATATCTTTTGGTGTTAGTATTATTTGGTTGTGGGAAAGATTAAGTTGTCATTATGATTGTTTGGAGAATTATAAGGGAAAAAACCCCTAAGAGGATGTAAAGATTATATTTTATTAATGATAAATTTGATGTTTATTTAGATTCTTGTATTGCTATATTTACTATCTCAAACTCTAAGTCCCACCGGCGTCTCTTATTATTGTGATAGACGCCTTACATATGGTGTTGAAAACTTTCGCATGATTTTGGAAAGTCATTCTTAAGTTTTAATATCGTATGTGGCGGACTGCCACGTTTAGGGTATCCTTCGGGGCGTGACAATTATTCTCTCAACAAAATCTAAAGTGAAATTTTCTCTAATAACAGAACATGAAACTAAACTCTTTTGTTATAAAACTTGTCACTAAATAAAAAAACTTCAAGAACTGTCACGCCCCGAATGGTACCCTAAACGTGGCAATCCGCCACATATAATATCAAGGCTTAAGAATGGCTACCTTAGTCATGCGAAAGCCTTAGTATTATATGTAAGGCGTCTAACACGGTAATAGGAGACGCTTTTGAGAAGCATAGTTTAAGCAAGTAAAGATAAACATACAAGAATCCACAAATAAAGTATATCATATCATTAATAACCAAAGGTCTATTACATAATTTCTTAGGGGCATACCCCCGCTAATTCCAAGGATCGTGATAATCTTTACAACATTCAAAATACTACATTGAAGACTTCAAAGGAATTATAATCTAAGTCTTCGAGTAGATTTCCTCCAAAAGCTTCAATATATAAAATTTACACGGATACGGGAAGACCTCGGGCACAAAAATAGGTGTTCCTGAGAATACAAATATCTATAGGGGTGTAAGCTTATGGGCTTAGTGAGTAAATCCCAAAATACTCGAAGGAAATTATCAATCAAGTTTATTATTCAAACATATGAAATGCAACAACCACGTAAGCATACAAGACATATGACTTTCCGGGAATCATATGTTGAATGAATTACGCTCTTCATTCGGGGTTGGATATTCAGGCCAATTACAGCCACCACTTTTAAAAACACTTTTATAGATCTTACCGGCTCCTATACGCCATCAAAAACTTGTAGTTATTACAGGCTCCTACTAGCCTTCAATTTAAGTAGTTCTTACTGGCTCCTACTCGCCACTGACATGATATACCGATTATGTCTACCACCACTATTATACACCTGTCCCACCAATTGTATAGTAGTGAATGCAATGTGACTCAACATATGAAGTGCATGAATAATTTCTTTAATTAAAGTCTAGTAGTTACATTTAACTTCTTTCAAGTGATCAAGCAATTTCAAACATTTCAAGATATTAATTTACATACAACTTTATTACAAACAAATCGAGTTTCGATATACTTAGTATCCTTTCAACATATTATCATACACTTCCTTTTGATTTTTCTTAAATTCTAGTGCAACTAATTTTACAAGCACAATCAAGAGTATGAAAAATAACAGGGAATAAACTCACTCAGCCATGATGACACCTTTCTTGAAACGGATGAGTCGTTCGGGATTTCCACTAATCGTAATAATCTTCGGGATATGAACAATCCTCCTTGAGATTATCTAAAAGAAAGAAAAATACTTAAGATGAGTATTTCATGAACTTCTTTTCTTGAAGATTCTAATCTTTTCTTAAAATCGCGGTAAAATCGTATAAGGGGAAATTCTAACATAAAATGGCCATAACTTGCTCATTTTAACTCGAAATTTTGCGTATAATATACCGTTTTCTACCTACTCGGAAAGATCTACGCATTCCTAAACTTATTTTCATAAAACTAGGTCGTTTGGGTTCCGAAAAGACAGCGACCAGATTTTCACGAATTTGCAAACATTTGTTTTCCTTCTTGTAAATAAAGCTCATTTGAGAAGATGAATATTTCAAGTATTTTGTAAACTTTTTGAAAGGTAATGACTCATAACAAATGTATGAAGTAAATGAAGTTGTCTCAACTTAAAAGTAAGACTTTGAACTTGAGATTTTATTGAAATATTCATTTCATTTTTGAAAGATCTTAAATTATTGAAGACGAATATTCTTTTTCTAAATTTAATCTCTTGTAATTACTTTAATTTCCTAAAGTGTGGTTTTATTTTCTAAACTTGGATTCAAAAGTAGTAAAATGACATTTTCATTTCTTGTAATGATTCCAAAAGAATTTCTACTTCTTGATGAAAGATAAGTTTTCATAAAACCTTTTGTTTATGTAAGAAAAATCATTCCCATGCATGTTCATGGGTTTTTAAGAAATCAATTTTCCATATTTATTTCTTTAGAAAGAATCTTTTAATTCAAGAAAACACTTTCTCATTTATTTTTGTCGAGACAAAAACATTATGTTCATACATGAATATGAATCATAAGCTATAGAAATATAAAGTAAAATAATAACTTGAAAGCTTAAGTAAATAATAAAGTAAATCAAGTATTGGGACCTTAGCTTCTTTAACGTACCCGGGACTAAGAAAAGACTAGTCCCGAAAAGAAAAGAAAGAGAAATTGTTTTGACTTGATGAGGACAAGTCTAAGACTAGAATGACTAGTCTTAAAATCAACTTAAAGTAAATTCCGATAAAGTAAATAAATTGCATGAAAGATAAATATATTGCAAGATAATGAGCTTATATGCTCTAAATAGTATATACAGCTATATAGATATATTAGATAGTAATAACATAAAGGAAATATAAAGAACATAAAGGAACATAAAGAGATTGATATTATGAACAAAAACAAAGTATGAACTTATTGTTGCTTTCTTAACCTTTATGGTTTTGGAAAACACACACTAAGCTCATACTAAGTAGATGAATATAAAGAATTGTTTGAGAAATTTCTTACCTAAAGGAAGCTAACTAAGAAGACTTCTTAAAAGAACTCTTTGAGAGAAATTGGAGAGAAATTTTTGTAGAGTAACTTTAGAGAAGAAGAGGTGTGAAAGAAGTGAAGGTATGAGGGGGTATTTATAGGAAAATGTGGGAGATAAATTGTGTTAATTAAATAATTGGAAATGAAACAAATTGAGCATGGAGAGAGAGGGTGCCGGCACCATTTTGTGTGTATGGGGAGGAGAGAAATTTAATTTTTTTGTTATTTTGTTAATTAAAAGTAATAAATGAAAGATGTGAAGTTGTATTGGAAATGAAAATGTGTAAGAAGTAGGTATATGGTTTGTAAGAATAGGTTGTAAGAAAAAGTAGAGATAAATGAATAGTGTAGAATAGTAGAAAATAGTGTAATGTAAAAGTAAACATGACAATTAAATATCGGTAGTAAGAAAATACGCGTATAAAAGCTATATCTGATATTTCTAGCTACTGAAAAATTACGAAATTGATATTTTTGGAAATCTCATATTTTTACAAGTGTAACGGTATATTCGGTATATTTTTCCTATTCTGGGCTTCCGGACACGTTTTTCAAGAACTATGTCAGATCGGGTTCAAAGGACACTCGAATTTTGAAAAACTGATATTTTTATAAAACCTATAGCTATTACGAACTATTACAACTAATTTTCCCAACTTCGTTTTCTAGGGCTTGAGAAAACGGCAATGCCGGACTTAAGCGGTTACGGTAAACTAGGGTTTGGTTAACTCTGGGAAATCCAGTTGACTTCCGATTAGGGTTTAAACTATAATTCGGATCAAAAATATCGAGGATTTACAAGAACAACTTAGAAAATATATTTTTATAACTACTTCTCAAACTTTTCCAAAGTTGTTCTAAGTGTCAACAAGGATAATTTTACATATCCTTCCTACTAAATCAAGATTTTATTATCACCCATATAGAAAAAATTATTTCTATAACTTTTCAAAACCATAAAAACTTTTCTTGTATAACGATGAAAATAATTTCCTCAAAGAAGTTAACTAACAAAATAAACATTTTTTTATTATGATAAGTCACATAAAGTTTATTAAAACTTAGTATTAATAATTCTTTGGTAAGCAAATTTTTTTCTCAGAAAGCTTACTTGTAGGATTTTACCAACTCCATAATAAAATGTAATAACTAGACCAAGCTTTATGAGTTAAGATAAAATCAACTCAATAAATTATAAACTCACTTTGAATAATAGAGGTTACTAAGTTTTTAAATGATAAACCGTTTCCAAAGAAATAAAAAGGAGTATAAACATGATAAGTTACAAAAGAACAATAGATATTATAAAAAACTTAAGAAAATATTGAAACATGATTTCCTTTCAAGTAAAATTGGTCAAAGAGTTAAAAGACCAAGTTTTAGAAATGATGATAATTTAAAAGAAGTTGGAAAATATATTTTTATAACTACTTCTCAAACTTTTCCGAAGTTGTTCTAAGTGTCAACGAGGATAATTTTACATATCCTTCCTACTAAATTAAGATTTTATTATCACCCATATAGAAAAAATTATTTCTACAACTTTTCAAAACCATAAAAACTTTTCTTGTATAACGATGAAAATAATTTCCTCAAAGAAGTTAACTAACAAAATAAACATTTTTTTATTATGACTTATGATAAGTCACATAAAGTTTATTAAAACTTAGTATTAATAATTCTTTGGTAAGCAAATTTTTTTCTCAAAAAGCTTACTTGTAGGATTTTACCAACTCCATAATAAAAAGTAATAACTAGACCAAGCTTTGTGAGTTAAGATAAAATCAACTCAATAAATTATAAACTCACTTAGAATAATAGAGGTTGCTAAGTTTTTAAATCATAAACCGTTTCTAAAGAAATAAAAAGGAGTATAAACATGATAAGTTACAAAAGAACGATATATATTATAAAAAACTTAAGAAAATATTGAAACATGATTTCCTTTCAAGTAAAATTGTTCAAATAGTTAAAAGACCAAGTTTTAGGAATGATAAATTTAAAAGAAGTTGGAAAATGAAAATATAAGAAGAAAAAGACTTGTTTATCAAAGCCATTTTTAAAAGGAAAATATACACAACTCAAATTATTATAAGTTATCAACAACTTCATAAAAATCTTGCAAAATTAATTTTTATCACTAGAAATAAGATTTGTAAAAGATCAAAGCTAAGATAAAATTTATTTATTTTAGAAAAGAAATTGGAAAACAAAATAAGGATATACTCATTTATAATAACTCAAGAATTTATAATGTTCTTTCAAAACACTTAGAAAGAAAATTGTTAAAGTTCAAGTTTTTTTTTTTTTAACACCGTAAAACATTGTTTTATGAAATATAATCGTTGAGACAATGTCATTGGAATTTTGTATACAATATGAGTCTATATATTTATATTCAAAGTTTTTGAACATATAAATATCTATATTTTTGCCAAAAGATTTTGGGATAAGGAAAAAGTTTGAAAAATTGTGTTTGAGGAATTGGAAATTCGCAATGATTCTGCACCTCACCGTTTCCAAAGACAAATGGCTTTTTATAACAAAAATAACCTTAGAAATAGATAGATCTTTTTGGGTAGGTAGAAAACGGTATATATATGCGAAATTTTGAGTTAAAATGAGCAAGTTATGATCATTTTAAGTTGGAATTTCGTTTTACACGATTTTAACGAACATAGTGAAATAAAATTAGAAAGTTTAAATAGAACTTCTATGAAATACTTATCCCAGTTATTTCTTTTTTTTAGGTGATGAGGAATACGAGATTTCCTTTCTTAAGGATTACTTCAGCTAAGGAGTTTGCAAAATGGACGAGTGAGTTATTTCTCTTAATTTCGTTACTTGCTTGTGTTTGTAGAATAGTGGCATTAGAATACTAAGAAAAGATAAAAATGAACATGTATGGGGAATTCAGGGATATGTATATATGCCATTCTATGCTTATGTGATAAAATGAGAATTAAGAATATCACAACTTCGAATTGCTTGTTTAAGTATTTTGTCTACCTACATGTATGCTTGCTTATTTTTTGCTAAATTGTTTGATTGCCCCTAATAAACCTTAATAAGGTTTTCCTTAAGAAAAATAAAACGCTAATGTATAGCATCCATCGAGTCACATTTCTTT
Source organism: Combretum micranthum (assembly GCA_024138025.1). NCBI lineage: Eukaryota > Viridiplantae > Streptophyta > Magnoliopsida > Myrtales > Combretaceae > Combretum > Combretum micranthum. The sequence goes on along the minus strand of JAMXBD010000688.1, from coordinate 81,963 downwards.
CGGAAGGTTGCTACTCTTACACATAGAGTTGGATGGGCTATTATCGTGCTAGGACACGGGCCCTGTTCCTTTTTAGAAATCTACATCACTCGGGGAATGTGACTCTAGGTTAAAAGCTTTAGACGAGAGCCTGGGGACTAGCAGTAGAAGATCGATGATCTTCATCAACAATTCCCTAACCTTTGATACGGAGGGATAAATCCGTTCTATATATGGCTTTCGGATAACTATATATATTTGTGTAATCATGTGATCGTTGCTTAGCATATAATCCCCTTGATTTTACATAACCCATTTATAATAAATATTATAAATAAAATGTAGAATCATAAAAGAACTAGAACAAAAATATCATAAATCACTCCAAATTTTTCGTGATTTAAATTTTTAAGTATGAACAAATTAAAATAAAGAATCTTTATCATTAAGACCTTAAAAGTTCATAATAAAGAATAAAGAAAACTATTTAATATTTACGAACTTAAGTTTTAATATAAAATATATATATATTAAAACATTCAAGTTAAATAATTCTGAGTCTATAAAAACTAAAAGTTTGATCTAATCCAGTAATTTATAATTAGTAAAAAGAACTAAGTAACAAATATAAAATTAAAATTAAATTTCTAATCTAATAAAAAGTTTAGAATAAATTTATAAATAGAAATGATTTCATATGTAATTTCAAATCTTAAAAATTTATGATAAAGTCAAATTGAGGGCAATATAATTATTAATTTATCAAAATACCACGAAACTAAACTTTTAAACAAATAAAATATAATTTACGATAGCAGGTATAAAAACAGAAAAGTAAAAGTATTAAACCAATGATTCTATGTATACTATCATATTCAAAATATTTAATATCGTTAATATGTAAATTTTTATCCAAAAATATTATCAAATCAGTATTTATCATACGTGTCATTTAGATCCACAAAATTAATTTTTTTCACCAATTTATATTTTCCCCCACTCCTTACATATTTATTGATTATAAATTTATCATCTTCTTTTTATTTTTATATTTTCATACATCCTAACTCATTTGTATTTTTTTCTTTGTTTTGTTTAGTTACGTTTTAGATATTGAATTTGCTTTTCAATTTCAACTTCCCTTTGGACGCGAGCAAGATTCCAACAAAAAGCGAAAATTCAAACACATATATATAAATCTTTAATAGAAATTCTATGTATACCATAGTGTTCAGAATATTTAATAACGCGAATATGAAACTTCTCATCTAAAAATATTACTGAATCAGTATTTAACATACGTATCACTTAAACCCACAAAATTAATTTTTTTTTATAAGTTTATATTTTTTCCCACTCCTTACATATTTATTAGTTATAAATTTATCATCTTCTTTTTGTTCTTGTATTTTTATTTATCCTAACTCACTTACATTTTTTTGTTTTGTTTTACGTTTTTCCTTTTGATTTCATTTTGAACTTCTCCAGTACGTGCCAACTCTCCAACAAAAAGTGAAAAATCAAACACATATATAGATATCTTTAATAGAAATTCTATGTATACCATAGTATTCATAACATTTAATAAGGAGAATATGGAAATTTTCATCTCAAAATATTACCGAATCAATATTTATCATACGTATCAATTAGACCCGCAAAATTGATTTTTTTTCACAAATTTATATTTTTTCTCACTCCTTACATAATTATGGGTTATAAATTTATCATCTTTTCTTTGTTTTGGTATTTTTATTTAATTTATCTTTCTTATATTTTTTTTCTATAAATCAATTTTGTATGCATACGGTGCAAATTGCACCTAGAATTCATTTGGAAATTCTCTTGAAATTCACACAGCCGAAATGCATCCACAACTTGACCAAATAATACAATATGAAGTCAACTAAAATAAATAAACTTTATGAGCAAGTTGGCAACTTGCTATCCACGTTCAGACTCTATATAAATTCTCATCATCCCTCTTTTTCTCATGCATCCTTCTTGCTCTCTGTCTTGTTCTTTTTCTCTGTCTTTCAATTTTTTTCTTTTCTCTTCTTCCAACCTCTTGCTTTTATTATTTCTCTAGGATCGTAATAGAATATATATATATACATACACACAAATGCAAGGATTTCATTTCCAGATGCCCCTGTCTCAATTCAATAACTTTCCTCTATCTATATAAATATATATATATATATATATATTAACTTTCTTATATCAAAACCCTTACAAAACTTCTAAATTCCATAACTTTTACATATATCAACTATTTTCAATTCCGAAAGACACATAAGGATCGTGGGATAGTGCTATTCAAAACAAGACTATACTTGGTAAGATTCTATCTACTCAAAATAAAAAAAAATTAAATTAATTAATTAATTAATAAGATTTAGTTATAAAATCTGTTATATTTCGAATGTTGTTGTTGTTATTATTATTATGATTCTATTGTTGTTACTGTTGTTAATTTCACTAATATTATCATTATTACTATTATTATTGTCAACAATGATGTGATTATTATTACTACTATAATTAGTGATATTATTATTAATCATATTATTATTATTATTATTATTATTATTATTATTATTATTATCATTACCAATGTTAGTATTAGTAATATTGTTAATGATACTATTATTTTGATAATTGTTGTTATTAATACCAATTAATATTATTTTTATCAGCATGAATGAATATCATTCTCATTATAAAATATATATATTATGAACAATATTATTAATGATACTACCACTATTATGATTATTACTAGTATTATTATTACTATAATATGTGTTATTATTATTGTTATCTTTAAGATTACTACTATTTTAAATACAGTTATTATGAAAAGTAATATTGGTATTACTAGCGAATTACCTTATAATTAACATTATTATCATTATTATTTATATATTGTACTTTATAAATGAAAATAAAGTATAATAATTGTAAAATACTTATTTTATGCATAAGAATGGAAATTTAAATAAGATAAATTCTTGAATAATGTAATACTTTTTACATAGCAAGAAAATTATAAATATAAAAAGAACACGACGACACTAAATAATAGTAGATAAATACGAGTACTATAATGGGTTGAATAAGGAATAATATAAAAACAACAATAATAATAATAACTATAAAAATATAAGCCTACTAAATATCAATTTTTCGAATGCTCAATAGAAATATAAAATATTTTAAGATTAAGGCAAGCAAAATGAAAATAAATATTAAATAATAATTAATTATTATAGGATCATTAAAGAACCAATACAAGTAATGGAAATTAAATTAAATATCAAGATGGGACACCTAGATAATTATAGAAGTTTAGTTACCCTATTTTTATTATGTTAATAAATATTTTGTCATAATAAGTGACAATGAAATTGTAATTAATATAAATAAACTAATATATCTTAAATGAATTATTTTACTAAGTAAAATCATATTGGATTGGTTAAACTAATTAAAATAGATTTAATATTTGAATTAGGCGATTAGTTTCAAATTAACTCAGCTTAGACTAATATATTAAGTAAAACCATAAAAAGGAAGAAGTACGTAATTTCTAAAATATGTCTAATTTAGAATTAGTAATAGTATAAGTTATACCATAACTAATCTGGTGAATATATTATTTCAAATATCTTATTTTCGGAACTAATAGAAGAATATATTAGTTAAATAATAAATATCTGTTATTTCGTTTTCATAGGAAGAATTCTCGAATTTCCAGTAGCATATTCCAATAGTTTAGCGAGGACCACAGGTGAGTAACTTTGACTTTACCATACTGTTTGTGCTTAATATAGCTGCATTTATAATAATGATACATTAAACTAATATGCATGTAGGGTTGGGTATACTGCATGATGTTTAGTGTATGCTTGATTGCCAAAATTATCCTATTATAAGTGATAATTTATTGTATGATAATTACTGTATGAAGCATGTTGATATTGTCTATAAATTGTATGATCACCTTAAACCTGACTAAAAGCTTTTGACACCATAAAAGAAAATGATCATGCATTACACGATTTGCATAAATAGTATTTGAGCAAGTGGCAGCCTACTACGTGTTAGTATTTCGGCCCTTTGATAATGCTTGGTTGACCTAGGCTAAAAGCTATTAGATCATCGCAAGGTTACCTTTGAGCTGTCGGTACTATAGGAACTAAATGGTAAGCGAAGAACGCCGCTTATAGTATCACTTTGAAAGGACTAACACTTAGTGGAGTTTCTAAGGCAGAAAACAGGAAATGAGAGATTTAAGATATGGTTAACTTAAAGAGATAATTAAAGTGAGTATTGCTGTATTCCTGTATGCTTAGTCTCTCTTGGGTAGGTGGGACATAGCATTGTGATCCTTCAACCCCGATGAGAGGGCGTAAATCTCCATCCTGCTTTGGATTCTAGATCATCTAAGCTTGTAATGTACATATGATTGATTGTTACATTGCATATGATTGGTAATTATACATGTTTGTTATTGTTTGATGTGTGGTTTGGTCAGGTTATATCACTGAGCCGTGGTTCGCTCACCCCCCAACAGTCTTGTGCAGGTATAACGTTAGCTGGGATGGGTTAAGCATGAGTGAAGAGTGCTACATCAAGACCTTGCTAAGATAGTTTCATAGATATTGTCTCAAAGAACAAATTAGATAAATGGGATAATTGATTAAGATCTTGTATTTTATAGGTTTGATCTCAATTTCATTATTTGGTAGGGATACCGATTCTCTGCGGTTCTGGCAAACTAAGGAAAATCGAATCCTTAGTATTTAATATATTGGTATGACTACATTACATGTAACATTATAAGTAGAGTCTTGTAATATCTGACTGCAAGACGGTTCTCATATTACGGTGCACACGTGGTATGATGACTACAGGATGATACTAGGCCCTATTTTGGGGCATGACATAGCAGCATAGCATATACGTGAAAAGTTAAATGAACTTATTTGAAATCATGGTGAAATGAAAGGGAATATCTCACTAAGCTAGTTGCAAGCTTATATCCCCATAGATTTTTATTGAAATAGGTATACTCGCGGCTCTATTCAAAGATCATGACATTAAGGAATTCATTGATGGATTTTAAACTCTTGTGGAAGCAATGGGAATATACGACGAAGTCATTTTGAAATTTCCTTATATGCAATATATGCTATGTTAAGTATTTTGGAGATTATTAGAAAATGTATTTATATAGACTTGAAGACAATAGCGGGGGTATGCTTCTAAGATTTGTAATTAGCCATGTATATGTTTATGAAAGTATTCTTCTTGCTTTGTTACTTAATCAAGATCAATGTACATTTGATGAACCAAAATTATTCCTATTTTATGGGTGCTAAAACATATGTTCAATGGTCATTTTATTGATGAATATTGGAATTTAGTACTTGAATTAATGGAGTTAAGCTTTTAGGTCTTTAAAGGAGATATTTTCAAAGAAAGCGAAGACAGGTCAAAAATGTAAAGTTTGGATCAAGAAGAAACTCAACATGACAAGAACAAACCATGTCTTTCAATCATTACAAGAAAGAAGCAAAATTAAGGGCTAAATATCAAGCTTTTGGAAGACATTTATGAGACATGACCTGTCCCAAACCGTGTCAACCTGGAGATTCAACTTTGCAAGGGACATTTCTGGGACAACCCATGTCCAAGTCGTGTCAGTGAAGAAAAAAGTGCACAGCAAGGACATTTCTGGGACAAGCCGTGTCCCTAGTCATGTCGATTTCCATAATGAAGAAAACCGCCAGACATTCAAGTGACATGACCTGTCCCCAAACCTGTCGATTTGACAGTCCGTTACTTTATGAGAAACGACTTTTTTAATGAATAGTAACCCCCTATTTATTAAAGAAACGTCTATTGGACATTAAAGGGGTGTTACTTTGAAAAGCCAAAAGACCCGTAACTCCCGTAACTTCCCATTTGCTCCATGATGAGCATTCAATTCCATTTATGTGTTACTTTGGAAAGCCAAAAGACCCATAACTCCCCGTAACTTCCCATTTCCTCCATCAATGAGCAGTTAATTCCATTTATGCAAAGATCATTTTAAATTGAAGATGAAGGAAGAATCAACGACGAGGGGAGAAGAACAAAAAAAAGAGAGACAGACAAGAAAAAAAAAAAAAACACATTTTTATTTTTACAGCAGCATTTGTGCTTGAGTGTATCAATTTATCAAGGAACATCGTTTGTATTGCTAATATAATTTTAGATCCTTTCTATTTCTCCTTGTTATTGAGTTATTTTGTTTTATCTATGGAGGAGTATTTAATATTGCTTGGGTATCGATCCTTGATTGATTTCATGTGATCCTTTTGTTCTTAATTTCAAAATGTGTTGATTTTATTGTATTTAATAGCTTGCGCCTAAAGAATGAGTCTAATTGGATGGTGTATCCCATTGGATTTATGTTTGAATTTTGTTAAAAATACACCGAAAGGTTGATTTAATGAATAGATCTAAAGCTATTGATGATTGCTCATAATCACCTAGAGATAGGGATGGTGAAATCTTCTGTCACTCTCGTTTTGAATTCATCACTTTGGTTTTAAAACGAAGGATTCTTGTTCTTTATGCAAATTTAAGTTGCTAATAGTCAGGAAGACATTCCGACAGTTTGGCTTAGGTTTAGGTGCTTTTGACTTTGAGAGAAGCATTAGCATAATTTAGTGAATCCGATGGTTCAATAATCAATACAACTTTTTGAGAAAATTCTTGTCATAATAGATCTTAAGTGAAGCATGGCCCAAGCAACCTTGTGAATTGATTTATCCTTTGTATGCTTGCTAAGAAATCTGTGGATATTAGACTTATTTTAGTTTCTATATATATAAAACCAAATCTGAAATTTTTTTTGCTAATAAGGAAAAGAGTGAGTAGAAGTACTCATCAACGTTCCCTAGGAATACGACCTAGATCATTTCTCTATGCTACATCTAATGGGTGCGCTTGCCCTGTAAGACCATAGTTGAAAAGAAAACGATTTAGAAAATTTATAAATTTAAAACTTGGTCTTTTGAACCTATCAACATTGCACTACTCCGATGTGAACCTTTGGTTATGATGTACACCTTGTATATGATATGGAAGCTGTTGCGCAACTAAGGTTGTTACGCCCCAAAGGGTCCCCTAAATGCCATAGTCTGCTGCATAACATACGAGACTTAGGAATCACTACCATAGTTATTTAGAAGTTTAGTCTTAGATGCAAGGCATTCCTTTACGACAATAAAATACTCGATCAATTGGAGATAAATAGTTTAATTTGATAGAAAAAGCATCAAAATACAAGCCACAAATATTTAGGATCATATACAAAAACTAAGGGGCATTCCCCCGCAAAAGAATAATAAGTCAAGATGATAGTTTTTGACATCAACATGAGTATTTAGGGTTTCCTATGGAAGTCTATACAAAAGCTAAACATAAACTTCTAAGGGAAACTCCTATTCTTACTTTACCTGAGTTGACAAATTCCTGGGTCGAAACCACAAATAAGGAAACTGCAATAAGAAGAAGTTGTGGGGGTATAAGCTACACTAGCTTAGTGAGTAAATACTTCAAGAATAGACGTATCCAATAATTTCATACAATCAAGTTGTTTTAATCATCCATATGAAATGCAACAACAACATGGGCATACAAGACATATGATCAAACCATAAATCATATGTTGAATGGATTTGCGCCCTCCATTTGGGGCTAGCAGATTAATGAATCTTGCGGTACTAACTTTGAATTTACTGTTCCATTTTATGGTTCATGGGCAATCCATTAACTGTACCGTTTTGTGGATCATGGGCAACCCATTTCATTTATAACGTTTATGGATCACGGGTAACCAACATGATTAAATGCACCATCCCCAACGTGAAGTGATTATGTCGATGTTACTTGTTAATTCGAGTAATCATTAATACAATTTCATAGGTGACCAAGTAATTCGCAAACAATCATAATCATGGCATATGGACATCCATCAATTAATCACCCGCTTTCGATATACTTAACACGTTTTTCTCAAGACATCAAGGAAGCATACATAATCCCATAATTGCCCATCATGCATTTCCGTTTTTATCTTTTCCTATCACTCTAATGCAACTACGAATTATAAGCTCAATAAGGAATCATAAATAAAAAGTATGACTCACTCGGCCATGGTCTTCGGTCTTTACTCATAATAGTCCGGGGAGAAAGAATCCTTCGATTCGAAATCATCTAAATGAAAGAAATACCCATATGAGTATTTCAAACTATAACTAATCCTAACTTAACAAAAAAAAATTTTCAAGTTTGTAATTTTCATAGTTAGTGGAAATTCCAACTTAAAATGGCCATAACTTGGTTATTTTTACTCGAAATTTCACATATAAATAGTTGATTTCTATCTACTTTGAAAGATCTACCTAATTGTAATGTCATTCCTAAGTTTTGAAAACTTTTAAGTCTTGAAAAGTTTGGATCAGTTCTGGTCAGTAGGTAAAATCATGTTTTCGAAATTGTTTTGTAAAAACTTACATTGTTTCTACCATGTATATTAAATGTATATGCAATATCAACAAGTTAATATCATGAATGACATGTTATGAGCTATCTATATGTATGGTTTTTGATGATATTCGGTTAAAAATAACTTTTAGATAAATTTCACTTTGCGAAAACTTCAAGAATACTTGATTTAGAAAAACTAGTTTTATTTCTTGAAAAATCATCTTTTTTTTACTAAAATAAAGCCTTGATGACCTATATACCTAATACCCTCATTATTTTAAGAAATTTCTTTATTTGGGAGTTGGAAAATAGATATATAAATGGGGGTATTGCCTAGTTACGAATTTTACAAGAATTATTGGTGATGAAAATAAAGTTTGATTTATGTGTTGAAACTTTTCCTTTGTTTTAGAAATATTCTTTGATAAAATTCATTTGTTCTTGCCGCAATTAAATCCATACTATACCTATTCCCAAAGGTTTCCCTTTCTCAATTAAAATCCTTATTTTGGAATTTGAAAATTATTGTTTAAATATGACTATTTTCTAAATCCGAATTTTGTAATTTGTTTTGTGATTATTTCTTGGGTAAAACTCATTTGATTTTTCTAAAATTGAGTCTTAATCAAACCTATTCCTTAAGGCTTTCATTTTTTTTTAATAAAACTCTTATTTTGGGGTTGGAAAATAGGTGTTTACATATCAACTCCTCCTAGTTACGAATTTTATGTTCTTGTTGGAGTTGAGACAAAGTTCTAATTTAACTCTTGCAAACCTTTCTTGTTTTTGAAAATATCCCTTAATAGAACTATATTTAACTAATCAAAATCATCTCTTTATGATCCCTATTCCATAAGCCTTTCATATTTTATATAAAATCCTCATTTTGGAGTTGGAAAATAGGTTTTCATAATATGTGTCTTTCTAAATCCGAATTTAAAAATTTGTTTTTGATGGAAACAAAAATAGATATTGAGCTTTTGGCAACATCCTCATTACTATCATTATACTATAAGTTTTTTATTCACATAAAACAAATTTTTATGACATTTATATACTCAAAACAAAATAGGAATATGGTGACATTTATGTTATAGATGCAATGCAAGCTTGGAAGCCTTAGATCAAATTCAAGGCTTCCCAAGACTAGAAAGACTAGTCTCAAGAGTTAGATTAGCATGTTGATGATGTTAGATGCATAAAATGCAAGTTAGATCATTATGATGATTAGGCCACAAAAATACAACAAGAAGATATACAGCAAGATATAGCAAAAATAACTTAAAATAAGAGATTCACAACATTGTAATGACATGAAAATCATGTACAAGTGTTTCCACGTCCCTTGCCTAAAGCTCATGAGGATTTTTGGAGGAATTACATATGTATAATCTTGCCATTACATGTTTTATATGTGATAGGGTTTAGATCTATTACCTAATGAGTGTTTGGATAAGAGAACTTGAAGAAATTTGTGTGTGTAGAGAGAGAGAAGGGGGGGTCATGGCAAAGGTGAGGGAGAGAGAAAACAAAATGCAAGAGTTTTGTTAAGAGAAAAGGAAAGAAAGTGAAATGAAGAAGGCATAAAGGGGTATTTATAGAGAATAAGATTAGTGTTATGTTAATTAAATAAAAGAAAAAATAAAACAAATGGAGAGAAAGTACAGGGGGGGCGCCCGTTTGGAGCTTGAGGAGGGAGAGAGAGATGTATGTGTTGTGTTGTGTAAGATTTCAAATTTAATTAAGTAATTTTAATAATAAAATTGTATTGGAAAAGTAAATTGTAAGAGATAAGATGTAAGGATATAAGAGATAGGTTGTAAGGATGTAAAAATAGAGTATGATTGATTGTACTTGGTGAAAAGTAATGATTAGAAATAAAAAAGTATATTAGATAATTAAATTACTGATAGTAATGAAAATACGATAAAAGACTATAACTGTAATTTTTATAAACCGAAAAATTTTTAGAATTATATTTTTGAATTCTTTATTAAATTTCGATTCTAAAGAGTCCTTTAAAAAATTTTTCTATTTTTGAGCATCAGGGAATGGTTTTGAAAAACAGATCCCGATCGGGTTCGAAACAGATGAATTTCTCCGAAATATGATCTTTTTAGGTTTTGATATATTATTTAGGACTATATTCTAAAGCTATCTCATTTTTTTTATTATTTTAGGGTTTTTTTTCTTGGTATTGTCGGACTTAGGGTTCCTAGGTTCCATACTAGCCCTAACTATTCTTTTTAAGGTTTTGGTTTCCAAAACCGAGTTTGGTTTCTAAGAAAAGGGGGGCTTACAGCTTCCATCTAGGGATTATGTTGTGTGCTTATGCAAGATGGAAGGGTAATTGCATATACTTCGAGACAACTTAAGCTACATGAGAAAAACTAGCCAGTTCATGATTTAGAGTTGGCAGTTGTGATTCTGGCATTGAAATTGTGGAGACACTTCCTCTTTGGTGAAAAGTGCAAGATATTTCACTTAGAAAGAGCTTGATATGAGACAATGAAGGTGGCTTGAATTGATTAAAGACTACGATGTGGAAACCTACACCATCCTGGCAGGGCAAATGTAGTAGCTGATGCTCTTAGTAGGAAGAAACAAATTGATGTTGCAAATTTGATTACAAGTCAGAAGGAGATTTAGAAGGAGATAAAAAAAATGGAGATTGAAGTAACTATGGAAAAGGTTGATTCATGCTTGCTCACTTGTCTCTACGACCCACAATTTTGGAAAAAATTAAACAGGGGTAGAAGGAAGACTTAGAGAGTGAAGAGTTGATATTAGCTATGAGAAAAGAAAAGAGGAAGGAATTAAGGCTAGATAAAGAAGATGTTGTTAGACATGGAAATAGAAATTTTGTGCCAAGAATACATGATTTGAGAGAAGAGATTATGAAAGAAGCTGACTCTTCATCTTATTCTATCCACTGTGGGAGCACTAAAATGTATAAGGACTTGAAAAAGTATTATTGGTGGGAAGAACTGAAAAGAGATGTTGTAGATTTTGTATCAAAATGTCTAACTTGCTAGCAAATCAAGATTGAACATCGAAGACCAGGTGGAGAACTTCAGCCTTTGTTTATTCTTAAATGGAAATGGGAAGAGATCACCATGGATTTTGTGTTTGCTCTGCTAAAGACCATTGCTAAATATGAAGTTATTTGGGTAAATGTTGACAGATTAACAAAATCAACTCAGTTCATTCCTTTAAGAGTTAGGGATTCATTAGAGAAGATGGCACATGTGTATATCAAAGAGATTGTAAGACTCCATGGTGTACCAAGAACAATCACTTCGGAGAGAGATACCAGATTTGTTAGTAGATTTTGGAAGAGTTTATATACAGTGCTTGGTACACAACTTCAATTCAGTACTCCTTCCATCCTCAAACTTATGGACAATCAGAGAGGACAATTCAGATATTAGAATATATGTTGAAGGCTCGTGTACTAGACTTTAGAGGGCGATGGGATGATCACTTGCCATTAATTGAATTCGCCTATAATAACAGCTATCAATATTCTATACAAAAGGCACCATATGAAGCTTTATATAGAAGGAAATGCAAATCGCCTCTTCATCGGGATGATGTAGGGGAAAGAGTCTTGATTGGTCTAGGATTAGTCCAACAAGCTATTGATAAGATTCAAGTGGTGAAACAAAGGATGAAAGCTACACAAGATAGATTCAAAAGCTATGCGAATGTGAGATGAAGACCTCTTGAATTTAAAGTGGGTGAACACGTATTTCATTAGATATCACCAACAAAGGGGAGTATTTAGATTTGTAGTCAAGGGAAAATTGAACCCTAGATACATTGGTCCTTTTGAAGTGTTAGAAAGAATTGGTCCTTTAGCATACAAATGGCTTTACCACACATTTGTCTGAAGTGCACAACGTGTTTATGTTTCTCAGTTACGAAAATGTATATCAAATCCAGATGCTATTATCAATGTTAATCAACCAGATGTTTTTCCCAACTTGACAACAATTGAGAAGCCAATCAAGATCTTAGATAGAATTGATAAAGTATGAGAAAGAAGATCATTTCTTTTGTGAAGGTTCTATGGAGTAGACAGATAAATAGAGAAGTAACCTGGAAGTTGAAAGTGAGATGATATAGAAATAAGTAGAACTCTTTGAGTAATGAGGTAAGCTAAGTTTCGAAGATGAAACTTCTTGAAGGAGGGGAGAATAAAATAGCCATAATTCCCAAATTCATATTTTACACAAGTGTGTTAATGCACTTTTGCATGATTTTAAAACATGATGTATATGATTTGTGTTAGTATGTGGTATATGTGTTGTATTAATGTATTTGACTATTGATATATCTTAGTGTGAATAAATATTGTGTCTATGAGTTTGTAAGTATAATAAAGTGTAGGAAAATTTGTTTAAAACAAGTTAAATATGCTCAATATATTTTCTAAACATAGCAGAAAATTTAGACAAAATAAGCCCAAACATGTTGATTTTTGGCACAAAATTAAGCCCAAACCAATGCAAATTAAAGCCATTAACATGATAGCCCCCAAAGTCAACACTAGGATAAGTATAAACCTCATTTTTTTTTATCAAAATTACACTCTCAAACCAGACCCTAAAAAGCCATACAAATTTCACAACTTTTCTTACATATTGTGTTCTCTATTGCTTCAAGACCTTGGACACCAAGCTCTTAACAAGGTCAAGACCCTAATCCCAAATGATTTTCAACAAGACATAAAGCTTCTTAAGGTATGTATTTGGTTGATTATAAGTTTATTAAGTTGTTTGAGTTTTCTTGTGAAGTGGGGTTTCATGCCATGAATTGAATATATTGAGTTAAGTGTGTTAGTTGTGTGTTGAGTTGTATTTGATTGGTTATTGAGCTTGTAGTATTGGCTAAGTAGATGATTTGAAGTGTAGAGATGTTAGGAGATTGAAATAAGAAGTGTTGGGATAGTTTAGTGAAGAATGAATTGGCTAAATAAAGGGTTGAATGTGGATTTGTGTTTGAAATGGTAGATATAGATGTTTGATGAGTTTGAAGTGAAGATTATGTACGTTGAAAGATGTTAGAATACATACAGGTTGAAGTTTGATGTTAGAAGTGTGTTTGAAGGAAGTGTGGAAGTGAAAAATTTGACAAATTTTCATGTTTTTGAAACAGGGGAGGTCTGTAATTTTTTTTTTTTAAATCTGTGCTGTAGTGTACGCTGCCTCAACACCACCGGCGTAGATGTTAGCATTGTTGGCGTATACTTCAATACTACCAGTGTTGGGGATATTCAAGGGTGTAGATCAGTCCTGTAGACCTCTCGGATTTTTGAATGAAATTGTGTTGTAGACTATACTGGCTCAACACCGCCGGCGTAGACTACAACACTGCCGGTGTTTGAGTTAACACGGCCAGCGTTAGCAGGCATAAAAAATTTCATGTAGACTACACCACCTCAATGCTGCCAACGTTGAAGGTTGGTGTATCTCCTACAGTTTTTCCATTTTCAAAACTTCTTCAAACATCTTTTCAAGCTTGACATTTTAATCTTTTGATGATTTTATGAGTTTGTATGATATTGTTTAATGTATAAATATTGTGTTATGACCTTGTATGAACATTTAATTGAATTTCATGATCCTTTAACCTAGAGCTAAATACACACACACACACACACACACACACACACACATGGAATAGAGTTAAGGGTGATAATATAAGTTAAAATTTCTTGTAACAGTGATAAATCCTCAGTCGAATATCATTTTTGATCCTCGATCTAATTTAGGTAAGCAGTAACATGCTTGTTTTCTTACCTAGGTTAGGCATAACTAAATTACGATAGGCTTAAATTTTGTTTGTATTGATTGTCTATTATGCTGTTGAATCTGGTTCGAAGAGCGACACCTTGCTCAAATTAGGGGCACGGTAGTTTAGGTGTAAGCCTTAGAAAATTTCAGTAAATAATTCCAATATGAACTTCGAAAATAAACCCTAAAAATCACTCCAAATTAAAACCGAACTTCGACAAGTCCTGAATCCCGAACGAATTCAGAAACTTCTTAGTCTTGAGAAAATAAGAATCCTTAAAAACAAAATAAGAACTCAACATACTTCAAATCCAAGACCACGACATATGACAAATTTCATATTTAACTCCGACTTATAAAATCGGTAATTAAAGCCCAAAAACAAATTATTAAAAAGTAAATAATGATTAACTTTCAGAAATAAAACTCAATTCAAAGAATTCCGAAAACGTCGAGAGATATTAAATACTTACAAAAATCAAATTTAAAATAAATTTCTCAAATCAAATATGTTGTATAAACATAAAATATCAGTTTCCAAATTGGCAAAGATCTAGACCAAAAAATCACCCGAAAACCCTAAGTGGAATACAATAGTTTAAGTTCGACAATCTCGCGTCCTTAATCCTAGAGGTCGAGGTGTAGTTTAAGTGTGTAGAATAGCTTTTAGTAAAATAAGTTCGCTTAAAAATATCAGATTGGTAAATTTTTGACCTATTTCGAACCCGTTCGGATACAGACTTCGAAAAGCGTGTCCCGGGGCTCTAGATATCAAAAAAATACCATTAGTACCGTTAGACTCATAATTTTATAAGATTTCTAAATATATAAGTTATATATTTTTCGGTTATAAAAGTTACAATTATAACCTTTTATCGTATTTTCATTACCATCAGTAATTAATTAGTTTTTTGCACTATTCACTTCTATTTCATTACAAAATTTTATTGTTCTTATGAAGCCTTATGTTTTTAGATAAATATTTTATATATTATAGAAAATTTTGTTTTTCTAAAATTTAATTCGTTTTGGGCTTATACGGGATCAGATTCTGTTTAAGACCCGATACTAAAAATAAAATAAATTAAATTAATAATTGAAAATATTTGAAGCATTTTATTTTCATAAAATAATTTTTTAGAATTTTTTGGGTTATAAAAAATATCATTTATAGCCTATATTCGCGTATTTTGATCATACTAGTAACAAATTTGTTGAAATACTAAAATAATTCAAATAATTATTTAATTTTATTTATGAAAATTCTGCCACTTATTTAAAATATTTTTCCTAATTTTATTTGTATTTTTTTTAATAAAAAGCACTTTTTCCAACCCATACTTCAAGTACACATTTCACATATCACTTCTTTTTCACTTCAATCTCTTTACACTTTATTATATCACTTCATGGTAGATTTTGACTCCTTTATGGTTGCCTTAACTCTTGAAATACTCCAAAATTAATTAAAATCACCCTCTTTCAACCCTTCTTCAAGAAACTACATTACTAATTACACATTTCAATTTCAAGTCAAAATTCAACAAATTCTCTTTCTCTCTTCCCTCTCTTTCACGTGCAGCAGCCCCTTCATTGCTGCCCTTGTTTTATTTATTTTCTTTCTTCTTTCATTCATTTAATACACTTATTCTCTCTTCTTTCTATCACGCCCCAACGGGTACCCTAAACGTGACAGTCCGCCACACTCAATATTAAAGCTTAAGTATGACAACCTTAGTCATTTCCAAAAAGCTTTTATATTAAGTGTAAGGCTTACTTTCACAATTTTAGAGGACCATATATGGAATAATGAAGTTTAAGGAGATATAAAAACATATTAAGAAAAGAGGATTCACAATGAATATTTGTTCATAGCAAGACTATGCATACTGAGGAACAATTCCATAAATTACTAATGCTATTATATAAATATTGCATGCTAATACTATGATATACTTTATCTAGAGTTCTAATATTCAAGAGGGATTACCTGCCCACATGGTCCACGTGGCCTTAGCCATAAGTATGGGAACTGCAAAAGGTAGCTATCGGGGTATAAGCTAATAGGCTTAGTGAGAACTATTTCCATAAATAACTTCTTGTAACAAGATTCAAACAAGTTGGTTAATCACACATATGTAATGCATCAAACACGTGGGCAAACAATCATATAGCTTTCCGGGAACTATATGTTGAATGGATTTACGCCCTCCATTCGGGGTTTGGTGATACTCAAAACAAGTAGATTTGATGATAGAAAATTTAAGCTTGCGAGCACACATCGCCAAGCATTCAATAAAAACTTTTATACTTGCGAGCACTCATCGCCAAGTATTCCGAACCTACTTGATTTGACCTTGCTTTCGGATCAACCGCCAAGCATATTCATTAAGCCGCCAAGCAATCGCTTTCGGATCTTCCGCCAAGTGTTGCTTTCGACATGAGCCTACTATCCTTCTCACCCAAGGATAATATCCCAACCATGTAATGTGACTCACTTCGTGGTATGCATGAGTTCATTAATTTATAAAGTCATAACATAATTATTTTCAACTTTATGGTGATCAAGGAATTTCACACAAATCAATATTAAACTAAAACAATCACTTAGAACAATTCGGGCTTCGATATTCTTAGAATCCTTTCAAGGAATTATTTTACATGCATATCGGTTTATCTTTTCTTAACTCTAGTGCAACTAATTTACAAGCACAACAAGTGTAGCATTTAATGGAAATAAACTCACGATGCCATTGTCGTCTATTCCTCTAAGCGGATGAGTCGTTCACACACTCCACTAAATCGTAATAGTTCTCGGGGTGAAGAAATCCTTCCTCGGGGTCACCTAACCAAAGAAAATACCCACAATGAGTTTTTCTTGAAGATCTTCTTGAATTTGACAAAACAATGTCAAAGAACGTTAAAGTTCGTATGGAAGAGTGTTCCAACTTAAAATGGCCATAACTTGGTCATTTTGACTCGGAATCGCGCATATAATATACCGATTTCTATCTACTCGAAAAGATCTACCCATTTCTAAAATTATCTCCCACAAACAAAGTCACATAGGCTCCGAAAAACTGGTGACAAAATTTACCACGGATTTTCAAGTAAAAACAACTTTGGTTCAAGAAATCAAAATTTGTTTGATAAATACTTAGTTATCTATATGGTTGGAAAATTCTCTTTTTATGACTATGTAACTCATACTTAAGCATGCTCAAATGTCTTGTTGTCCAAATTATTTTTCTTAAGTAAAACAATGTCGGTTTGAAGCTTTTCGGAAATTGTTTATGTGAATTTTTTGAAATGAATACCTTGTTTATTTTGTTTTCTAAAAATGTTTTATGTTGGTTTTATTTATCTTTTTCTAAGTGACTTTTGAAAATAGTTTTCTACTTGCTAAGTTACACTAATAATATTTTTGAAGTTTTTCTAGAAAATATGCTTTTCCTTATTTTCTTGTGTAAATTCCTTTGTTTATTATTTTGGCAAAATCTTTACTTGATATTTCTCATTCTTTTTCTTATGTCTCCATTTCCAAAAACAATTACTCATGCATGAAAATTTTGATTTCCTTATAAAAACAAAGTGGAACAATTAAGGATTTTTCGTAGAAAAACTAATTTCTATAATCTTATTAACTTTTTCTTGTAACTTTGAAAGGTGAAAATTTTATTCTTTTCAAACCATAAATTTTCTTTGCCTATTTAGTTGCAAAGGTCTTTACTTAGAAATTTCCTAAGTCATTCATCTTATTTTCTTTATGAAAAGAACCATTTTTGTCAACAAAATATTTTCTTTTGAAAAGCAAAGTAAAGTAACAAAGATTTAACTAGCTTTTAAGTAAAAATAGTTTCTAAATTCATAGTGAATTCCTTTTTGTAACTTGAAAATGAAGGAGTTTATTTTTGTTATCTTATATTTTTATGTTTCACATAAACTTATTCCTAAGTGACAAAAGTCTTCTTTTATTTCATTATCTTTAGAGAACAAAACTTTTGGACAACATTCTAATTGAACATGATTATGAGAATAATAATAAACAAAGTAACATAAAGCATAAATAATAAAATCAAGTATTGGAGTCTTAGCTTTTTCAAGGCTCCTGGAACTAAGAAATAAACTAGTCCCATAAGGAAATAAAATGAAAGAAGAAAAACTTGTTTTGACTTGATTAGGACAAGTCTAAGACTAGAGACTAGTCTTATAAACAACTTGAAATCAATAAATTGCATTGAAGTAAATAAATTGCATGAAAGGTAAATAAATTGCAAGATTATGAGCTTATATGCTCTAAAGAATATGTATATAGTTATTTAGATATAGTAGATAGTTATGAACATAAAAGAAATATAAAGAACATAAAGGAAATATAAGGAACATAAGGAACATAAAGAAATTGATATTATGAACAAAAACAAAGTATAAATCTAATGTTGCTTTCTTAACCTTCATGGTTTTAGAAAACATACACTAAGCTCATACTAAGTAAATGAACATGGAGACTTCTGAAGAACTTTTACCTAAAGGAGATGAGCCTAAAGAGAACTTCTTGAAGAGCTTCTTGGAGAGAAATTCTAGAGAGATTTTGAGAGAGTAATTTTAGTATAGAAGTGGTGTGAAAGAAGTGAAAGAGGAGGGGGGTATTTATAGGAAAATGGGGAGTGATTTTTGGATGAATAAAATAAATGCAAAATTAAAACAAATGGAGAGGGAAGAGAGAGAGAGGTGCCGGCCACATTTGGAGAGGAGAGGGGAGTGATTAATTTTTGTATTTTGTTAAATAAAAGATGTAATAAATAAGGTAGATGTGATATAAAGTTATGGGAAAGGTAAAAAGTTAAGATTATAGGTTATGTAGAGTGTAAGAGTAGGTGTAAGAAAAAGTAGAGATAAAAGAATAGTGTAGAATAGTAATGAATAGTGTAATGTAAAGTAGATGTGACAATTAAAGTACCGGTAGTAAGAAAATACACGTATAATAGCTATATCTGTTATTTTTACTTGCCGAAAAATTATGAAATTGATATTTTTGGAAAACTTATATTTTTACGAGTCTAACGGTATATTCGGAATATTTTTACTAGTCCGAGCTTTCGGACACGTTTTTCGAGAACTGTGTCCGATCGGGTTCGAAGGACATCCGAATTTCGCGAAACTGAAACTTTTATAAAACCTATGGTTATTACGAGCTATTTGAGCTACTTAACCTAACTTCCTTTTTCCGGGCCAAAGAAAACGGCAATGCCGGACTTAGATTGATGCGGTAAACTAGGGTTTCGTTGACCTTTAGGGTTTTGTTTGACTTCCGGTTAGGGTTTTTATGCTAAACCGATTCCGAAAATTTTAGGGGTTTACACTTTCATTTACACTTTTTCCCTTTACCTTTCCTTAACTTTTTCTCTCTCTTTTCCTCTCTTTTCTTCTTCATTTTGTTCTTGTTCTTGCAAGAACACAAGCTGCCCCCATTCCATTTTTGAGCTCCCACACATATTTCTTCAAGATTTTTGAATAAAACTCTTGTCCAAAGCTTTCATAGGTGATATAGGTAAAGTATAGTGAGAGTTTCATGCATCAAATGATATTCCATTAGCTTAAAAGCTAAGGATGATGATGCCAAAATGAAACACTCCACTTCTCTATGATTATTCTCTTGTATTACTATTATTTTCTTGTTAAAAGTAGTTATATTTTGTAGATCTAACTTTTTGTAGCTTTGATTTTTGTTTATGCCTTAGATCTTGTTATTTGAGTTATTATTTTTATTATTGCTTATGATTCATGCATTTATAACTAGATTCAGTGTTTTGAATTCATAAAAATGCATTAGACTTTGTTTTATGTTCATGAACAACTTGTAGTAGCATGATGATGGTAGGAAAGTTTTAGAAAGCTCAAGATCTATTTTATTTTCAACAAAAATCATTTTTGAAAATTCGGATGAAATGGAACCATATTTAGAAAAGTTTTTTTTTCATCTTCAAAATGTGTATTTTTCATTTAAAATGAAGGGCTTAGGGTATAGACAACATAAATGAATGATTTTGATGAGTGAAGTTTAGATTTATGAGTTTATAGTTTACTACCATGGGTTTCTTTTAGATTTATGTTTATATTAAGTGTAGTTTTGGTTTTGAACTTAAACAAAAATAGTGAAATTCGTATTTTGGCAAGACTCCTATTTAAAAACCATTTTCCAAATGTCAAAATGAAGTTTTTACTTGAAATAATGAAGGTTTAATGTATGTATATCATCAAGACTTCTTTTTACAAGAATCAAAGATGATTTTCAAAATAAAAATCTCATTTTCGGATTTAGGCCAAGGCATATTTTAAAAACATGTTTTCCAACTCCAAAATAAAGTTTTTATTCAAGATATGGAAGGCTCTTAGGATAGGATATGTAAAGAATGGATTTTCATAAGTTCAGATAGATTTTATCAAAAGATAGGTCCAAAAATAAATTTGGTAAATTCGGATCTCAACCAAGACCAATTTTGAAAACCCATTTATCAACTCCAAAACTCATGTTTTATGTGAAAAATGAAGAGTATAGGTAATAGGTATCATAAAGTAGTGATTTTTACAAGTTGGAATGAGTTTTGATGAGATTAATGTGTAAAACAAGAAGTAGAATCAAGATGAAAAATTTTGAGTTAGTAGTCAACTTGTAAAATTCGTAACTTTGGATGATGCCCATGAAAACACCTATTACCCATGTTCAAAATAAAAGTTTTATGTATTAAATGAAGTCCTTAAGTAGTAGGTATAGTAAAGTCTTAAATTTTAATGCATTACACAAGTTTTTCCCAAAGGAATCATTCAAAAAGTGGATTTCTAAAAATTCGGATTTTTGAGTAAATCCTATTTAAAAACATATTTGCAAAGTGTAAAATGCAAATTTTTATGAAAGAGTGAAGTCCTTAGTGGTTATGTATGGTTGAGCCTTAATTTTCTAAGTATCAAATGATTTTTACTTAAAGGAATCACTCAAAAACTAATTTTACAAAATTCGGATTTTAGAATTTACCCTACTTGAAAACATGTTTGCAAAGTGCAAAATGGAAATTTTTATGTAGAAATGAAGGTCATAAATAATAGATATAATGAAGACTCAATTTTAACAAAGATAATTATATTTTCTTAAGAAATAAATCCAAAACAAATGGAAATGATCAAAGTTAGGAAACTAGTTTTCTTAAAAGTAAATAGCCATGGAGTTTTACAAATAAAAAGTTTCTAAAATTCCTTTTAGTAAATATTATCAAAAGCATGCATGCATCAAGCTCATAACATGCCATTCATGTTAGAAAATCATTCATATTGCATGTATAGCTAATCTATATAGTAGGAACAATACAAACGTTTACAAAACTATTTTTCGAAATTGAAATTGCTACTGTTCTGATCTGATCCGACTTTTTCGAAACTTCAAAGTTTTCAGAACTTAAATATAATATTAGAATTAGATAGATCTTTCGAAGTAGATAGAAATCGATATATAATTGCGAAATTCCGAGTTAACATGGCCAAGTTATGGCCGTTTTAAATTGGAATTCCCGCTTAGGACGAGAATTGCGAATTCAATAGTTTGTATAAGATAGTTTGGATTAGTTAAGTGATGAAATACTTATTAGAGTATTTCTTCCTTTTTAGGTGAACTCGAAATCGATGATTCCCTGCCACAGGATTACTTTTACTAAAAGATCGGTGATCCAATGGCCGAGTGAGTTTTCTCCTTATTTTGTTACCTTGTTTGTGCTTGTAACTAGTTGCATTAGAATTATAAGAACAAGATAAAAATTGATATGAATGAGGATGGGATATATGATGAGACTGTGATGAATATATGCCAAAGAATACTAAAGCATATCGAAACAATGATTCGATTGGATAAATGCATTGTTTATATTATTTTTGTTACGTGTGTTATATTGGTTGGTCACTCTAAAGAATGTATGAATATTTTGATCTAAGCAAAAATTAAATTAGTCATGCATCGCATCGAACATATTATATTTGGTAGCGTGCTACTCTTACGCAGGTCGATCGGTATGGTCCGAGGACTCGTTGGATAATGAGACCCGGTATCAGAGCTCATTCATATGGAACTAAAGCACATTGGGGATGCATTCCATGTGTGAGCCTAGCCGAGCCGAGTCGAGTGCTATGAGCCGAGGGCTTGGGGACTAGCAGCGGTCATGTAGACTTTCAATACTATCCCTAACTCAGGATATGGAGGGCGTAAATCCGTTTTGTGTGTGGATTCCAAATACCCATATATAATTGTTTACTCATGTGTTTGTTCATGCATAGCATATAGATGATTATAACTTGCTTGTTATGGTACAGAATTAAGAGAATTCTCACTAAGCTAGTGTAACTTATACCCCAATAGATGTTTAAATGAACAAGTTGTCTCAAGAATGCAAAGTAGGGACCGAGATGGTTAGATCCGAACATGACTTCGGGATTTCGGCAAAGAATAAGAATGTTTGAAGTTATCAGCTAGGTTTTATGATTTGCGTTGTAATAGTTTATGTAGGGAAGTCGTTGGATGAATGTAATTGAAGTTTAATGATTTGTATCTGAAGTATAGTGAATTGTATTTCCTTTACATTGTTACTCAAGTGTATCAACATAAAATGTATCACTTCGATGTGTCTCCTCCATGTGTTAGACGCCTTGTACATAGTATGGAAGCCTTCACGTGACTGAGGCGGTCATTCTTAGGTTTTAATATTGTGTACGACGGACTGCCACGTTTAGGGTACCCTTCGGGGCGTGACATTAGGCACTTAGACCACCCCTTTCTTTATGATAAGACTTTCATAAGGGGCATAGTGGGTAGTTGATAGGGTTACTAGTATCGGTATAACATTTGCTTATTCTTAAGGAGAAGTAATATGATTTAATTCAATGTTTATAGGAACACTTGAATTAAGTGATATTATGGATTAAGTTAAGTAAAGTTGTGAAACGGCTAAGAACCCTAGAGGAAGCTACATTTTCGTTTATCGATATATCATCTAGGATATAGAAGTCCCCGTACAACTTATATCAACCCCCTAAACATCAAGATTGTTACTCAAGACCCCCGGATATCCTTGTTGTTTGGAGTTTGAATACTTCAGTGATGTTTGGCCAAATTCAAAGATTTTCTAATAACTTGTTGGATGTTGCATTACCATATAGCATAATTTTGTATGTTAATTGCCTTTGTTTTCATTACTTGCATACTGGGCCTTTGGCTCATATTTTATCTATTTCAGGTATTGATGACCATGATGAGTTCTACACCAGTATGAAATATGCTACCGACTTTGAGGATTCCTTAGATGATTAGGAGGATTAGAGATGACCATGACCTTGATGAAACTTGCGTAATAGTATAGTTTTGGAAGACCTATGTAATAGATATATTTAGCTTTTGTTTATCTTGTATATCTTTTGTAAATGGCTTATTAATATGCTCATGTTTGTAATATCTTAGTATGTGTATATATAAATGTGAATATTGTTCTATGTCTTAAAGGTTTGAAATGTGAGTGTTTTAAGTAAGTATGAAGTTTTCTTTTTATAAAGCTTAATTTATGTTTTAAATGAAGTTGTATTAGTTAATAGTTTTAAAATTTGTTTTTATAAGAGATTTAGGTAAACAAATATCCAAACTGATCCTGGTAATCAACTTTACATATAATACTGCATGTTATATGTGGTTGAGGATTTGGATTCACCTATTTTAAATATAAGGATGAGTTCGGGTCCTTATAGTTCTAATATTGACGACCTCAACACATCGAAGCATTCCACCAGCTCTTGTAGTCGTAGGAGGCTGACCTTGTCACGCCCCAAAGGACATCCCAAATGTAACAGTTCGCTACACTTAATATTAAAGCTTAAGTATGATAACCTTAGTCATCCCATAAGCTTCGATATTATGTGTAAGGCGTGCTCTCAAAATTTTAGAGGACCATAATTTGAAATATGAAGCTTAAGAAGATACAATAACAAATTAAGAAGTGAAAATCATAATATCCATTCATTCTTAATAGATTGTCTTACAAGCCTTAGGGGCATTCTCCCGTCAAAATAAACTATAGTATATTACAAGAAATTTTCTCATGAAGTTTATATCTAAGCTAATGCTAAACTTCATCTAAAATTCCTTATCCAAAAAGGGAATTACCTGACTGCAAGGTTCCTGTGGCTTCAACCACAACTAGCTAAACTACAAGAGATATCTATAGGGGTATAAGCTAATGGGCTTAGTGAGAATTATTTCCATAAGTAAATACTTGAGTGGCAAAGTCCAAACAAGTTATTTAAGCATATAAGTGAAATGTAGCATATATGTGAGCAAGTAAGACATATAGTTTTTCGAGAACTATATGTTGAATGGATTTACGCCCTCCATTCGGGGATTGGTGATAAGTAATCTCAAAACGAGTCATCTTTAGTTGCCTTATGCTTTCAATCATTACCGCCAAGCATATTAAGTCTACTCGTGTTGAGTCATGCTTTCGGATTACCGCCAAACATTGATTTAATTCCTTGTCGCCAAGCATTTCTTTCGATCATTGCCACCAAGTAATGCTTTCCACCGTGTTGCTAACGGATCACCCAAGGATAATAACCCTATGTAATGAGATTTACTATGTGGTATACATGAATCAATTTATTTAAGATATCATAGCATCATTATTGTAAATTTTAAGGTGACCATAGAATTTCAGACATATCAAATTCTACTAAGATAAGCAATCCTTTACAATCTATTCTCACGTCGATATTCTTAGTGTTCTTTCATACATAGCATTTTGTCTTTCCTTAATTCTAATGCATCTATATTGCAAGCACAATCAAGTACACAAGTTAAGGAAATAAACTCACGTTGCCATGATGATACTTCTTCTAAATGGATGAGTCGATCGAATAATCCATTTAGTCAAAATAATCCTCGGGATATGGGTATTCTTCCTCATGATCACCTAATCAAGAAAAATACCCATAATGAGTATTTTTTGATAACTCTCTTGAAATTTGTCAAGACCATGTTATAAGAACGTCAAAATTCATGCAGAAGACAACTCTAACTTAAAATGGCCATAACTTGGTCATTTTAACTCGAATCGCACATATAATATACCGTTTTCTACCTATTCGAAAAGATATATCTATTTCCAAAACTATTTTCATCAAACTAGGTCATTTAAGCTCTAGAACAGTGGCAATCATATTTACCAAGAAATTTCCCATCCCAAAAGCATTTGTTTCAATCATCAAATCATCTAAAAATTACTTTGATAAATACTTAGTTATCTATATTGTTGAGAAATTCTTTTTTATAGATGTATAGGTCGTATTTAATACATGCTCAAGTATTTGTTGTCCAACCAAAATTCTTTAGTAAAAACAATGAGTTAGAAGTTTAGAAAAATCATAATTTATAAGAAATCCTATTGAAAATTCTTTAAAAATGAAGCTTTGATTCTTTTTGCTTTGAAAAGGTATTTTAGGTTTATCTCACTATTTTCTTTGATGATTTTTCCACAAAAATAAAATTTCTCTATTTTTTTCTTTTGAAACTTCTTGAACCAGTATCATTTTTCTTATTAGTTCTCTTATGTATTTCCTTTGACTATTATTTTGATCTTAGTTTGAAAACTTATGTTTCCTTTTCATGGGTTTCTTTTATAATATGTTTTTAAGGAACATATTTTTGTAACAAAGAATCATCTTCCTTCTTATTTTACGAAACAACCTATTACCACTATAGTTATGGTTTTAGAAAAATCCTTTCAAAATAATAGTATTATAATGAGTTCTTCTTAAAGCTTTAAAATTTCTAAATTTTTTTTAGAACCCTCATTTGGTGACAAAAATCTCTTTTATAAAAAGTATAATTTAAACTTAGTGGTTTAGACAACACTCTTTATTTTGCATGAACATGAGAATAATAGTAAGCAAAATAATAATAACAAATTAATAAGCAAAATAAGATAAGTCAAGTATTGAGAGTCTTAACTTTGAATCAAGGCTCTCAGAGTAAGAAACGGACTAGTCCCGAAAAGAAAAGAAAATTGTTTTGACTTGATGAGAACAGGTTTAAGACTAGAAAGACTAGTCTTAAAATAGCATGAAAGTAAATAAATTGCATTGCATGAAAATAAATAAATAACAAGCGAGCTTATATACTCTAAAGAATATATATAGATATATAAATATATTTAAGTAGATATAATAACCACAATAATATGAGCAAAGTAAAATAGCAACATAAAATATGGAAATAGATATTCATGAACAAGAACAATACATGAACATAGTGTAGCTTACATAATAATAAATTTAGGAAACTCACACCATGGTCATGTAAAGTTACATGACATGGTAGAAAGAAATATGGAAAGAAGTTTTTACCTAAAGAGAAGATGGGTAGTATGTGTGAGTGAGTTTTTGTGTATATAGAAGAAAGTTTGGGGGTATTTTGGGACAGTTTTTGAGAGAATTTTGAGAGAAAATTTTGCAGAGTGATAGTAGTGAATTTGTGGGTAGATGAAGTATGAAAGAAATAAAAGGAGATGGGGTATTTATAAGAAAATGAGAAGTGAATTTTGAGTAATTTAAATAAATAAAAATTAAAAAAATAGAGAGAGGGGGGAGGGGTATGCGCCTGCCACATAGAGGGAAAGAGAGGAATTTTAAATTTTTGTATTTTTGTTAATTAAATGTAATAATATGTAAGGTGGATGTGATATAAAGTTATAAGAAAGATAAAAGTAAGGAAAATAGGAATGTAGAGTATAAGAGTAGGTGTTAGAAAAAGTAGAGATAGATGAATAGTGTAGAATAGTAATGGGGAGTGTAATGTAAAGTAGATGTGACTAATAAAGTACCAGTAGTAAAAAAATACGCGTATAACTGCAATATCTGATATTTTTAGTTACCGAAAAATTATAAAACTAATATATTTGAAAACCTTATATTTTTACAATTCTAATGATATGTTCGGAATATTTTTACTATTCACAGCCTCGAGGCATGTTTTTCGAAAACTATATCTGTTTGGGTTCAAAAGGAATTGTGGTTTTTCTAATGTGATATTTTTAAGCTTTCTATCCATTTCTAAAACTATTTTCATCAAAGTAGATCATTTAGGCTTCGAAATAGTGGCGATCAGATTCACCACGAATTTTCCCATCCCAAAAGCATTTTGTTTCAAACATTAAACCAATAAAAAATTGCTTTGATAAATACTTAGTTATCTATATAGTTGAGAAATTCCTTTTTCATAGATATATAGCTCATATTTCATCCATGCTTAAGTGTTTGTTGTCCAACCAAATTTCTTGAGTAAAACAATGTTAGTTAAAAGTTTAAAAAACCATAGTTTGTAAGAAATTCATTTTGTAAATCCTTTAAAACGAATATTTTGATTCTTTTGTTTTCAAAGAATTATTTCATGTTTATTTTACTATTTTTCCTAAATGACTTTTTGATAAAGATAAATTTCTTCTTTTCGAAATTTCAATATTAATGTCACTTTTCTTATTTGTTTTCTTTGGCAATTTATTTAAAAATTCTTGGTTTAAAAACTCTCATTCCCTTTTTACGGGATTTCCTTATATTATGTGTTTATGGAAAACATTTTAGTACAAAAAGTCATCTTCTTTTGGAAAATAAGGTAATATAGAAATGATTAAAAAGCTTTTCAAAACAAGAGTAGCTTTTAAAATTGTAGTGAGTTCTTTCTAAAGTTTTGAAAAGAATAAATTTACTTTTGTTAAACCATAGATTCTAAATTTCATATAAAACCATTTTTAGGTGATAAATCCCCTTTTTGTAAAAGTATAATTGAAGCTTAAAGGTTTGGACAACAATCTTTATGGGCATGATTATGAGAAATATAACAAGCAAAAATAACATAAATAATAAAGTCAAGTATTGGGAGTCTTAGCTTCTTCAAGGCTCCCGGGACTAAGAAGTATACTAGTCCCAAAAAGAAAGAAACAAAATAAAAAAGAGAAAATTATTTTGACTTAATGAGGACAAGTCTAAGACTAGAGACTAGTCTTAAAACAACATGAAATAAATAAATTGCGTAGAAAGAAATAAATAAATTACTTTGCATAAAAGTAAATAAATTGCAAGTGAGCTTTATGCTCTAAAGAATATATATATAGATACATAATTATACTTAGTTAAATATAATAACAATAGTAATATGAACAAGGTAAAGTAACAACATAAATATATAAATAAATATTCATGAGCAAGAACAATACATGAACATAGTGTAGCTTCCATAACATTTAGTTTTTCGAAACTCGCACCATGGTCATATAAAGTTACATGACATAGGAAGAAGAAATTTGTAAAGAAAATTTTACCTAAAGAGGGTTTTTTGAGTATTATGTGTGAATGGGTTTTATGTATGTAGAAGGTGGTTTGAGAGTATTTTTGAGAGAGTTTTAAGAGTGTATGTGGAGAGAGTTTCGAGAGGAGAATTTTAGAGAGATTTGGTAGTAAATTTGTAGGTAGTAATTGTGTGAAAGAAATAAAAGAGGAGGGAGGTATTTATAGGAAAATGAGGAGTGAATTTTGTGTGATTTAAATAAAGAAAAAAATTGAAAAAAAATTGAGTGGGAGAGAGAAGGGGGGCACTGGCCATCTAAGAAGAGAAGGGAGAGAGAGTTTTATTTTTGTATTTTTGTTGATTAAATATAATAATAAGTAAAGTAGATGTGAAATAAAGTTATGAGAAAGGTAAAAAGTAAAGATAATAGGTATATAGAGTGTAAGAATAGGTGTTAGAAAAATAAAGATAAATGAATAGTGTAGAATAGTAATGAATAGTATAATGTAAAGTAGATATGACTAATAAAGTACCGGTAGTAAGAAAATATGAGTTTGTAAACCCCAGAAAATTTCACAATTCTTAGAAAATAATTCTAGAAGTCTAAATACCAAAAACCAAAACCCTAAAAATCGAACCAAGTTAAAACCAAATTCTAAATAAGGTCAAACACGAGAATTCTTAATCTTGAGAAAAAGAGAACCCTCAAAACAAAATAGAAAATCTAACCATCGGTTGATTCAACATCCGTACACAAATCAAATCATCTATTTGATTCCTAACACGTAAATTAAGACGATATATCCAAAAAATATTCGGCAACGAAATACTAAGATATTAAATCCTTTGGTGAATTTTAGAATCAAAAGTTTCAATTTTCACCAAAAGTCAAACTGAGTCAACCCTTAACTCTAGACTCTGTTAAACGATCCTGAGAATTGGAAAATATTAAATAATCACAAATAAAATGATATACACCATAGACGTCAAACGAAATATATAATACGGATAAAACCCCAAAATTTTATGATCTTACGAACAGCTCAACAAAATCGGAAGTCAAACCGGAACCCTAGAAGTCAACAAAGCTTACAATAAACCCTAGTGTTTAAGATCCGGCAATCTCGTGCTCTTAAATCCTAAACAACGAAATGATGATAATTGTTGATAATAGTTCGTAATAATATAAGGAAGCTTAAAATTATCAGATTCGCGAATTTCTAGTGTTCTTTGGATCCGAACGGGATCGGCTTTCAAAAACCGTATCCTGGTATACCGGATGGCAAAAAATATTTCGTTAATACCAATAGACTCGTAAAAATATAAGGTTTTCAAAAATATCGATTTTAGAATTTTTCGGTAGCTAAAAATTACAGATATCGCATTTATACGCGTATTTTTATTACTACTGGTATTTTATTCGTCTAGTTTACTATTCATAATACTTTTCTACTATTCATTACTATTACGCTATCTCTATTTTTTCTTACTATCTATTCTTACACCTACATACCTATTTCTACAATTTTTCTTTTTCCATAAAAATTCTACACCACATATTACTAAACTTCTCTTACACTTTTCTTCTAAAATTAATTTTTAAATAATTTTCTCTCCATCTCTCTCTTGTTGCCATCTACACCTCTCTTTCTCTTCACTCCAATTATTTTCTTTTTCAATTAATTTAATTATGTCTAATTTTCACTCCAAAATTCTATGAATACCCCTTCCTCCTTCATTCTTTCACACAATTTATTCTATTACCAAAACTCTCTCAAATTCACTACACAAATACTCTCCACAAAAAAAATTTCTTTCTATCAAAACTCTCTTAAATTAATTATTCACAAAAATCCTTCCTTATACAAATTATCTACCACATATCACTACCCACATAATCCCATTCATCTACCATCTTCATACCACATAAACACTTTAGGTAAACTTCTTCCAACCATTTATTTACCCATGTCATGTAACTTAACATGACTATGGTGTTGGTTTGAAACTCATATGAGTAGTAAAAGCAACAACATGTCCATGTTTTGTTCTTGCACATATGTTCATATATATGTTGATTTTATTGTTGTTATTATGCTAATTTCTTATTCATATCTAACTAAATATATTTAAGTATTTATATATAATCTTTAGAGCATATAAGCTCACTTGTTACTTATTTAATTTTATGCTTTGCAATTTATTTATTTCATATTATTTTAAGACTAGTCTTTCTAGTCTTAGACTTAACCATATCAAGTTAAAACAACATTTTCTTTATTTTCTTTATTCTTTTGGGACTAGTCTATTCTTAGTCCCGGGATATCTTGATGAATCTAAGGCTCCCAATACTTGACAGGGATACCATGATGAAGCTAATGTTCCCAATACTTAATATTTTTATTATCTTGCTTATTATTATTTAGTTCTAGTATCTTTCTCATATTTTTATTTTACATGCTCATGTACATGCAAAACTATAATGATATTATCTCAACTAAATTTAAAAGTAGAATTTTTCTTTAATAAAGGAACTTGGAACCAAATTTTCTATTAAGTGACTTGTTATTAAATAATGAAGTTATTATCAATAACATAGAAATAGAGTAATACAAGCTTTCTCAAAGCTTTCTCAAATAACAAAGTTAGCTTTACCAAGGAGAAATAATCAATAAACACTTTCTTTGTCTGTTATGGTTACCTAAGTTTTAGTAAAATAATTTGTTAGTATTCAAAGTTTCACAAAAAGTTTAAGATTAAACTCTTTTTAACTCCATAACAAAACCAAGAAACAAATTAGTTTTCAAAGTTAAAATAAATTCAGCCCATAAAGTTATAAATCCACTTAGGAAAATAATGATTTTCAAGTTTCTAAAGAAGAAACTTATTTTCAAAGAATATAAATAAGATAAGATAAAAAACAAAGGATTTTATCAATAAAGATGATTCTTTTCAAAGGAAATAAAAGACCAAGTTTTAGAAAATAAAAACTTATATTTTAAACAATAAACATAAGAAGAAAAGACTCACTTTCTAAAACAATTCTAAATACAAATTTATAAAAAGGTTTTAAACAACTTAATACACTTTTGATAACTTTGATCTTTTATCACTAGAAGTAAAATTTATAAAAGACCAAAGTTAAGGAAAAATTACTTGTTTTGGAAAAAGGAATGAAGAAAATAAAATAAGAATATACTCATTTATAATAACATATGAAAATATAAAGTTTCTTCAAAATACTTGAAAAGAAATTTATCAAGTTAAGTTTTAACACTTTAAAAAGAATTGTTTTATGAAATAAATTGTTGAGACACTACCATTAGAATTTTTTCTTATAAAATGAGTTTATCTATATACTCAAAGGATTCAATCATATATATATATCTATATTTTTACTAAAGGATTTTTGAATGAAGTTGAGTTAGAAAATTATTTTGCAAAATTTAGAAATATTAGTTTTAAATCTATACCCTATGTTTTTGGAACCTAAATGACCTTATATGACAAAGCTAACCTTAGAAATGGATAGGTATTTTCGAATAGGTAGAAAACGGTATATTATATGAGAAATTTCGAGTTAAAATGAGCATGTTATGACCATTTAAATTGAAATTTCATTCTACACGATTTTGACGAACACAATAAAATAGAATTAGAAAGTTTAAGTAGAATTTCTACGAAATACTCATCCTGGATATTTCTTTTGTCCAGGTAACAAAGGGTACGAGATCACCTTTCCCGAGGATTTCTATGACTATGAAGATTGCGAAATGGACGAGTGAGTTATTCCTCTTAATTTCGTTACCTTACTTATGCTTGTAAAGTAGTGGTATTAGCATACTAAGAAAAGATAAAAATGGATATGTATGGGGAATTCGGGGATATGTATATATGTGATTCTATGCTTATGTGTGGAATGAGAATTAAGAATATCGCAACTTCAAATTGCCTGTTTAAGTGTTTTGCTTACTTACTTATATGATTACTTATTCTTGCCAAATTGATTGATCGTCTCCTAATAAACCTTAATAAGGTTTGATTTAAGAAAAATAAAATGCTCACGCATAGCATCCATCAAGTCACATCTTTTTTGGAAGGCTGCTACTCCTACGTGTAGAGTTGGATTGGCTGTTATCGTGGTGGGTCACGGCCATGTTCCTTCCTAGAGAATCCAAATCGCACGGGGAATGCGACCCTAGGTTCGGAGCTGAGCCAACCGAACGCCTTGGGTGGGGACCTGGAGACTAGCAGTAGAAGGTCGAGGATCTTCACACTGATTCCCTAACCTTCGATACGGAGGGTAAATCCGTTCTATATATCGTTTTCGGATAACTATATATATTTGTGTAATCACGTGATTGTTGCATTGTATGCATAGCATATGTGTGAAAATTTAAATGAACTTATTTGAAAACATGATGTGAATGAAAAGGAATACCTCACTAAGCTAGTTGTAGCTTATACGCCCATAGATTTGTATTGAAACAGGTATACTCATTGCTTTATTCAAGGAACATGACGCTAAGGAAGTCATGGAAGGATGATAAACTTTTATGAAGGCAATGGGAACATAAGATGAAGTTATTTTGTAAGGTTCCTCATATGTAATGTATGCTATGTTAGCGTTTTGGAATTTCTAAAAGGTGTATTTATTTTGACTTGAAGACAATAGAGGAATATGCCCTTAAGAATTGTAATTTACGATGTTTACGATTTATGATAAGTATTCTTCTTGCTTTGTTACTTAATTATTATCAATGTAAATTGCGTTATTTTGATGCGTTTCCTTGGTTATGTTGTACACATTGTACATGATATGGAAGCCTTTGCATGACTGAGGTAGTCATTCCTAGGCTTTAGTATCGTATACGGTGGATTACCACGTTTAGGGTACCCCTCGGGGCGTGACAACGTATAATTGCGATATCTGTTATTTTTATTTACTGAAAAATTATGAAACTGATATTTTTAGAAATCTTATATTTTTATGAGTCTAATGGTATATTCGGAATATTTTTACTATTCCGAACCCCATGATACGTTTTTCAAGAACTGTATCCGATTGGGTTCAAAACGATTTGTGGTTTACTGATATGATCTTTTTAAGCTTCTTTATGTTATTACGAATTATTCTACATCCTAATCTCTTACTTACTTTCTTTGGGTTACGAACACGGGATTATCGAACTTAAACTATTACATTTAATTAGTGTTTTGTTGATTTTAGGGTTTCTTCCGATTAGGGTTTAAGCTAAATCAATCACAAAACCTTGGGGTTTTACACTTGGGAGTTCAATTTGGCAACTTTCTCGACCTTGATTTCTCTCTTCACATTGCAAATCCAAGTGGAGACTTGGCACCTATTCGTCCTGCACAAGCCATGAATTCTCTAACAAGCTATTCACTTGACTTGTTACACGATTCTTGTTGCAATACGGGACCTAGGGGACATCATTAGTTTAGCCGCACTCTAGCAACTCCTTCACCTCACACCAAAGATGACTCCCTCACTTCGGGGATAGATAAGCTATTGATCTAAGGTCCATCATAATAGAAAATAATTTATAGGCCCCATTCTAGTATGACCACAACTATAAATAGCCTTTCTCTCCACCATGTATAGGCAAGTGAACTTTATCCAATCATTATACACTCTTCTAGAATATTCTCCTTTATGATTTCTCAGTGACTTATGGACAACCACCTAATACAGCACTAACCATTTTGTATGTTTGCAAGGTCCTAACTCTACCAACGGACTCAGTACCTGTAATACTAGTCATAGTTTATGTTATTTTTATGTGATGAAGATAAAGACTTTGACTTGTAAATTTTGATACATAAAAAAATAATGAAGACATGAGAGTTACATAGTTAACTTTTAGTTACCATGCTTTATCAAAGACGTTAGTGCCCTAAAAATTAAACTTTAAGGTATTATAATGGATAATTAAAGATAGTTTAGTGAAAAGTAGAAGTATTCATATTTTTCTACAAAGTTAGATGATTAAGCATTTGAATCTCATTGTACACCAAGTCTTTTTATTGCAATGATTATAAATAATGAAAGCCTTCATTGTGAGGGTTATTGTGTGAAAGTACCTTTGTCTATTCAAGACATTGCCTTTGAAGACCGTTTGGCATGTTGTCCATTATGGAAGTTGTGATTATTTTGTGGATTTAGTGGCTTCAACACTTAATGGCCAATACTATCAATTATAATAATTTGACTATGGAACTTTAGCAATGTAGTCAAATAGTTTAGTAAAAATGTTTTAACATATATAATATTAGTCAATTTTTCCATCATAAGTTATGAAGAATGTTCTATATAGATGCAACATCTTCTTACTTCCATTTAGTGGCTCAAATTATGTAGTTTAGTATGCTTGAGGGCACTACCAATAGTGACTTAGTATGCCTTCCAATCAAGGTTAAACCATATAGTTTCTTGTATTTTCAAAAGAGGAGATGAAGAAACAAGTGCAAGAAATGCTTAATTAGGATATACAACATAATATTGGTCCATTTTCTTCTCTAGTACTATTGGTTAATAAAAATGATCAAACACGGTGGTTTTGTATTAACTAGTGTGCTCTTAATCACATTACTATTTGTCATGAGTTTCCTACACTTGCCATCAATGATTTAAATGAATTGGATGTCTTGATTTTTTCTAAACTCAACTTATTGTTTAGATTTCATCAAATGTGCATGTACTTAGGTGATATAGAAATGGCAACCTTTGATACTTATAAGAGGCTATATGAAGTAAGGGTAATGTCATTTGGTTTATATAATGCACTTGCTACATTTTAGTCTATCATAAATCGAATGTTCAAACCATTTTTCATATAGATTTTTCATGAGGTTTTTTGTGATATTTTCATTCACAATTCTTCTTTTTACTTGCATTTAGCTCCACTTATCTATCCTTCTCTAAGTTCTCTTAGATAATCGCTTCTATTTGAAGCAAAGTAAATGTTCCTTTGGAAAGACTATAATTGAGTATTTGGGTCATTTCCTTAAGCTAACAAAGGTGGATACTATAAAAGATTGTCCATTACTAAAGTTACTAAAGCAACTTTGTGCCTTTTAGGCTTTCTTGATACTATAGTCATTTTGTAAAGGGCTATACTTTTACTATTGCTACTCCACTTATAACATGCTTAAGTAAAATAGAAGAATAATTTTGAACAGGCTCCCACGACTATAGTAACTTTTGAGTGCATAACAAAATCCCATAGTGGGTGAATGCTGGTTCATCATGACTTTTCCCAATCATTTGTAGTAAGCATAGATGCTTTTGGAAGTAGGGTTAGGGTGTTTTAGCTTTAAAATAACCATCTCATTTGTTGTTTTAGTGAGAAGCTTCCTTCACACTTACAAAAAGTTTCAACTTATGTGTGTGTCATGCCTCAAGGGGTACCTTAAATGTAACAGTCTGCCACACTCAATATTAAAGCCTAAGTATGACAACCTTAGTCATTCCCAGAATCTTCGATATTAAATGTAAGGCGTGCTCTCACAAATTTAGAAGACCATACATGGAATTATGAAGTTTAAGAAGATATAATAACAAATTAAGAAAAGAGGATTCATAATATTCATTTATTTATAACAATAGTCCTACAAATCTTAGGGGCATTCCCCAGCCACAAATAGCTATAATCTATTACAAGAATATTTCTATGAAGTCTATATCTTATCCAACACTAAACTTCATCTAGAAATTCCTTAACCAGAAAGGAAAATACCAGGCTGCAGGTCCACATAGCCTCAACCACAAATAGGTGAACTGCAAAAGATATCTATAGGGTATAAGCTAATAGGCTTAGTGAGAACTATTTTCATAAATAAACTTCTTGTGTAATGAATTTCAAACAAGTTATTTAAGCAAACAAATGAAATGCAACATACACATGGGCAAACAGGATATAGTTTTCCAGGAACTATATGTTGAATGGATTTACGCCTTCCATTTGGGTTTTGTGATACGTACCTCAAAAAAGTAGTTTTAGTTAAAAAAAAAAAATTATGATTCGGATCAATACCGCCAAGCATATTAAGTCTACTTAAATTGATCCATGCTTTCGGACTTCCGCCAAGCATTTAATTCCATGTTGCTAAGCAATTACTTTCGATCATAACCGCCAAGTGTTGCTTTCGATCTGAGCTACCATCCTTCTCACCCAAGGATAATAACTCAATACAATGTGACTCACTTTGTGATATGCATGAATCAATTTATTTATGATATTGTAGCATCATTATTATCAAATTTAAGGTAATCATAGAATTCCATACCAATCAAGTGCTATACTAAAACAAACATTTAATCAATTCCGGCTTTGATATTCTTAGGGTCCTTTCAACAAATTTTTCGCATACATGTCAATTTTTCTTTTCTTAATTCTAAGGCGACTAAACTACAAACACAATCAAGTAAAGCAATTTAAGGAAATAAACTCATGATGACATATCGACACTTCTCTAAACGGATGAGTTGTTCACACAATCCAGTTTGTTGAAATAATCCTCGGGTTATGGGTATCCTTCCTCAGGATCACCTAGTCAAGGAAAATACCCAAAATGAGTATTTCTTGATGTCTTTCTTGAATTTTGACAAAATAATGTTATAAAAACATCAAAGTTCGTATAAAGGAAGACTCTAATTTAAAATAGCCATAACTTGGTCATTTAAACTCTGAAATGCGCATATAATATACCGATTTCTACCTACTTGAAAAGATCTATCCATTTCTAAAACTATTTTTATCAAACTAGATCATTTAGGCTCCAAAACAGTGGTGATCAAATTCACCACGAATTTTCCCTAACCCAAAAGCAATTTGTTTCAAATATTAAATCATTCAAAATTATTTGATAAATACTTAGTTATCTATATAGTTGAAAAACTCCTTTTTCATAGATACTTAGCTAATATTTTATCCATGCTCAAGTGTTTGTTATCCAACCATATTTCATGAGTAAAACAATGTTAGGAGTTTAGAAAATTATAGTTTACAAGAAATCCATTTTGTAAATCCTTTAAAATGAATATTTTGATTCCTTTGTTTTTCAAAGAATTACTCTATGTTTGTCTTACTATTTTTCTAAATGAGTTTTTGATAAAAAATGAATTTCTTCTTTTCTAAATTCTCAACATTAGTGCTACTTTTCCTATTTGTTTTTTTTGACTATTTATTTGAAAAATCTTGATTTTGGAAACTCTAATTTTGTTATAAGGAATTTCCTTATATTATGAAAATTATTTTAGTATCAAAGTCATCTTCCTTTTAAGAAAACAAAGTAATATAAAAAGATTTTCAAAACAAAAGTAGCTTTTAAAAGTGTTGTGAGTTCTTCTTAAAACTTTGGAAAAGAATAACTTTACTTTTGTTAAATCATAGATTTTATATTTCATGTAAAACTATTCTTAGGTGATAAAATCTCTTTTTTTTTTTTTATCAAGTAAAATTGGAGTTTTGAAAATTTCGACAACAATCTTAATGGGCATGATTATGATAAATAATAACAAGCAAAAATAACATAAATAATAAATAAAGTCAAGTATTGGGAGTCTTAACTTCTTCAAGGCTCTTGAGACTAAGAAGTAGACTAGTCCCAAAAGAAAGAAATAAAATAAAAGAAAGAAAAATTGTTTTGACTTGATGAGGACAACTCTAAAACTAGAGACTAGTCTTAAAACAATAAGAAATAAATAAATTGCAATGGAAGAAATAAATAAATTACTTTGCATGAAAATAAATAAATTTCAAGTGAGCTTATATGCTCTAAAGAATATATATATATATGTAGATATATAATAATACTTAGTTAGATATAATAACAATAATAATATGAACAATGTAAAATAACAACATAAACATAAATAGATATTAATGAATAAGAACAATACATGAACATAGTGTAGCTTCCATAACATTTAGTTTTTGTTAGGGACTAGAGTATGGCTTCAATGGGGAGAAATCCAATGGGCTTTGTGAATGATAACACAATTAGACTTTTGACACCATCTATAACCAAAAACCTTAACACAATGGGTTAATGGGTCTTCCCTTTTATAAACTCTTCACACAAGTCCCATATTTCCCATGTTGGATTCTCACACGTATGCTAACAATCTCCCCTCAAGTGAGTCTCCATAATGGAGTAGGCCATACCCCCTCAACAAGAGCTTGTCAAATTGACTCTACTAAACTTGCTTTATGAGTGGTGTCACTTACTCACCATCGGTTTCACAGATGAGTCATACCACCAAGCTCTTCTTTCCATATGATGGGCCAACCATAGGAGATTCTTAGCTGAACCATCGGCTCTGATACCAATTGTTAGGGATTGGAGTATGCCTTCAATAGGGAGAAATCTAATGAGCTTTGTGAATGATAACACAATTGGACTTTTGACACTATCTATAACCCAATACCTTAAGGCAATGGGTTAATGGGTCTTTCCTCTCATAAACTCTTCACATAAGTCCCATATTTCTCATGTGGGATTCTCACATTTGTATTCTAACAAGTTTTTGGAAACTCATACCATTGTCATGTAAAGTTACATGACATAAGAAAAAAGAACTTGTAAAGAAAAGTTTACCTAAATAGGGTTTTTAAAGTATTATGTGGTAATGGGTTTTGTGTATGTAGAAGGTGGTTTGAAATTATTTTGAGAGAGTATTTGGAGAGAGTGTTGAGAGGAAATCTTTGGAGAGTTTTTGTAGTAAATTTATGGGTAGTAATTGTGTGAAAGAAGTGAAAGAGGGGGAGATATTATAGGAAATAAAGAGTGAATTTTTATGTGATTTAAATAAAAGAAAAATAAAATGAAATGAGAGAGAGAGGGGGACATGGGGCGCCGACCACTTCATGGAGAGGGAAAAAAAGAGATTTTATTTTGTATTTTTACTGATTAAATGAAGTAATAAGTAAGGTAGATGTGAAATAAAGTTATGAGAAAGATAAAAAGTAAATGTAATAGGTTATGGTGTTGTAAGAGTAGGTGTTAGAAAATGTAGAGAGAAAAGAATAGTGTAGAATAGTAATGAATAATGTAATGTAAAGTAGATATGACTAATAAATTACTGGTAGTAAGAAATTACGCGTATAATTGCGATATTTGTTATTTTTACTTATCGAAAAATTATAAAACTACTGATATTTTTGAAAACCTTACATTTTTACAAGTCTAATGGTATATCCGAATATTTTTAATATTTTGAGCCCCAGGACATGTTTTTCAAGAATTGTATCCGTTCGGGTTCAAAACGATTCGCAGTTTTACTAATCTGATCTTTTTAAGCTTCCTTATGTAATTACGAACTATTTTACATACTAATCTCCTACTTACTTTCTTGGGGTTGCGTATTCGGGTTGCCGGACTTAAACCATTACGTCTAACTAAGGTTTTATTGACTTTAGGGTTTCCGGTTGACTTTCTAATTAGGGTTTAAGCTAGATCGATTCCAAAACTTCGGAGGTTTACGGAGTGAGAGTTTTATGCATTAGTAGAAATCATGAGAAATGGAGACAAGATTGACTTGGATCTCATTTCACTATTCAAGTGAATAATCAAAACTTAAAAATAAATTTTAATATAGGTCATCGGAACCTTTATGCAACAAGAATAGTTAATTAAACCATTAGGGGTATGATTACTTTGATCTCAATATGGCTGGATTAAAGAGTAAAGTTGTGGATGCCTTATTTAGGCTAGATATATAATTTTACTTTTATTTTGATCTTATGATTATGTTATGACCTAAAACCAAACAAATACATGCCAATTTTTCAGTATACGCGCATTAAAGTATGAGCATGCAAAATCTGGAATCTGCTACCATTCATCAAATTCAAACAAATTCTTTAAAAATCTCTTAAGATTAAAATCAAAGTATCATAGATTCTCAAACATAAATATCAAAAGAGAAAACAACATAACCCTAAAGGGTCATAAATTCCGACTATCTGAAGTTGAAAATCTATAAATTCAAAGAAAGAAAATTTAACCAGTTTTCAAATTAATCGATTCAATATAATTCGCATAATCATATCCATCATAACTATCATCCCTCCATCATAACTATGTGATCCATATATTGGCTTATGGTTACTTGTAAAATTGATTGCCAATATTGGATGTACTTAATATTTACAAGTTAAAATCTAATGTGTCTATATTGCGTATTTTAGATGATGCCAATATAATTTTTCAAATTAATACTATATAGTAGGATAAATTGCACGAACCTCCCTAAAATTTTAGAAATTACATGGACTCTCAAATTTTTCAAAAGTCAGCACTTACATGCTTTAAAATTAAGTAAATTACATGGATCTCTCCTAAAAACTTTAAAAAATTACATTAATAATTTTTTCACAAGTCAACATTTACACTCTAAAAACTGACGTAATAATAATGTGTAAATTTCATTTCTTTAGTTCTAACGTGTCATTACATATAATATGTTTAATTAAGAAATGCTTCAAAAAGATTTTAAAATTAAAATATTAAAGATGTTAACCTTTTAAATTTTTCTTTTACCCTTCGAAACCCGGCATTCAAAATGCAATTCTGATAAAAAAAACCTTTTTTTAGTAAAAAATAGTGTCATAAGGAGTCTTTTAATATAATAAAAAACTTTTCTAATATTTTTGTTTCATGTTGAAGTGCAATTCTAGAAGACGAAAAACAACAATTAAGTTTTTTTTTTCTAAAATAATTAATTTTCTAAAAAATATAATAAAAAGTTAAATGCTTTTTAAAATTATTTTTATTAATATATTTTATATATGTAATGACACGTTAGCACCAACTAAGAAAATTTACATATTATCATCGTGACGTTTTTAAGGGTATAAGTGTTGAATTTTAAAAAAAACTGGGGGTTACTATGATCTTTAAAGTTTTCAGAGAAGGTTTGTGCAATTTACTTGCTTTTAGAGTGTAAGTGTTGACTTTTGAAAAACTTGAGTCTATGCAATTTCTAAGTTTTTAAAGAAGATCTGTGCTTTACTCTATACCGTATATATACAATATTTCTTTCAAGTTGGGGTGACACGACAATATATAAAATTATATCTCATGCGGTTAAATTATTAAGGAGAATTCGACGAATTAATTAAATATAACACAGAAGAAATCAAGAAATAACGAAGACAAGAAATGTGGAAAGAAGGAAAGATGGCGAAAAAAAGAGAATATCCAACGGAAGATAATGACACAACCCAAAGGGAAAGCAATCATTTTATGTTTTTGCACAATCTGCAGGTTTTCCACATCCAGTTTTGGAGCAAGAGAGCATGGTGCGATTATTATCAAGCAAGAAGGAAAAAGAGAAAGGCTTTATTTAATTTGTACCATTGTCCGTGCTTTTCTCTTTGATTCTTATAATATTGTTTTATATAAAATCTTAATCGTGGATCATACGTAATGATATTTTAAGAGGTAAATTTGAAAATTAAAAAAAAAAAAAAATAGAGAGGATTCATCTCCGATTTATTTAGTGGTTTGAAAAGATTTTTTTTTTGTTATTAATATAGAGTATAGGTTCATGAAAAAGCTAGTTCATAAAAAAAACAGAGAGTTATATATAGATTTATTTAATGCATGCATGTGTGTTTAAATATTGGGTTAATTATAAAAATATGACCTGTGTTTTGATCAATTTGTAAACACATGACTTGTGTATCTTTTTTGACAATTAATGACCGAGTTTCATACAAAAGATCAATATTATTAATTACTATTGAGAGAATATGGTAGAATCTTATTGGTCTAAAAAATAATAAATAAAATAATAAAATTATTTTTTTGAAAATAAGAAAATTGAAAAGAAAATGTAAAATTAATTTTTATGACCAATAAAGTATTGACATTTGTCATTCTAAAATTATTAAATAATTTGACACTTTTGTATAAAACTTGGGTCACCTAATTGTTAAAAAAAATAACACAAGTCGTGTGTTTGCAAATTGGTTAAAATACGAATCATGT
The DNA here is from genome assembly GCA_024138025.1 of Combretum micranthum. Taxonomy (NCBI): domain Eukaryota; kingdom Viridiplantae; phylum Streptophyta; class Magnoliopsida; order Myrtales; family Combretaceae; genus Combretum; species Combretum micranthum. The sequence continues at coordinate 39,258 of JAMXBD010000688.1, read as the reverse complement.
TTTTATAATTAACCCTTAAATATTCTTTATCTAGATAGTCAATAGAGGTGTGTTAAGAGTCCAAATTGGGTCCCATTCCTCAAGTTGATGATGCAACTAGGGATGGTCCTCCATCAAGAGACACGCCAGTCCAATCGTTGTATGATTAAAGAAAGAGAAAGCTTTTGTGGTCTACATTTGTCAGTGTGAAGGATTGGATTTGGATCAAGTTATTTATAGAAAAGATGCAAGATTTATAGTTAGATTTTACATAAAATTGTATGTTTGTTTAAAAAGTTGTAGGTGCGGTAGGTTATAAGTATGGTAGGTTATGTATAAAAGTTATAAGTTGAAGGTTGAAAAAGTGGTAGGTATGATAGGTAAGTGACTTGACTCAAGTAGGTCCCATGAAAAATGATTGTTTGGCTCGCTTTTTCTTTTTTTATAATTGCAGATACTTTTTTAAAAAATTTTTCTAAAAAATTATTTATTTAAAATAGATACAAATAAAAAGTTAGTAGTTCTTATGAAAAGATCAAATACTTAAATATAAATAAAATATAGATACAAATAAGATATATTTATACATATCGTTTCGATACATATACAAATATAGATGAAAGATAGGCCATCTAAAAAAAAATAGATGAAGCAAAAAAAAAAATGGAAAATCAATTTGTAAAATATGTTTAATCGATCCAATTGTTTCAGTTTAGGATTATGATTTTAATTTTTTTAATTTTTATTTTAGTTTCGGTTTGTAACCATTAAAAATTGACGGTTAATGGTTACTCAGTTTGCATTTTATAAGTATATTATATATAATATATACATATAATTAATTTTTTAAAAAATATATATAGACAAAGATAGAAAATACCGTAAAATCTATTGTAATTTGAAACATATTGTAATTGAAACTTTTATATTTTAATTATTATGTTGTTGCTGTGTTATAGTTTAGATTAAGAAGAAGACATCAAGTTTTAATTTGTGTAATGTTGTATTGGATGATATCTTTATATGTCAGTTTTGTAGTTATTTAATTTGTTTATTTATAATTTTTGAATGTAATTATTAAACAAAGGTTTACTTTTTATTGTTATAACTAAAAATATGATTAATAAATATCTTTTGGTTATTCATTATCTTGAATGGTTAAAAATAGAAAATATTAACTGTTGAAGCGGTTAACAATTAATAATAAATTAGTTTAAGTTTATGATATTAAAAAATTGATTATTTTGTTCGGTTTGGAAAATACGATCATGGACTAATTAACTGAACATGCACACCTTTAACAATTCCAGTGTCATAAGAGGTTCCCTGATTAACTTCCATTATTCAATTCAAATCGAAACTAACAGATTGTCATCAATTTTAGTTGTAATACAACCATAGTAAAAACTGGAGGGTATAAGATAGATAGACTAAGCTATCCAGGGAAAACCCAAAACTAATGGCTTGTTTATTTGGACATAGGAAATAGACAGAAAGAAAAAGTTAATTTAAGAATGGTATTAACGGCAAGAGACTAGGAATAATGTATTGCAATATTTATTTTATAAAAGTTTTATCATGAGAATATATTTGCAGTGTTTATATCCCTTATTTGGTTAACACACATATATTATAAGGAAAAGTACGTTTTTAGTATTTAAGCGTTTATCACTTTTCTATTTAAGTCCTAAGCTTTTTTTTTTAAACATTTAATATGTTAACAATTATAAATATGTTAAGTAAGTTAATTTTTCGTCTAATTTATATGATATGGCTCATTTTTTTCAAATGTTAACGCCACGTTAGCACAACTGGAAATAATTAAGACCCAACCCAGTTAAAATTTATTCTCACATTTAAACCCTCTACGATTAGTATTCATTCCCCAAATATCCATGTTAAATCAATTTTCTTTCCCTAAATGCCGTTGTAAACCCCCAAAGTTTTGGAATCGGTTTAGCTTAACCCTAATCTGGAAGTCAACGGAAACCTTAAAGTCAACAAAACCCTAGTTAGACGTAATGGCTTAAGTTCGGCAATCCCTAATAAGCAACCCTGAGAAAGTAGATAAGACTTTAGTATGTAGAATAGTTCGTTATTACCTAAGGAAGCTTAAAAAGGATCAGATTAGTAAAACCGCGAATCGTTTCGAACCCGAACTGATACAGTTCTTGAAAAACATGTCTCGAGCTCGGAATAATAAAAAATTCGAATATACCGTTAGACTGGTAAAAATATGAGGTTTTCAAAAGTATCAGTTTTATAATTTTTCTGTAAGTAAAAATAACAGATATCACAATTGTACGTGTACTTTCTTACTACTGATACTTTATTAGTCATATCTACTTTACATTACACTATTCATTACTACTCTACGCTATTCTTTTCTCTCTACTTTTTCTAACACCTACTCTTATAACATCATAACCTATAACCTTTACTTTTTACCTTTTTCATAACTTTATTTTACATCTACCTTACTTATTACTTTATAAACCAACAAAAATATAAAATAAAATCTCTCCACTCCCTCTCCTACACTATGGCCGAGCCCCTCCCATCTCTCTCTCTCATTTTGTTTTAATTTTCTTTTATTTAAAACACTCAATAATCACTCTATACTTTCCTATAAATATCCCCTTTCTTTTCATTTCTTTCACACAATTACTACCACAAATTTCCTGCCAAATCTCTCTCAAATTTTCCTCTCAATACTCTCTCCAAACACTCTCTCAAAACTATCTCAAAAATCCTCTCAACGTTATCTCAAACCACTTTCTACATATACTAAACCCATAACCACATAATACTACAAAAACCTTATTTAGGTAAATTTTTCTTTACATATTCTTTTCTCATGTCATGTAACTTTACATGACCATGGTGTGAGTTTCCAAAAACTAAATGTTATGGAAGCTACACTATGTTCATGTGTTGTTCTTGTTCATGAATATCTATTTATGTTTATGTTGTTATTTTATTTTGTTCATATTATTATTGTTATTATATCTAAGTATTATTATGTATCTATTATATATATATATATTCTTAGAACATATAAGCTCACTTGCAATTTATTTATTTCCATGCAAAGTAATTTATTTATTTTTTTCGTTGCAATTTATTTATTTCTTGTTGTTTGAAGACTAGTCTCTAGTCTTAGACTTGTCTTCATCAAGTCAAAACATTTTTTTTCTTTCTTTATTTTATTTTATTTTTATTTTGGGACTAGTCTACTTCTTATTCCTGGGGGTCTTGAAGAAGCTAAAACTCCCAATACTTGACTTTATTTATTATTTATGCTATTTTTGCTTGTTATTATTTCTCATAATCATGCCCATTAAGATCGTTGTCCAAATTTTCAAAGCTCCAATTATACTTGATAAAAATAAAATTTTATCACCTAAAGGATAGTTTTACATATAAAACCTATGGTTTAACCAAAGTAAAATTCTTTTCCAAAACTTTAGGAAGAACTCACTATAATTTTAAAAGCCACTTTTGTTTTGAAAAGATTTTTTTTATATTACTTTATTTTCTTAAAAAGAAGATGACTTTGATACTAAAATAATTTTCATAATATAAGGAAATCCCTTGAAACAAAATAAGAGTTCTAAACCAAGATTTTTCAAATAAATAATTAAAGAAAACAAATAGGAAAAAGTAGCACTAATGTTAAGGATTTAGAAAAGAAGAAATTTATTCAAAAGTCATTTAGAAAAAGTAAGATAAACATAAAGTAATTCTTTGAAAACAAAGAAGAATCAAAATATTCAAAACGGATTTCTTGTAAACTATAGTTTTCTAAACTCTTAATTAAACATTATTTTACCAAAAAAAAAAAAAATGGTTGGACAGCAAACACTTGAGCATGGATAAAATGTGAGCTAGGATAAAATATTAGCTAAGTATCTATGAAAAAGGAAATTTTCAACTGTTTAGATAACTAAGTATTTATCAAAAATTTTGAATGATTTAAAGTTTGAAACAAAATTGTTTTTGGGATAGAAAAATTCATGGTGAATCTGATCACCACTGCTTCGGAGCCTATATGATCTAGTTGATAAAATAGTTTTAGAAATGGATAGATCTTTTTCGAGTAGGTAGAAATCGATATATTATATGTGCGATTCCGAGTTAAAATGACCAAGTTATGGCCATTTTAAATTGGAGTCTTCCTTTATACGAACTTTAACATTCTCATGATATTGTTTTGTCAAAATTTAAGAAAGTCATCAAGAAATACTCATTTTGGGTATTTTCCTTGACTAGGTGATCCCAAGGAAGAATACCCATACCCCGAGGACTATTTCCATTAAGTGGATTGTGTGAGCGACTCATCCGTTTAGAGAATTGTCGACATGGCATCGTGAGTTTATTTCCTTAAAATGCTTTCCTTGATTGTATTTGTAGTCTAGTTGCATTAGAATTAAGAAAAGACAAATGGATATATATGCAATAAATTTTTTTGAAAGAATCCTAAGAATATCGAGGATGGAATTGATTAAATGTTTATTTTAGTATAACATTTGATTTGTATGAAACTCTATGATCACATTAAATTTAATAATAATGATGTTATGATATCATAAATAAATCGATTTATGCATACCACGAAGTGAGTCACATTGCATTGGGTTATTATTCTTGGGTGAGAAAAACTGTCACGCCTCAAAGGGTACCCTAGTTGTACTGTATTGTATGTAGTATTGGTTTCTATACAATACAACTAGTTACTCTAAAGGATGTGACATAAAAACAGGATCTTTTTAGTTGCTTGATAAGAAATGATGTACATACATAAAATATACAAAACAGATAAAATAACTTCCATATAAAGTCTGTATAAACTTATTACAAACTGTTTTATCAACTTACAACTAGGAACGTAAAATAGATGTAAGTTTACTAATACAAGAGATCTAAATCTTCGTTAATTACTTCCATAACTTGCTAACGTGGCTTCCTTACCCGTTCTAACCTTCGAGATGGTACTAGCCACGGTTTGAGAATGACCCTGAAAAATCTGTTGGAGTATGAGCATTTCTACAGCTCAGTGAATAACCATCACATATTACACATCAAGCACAGCAAACAAGTAATTTATCAAACAAGTGTAATGCAACATTCAAGCATATGTACAATTACAAGTTTGGACAACCGGAATCCAAACAGGATGTAGATTTGCGTCCTCACATTGGGTTGAAGGAACCTAGTCAAGGATCATATCCTTATGACCCACTTGCTCAGGAGAAACAGAGAACCATAGGAATAATAATTCTCACTTTATTCTTTTCTTTATGATTATAGTTTCTTCACTCAATTTCCTTTAGGAACAAAGAGACTCCATTAAGTATTAGTTATTTCAAGCCGATACCACGGGCGGCGTTCCTTCTTTTGCCAAGTAGTTCCCGTGGAACCGAACAGAACAGGGATAATTTTGGAAGAACTAGGAAATTTACATCTAGAAAAACCAAACATTAACCGAGATCCGAAATACTAACACGTAGCAAGCTGTCACACCTTTATGCAATATTTGTGCAAGTTATGCAATGTATGATCCTTTAAGTTATAAGCCTGTCTGTTATGAATTGATTATAAAATGACCAAACAATTTACAGACAATACTCAACATGCTTCAACAATTTTTCACACAATTCTTGTTATCACTTTTAATAATCACAATTTAGCACTCAATTCATCCATCACTCAAGCAAGAACAATTCCCAACCCCACATGCTTCATACAATCATTTTCATATATAACTTTAGGTGCTACTACTGTTACAAACACAAACAATGTAATAGATCAGAGTTACTCACCCTCATGATGCTTCAATCGTAATAATCTTCGGAAGTCTAAATTCGATTCAGATTCACCTATTAGATGAATGAAGTTCCATAAATTAGATAATTGACTTTGTAAACAATTCTTAATGAGTGTCGAAGTGTCCTATATTAGTTTTACCCTGAGTAAGTCATTCTATCAATTCTAAAGGTAGTCTATATTTAATAGTTAAAAGACTTATAAAATATATATTTTTATAAAATTCGTATGAAAACACTTTCTCTACTAAAAGTGATCTAATTAATTTAAATTCATGTTTTTAGTACAAATCTTTAAGTATACTTATATTACTTATGTTAGCTTATATTTTTATGTATAATTAAGTGTTAAAAAGCTTATTTTACCTATAATGCTAGTTACTAATTTTATTTGTTTGCAATAGTTTTCTATGATTAGTGTAAGACTTTCTCAAGATCATTTTTATTTCTTAGTCTTCTTAGACTTCTACTAATGGCAAGAATCTTATTTGAATTCTAATTTATTTTACCTATCAATGTGCTTAGTGATATCAATATTTTCTTCTATTATATACTTTGTCTTTCAACCTTATGTAAAGTGAGTTCTCAATTAGAATTAAGGGGTTTCCATCTAGATTACTAATGACCCTCTACATTATTTTTAAGTTCATCAAATTAATTGTCTATGTATTCGGTTTATAGTATATTTCTTAAGATTATTTCTACTCCATTAAATTTCCCTTATCTACACTTTAGCAATTTCCCATTATGAGTTTTAAGTTCAAGACTTCTAATGGGTAAGGCATTGGCTAGTTCAAATTGTTTAGATGACAATTATAATGTGTTTACTAATTTACAAGATTATGAGCTAGGGTTTTCAAGACAAAAAGTCTTGTAGTAACTTCAATGTGAAATTCTAGGGTTTTCTAATGTTTAGACAATTTTCTTCAAGGCTCCTCCTTATTCTAATTCATTCAAAATATTTATCCTACATCATTTCTATTTATTCTACCATCAACATAACTCTATGGAGGCTTCTAAAAATGTATCTATGGCAATGTATGACATTCATTTTCTTAATTTAGAATGAGGAAATAATTTAAAGGTGTAGGACTTACCTTGTGGGCTTAGGAGTGTAGATGGCAATTCCTCCTTTCTATTTTGATTAAGACCTACATATTTTAGCAATTTAGTAAGTCTACTATATTTTATGAAATAAATAACTAACTTATAAATTCTTACCCTTGCCTTCTTAATGGTAGAATGATTGGTGGCTTTCTATAATGGTAGTTGAAGCTTAGGTTATGTGTTATTTAATTTGTTGGAAGGTTAAGTGAAGGCTAGAGGTTGCAAAGAGGGAAATTTGAATTTGTAAGTGAGTGTGTGTGTGCTGCAGCTGTTCACGTGGAGAAGGGGGAAAGTGGCTGGTAGTTGGAGTTTTGACTTCCCAAATTGTCTTAATCTCATATTTATAGATATATGTAACTTGTAGAGTAAGTGTTTAATTAATTAATTAAATTTTTTGTCTAATTGTGGCTTGTAAAGGGGCTGCCACGTGAGTTCTGGTATGGGGGGGCTATTTCCAAGCTTCTTTTGCTGATTTGTAAGGGTCTTATTAAGTGTAATGATTAGAGCATTGGTGGAGCTTTTTAATTGGTTCATTTGTTCAATTTTTATCCTTTCATTCTAACTAACTTTGACTTGTGCAGGTGGGATGTGGTGAAATTTTTGGGCAGCAATTTGTAACCTTTATCCACCGTAAATCATGTCCACTTTTTAGGTAAATTAGTAAAAATTTAAATATCTAACTAATTACGTCAAAAACTATCCCCTACACGTATATTAATATTAGTTTCGTAAAAGTTTTATTCTAAAAAATTTAATTTAGGTCCCAAAATATTTCTACAATATGGTTGACTTCAAATTTTAAGTTTAAAATTTACGCGATTTAGTATTTTTAAAGTTTGGTCTTACGCGATTAGGGTTTCGGGGCCTAAAAGGTCAAAATATAAAATTGGTATCTATGGACTCTAAATTTTCTAACTAATATTATGGTGTGGTCAAAATTTTTATTTGAAGTCTAGATTATTAATTATAGGCTCGTTTATAGCTTTTTAGTACATATTTATAACCCTAACGGTTTATCTTTAATGGATCATTTTCATTCTATATATACTACAAGTCATTGGCTTTCTAATGTTCTTGAAATAAAATTTTATTTACACTTATTTTCTAGATTCTAGACTCAGATTATAAAATTTAGCTATAGTTCTTTTAATACTAAAAATTCCCGATCTAGGGTTTTTAAATCATAAATAGGTTTATAATACTCTAGAATTTCTAACTAAGGCCTAACCGGGTAAACGAACTCCAATATCTATCTTAATTGTGACTATCCTATTTCCTTAGAATTCTCGGGGTTTACAAGGACGATAGCTCGGGTCGAAAGCAACACTTGGTGGAGTAACAGAAAGTGATTGCTTGTCAACATGGAGTTAAATGCTTGGCGAAAAGTTCGGAAGCATGGCTCAATTCAAGTAGACTTAATATGCTTGGCGATATTGATCGAAAGCATAAATCTTTTTAACTAAAACTACTTTTTTGAGGTTGCATATCACCAAACCCCGAATGGAGGACGTAAATCCATTCAACATATAATTACCAGAAAACTATATGCCTTGTTTGCCCACGTGTATGTTGCATTTCATTTATCTACTTAAATAACTTGTTTGAATTCTATTACACATGGAGTTATTTATGGAAATAGTTTTCACTAAGCCTATTAGCTTATACCCCATAGATATCTTTTGCAGTTTACCTATTTGTGGTTGAGGCTACGAGGACCCTGTAACCAGGTACTTTCCTTTTGGATAAGGAATTTCTAAATAAAGTTTTAGTATTGAATGAGATATAGACTTCATAGAAATATTCTTGTAATAGATTATAGTTATTTGTGACTGGAAAATACCCCTAAGATTTGTAAGATTGTTGTTTTAAACAAATAAATATTATGAATCCTCTTTTCTTAAATTGTTATTATATCTCATTAAGCTTCATAATTCCATGAATGGTCCTCTAAAATTGTGAGAGCACGCCTTACACTTAATATCAAAGCTTCTGGGAATGACTAAGGTTGTCATACTAAAGCTTTAATATTGAGCGTGGTGGACTGTTACGTATAGGGTACCCTTTGGGGCATGACCCCGCCACTCTTTAGACCTCAACCCTCTACCACCCACCACCCTTCTCTGCACCCCCAGCACCGCTAGTATTCATTCCTCATCTTCCGCAACAACTTTTTCACTTCCCCCCACAATCTCCACCTCCTCCTCCACCACCACAACTTCCACCTCCTAAGCTATATCCTATAACCTCCTACACGAACACCTCTCCACCCAAAAACTTCCAACAAGCAACAAAGAGACCTGCTGCCTCCTCATAGCCCTTGTAGGCGTAGCCGTTGTTAGGCGGGGCTGTGTCTTTTGCTCCAAGGTACCATTCATCTTAGAAGTCAAATATATCTAAAATCAGATCACCTTAATATTAAGTTTGTATTAGATGTCAAACTATTTAAATTATTTTAATAGAAGTAAATTGAAATATGGCAAAAAATAAAATCACATATTCTTCTTTCTAAGAAAAATAAGATTAACTTAAATTTGAAATAGTTTTGGTTGGATGATTTAAGGAGATATATATATATATATATATATATTATTACGAAAGGTGTGTTTGAATGTATTGAGATGTTTTCTTTTTTTTTTTTTTTTTAAATTCTAGATTGTTGAAATGTTAGGATATATTTTTAACTCGGTTGGCTATAGATGGTTGAAATAAATTATTTGGGGTCGTGTTGGCGTGGCATTAAAAATCGAAAGAACAAAGCCACATCATATAAATTAGATGAAAAAATCAACAGATTTAACATATGTCCATAACTATCAATATGTTCAAACTTTAAGGACTGAAATAAAAAAGAAAAATGGTTTAAAACTTAAATAGATAAAATGACAAACGTTAAGGACTAAAAATATGCTTTTCCTCTAAATATATCATACACATGCACATACAACATATATAATACATAGATTAGATATTTATGTTCTTTAAATTATGTATTTATATTTTTATGGACATTTTGATATGTACAACTTATAACTTATATATATGGCAGGTATCTTATATATATAACGTAACTTATAGCTTACACATATAATATTTAGCCAAGGATGGATGCCACATTAAAAGGTAAAGAGGAACATATTTCAATTATGGTTTAAGTGTCCCATATTGCAATATATATATATTTATTTAATGTATCGTATGTGTATACATAATTAATCTATAACTTATAATATAAATTCCTATATAGATGAAAAGAATGTAAAATATAATTGATAATTGTATGATATTACACATAATTTTGAAAATATTTTATTGATCTAATTAGAAAATATTCACTATATATAGTATTTCCAATGATTGGAATGTATAATAATATGAGAAGGTTATCATGATAAAATAAACTTAAAAATTCATAGAAAGAAGATATTTTAAAAAGACAATAAAAGGTAATGTTATTTCTTTTGCTACCATGTAAACAAATGATACAATGATAAGAAAAGTTATAGGAGAAATAAAACATGATTTGCTATATATAATAATATTTTTTAATCTTATGGCTAATGAGATTCACTATGACAATTATGCTTTCATCCATGTAATGATAATTGATAATAGTAAAATGTGACTTTTGATAATAAAAAAAGAAAATCATATATACTATATTGTGAGTATGTGACAGAGTAACCCCTTTTAAAAATTTGCTTTTGCAATTTAACATACTATAGAGAGAGCTAATGAAAAATTATTATTTATTGGGATAAATTATATTAAAAGGCATCAACGTTTGATAGTAAGTTCATTTAAGGTATCAACGTTTTAAGTGGTTAAAAAGAGGTATAAACATTTTATAAAGTGAGTAAAAAAAGTATTAATAATTTACCATTAATGAAAATTTCAAAAACTTAATTAAAAATTAATCGAATCGTTGATACCTTAAATGAATCTTGTAAAACATCAATACCTCATTTGATTCATTTTGCAAAACATTGATATCCCCTTTCAACTACTTGAAACACTTACTGTCACAAATATTTGTATTTAACCATCTGAGGCTTCTAAAAAGGTACATTAGCATTGTACAACTAGAATGTCCCGTGGTGCAGACATTTATAATAAGATCGAAAGGTTTTATTAAATAAGAAATACATTGCATACATATAATTAACACACAAGAAAAGCATTATGTAACTCTTACATGGAGTTCCTCAACTAATACATCCAAAACCATACAAACATTTTTCTTAAATTATTCTTTATACAAAGCACTATTCTATTTCTTTAGTCCAAGTCATGTTATGGGGTTGAATCATCTAGAGAAGAAGATGAAGTTAAGGTTTGACTGTATTGTAGATGAGAAGGACTTGGCATGTTTGAAAGTAAGTGGGAAATTGTGTTTGAGAGGAAGTGAAGTGATGTTTGAAATTAACAAAGATGAGGCTGAGCTGGAAGTAGTGGATGGGTCGAGCGAGAGGGCCTTGGAAGCTAATGGGTTGGACGAATGATTACAAGCTTATATTTGTATTGGGCTAGTCTGATCATTCATTCAATTGTGTCTTAAAACTAGTATAGAATTCAGTAATAATATCTTGCATATCTAGTTTGTTATAACCAATTTGATGTAGCAATTTGTTGTACATGCCACACAATCATTCTGTTATTTTCTAGCAGGGAGCACCTATTACACATATTATACATGTCATCCTGTGCAACCAAAAAAATATATGAAAAAAATACAAAAACAACTGTGCTCTCAATACTTGTATTCGAGTGTTGTTTATTTTCATTCAACTAATTAGCTTGTATCCTAGCTAAATCTGTATTCCGATTGAAATTTGCTTTTACATCCACTCTTCCGCATTGCAATTGGTATCATAGCACATTGGTAGGAGTAATGGTCGAAGGAATTAGGGAATCTAAGAGAATGGAGGAGGTCTTCAAGGCATTGATGAAAGAGCAAATGGACAAGCAGGATAGCTGGATTAAGATGTTTTCTGATACCCTGCAAAAACAACAAACGGTGTTAAAACAACAGTCACAATCCATAGAAGAATTAAGAAATCAACTGAAGGGTAAAGCCACTATCTCTAATACTCCTATGAGTTCTTATAAAGGCAATGGGAGTTCGGATGTGGTAGATAAGAGGCTGGAAACGTGTTATTTGGAGGCAGTGCATTTAGTGGATATCAGCTTCCACTTTGCAACACTAAAATTGATTTTCTAGTTTTTAATGGTGAAGGGTTAGTAATGTGGATATCTTAGGCGGAGCATTTTTTCTTGCTAGATGAGACGCCAGAACCTCTTAAGGTTAGAGTGGCTATTATGCATTTAGAAAGGAAACCATATGAATGGTACTCTTCTTATGCCAAACTAAGGCCTCAGACAACTCCTATTACATGGGAGGAATTAACTAAGGCATTAATGGCTCGTTTTAACAAGCGAATCTATGAAGACCCAATGGTGGAGCTCAAGGAACTTCAGCAGCTAGACGCCCTACAAGACTACTTAGACTAATTCATGCATCTCTCAGCCCAAAACCAGCTCACTGAATTACAATTTGTAAGTTGTTTCCTTAGTGGTCTTAGACTTGAAATTCAATATCCTATATGTATGTTCCAACTAAACACATTAAACCAAGCAATTACTCTGGCTAAATTTCAAGAAGCTACCTTAACCTCCACCAAATCACCTTCTAAACCCACCCGAACCTCCACATACTCAACTCCTCCCACCAACTACACACCTAATTACTCCACCACTACATACAACCCTAATACTAATAAAACCATCACATCTAATTACTCACCACTTAACAACTAACCCAAGCAACCAAACTCATCCATAACCAGCTCAAGAAACATTCGTAGAATGACACAAGAAAAATTGGAGGAAAAGAGGCACAAGAAGCAATGCTTCTGGTGCGATGAGCCTTTGGGCCTGGTCATAGGTGCAAGAATAAGAGGTTGAATGTTCTGGTTGTAGCTAGTAAAGGAAGGGAAGTGGAGGATGTATTGGTGGAGAGTGATCTCGAAAGTTTGGAGAGTGATTTAGCTTCACTTACATTATGTGCTTTGGGAGATAATGGCCATAATGTAAAACACAGTATGTGTGTAAGACGATTCTTTAAAAGAATGAAGTTGAATATCCTTATTGATACAGGGAGTTTATCTAATTTTATAGATGAAGAGTTGGCTAAGGGTTTGAATTGTAACATGACCCCAGTTGAATCCATTACTGTTAATTTAGCTAATGGAGCTAAAATTTATAGTCATTACATGGTTGAATAGTTCTGTTGGAAAATGGAGGGAGCAGAATTCCATTCGAATCTTTATGCCCTGGCTATGACAGCCTATGACCTCATCTTAGGGATGCCATGGCTTGTGTCATTAGGTATGGTACAGTGGAATTTCAAATTGTTGAGGATGGAGTTCCAATGGAAGGGGTCAACTTGCATGCTGAGTGGACAGAATGAGGTAATTTCTCTTATTAATGATACAGAACTGTCTTTATTACTGTCTACTCCTAATTTTGCACTTGAAGTACAATGTTGGGTTGTGATTAATTCAATGGTAGTTAATGAGGATAGGGAAGAGCGGTGTGTGCATCCACACATCATAGAATTGTTGGAAGAATTTAATGAACTGTTTGAGGAACCTCATTTGTTGCCTCCAAACAGATCTTGTAACCATATAATCCACTTACAAGACAATTCTACCCCAGTCAATTTGAGACCCTATTGTTATTTTACCATTCAAAAGATTGTGCTAGAAGATATGGTAAAGGAAATGTTGTTAAGTGGGGTGATACACCCCATCATCAGTCTTTTGCATCTCCAGTGGTGTTAGTAAAGAAAAAGGACAATACCTGGCGAATGTGTGTCAATTATAGGAATCTAAACCAACAAACAGTGAAGGATAGATACCCTATTCCTATAATTGAAGATTTGTTTGATGAATTACATGGGGCATGTTATTTTAGCAAATTGGATTTACATTCGGGTTATGATCAGATTTTAATGCATCCGAACGATATATACTAAACAACATTTCACACACATGATAGGCATTACGAATTTTTAGTCATGCTGTTTGAGCTGACCAATGCACCATCTACATTTCAAGGCTTGATGAATGATCTGTTTGGACCTCACATGAGAAAATTTGTATTGGTGTTTTTTAATGATATATTGATATATAGTCCTAATTTGGAGCAGCATGTGGTTCATTTGAGAACTGTGCTAACTGTGTTGAGGAAAGAAAAATTGTATCTCAAGCAAAGTAAGTGCGTATTTGAGGTTCAACAAATCGATTAATTGGGACAGTATAGAGTGGCAACATATCCTAAAAAAATAGAAGCGATTGTGAATTGGCCAGCTCCTACCACTATTAGACAGTTGCGTGGATTCCTGGGTTTAGCGGGATATTATATGAGGTTTATACATGGGTTTAGAATTATGGCTAGACCTCTCACTAATTTACTTCGCAACGATCAGTTTAAATGGTCTGTAGAGGCTCAAGAGGCCTTTGTCAAGTTGAAAGAAGCATTAGTCAAGGCTTCTGTTTTAAGTCTGCTGGATTACTCTAATAAATTTTTCGTGGAAACAGATGCTAGTCATGATGGAATCGGGGCAGTACTCATGCAGGAACATCACCCAATTGCATACATCAGTAAAGCCATTGTGCCTAAGCATAAGGGGATGTCGGTATATGAAAAGGAGCTTCTGGCACTTGTTTATGCGGTTGATAAGTGGAGACACTATTTGGTTGGAAGGACCTTTGTGATTAAGACTGATCACCAAAGTCTTAAATATCTGCTTGAACAACGTGTAGTGACTTCTAGCCAACAGAAGTGGCTCACTAAGTTGCTCGGATTAGACTATTCCATTGAGTATAAGAATGGAACTACCAACACTACAGTTGATGCCTTATCTAGGCAAGAAGGTATGTATCTTAATCACCTTTCTATCGAAGCAGCTATACCTGAGTTTCTAGATGCTATTAAGGAAAGTTGGAACTTACCCTAGGGGAATGGCAAAGTTATTGAGCAATTCAAGGAGGGAAAACAGCTCAAACACTTCAGTTATGACCAAGGTATATTGCGGAGAAAAGGAAAGGTAGTAGTGGGGCCTATTGAGGAATTGAAACAACAATTATTATAGTTGTATCATGGAGGAGTGTTGGGAGGTCATTCCGGAGCACATGCTACTTACAAGAGAATTTCTTCTATATTCTACTGGCCTAAACTAGAAAGGCTAGTACGACAGTTCGTGAGAAATTATGACACCTATCAAAAATATAAATTTGAGAATGTGGCTACACCGGGATTACTACAACCTTTACCTATTCCTAAGGAATGTTGGCAAGACATCACGATGGATTTCATAGAGGGATTGCCAAAATCTAATGGGAAGGAGGTGGTATTTGTAGTTGTGGATAGATTGAGTAAATATGCTCATCTTTTAGTATTAGCTCACCCCTATGCAGCACTTCATGTGGCACAGTTGTACTTAGAAAAAATTTACAAGTTACATGGGATGCCCGAAACTATCACCAGTGATAGGGATCCTATCTTTGTAAGCACTTTCTAGAAGGAATTCCTTAGTTTGCAAGGAATATCCCTTAATCTATCGACTTCTTACCATCCACAGACGGACGGCCAGTCAGAAGTGGTTAACAAGTACCTTGAGACGTATCTTAAATGTATAACTGGGGAGTATCCTAAGAGATGGAGTTATTTTCTACCCTTGGCTGAGTGGTGGTACAATACCAACTACCATGCTAGTTCTAAATACACTCCTTTCCACATCCTTTATGGATACCCTCCACCATTACACCTACCTTATGTCCCAGGGGATTCCAGAAATGAAATGGTCGATACTATGCTACCTACCAGAGAAGACATGCTTCGCATGCTTAAATTTCATCTTAAGCATGCCCAGCAAAGAATGAAACAGGTTTGTGATAGAAAAAGAAGTGATTGAGAGTTCCAACTTGGGGATTAGGTACTGTTGAAACTACAACCATACAGGTAAGGATTGCTCAAGCATACAAGGGTACATAAATTAGCTCAAAAATACTACGGACCCTTTAAGGTGTTAGATTGAGTAGGAAAAGTGGCTTACCGACTTGATCTTCCACCCGACTCAGCTGTGCATTCTACGTTCCATGTCTCCCAATTGAAACCCTATCATGGTCAATTACCATATCGCGTCTCTCCTTTACCTGTAATACATGAAGAACAAGGGTTAGAGCCGCATGCAATCTTAGATCGGAAAATTGTGAAGAGAAAGAATGGAGCTAATACGATGTTACTTATCTCTTAGAAGCATATGTCCCCTTCGGAAGCCACTTGGGAATTTGCTAGTGAACTATGACTTTGGTTTCCTCACAGCCCCTTGTGGACAAAGGGGTTTAAAGAAGGGGGGAATGCTACGGGGTTGAACCATCTAGAGAAGAAGATGAAGTTAGGGTTTGACTGTATTGCAGATGAGAAGGACTTGGCATGTTTGAAAGTAAGTGGGAAGTTGTGTTTGAGAGGAAGTGAAGTGATGTCTGAAATTAACAAAGATGAGGCTGAGCTAGAAGTAATGGATGGGTCGAGCGAGAGGGCCTTGGAAGCTAATGGGTTGGACGAATGATTACATGCTTATATTTGTATTAAGCTAGTCTGATCATTCATTCAATTGTGTCTTAAAACTAGTATAGAATTTAGTAAGAATATTTTGCATATCTAGTTTGTTACAACCAATCTGATGTAGCAATTTGTTGCACATGCCACACAATCATTTTGTTATTTTCTAGCAAGGAGCACCTATTATGCATATTATATATGTCATCCTATGCAACTAAAAAATATAAGAAGAAAAATACAAAAACAACTTTGCTCTCAATACTTGTATTCGGGTATTATTTATTTGCATTCAACTAATTAGCTTGTATACGAGCTAAATCTGTATTTGGATTGGAATTTTTTCTTACATCCACTCTTCCATGTTGCAGCTTGGTTTCCTTGTTAATCCATATTTGTACCACTTCTGGGAATGGATTAACTCTATTAATCCTTGTAACTAAGCAATTTTATAGGAGTGTAAGCAAACAACAACTCAATGAATAACCTGATCTTAACATACTATGACAATGACAAGCAAGTTTAATTAACAAACATGTGCAATGCAAAAATAACCACATGTGACAAACATAATTTGGATGACTAGAATCAAAATCAATAAAGATTTACGCCTTCTGTTGGGGGTTAAAGGACTAGCTCTAGTAATTTACTCCTAGGGGAGACTATGAACTAAAGAATGAGAAGTTGTTTTTAAACTCATTTATTATTATGTGTATATATATAAGTATCATAATCTTAACTTCATCTTAGAACCTTGGAAACTCCACTAAGTATTAGCCACCTTATGTCAACACCTATACGCGACCTCTTCAGTGCCTGCTTAGTTCCTATGGAATTGACGCCTAGTGGTAACCTTTCGTAAAACTAAATTCACTAGAATAACTTAGCCTTATCACAAAACTGAGATGCTAATACACAACATGGACATCATGCAAATGTAATTTATGCAGTCGTCCAATGCATGCAGTCTCATTTAAGGACCGATTAAGATTTACATCTAATTACTTAGTGACCAAATAGTTTTTAGACAATCACTAATATACACTGCACACTTAGTACCAAGCAATTAGTTATTAATTCTAATATTAAAGTTTGTTATTCATCCTATCACTATATAGCATGCATTGTTCCCATCCCCATACACAGTCAATTATCATTATAGTTAGAAAGTGCAACTACCTTACAAACACAAACAATGTGAAAAGATTAGAGTTACTTACCTATACATTTTTTCTTAATCATCGTAGTAGTCTATCGGGAAGTCTTGATCTTGATCTCTAGTTTCTATAAGATAATAAGTATACATTACTAAATATATGACTAAACAAAAATTCCTATTAGTGCCTAAGTGTCCTAGATTTATGTCTTAACTTCCTTAGTTTGTTTGTCCTTAAAAAATTATAAGGCACTACGAATACGGCGGTTCCACTAGCCGGTTAGTGGATAAACCCCTGGAAAACAAAACAAAATAAGAAGATTTAGATTTAAGAAATCTTAAGAAAATGCTATACTTATGAAACACAAGTGTTACATTAACTGTGACTAGATAGGATAACAGATCGTGGATATTCGAATAACTCACAACCTAAACCGCGGGGTCAACCGCGAGCGCAATCTAGGTTGCAGTTAAAGCTATGGCAAAAAACACTTCCCCTTAATTTCATTTAGTTTCTACCGCGGTTCTAAACTGTAGACACAATTTGGTTGCAATTTTCATCACACTTAAAACAATAAACTTAGTTTATTCCACTTTACAAATTAACTTTTTTTTTTTCCATTAAAACACATATTAAAGTGCTGCTAGATAAGGACTTAACATAACTACTTCCAACATAACTATAACTAGCAATCTACTAGTTAAACTTAATTTTATCAGTCTTTTTTATATCTAGAAGTTCAATTATGAATGTTTTGTGTAGTTTTTCTCTGTCTTACTTCATGAATTATCATGTCTATGTTTGTTAAGTAAAATTATACTTGTCCATAAGTTTCTACCAGTTATACTACTATTGGTCCTGAAAAGATAACCGGAAGAGGGGGGGGGGGGGGGGGGGGGGGGGGAGATGAATTGGTTATAAAATTTACTTTTAAAAATATAGAATAAATTTCACACCACTTGGTTATTCAACTAAAATGGCTTTGAAACTTTCTTAAAACAATAAAGAAAAATTCATAAAGATTGGAGATGGGTCTTCAAATTATCAAATCCATAAAGAAAAATTCGAATCTAGAGCTCACTGTTCATGTTTAGTAACTTTTTTAAAAAAGTTGCAGGTCGCCTTCTAACGAACTTTCTGATAGTTTAAAAAGCCAGCAGAGTACCTTCTGATTAACCTTCTGATGGCTCATTGGTTCTTGAAATTTTCTCTAAACACTTTCTAAAGTATTATTTGCATAGAGCCTCTTTTGAAATCATCCTCTTAAGTCATTGTAAACCACTTTGATTATATTGAATCCTTGAACACTTAATGAATATGTTAGTAATTACATACTCCTTTTTGTTATCAACAAAATCATCATTTGAGAGAAACCAACATTCTCACCCTTTTCGATGATGACAAAACCCATATAAACAAAATAATTTTTTTAAATGTAAAGTGCAATCTAAATATTTATCTCATATTTTGTTTAAATGTATAGTGCAATCTAATTATTTATCTCTTATTTTGTTTACTTCTAAATATTTATATCATATTTTGTTTACTTTCTCCCGCTTTTTGTTAGCATAAAAAAAAATACTCATTCTAAAAATATATTACCAAGCATTCTTTTCAACATGTAAAGAACATTTTTGTGCAAAAGTGCATATATTTTTATGCTTTTTTTTAATAAGCTACAGAAAAATGTGAAAAACATGCAGAATTTTGTTAAACAGAAATTTGACAAATTGCAGAATTTGTGCAAAAAAAAAAATGCTGGAATTGCAGAAAATATACAGAAAATGTAGAAAAAATGCCTATATTGCAGAAAAATGCAGTTTTTATTGTAGAAAATTATCCTTTAATATACACATAACAAGAAATTGCAAAGTAAAACAATTTCAACACATTTGTTCAATGTACTTATCTTGTTTCAAACATTTCTCCTCCTTTATAAATTTCTTATAGAAAACAAGCTCCCCCTTAATATGACACCAATTGATTTTAAAAAATATTCAATAATTATTTTCATATCAAAACATGAAGAGCAAATAAAAGGATATATAAGGGAGTTGGAATAATGTACCAGATTTTCAGATTTTTCCTTCTTGCTTATGAGTGCACATATATATATTAATTGTTTTTAATTTTTTGAAAACCGAGGCAATTATTGATGACGATAATATCTATTTGCATTTGCCTTCAGTACCTGCACTTCACTCACAAACAAGTTAAACTTCTTTACGAACCCATACAAGTTTGGTTCCATTGAAAAACTTGTTTCCTTGTTGATCACTAAGCTTGTTTCTTTTGTAAAAACAATATTTTTCTATATGATCTATTCTATTACAAAATGAACATGCATATGGATGTTTGTGATACCTTTGATTTACCTTTTGATAATAACTTTGTCTTGGATAATCATTATATGCATACCTGTAGCCTCTAACATGCCTTCTGATAGGATAATTTTGTTGATCATTCCTTATGATGTAGCCTTTGACGTTACTGTTCTTACTCTTAATAGATTGGACAACAGCTTGTTCATTCTCAGATTCATTTGCTTTTACAAACATTGTTTTATTCATGCTATTTGTCGAATTTCCATGTTCATATCCAAGTACATGCTTAATAAATGATGGTTTTTGACTACTTATAAGCATGTTTAACTTCTTGTCACTTTCATTAAACTTACTAAAAGTGTTTTAATAGATTGTGACAAATTTTCTACTCTTCCTTTTAAATCCTTGATCTCATTTTTCAAAACTTCATTCTCTTTCTTCAAAACATCAGATTTGTCAAATAATTTTTCATTATCATTTGTCAAAATATCATTCTCATCAACAAGCAATTTATTTATTTGTTTCAAAACATCTTTTTCATTTTTCAAAGCTTTATTTTCGACATCTAATTTTGAATTCTTAAAATCAACCTTTTTAAGAGCCTTTAATAGCTTTTTCATCTCAATATATATCTCATTATCATGCATTTCAGTTTTGGATTCGGAGTTTACCTCAGATGTAGCCATCAAACACAAATTGGCTTTTTCTTCATCTTCACTTGTACTTTCTAATTTAGTTTTTGACTCGTCTAAATCACTCCATGTGGCAAGTAATGATCTGTGCTTCTTCTTATGCTTTTCCATCTTCTTCATAAGTACAGGGCATTCATATTTAATATGGCCCGGCTTCTTGCATTCATAGCACACCACTTCCTTTTTCTCCTTCTTCTTTTCTTTCTCTTTGTAACCTTTTCCTACATCACAAGTAGAGTAATATTTCTTATACTTAACTGTTTTTTTACCTTGTTTCTTTAGAATTTTGTTGAGATGTCAAACTAATGAATTGACTTCCTTGTCTTCATCACTATTAGAATAAGAATCTAAGTCATCATCCACCTTTTCTGTTTTGAAAGCCGTTTCTTTCTTGTTTCCTTCATTCTCTTCTGTCACATCTATGTGAGATTGATACGCCATCAACTTTTCTTTGAGTTAGCTTAAGGTGAGAGTGCTAAGATCATTGGCCTCCTCTATTGTTGTCTTCTTGGTATCCCAAGATTTCGGTAGGAATCTTAGAATTTTCCTAATAAGATCAGATTCTTCTAACTTCTTTCCAAGAGAAGCTAGCTCATTAGTAATACTAATAAATCTATCAAATTCATCCTTAAATTTCTCATTAGGTTTAAACTTGAACAACTCATATCTTTGCAAAAGTGCATTGATTTTAGTATTTTATTATTCTTGTTCCTTCATATGTCTCACTAAGAGTATCCCATATTTGTTTAGCAGTGCTACATGAAGAAAATAAATAAAATTCAGATGATGCAATGGTAGTTAAAAGAAGATTCTTAGCCTTGTTGTTTTTCTCAATGGCTTTCTTTTGATAAGGAGTTATATGCCCATCCCCATTCATAGTGACTTGTGTGTCTCCAAGCAAGATAACCTGCCATGAATCAAAATCATTAGCTTTGATGTATGTCTCCATTCTCATTTTCCAATAAGGATAATTCATGCCATAAAAAAATGGTGTTGTATCAATTGCAACATTATTGTCAACCATTGTTCAAGGATCACTCAATATGAGAAAAGAGTTTAGTTGGGATATCAATTGTGGATATCAAAAATTTAAAACAAAAAATCTTTCTAAAAATTGAGCCCTGCTTTGATACCAATTGTTGGTCCCGAAAAGATAACCAATAGAGAGGGGAGGGGGAGGGGTAGGTGGGTGAATTGGTTATAAAATTTACTTTTAAAAATTTAGAATAAATTTCATACCACTTGGTTATTCAACTAAAATGGCTTTGAAACTTTCTTAAAACAATAAACTAACAATAAGAACTTTGAACAATAATTCAGATCAAAATGATTTGCTTAAGCTCAGGAAAAACCAAATATCAATTCAAAATTTTTACTCCCAGAAACCTTTTGACTAACTCTCTAATTAAGAAAATATAAGTGAGTTACTCTCTGATAAACCTTCTGAGCATATATCACAATTATGAACAACAAATAAAATTGCACGAATTTAAAGAGAGATAAGGGAGTAGAGAGTGCAAAGTCGAATTATAGAGGTTCCGCCTTGAGCATCAATCGTCTCTTTCGGCTCCAAGCCAGGGTCCCGGGATTCCATACCGATTGTGTTTCACTATCCAATCAAATCAATAAAGTTACAAGATGTTCTTACCAATTCTCTTTGGCTACAATTCACTCAGCTTGATTCTCCAAAGCAATCAATCTACTGAGCCTACTTGTAACTCTCAATCTCTCATCAAATGAATAAATCTAGATAAGAGGAAATAAGGTATGGGTCCTCAAAATTTTTGAACAAAAGAAGATAAATGGAATGATAATAAATTTGCTCAAATCCAAGGGAAATTCGTGGCTCTTTGTTTTCTCTTGTTTTTCATGTGATTGTGCTTGCTTTTCTCTATTTTGGGTGGGTATACTTATCCTTGTATCTTCCAACGGCTAGGAAATCAATTGGATAAACTTTGCTCCTTATTTTGTGCGTAATATCAGCTCATATTTTTCTTCAAAAATTGCAAATTTTGAATAACTTGAGATCTTGTTGTTGTTATCTCAAAATTCTTGCTCCAATGGATAAGTTTAAATCTCCAATAACTTGTATAATTATCTTGAACTTGAAATTCGAATTTGAAATCATGTTGTTGACATATTCTTTTGTCTGGTACTGTTCATGCAACAAAAAGATCGTGTTTTCCACAAATTTTGACTTCCTTGTATAGACAAATAATCATTAAACAAGTTCCTTGCATATTTGGATCATGTCTTCCATATCCCAAATAAAACTTGAATAAACTATTGAAAATGGAACCTTGTAAGTCACGTAGTTTTTCCTTGCTGTTAAAACAGAATTTTCTAAAAAAAATGAACTTTAATCCAATGAAATTTGAATCCCCATGGATATTGAACCAACTTTGTGGAACACATTGAGTATATTACCCAAATATACTCAACATTAGAGATGGGTCTTCAAAATATCAAATCTATAAAGAAAAATTCAAATCTAGAGCTCACTGTTCATGTTTAGTAACTTTTTTTAAAAAGTTGCAAGTCACCTTCTGACGAACCTTCTAATAGTTTAAAAAGCCAGCAGAGTATCTTCTGATTAACCTTCTGATGACTCATTTGTTCTTGAAATTTTCTCCAAACACTTTCTAAAGTATTATTTGCATAGAGCCTCTTTTGAAATCATCCTCTTAAGTCATTGTAAACCACATTGATTATATTGAATCCTTACACACTTAATGAATATGTTAGTAATTACTTACTCCTTTTTATTATCATCAAAATCATCATTTGAGAGAAACCAACAATTATAAATCTAAGACATAGATAAAGTTATAGAGTAAGTATAAACATGTCCTATTAGTTTCTAGTAAGCTCAGTTTTAGTTTATTAACTTAGTATATATGTTAAACTTAGTGTTTTACTTTTTAATAGTAAAATATGTAAGTGTGCTAGTGTGTTTGACAGAATGAAGTTACTAAAACTCTACAAATAAAACTTACCTTAGTTTGGTGAGGTGTTTTGTATGATTACTCAAAAATACCAGAATTAGTGTTCGAGATGTAATTTCTTAAAGATTTCTAATGTCAAAAGTCACGATTTGAAGAATTAATTTGTGTTTTAGTTGTAAATGTAGGTAAAAATGAAAATGAGGGTTTTACAGAAAAGTGACAGCAAAAGAAGCTTATGCTTGTTTAGTTTTATGTTTGATAAAAGATATTTTTTTATTAAATTATATTAGTATAGTAGATTTTTAAATATTTTGTATTTATCCTATGGTGATACTGATGTGTAAATTTCAAATTATAGCTGCTTCTTTTGGAAGTAAGAAAGGGTAAGATAAGCATAATTTGAAAATGTCATTTCAGTAATTAATGTAGAATATTTTATGAAACTTGGTCAAGTTTACTATCTTCTTTATAACTTATGGTAAAACGGATTTTGCAAGACTTTTTTGGATAGTTTTTAAAGAAGCTTAAGCGCAGGTGATGAAAATTATAGTCTATAATGTGTATGAGATGAAAATTTTATGATAGATATTGTAGATGTACAAATCTGATTACAAAGGCCTTAAGCCTAATTCTTATTTGGATTTAACTCTTTAGGCTAATATGACAGGGCTTAAAGAGTTAGGCCCAATTCAATTGGGATGATCATGGGAGAATTGGCATGGAAAGCTTAGAGTAAGGCTCGTTGGAATTGGCCTGCCCAATTCCAACTTTTCTCAAATTGGCTCACACACATTGCAAATGAAGGCATTAATGGACCTGAGTCCATAAGGAAGCCCACATTCATATCCATAATGAAAGGGACTCATCTTAGTCGTTGGTGGCTGTGTCTTCTCACGGACGACATCGATAACTAGATTCTCTATAAATGCCCTTAGTCCTTACCTCATTTGGATAGTGGAAATCTTGGAAAAACATCGTCGTGCTGTCGGATTTCCATTTTTGTGAATCGATTATTTGACTCACTCAAGAACGCATACGATATTCATGGTACTTAGCGAGATTGATGCTTTTTAGCTCCTTTACCTGTTACACGTGTTACAGCCTATTGAGACTGCCTAATCCTCCTCCCTACACGATTCTCTCTTGATCACCCTTGCACGTGTTTTTTCTCTAGGTCACGTGTAGCGCGATAGTCACACGGTACGTAGGTGATCGTTGCATCCGAAATCATACCCTCACATTATTTGGCGACTCCACTGGGGAAAGGGAAATCAACACTTGTGTGATGACATCTCCAAGGAAGAGACCTACCAATCCTACCGAGTGTACGACTCAAGAACTTAATGCTAATCCTGAGGCTGCTGAACATGACATGCTAGCTGTCACAATACTAAAGCCTAGGAATGACTACCTCAGTCACGTAAAGGTTTTTATATTAGGTACAAGACGTATATCATAACCAAGGGAACGTTTCGGAGTAGCGCAATTTATATTGATAATAATTAAGTACCAAGGTAAGGAGAATACTTGTCACGCCCTATAGAGTACCCTAAACGTAATAGTCCACCACATACCATGTAAGACTCACGAATTACTACCTTAATCCTTCAGGCGTCTTGTGTAAATGTAAGGCGTCCCTTTACGACAATAGAATACTTGAACCGATGGAGATAAAGAGTTTAAATTAACATTTAATAGCATTAGAATATAAACCAAAACACATATATAATTAGTTACAAAATCTAAGGGGCATTCCCCCGCAAAAGACTATTGTTAAGAGGTCTATTACAGTCATTCAAAGTCCTTTGATTTTCTACGAAAGTCCAAACAGAAATGAATATAACTTTTAAAGGAAATGCCTAGCTCTTGTACCTGAGCTGTAGGTTGCCTTTGTCCAAGCCAGATGAACGAGTGCTGCAATAAATAAAAACTGTGGGGATGTAAGCTACACTAGCTTAGTGAGTGAGAACTTCTGAGATTACATTCATAACACATCATACAAGTAAGTGATTAATCAGACAAGTGATATGCATCAAACATATGGAATCAACAGACATATGACTATCCGGAAACCATATGTGAATGGACTTTCGCTCTCCATCTCGGGTTAGCAGATTAATGAATATTGCGGTACTACTAAAATATGCCATTTTGGATCACGGTCAACCAACTTATAATTTCGTTTGTGAATCACAATTAACCAACTTATTATTTCGTGTATGGATTACGATTAACCAACTTTTACTCCGTTTTGGATCACGGGCAACCAAAAAATGCTAATGCTCCATCTCTATTTGTGATATGAATGAGTCCATATTTATTATCAATTCGGAATAGTCAATTACACCAATTCCTTAGGTGATCAATCAATAATTATAGACAATCAATCTTAATTCATTTATACAAGCATTAGTTAATCACCCGGTCTCGATAATCTTATTTTCAATTTCTCATATCATCAGCAAACATACATAATTTCCATTTATCCCTACCATACATATCCATTTTAGCTTTGCCAAAAATCTAATGCAACTTGTCACGCCTCAACGGGTACCCTAAACGTGACAGTCCGCCACACTCAATATTAGAGCTTAAGTATGACAACCTTAGTCATTCCCAAAAGCTTTTCTATTAAGTGTAAGGCGTACTTTCACAACTTTAGAGGACCATGTATGGAATTATGAAGTTTAAGAAGATATAAATAACACATTTAAGAAAGAAGACTCATAATAATCATTCATTCATATCAATGACTTTACAAACTTAGGGACATATCCCCTTGATCACTAATCTATTACATGAGTATTTATACATCAATACTAATACTACACTTTATCTAAATTTCTATTACCCAAAAAGAAATTACCTGCCGCAGGGTCCACATGGCCTTAACCAAAGGTAGGGAAACTGCAAAAGATATCTATTGGGGTATAAGCTAAAGGCTTAGTGAGAACTATTTCCATAAATAACTTCTTGTAACAAGATTCAAACAAGTTGATTAATCAAACAAATGTAATGCAACAAACATGTGGGCAAACAAGCATATAGTTTTCCGAGAACTATATGTTGAATGGATTTACGCCCTCCATTCGGGGTTTGGTGATACATAACCTCAATTCAAGTAGTTTTAATTAAAAAGTTTTCATGCTCGCGAGCACTCTTCGCCAAGCATTCCGAATCTACTTGATTGACCTTGCTTTTGGATCTTCCGCCAAACATTTTCCATTAAGCCGCCAAGCAATCGCTTTCGGATCATCCGCCAAGTGTTACTTTCGACATGAGCTTAATATCCTTCTCACCCAAGAATAATATCCCAAAATGCAATGTGACTCACTTCGTGGTATGCATGAATTCATTTCTTATAAAGTCATATCATAGTTATTTTTGAATTTAAGGCGATCAAAGAATTTCAGACAAATCAATATTATACTAAAACAATCATTTAAAACAATTCTGGCTTTGATATTCTTTAATAATTCATTCAAGGAATTATTTAACATACACATCGGTTTTTCTTTTCCTAATTCTAATGCAACTAATTTACAAGCACAACAAGTATAGCATTTAATGGAAATAAACTCACGATGCCATGTCGACTATTCCTCTAGGTGGATGAGTCGTTCACACACTCCACTTAGTCGTAATAATCCTCGGGGTAAAGGAATCCTTCCTTGGGGTCACCTAGCCAAAGAAAATACCCACAATGAGTATTCCTTGATGATTTTCTTGAAATTTGACAAAACAATGTCAAAAGAACGTTAAAGTTCGTATAAAGGTATGTTCCAACTTAAAATGGCAATAACTTGGTCATTTTAACTCGGAATCGCGCGTATAATATACTGATTTCTACCTACTCGAAAAGATCTACCCATTTCCAAAATTACTTTTAACAAACAAGGTCATATAGGCCTCGAAACAGTGGCGACAAATTCACCACGGATTTTCCAAGTAAAAACAACCTTGGTTCAAGAAATCAAAATTTGTTTGATAAGTACTTAGTTATCTATATAGTGAAAAAATTCTCTTTTTATAACTATATAACTCATATTTAAGCATGCTCAAGTATTTTGTTCAATTATTTTTCTTGAGTAAAATAATGTCGGTTTGAAGTTTTTAGAAAATATAGTTGTCAAAAATTGTTTTTGTAGATTTCTTGTAATGAATACCTTGTTTCCTTTATTTTCTAAAAATGCTTTATGTTTCATTATTTTTCCCAAGTAAAATTAGATTATTCTAATACTAATTTGGAGTTTTTAGAAAATACACTATTTATTTTTCTTGTATAAATTTCTTTGTTTATTCATTTGCAAAATTTTTGCTTAAAAATTTCTCATTCTTTTCTTATGCCTTATAGAAGTCATTCATTCATAAAAGCTTATTTTCTTGATAAAACAAAGTGGATTAATATGTGACTTAAGAAACATTTTTCTAAAATTTTTGTGGCTTCTTCTTGTAACTTGAAAAGAAATAACTTTATTTTTGTTTTCAAACCATAGATTTTCTTTGCCTATTTGTTTGTAAAGGTCTTTACTTGAAAATTCCTTAGCCATTCATCTTGTTTATCTTTTTATAAAAAGACTCATTCTTGTAGCAACAATTATTTTCCTTTGAAAAACAAAGTGGAATAATAAAGGTTTAAGTAGCTTTTTAAAGCAAAAATAGTTTCTAAAATTATAGTGAGTTCTTTTGTAACTTAAAAAGGAATGAGTTTATTTTTGTTATCTTGTAGATTTTATACTTTACATAAACTCATCTCTAAGTGACAAAATTCTTCTTTTGTTTAATTATCTTTAGAAAATAAAATTTTTGGACAACAATTTAAATAAACATGATTATGAGAATAATAGTAAGCAAAATGATATAAAACATAAATAATAAAGTCAAGTATTGGAGTCTTAGCTTTTTCAAGGCTCCCGGGACTAAGAAGTAGACTAGTCCCAAAATAAAATAAAATGAAAGAAAGAAAAACTTGTTTTGACTTGATGAGGACAAGTCTAAGACTAGAGGCTAGTCTTAATTCAACAAGGAATAAATAAATAAATTGCAATGGAATAAATAAATAAATTGCTTTGCATGAAATAAATAAATTGCAAGTGAGCTTATATGCTCTAAAGAATATGTATATATATATATATAGATAATAATATATTAACAATAATAAAACAACATAAACATAAATGGATTGGCATGAACAAGAACAATATATGAACATAATGTAGTTTCCATAACTTGTAGTCTTTGGAAACTCACACTATGGTCATGTAAAGTTACATGACATGAAGAAGAAGAAAGAAATATGAAGTGGTTACCTAAAGAAGACTTTGGTATGCTTATGTGGTTATGGGTTTTGGTTTGTTGGTAAAAGTGGTTGTGAAATTATTTCGAGAGAGTTTTAGGATGGTATTTTGAGAGAGTTTTGAGAGGAGATTTTGAGAGAGTTTTTGTATGAATTTGTGGGTAGTGAATGTGTGAAAGAAGTGAAAGAGGAGGAGGGTATTTATAGGAAAATGTGGAGGGATTTTTGTGTAATTAAAATAAAAGAAAAATAAAACAAATTGAGGAGGAAATGGGCATGGGGGGCGCCGGCCATGTACTTGTATGGGGGAGAGAGTGATTTGATTTTTGCTTTTTGTTAATTAAAAGAAGTAATAAGTAAGGTAGATGTGAAATAAAGTTGTGGAAAGGTAAAAAGTTAAGGTTATAGGTTATGTAGTGTGTAAGAATAGGTGTAAGAAAAAGTAGAGATAAAAGAATAGTGTAGAATAGTAATGAATAGTATAGTGTAAAGTAGATATGACTAATAAAGTACCGGTAGTAAGAAAATACGCGTATAATAGCTATATCTGTTATTTTCACTTACCGAAAAATTACAAAACTGATATTTTTGGAAAACTTATATTTTTACTAGTCTAACGGTGTATTCGAAATATTTTTATTATTCCGGGCTCCCGGACACGCTTTTCGAGGACCGTGTCCGATCGGGTTCAAAGGACACCCGAAATTCGCAAAACTGATATTTTTATAAAACCTATGGTTATTACGAACTATTCTAGCTAATTATCCCCACTTTGTTTCCCAGGGCCAAAGCAAACGGCGATGCCGGATTTACTTTGATATGGTGAACTAGGGTTTTTTTGACCTTTAGGGTTCCGTTTGACTTCCGGTTTTGGGTTTTATGCTAAACCGATTCCAAAAATTTGGGGGTTTACACAACTATCATTACAATCACTTACAATAAATGCAATCGAAAGAAATACTCACTCGGCCATTGGAATACTGGTCCTCTAGTAATAGTAATTCGATGGAAGGGAATCGTAAATCTCGGGGTCATCTAAATAGGAAAAAATATCCTAATAAGTATTTCATCACTTAACTAATCCAAACTATTAAACAAAACTATCATTTCTGTAATTCTCGTCATTTGTGGAAGTCCCGACTTAAAACAGCCATAACTTGGTCATTTTAACTCGGAATTTCGCAAATTATATATTGATTTTTATCTACTTCAAAAGATCTATCTAATTCTAATATTATTTTCAAGTTTGAAAACATTTGGGTCTCGAAATATTCTGATCACTTCTGATCAGAAGTGGATTCCAATTCCAAAAAAAGTTTTGTGAATGTTTATAATGTTTCTACTATATAGATCAACTATACATGCAATATTTATGATTCCCTATCATGAATGGCATGTTATGAGATTGATGTATGTATACTCTTGATGATATTTACTAAAAGGAAATTTTTAAAAACTCTTTATTTTGTAAGACTCTAAGAATACATAATCTTAAGAAAACTAGTTTCGTGACTTTGATAATGCTCTTTTGTTTTGGAATTATTTCTTAGGAAAATCTAGTTATCCTTGTTAAAATTGAGTCTTTATTATATCTATTTCTTAAGGCCTTCATTTCTCCATAAAAATCCTCATTTTATACTTTGTAAACATGTTTTCAAATAGGGTCTATTCCTAAATCCGAATTTTTGTAAAATTAGTTTTTTGAGTGATTTCATTGAGAAAAACTTGTTTAATACTTTAAAATTCCAAGCTTCATTATTCTTATCCCCTAAGGACTTCCTTTCCTAAATAAAACTTTCATTTTGAGTTTGAAAAATAGGCGTTTTCATGCCATTACTCATAAATTACGAATTTCTTAAAGTGACAAGCAACTCAATATTTCCTATTTTATTTACTACTCCTTGTTTTACATATTTTTCTTAGCATATCCCATCTCAACTTATAAAAATCATCACTTGATGATATCTATTATCTATACTCTTCATTTTTCATATAAAACACAAGTTTTAGAGTTGATAAAAGGGTTTTTAATGCATAGTCTTGAAACCATCTGAATTTTCATTTGAACATTTCAAACAAAAATTTGCCTTGTTAAGTTTCTTGTCTCATCTACCTAAAGATCTACAAACGAAAATATTTATATATACAAGACAAAGGTCTTTAGGGTTCATTAGTGCACTAAAACACAAAATATCCATAAGTTCATGAATGTCAAGTATAATATGAGCATTTAAATGTTAGATCTACTACTTAGGATGCATGAAATGGAGTTTGCAAACATAGAAATAGATTTTTGTGCAAGATCTTTGTTTTAATCTACTACTACATGCATGAACATGAAGATCATCCAACAAAAACATATTTACACACAAGATCTACCCTGGTGATGGTTTCACATTGATGTAGTAGTATTTTCTTATCCCTAGTAAGAGCTCATGGGGACTTAAATGTGAAAATACTCATGAATGGTCCTGCCATTACAAGGTTTAATGGTAGAAAGGTTTAAGATTCATCACCTAAGGCTTGTATCAAGAGGAAAATGAAGAAGAAAAATGAACTTGTGTGAGTGTGTGTGTGTGTGCTATGTTGGTCACAACAAAGAGAGAAAAATGGAGAGGGTTTGTGTAATTTTTGAAAAAGTGAAATGAATGAAGAGAGAGAAGTATAAAAGAGTATATATAGTACGTTGAATTAGGGTTTGTTTCAATTATAATAAAGATGGAAAAATAGAACAAATGAGGGCAACAAGGGGGAGGGGGGTGTGCCGGTTCAAGGGGTGAGAGAGAGAGAGAGTTAATTTGTTTTGTTTTATTTATTTTGTGTAATAATAAATCTTAAATGTAATAATTTCTTAAGAGACAAATTATTCTTGGAAAAGAAAATGTAATTGAGTGTTTTGTAAGGATGTAAGAGTAGGGAGTGGCTTGTGAGTGTAGTAGGTTGTACTTATAAATAGTAGTGAATACTAAACAAGACAATTACTTTACCGATAATAAAGAAAATACGAGAAAAATGGCTATATTGTAATTTTTATAAACCAAAAAATTATAAAATTTATATTTTTGAAATCTTTATTAAATTTCGATTCTAAAGAGTATTCCGGAATATTTTTCAAATTTCGAGTCCCGGGGCTCGCTTTTCCATAATGGATCTCGAGAAGGCTCGGAATGGAAAATTTCTCGAAATAAGATCTTTTTATGGTTTGAAATATACTTTAGAACAATATTCCATATTAATTTATTTTACAAAAGTTCTTTAGTTTGAAATCGAAGGAAAGCCGAATCCAAGGTACTTAGGTTTGTCTCTCAAGCTTAAGCTAATCCGGTTTACGGTTTTGGTTTTCGATTTCCGAAGTTTACTTGGTTACTAGGAAAACCAAGGTTTACAATACTTATCATAAAACATAAACATGGTAAATTACAATTCTTAGTGATGTATCCCTCTATTGTCTTTAAATCAAAATAAATACACTTCTTAGAATTTCTAAAACACTAACATAGCATATATTACATATAAGGAACCTTACAAAATAACTTCATCTTATGTTCCCATTGCCTTCATAAAAGTTTAAAATCCTTCCATGACTTCCTTAATGTCATGATCTTCGATTTAAGCCACTGGTATACCTGTTTCAACAAAATCTATAGGGTATAAGCTTATAACTAGCTTAGTGAGGTATTCCTTTTCATTCGCACGGTGGTTTTAAACAAGTTTATTTAAATTTTCACGCATATGCTATGCATACAATGCAACAATCACGTGATTGCATAAATATATATAGTTATCCGGAAACCATATATAGAACGGATTTACCCCTTCATATCAAAGGATAGGAAATCGATAATGAAGGTCATCGACCTTCTACTGCTAGTCCCCAGGTCCCCACCCAAAGTGTTCGGTTGGCTCGGCTTTGAACCTAGAGTCTCATTCCCCAGGCGATTTGGATTCTCTAGGATGGACCATGGCGCGTGTCACAGCACGATAATAGCCAATCTAACTTTACATGTAGGAGTAGCAGCCTTCCGAAAAAGATGTGACTCGATGGATGCTATGCGTGAGCATTTTATTTTTCTTAAGCTAAACCTTATCAAGGTTTATTAGGGGGCGATCAATCAACTCGGCAAGCAATAAGCAGTCATATAAATAAGTAAACAAAACACTTAAACAGACAATTAGAAGTTGTGATATTCTTAATTGTCATTTCATACATAAATATATAATCACATATATAAATATCCCAGAATTCCCCATACATATCCATTTTTATCTTTTCTTAGTATACTAATGCCACTACTTTACAAGCACAAGCATAGTAACGAAATTAAGAGGAATAACTCACTCATCCATTTCACAATCTTCTTAGTTGTAGAAATCCTCAGAAAGGTAATCTTGTATCCTTTGTTACCTAGACAAAAGAAATACCGAGATGAGTATTTTGTAGAAATTTTACTTAAACTTTCTAATTCTATTTCATCATATTCGTCAAAATTGCATCATAGAGTGAAATTCCAATTTAAAATGGCCATAACTTGCTCATTTTAACTCGAAATTTCGCATATAATATACCATTTTCTACCTATTCGAAATTATCTATCTATTTCTAAGGTTCTTTTTGTCTTATGAGGTCATTTAGGTTCCGAAAACATAGGGTACATATTTAAATCGAATATTTCTAGATTTTGCGGAATAATTTCCCAACTCAACTTCATTAAAAAATCCTTTGATAAATAAAATATATATATATATATATGATCGATAAAATCCCTTTAGCATCTAGATAAGCTCACTTTATATGCAAAAATTCTGATGGTAGTGTCTCAACAATTAATTTTGAAGTGTTAAAACTTAACTTGATAAATTCTTTTCAAGTGTTTTGAAGAAACTTTATATTTTCCTAGGTTATTATGAATGAGTACATTTTTATTTTATTTTCCTCATTCCTTTTTCCAAAACAAGTAAATTTTCCTTTAACTTTGGTCTTTTATAATTTCTACTTCTAGTGATAAAAGATTAAAATTATCAAAAGTCTATTAAGTTATTAATAATCTATTTATAAACTTGTATTTAGAATAGTTTTAGAAAATGAGTCTTTTCTTTTTGTATTTCTTGTTTAAAATATAAATTCTTGTTTTTTAAAACTTGGTCTTTATTTTCTCTACAATTTTATTTAAAAAAAAAATCCTCTTTATTGATAAATCCTTTATTTTTTATCTTATCATATTTGTATTCTTTGAAAATAAGTTCCTTCATTAAAAACTTGAAAATCATTATTTTCCTAAATAGGTTTATGACTTTGTTGGTTGATTTTTTTTTTTTTATCTTAACTTTGAAAATTAGTTTGCTTTATGAAGTTGAAAAGAATTTAATCTTAACATTTTTGTGAAAACTTTGAAAACTAACAAATTGTTTTACTAAAACTTAGGTTACCATATTATAAAATAGAAAGTATTTATTTCTTATGTTTCCTTGGTAAAGCTATCTTTGTTATTCGAGAAAACTTTGAGAAAACTTGTATTACTCTATTTCTATATTGTTGATAACAATGCCATTATTTAATGACAAGTAACATAATAGAAAATTTAGTTTTAAGTTCATTTAATAAAGATAGATTCTACTTTTAAATTTAGTTGAGACAATATCATTATGTAATGCAAGTATTATGATCATGTAAAATAATAAGAATATGAGAAAATACTAGAAACAAATAATAATAAGTAAGATAATAAAAATATCAAGTATTGGGAACCTTAGTTTCATCAAGGTATCCCCGTCAAGTATTAGGAGCCTTAGCTTCATCAAGGCATCCCGGGACTAAGAATAGACTAGTCCAAAAAGAATAAAGAAATAAAGAAAAGATTGTTTTGACTTGATATAGATAAGTCTAAGACTAGAAAGACTAGTCTTAAAATGACATGAAATAAATAAATTGTAAGGCATGAAATTAAATAAATAACAACTGAGCTTATATGCTCTAAAGATTATATATAAATACATAAATATATTTAGTTAGATATGAATAAGAAGTTAGCATAATAATAACAAGATAACTGAATAATAACAACATATATTATATAAAGATAATAAAATAGGATTTTCTTGTGCAAGAACAAAACATGAACATATTGTTATTTTTACTACTCATGTGAGTTTTAAAACAACATCATAGTCATGTTAAGTTACATGACATGGATAAACTAAATGGTTGGGAGAATTTTTACCTAAAGTGTTTATGTGGTATGAAAATGGTAGTGAATGTATGGTTATGTGGTTATTGAGAAATGGTAGTTGGATTTTATATAGAGAGAAATCTTGTGAGTATTTGGTGAAAGAGAGTTTTAGTAGAGGAAAATTTTGTGGAGAGTGTTTGTGTAGAGAATTTGAGAGAGTTTTTGTAGTAGAATGAGTTGTGTGAAAGAATGAAGGAGGAATGGAGTATTTATAGAATTTTGGAGTGAAAATTAGATGTAATTAAATAATTTAAAAAAGAAAATAATTGGAGAGGGAAGAGAGAGAGAAGTTGGACGGCAATTGAAGGAAAGAGAGAGAAATTTGATTAAAAATTAATTTTAGAAGAAAAGTGCAAGAGAAGTTTGATAATATGTGGTGTGGAATTTTTATGGGAAAAGAAAATTGTAAGAAATATGTATGTAGGTGTAAGAATAGATAGTAAAAAAGTAGAGATAGAGGAATAGTAATGAATAGTAGAAAAGTACTATGAATAGTAAACTAGACAATTAAATATCGTAGTAATAAAATACACGTATAAATGCGATATCTATAATTTTTAGCTACCGAAAAATTCTAAAATTGATATTTTTGAAAACCTTATATTGTTACGAGTCTATTGGTATTAATGGAATATTTTTGCCATCCGATGTACCAAGACAAGGTTTTTGAAAAATGATCCCGTTCGGATCCGAAAGACATTAGAATTTTACGAATCTGATACTTTTTAAGTTTTCCTATATTATTACGAACTATTATCAACAATTATTTCTATTTCGTTGTTTAGGGTTTAAGAGCGCGAGATTGCCGGATCTTAAACACTAGTATTTGTTGTAAGCTTTGATCACTTTTAGGGTTCCAGTTTGACTTGCGGTTTTTGTTGAGTTATTCGTAAGATAATAAAATTTTGAGGTTTTGTCCGTATTATGTTTTTAGTTCGATATCTGTGGTTTATCTCATTTTATTTGTGATTATTTAATAGTTTTCAGTTCTCAAGATCGTTTAACCGAGTCTAAGGTTACGAGTTGACTCAGTTTGACTTTTGGTGAAAATTGAAACTTTTGATTATAAATTCACCGAAGGATTTAAGGTATTAGTATTTCGTTATCGAGCGTTATTTGGATAAGTCGTCTTGATTTACATGTTAGGAATCGGATAGATGATTTGATTGCTGTACGGATGTCAAATTAATTGATAGTTGGATTTTCTATTTTGTTTTGAGGGTTCTCTTTTTCTCAAGATTAAGAATTCTCATGTTTAACCTTATTTAGAATTTGGTTTTAAATTGGGTTGATTTTCTAGGTTTCGGTTTCGGTGTTAGACTTCTTGGATTATTTTCTAAGAATTATGAAAATTTCAGGGGTTCACCAGCATTGAGGATGTGAACCAACCTACTAGTACACAAATCGACAATGTTGCGATCTTGCGTACTGTGCAATAAAATACCAAGCAAGTCAATCAATCAGTACAAGAGTTTACAAGACAATTCCAACAATTCATGACAATGTTTGCTCAGTATTTACCTAGTATAGCTGCTATTGCTACCGCGCAATAAGGTACGACTTCGTCGACCCCTGTTATTGCTGCGCAACAACGCGCTTCTTAGGCACCTCAAGTTGCTCAACCTGCTAATCCTACTCCTATTCTTGAACAAGATCCTACCAGAGTTGGAGAGCAAATCCCTCCATTAGATCTTATAATTACACAATCGCTCGCACATCAGGCAATGAATACAGGAGTTCAACTTAGAACACCATCAACCTCCCAGCCTGCATTACATGCTCAACCTGGAGGATCTTCATCCTCACAGGCTACACCACCAATTGTCATTGGTAAACCTACTACTTAACCCAATGCAACTCTACTCCAAACGGCTACTCCAACTACACCAGCTGAAGTTACTACTTCAACTCTTAAAGGTACTTTCGTCACAAAGAAAGATCTAGACATGTACCTGAGGGAAATACAAGCTAAATCTGATGTGAGAGTATTGGATCTCAAGCTCCCATATAATCAACGTATTGTTGCTAAGCCATATCCTAAGGACTACGTGAGTCCTAAATTCATGTTATTCAATGGTAAGAAGGGAAGTGCCAAGGAACATTTGTTGAAGTTCATTGAAACGCTAGAGGTTTATGGATTTTATGATGATTTGAAGTTAAAAGAATTTTCTAGGTCCCTTACAGAGAAAGTGTACACATGGTATGTCAATCTTTCCCTTGGATCTGTAGATTCATGGGCAACCATGTGCAAGATATTCCTAGAAAATTCTTCTCCACACAAGAATGAGTGACCTTGACTGATATGGGAAGGATTTACCAAAAGCCCAAAGAAGACTTATTGGATTATATTGAGCGCTTCAGGGAGCGTTCACTGGACAGTTAAGACATATGAGATGAAAGAGAGAGTGAAAATTTGTATTCAAGGCATGTTCACCGAGTATGCGGTGCATTTGGAAAATCTCTCCTTAGCCTCATTGTCATGCCCCGAAGAGAATCCTAAACGTGGCAGTCCGCCGTACACAATATTAAAGCTCAGGAATGACCACCTCAGTCACGCGAAGGCTTCCATACTATGTATAAGGCGTCTAACACATGGAGGAGACACATCGGAGTGACACATTTTATTTGATACAACTTGAGTAACAATGTAAAGAAAATACAATTCACTATACTTCAATTTCAATTCATCAAAAGATTTCACTACATAGAACTATTACAAGCAATTCACGAATCCTACTAATATCTTCAAGCATTTTTACTTCCTGCCGGAATCCCGGAGTCATATTCGGCTCCAACCATCTCGGTCCCCACTTAGCATTCTTGAGATAACCTGTTCATTCAAACATTTATTAAGGTATAAGCTACACTATCTTAGTAGAATTCTCTTAATTCGTACCATAACAAGCAAGTTATAAATCATCCATATTGCTATGCATGAATAAACACATGAGCAGACAATTATGTAGGGTATCCAGAACCCATACACAGAACGGATTTACGCCCTCCGTATCTAGGGTTAGGGATGGTATTGAAACTCTACACAACCGCTGCTAGTCCCCGAGCCCTCGGCTCACACATGGAATGCATCCCCAATGCGCCTTAGTTCCCTATGAATGAGCTTTGATATTGGGTCTCATTATCTAAACGAGTTCTCGGACCATATCGATTGACCTACGTAGGAGTAGCACGCTACCAAATGCAACTGTTCGATGCGATGCATGATCAATTTAATTTTTACTTAAGTCAAATCATTCATACATTCTTAAGAGTGACCAACCAATATCATACACATAAACATAAATAATATGAACAGTGCAGTTATCCAATCAAATCATGGTTTCGATATGCTTTAGTATTCTTTGGCATACATACATCAAAATCTTGACGATTATCCCATCCTCATTCATATCGGCTTTTATCTTGTTCCTATAATTCTAATGCAACTAGCTACAAGCACAAACAAGGTAACAAAATAAGAAGAAAACTCACTCGGTCTGGGGATCATCGGTCTCTTAGTAAAAGTAATCTGGTGTAGGGAATCGTTGATTTCGGGGTCACCTAAAAAGGAAGAAATAAAATAATAAGTATTTCATCACTTAACTAATCCAAACTATTTTTATACAAACTATCAAATTCTTAATTCTCGTCCTAAGCGGAATTCCAACCTAAAAAAGCCATAACTTGGTCGTTTTAACTCGGAATGTAGCAAATTATATATCGATTTCTATCTACTTCAAAAGATCTATCTAATTATAATGTCATATTTAGTTTTGAAAACTTTGAAGCTTCAAAAGGTCTGATCAGTAGCGAATTCAATTCCGAAAATAGTTTTGTGAATGTTTGTAATGTTTCTACTATCCAAAGCAAGTATACATGCAATATGAACAAGTTACTACCATAAATGATATGTCATGAGATATTATACACACACACACACACACATGTTCTTGATGATATTGCAAAAGAAATTTTTAGAAAACTTTTTCTTTGTAAGACTTTATGAAAATCAACTTAGGAAGGCTAGTCCTTGTTCTTGACAGTTCCCACTTGTTTTTAAAAAATTCCTTGATAAAATATATTTATTC